>CAMZMU010000043.1:75566177-76161358 GCA_947311845.1 Poa pratensis | reverse complement strand
TAACGGAATTAAGTTTCAAAAAAAAATTAACGAAATTGTCGTCTATATGAATTAATAATGTAATCAACCGGTGCACGTACCTTGAAGTTTACTCTTTTAATTTCAAGGGCGGGACGGTTAGGGTGGATTTTGGCCACAAGCCTCAGCGCTTCCTCTTCCTGTTCATAACTGCAGGTTGTGCAGTCAAGGTAATAAGTGACTTTTTGGAGCAACGGCATATTACCTGCCACCAAACCGACGGTTTTTCCCACGGTAGCGCTGCATTTCAATTCTTTAAGCATCGGCAAAGCTCCCTCCCATCCACACAGGATCTCCATAAATACACGGAAGTATCTCAAGCTCGGGAACTCATCAGTACTAACAGTATATGGCGGACAGTCCTCGTTATCATTTACGAGGCTGAGATAGCTGAGCAAAGGAAGCTTTCCAAGGTTTTGCAGATCCCGCGCTTTCACGACCCGCACTTCTATATACAGGTAGGACAGGTGCGGAACGCATGAAAAATCGAGCCATGATGGCAGCCTAGATAAACAAAAGCCACATAGCGAGAGCTCACGGAAATTCGAAGGAGGTACCCAATCTTCCCAGTTGCCAACAAAAACTGACACATCTGGCTCGGAATATATCAGTAGACTCTGGATTTTGTGCATGTTGCGTAGAGACTCCATCAGAGCCTTGAATGCGCTCTTCTCTCTCTCGTCAAAATAGATATCAAGCACAGTAACTTCCATCAGCTTTCCTAGATCCGTAACAAAGTTTGGGCACTTGTCCACCGAGTGTAGCTTAAGCTCTTCCAGGACGTCAGCTTCCCTATCCTGGCCATCATTCTCGTACCTTTACTAGCACACATGCACAATAGTTTGCTTAGCTCACCCACAGATGGCGGCAATTCTTTTATGCCACTCCCGCGTACGTCTAAAGTCTGCAAGAACTTGAGATCATGACCAATATTCCTTGGGAGCTCTGCAACTGGGATATGAACCAGCCCAAGGTACCTCAGCTGAACCAGCCTTCCAAGATGCTCAAGACGACATGCTTCCGCAGCAAACTTACAGTTATCAAATACTAGTACACGTAATACCTTGAAGCTCAAAATTTGAAGGAGTCTACTATCGGTTGCACCAGGTAGCATGAAATGACCTCACCTTTCGCAGTTCCACCTTGACATGACTGTGTTCTGCGATTCTTTTGTGGATGGCCAATCTGCGAATACTTCTGCTTCTACATGGTGAGCATGTGCTCTGCTCCTGCTCAAGTATGGTAACAAAGCTTAACTCGCTGGACAAGTTGCGGATTAAATCAAGTACCATATCATGAACACGACAACCTATCCAGGTTTGGCTACGGTTGTCCTCTACCAACTGAATCATACTTCTGTTTACAAGCTGATTAAAATAGCTCTCCCCAACTTCAAACAACCTTAGCCCTTGTTCACTAGGAACAAAACCTTCCGCAATCCATATCCATATCAAGTGATGTTTCCAAATCAATGATCTTCCACAAGCATGCTCAAGTGCAATAAGCAAGTCTTTAGGCAAGAAGGGAGATCGTAAAAGCTATAAGACAATATCTTTCTCGTGTTCTTAACAACTTCGCTATCCGCGTGCCCAAATCCAATAGAGACATACACCTTAGACCAGTCCTCTGGCCGTTTACCAACCAGCAAGCTAGCTATTGTGATGATAGATAACGGCACACCACCACATTTCTTTAAAATTTTATCGGACACTTCACAAATTGAACATCAAAACTTTGCCTTTACCACCATATATTCTTGTGTAGAATAATTTACTTGAATTATGATCAGAAAGTGGTTTTATGTTGTAGACACCACCAATTTTTCAGCAACTTCACAAATACGAGTAGTCGAGATTATCCTACTTCCAGTGTCATCATCCACCAAAGCGCATTTAATAATTTCCCATGTTCGTGTTTCCCATATATCATCGATAACTATCAAATACCTAATTGCATCAGAAGCCAAGCGGCTTGAATTAGTAAATACTAACAAGAGTTTATTGTATCCATGAAAATAAGAAGCATTGCAAATCTCAAGAGCTGCATAAAGGCGTGATAATATATTTTGTGGGTGTCAAGGTGTTAATAATGATAGTAAAATCCAGTTAAAGTTTTGGAGTTTATAATTGATGGTAATTAATTCTCATTCTCATTCATAACTCTAACGTTATAGGAAGAAGATGATTTCAGACATACAATCCTTAACGCAGCCATGGCTGTGTTGTGTGGTGTGCTTAAGGTGGTGGGTGCTGGTCCTATACGGTGGATTAAACTCATAACAGAACATGGTGAAATTGGACCCAAACATTCCAGTAGGAGCTAGCAGTATAGCCTTAGGTGTCACTCATGTACATATTTATGTTATTCTATTACTAATTTTCGTTCAGCTAATATTTAGTCAGCAATTTAGAAATAAAGCAATAAAAACACTTCCATTGAGAATATTATACGCTATCAGTTTTAGATCACAGTTTGATCACGTTGAGCATTAACACACGCATATCATGATAAATAATTTTTCATCCAACTTGACACCAAAATACAAGTAGCAGGACATATATTTGACACAAAGAAAGTAGTATTGATAAGAATATATATGACACAGGGTGGCAATGTATACCTCTTGTTTGCAAGGAATTTGCGCAGCTGGTTGATGAGTTGTCTTTCATCCATTGTTGAATCAGAGTTATACATTTCCATGTCAAATTCAAGGAGAATATCCTTCAAAACTCTCTTTATGTCAGGATTTTGACCCACCGGAACAAAACCTGCACAATCAAATTTCTTATTAAGCTTGTCATACACTGCTTTAGCAAGAGTTGTCTTTCCCAATCCTCCGAATCCAACAATGGACATAGTTTTGAGTTTATTCTCCGACACATCCATGTGGTCGGACAACAGCTCCATTAGCTCCTCCATCGATTTATCAATGCCAACAAGGTCAGATACTTTGTTGTACATGGACAAGAGACGTGGGTCGACCTCCGTCTTGGGAGTAGTATGACCGATAACATCTTTGTATCTGTCGTATCGTTCCTTCACCTCTTTAACTCGGATCTTGACGTCTTTGATGTCGCTGGCTATTTCGCGACGAATCTTGAGCTTGGTGACCTTCTTGCGGGTCTTCTTGATGAACCCCAAGAAGGTGTGGGGCTTCTCCGGTTCAAGACCCTCGACACGCACCATAAAGGAGTCGAGGCTGTCCTCGATGGCATAGGACAGCTCCCTGACATCGTTCGCCCAAATCTTGACCAGCGGATCAAGCTGGTCGAATGGTACATCAGAGACCTTTACAAGCGCAGCTTGTATGACCTCTAGCTCATCCATGAGACCTCTGATCGCCTTCTTCAAACCCTTCTGCAGGTTGTACTCCTCCAAGAGCAGCTCCCCCTGCTTGGGGAGGAGGGAGCTCATCGCCCCCGTGGCGAAGTGCATGCTCGATTCTCACCCTCGCTCCCCCTCAATTGCTATCTTGCTGGCTACTTTCCCTCTTCTTTTTCTGCCCCTCGGTTTCTATCTCTCTTCAGAAGTTCTTTCTTGCTAGTTGTGGCTGGATTGTCGTCGCTTGCAAGTACATATTGACTGGTACTCCATGCATGACTGCTCACAAGAAAAAATATCCCATGCACATTTCACACAGCTAAGTCTAGTCAACAAAGTTTGCCATATGTCGCCATCTAGATCTAGTAGCGGACATTGAGAAGACTCCAAACTAACTATCGATCGTCGTTTCGCAAATTGGCTTTTGTTAGGACTATGTATGAATGCAAGGGTGGTGTCTGGGAGTTGCTAAGCTACAGCAAGCAGATAAACGTCCATTAATATTATTTTGCTGACAACATAGCCGTAACAAGTGAATCATTTTCGAAGAAAGGTGTGTCATCAGGCGACGAACAGAAGGCGCATGCACACAGAACATGCATGGGGCAATCTATACCTATTAATAAAGGGACTAAGTCTTCCTTGGTTCGGTACGTCATTTTTTGTACCGATTTTGCCCTTCACAAATCACATATTTTACCAAACTGCCACCGCCTATGTGAAATAACGGTCCGCACGGACAGAAAAATCCCCATCCCCTGCCTCTGCTACCGCTAGACGAACAGGACGGTTGGCGGCGGCGACGCCTTGTCGCCATCCGCCTCCCCACTGCGGCGTCGAGGACCTCCGACGCGCCGACCTGCGGTGGCAAACCAGAGGATGGGGAGGAGCGGCAGCAGGGCTCCTAGGCGCAGCCAGTCGCCAGGCAGGAGCTTGTTGGCCGGAGACGAGGCGAGGCGAGGAGGGCAGCGATGCCGTCGGTCGTCACGGGAGCAAGGGGTAGTTGCTGCTGGAGCAAGAGCTGCGCGTGGAGGGCGTCGTCACGCGCGGTCCCTTAGCGGCGTCGACCAGGAAAAGGAGAAGAGGCGCAATTGGACCTCGCGTCCTCGCCGACGCAGAAGGTCGCCGGCCGGAGCTTGGTGCTCGAGCAATGGCGGGAGCAGGGGCCCTCCTGGCCATCGCGACAGAGATGGATGCGAGAGGTCTGAGGGAGGAGGGTGACCGGTAGCGCGAGGAGAAAGGGGCACCAGCTGGTTGGGGTGCTCGCCGGCGGTCACGACGCGACCGGGGAGCGAGGAGGGAGGCCGGAGGCACCGTGTGCGTGTGTGATTCCGCGGGTCTCTCGCGTGCGTGCTTTTTTTTTTTTTGCAGATGGAAGGAGTGGGGATCGAGAAGAACGCAGAGCAGCGGAGCAAGTCGCCGAGGCCGCACTGTACGCGACCGTTCACCTCTCGCCGTGGCTGCCTTCATCGACTTGCAGTGGTCTAGCGCCGCCCCAAGTAGTCTCCTTCCTCACGAAATTGATTGAATCGAGAAGCATAAGTCCATCTGGAGTAAGCATTCTATAAGATCGAAAGCATCAGGAGCTAGGCAGCAGCTCTTCAGCGATGGCATCCTGGAGCCACCCCTTGACGTCGGCCATGATCCAGGGATTTGGATTTCGCCCGAGATTTCCGAAATTCCACCGAAATTCGCCAATTTCGTCCGGGACCGGTACATAAATTTACCGAACGAAATATCTTGTATTTTGTCGAATTATTGTTGAATTGTCTAAAATATTCAAAATATGGAAGAATTTTGTCCGAAAATTCAAATTTTTGTTCAATTTTGGTGAAATTATGTTCCAAAGTTTAAATATTGGTCCCTGCATTTCGTCCGAGATTGACCGAAATTTTCCGAAATTCCCGAATTCCGGACATTCCGCTCATGCCCGAAAAAAACTCAAAACCGAAATCCAAAACCTTGCCATGATCCCGGGATTGAGCCGCACCATGAGCTGGATAACATGTTTGACTTCTAGGTTTTATTCTCTCCGTCAGTTCTTGCATATTTGCATCTGAGGAAGGTGATGTTCACGCTGGTTGAGTGACGTGCTTCTAGAGGAAGAAAAAAAACTTACTACCAGGTACCAGCGCAACTTGCTTTTGAATTGTTGGTCAGCAGAAACACACTGTCCGAGAAGCAGTAACTCATGTGACCTTGAAATTATGTTTCCTCTTTTGGTTCTGGTGGTCTTGAGCAAGTTATTGATTTTTAGTGTATATTGTACCCAAGTACATTGCTGAATTCACTTCAAGAGGCTAAAGTTCTTGGATACCACTTGATGTGCATTGGTCGAAGGTAAATTTTGGTGCCTCTTCTGGTGCTCAAGCTCGGGCTATGGTGGTGTACACCAGGGGCAAAGTTATTCTGAAAACCAACCGACCCGGCAATCACAAATCTTTTGATCTTTCACAAGCAGTTGTACAACGTCCATCCAATTCCAATTAAAGAAAGAACAAGCAACGCAAAATACAACAGTACATCGTAAGTGCTTAATTCCTCCTTGCTAGGAGACTCCGAGCATGGGAATAATAGAACTTCTCCAGATTCTACTTTATTTTCTATGGGTCATGAACGATATGGAATTCAGAGTAAAATTCCAAACTGCAGTCAAGCTATAGCTTATGCAATGGATGCAACATAGAATTACTTTATCGGTTTCTAATCCCTTCATCTATTCTCCATGCTTTGTTACGTAGGTTCAGCCAGATGACATCCAATTAACTGTGTTTTAGAGGTTTAGTTATTTTACTAGCATAGTTCTTCTGAATGACAATCACCATGTTCTTTACATATATAATTTTCCTTAATCAAAAAGTGTTCATATTATATCATGTAGGTACTCAAGACAATATGTTTCTTTCGTATTGCTTGACAGCTAGATTATATTCACACTATTGATAAGATATAAAATACACATGAATTACTAGCGGGTGGGAGTGAGGAAGATGCCTTCCTCCTTTTTTGATACATCGCCCTCTCTCCCTACAGCGTGACGATGTTGGTCGACTTTGATGGGAATTCATAGGTGAAGTCCTCAACATGACCATCAACATATTATTTCTCTCCTGTTGCAACGCACGGGCACGATTACTAGTAAAAACACAAATGACGAAAAAGAGGATTTTTGGCGCAAAAGAAAATTAATTAATTAATTAATTCAGCTGCAAGGTTAGTGAGAGAAAAACTAGCTAGGCGCGTCTTCCATGTCTCAACATCAAGAACTCAATTGACTCCAGCCACGTGCTCATGTGGCGTGCTTGGAAGATGATCCAAAAAGAAAAGAAAGTTAAAACTTTCTAGCATGTACTGTATACGAGTATAGAGTTATTTGATCGGGCCACTATTCCATGTGGGAGAATCTAGTGACTAGTCTCTGAAATAAATGGATCGAGCCACTTGTCCATTTGCCACTTGATGGAATTGGCTTGGACCGACTGCACAGGACACAGATATCAACCCACTCTTTATCTAAAAAAAAGATATCAACCCACTTGCAAATTTGTAAAACAAATATATCACAGCTCATATTTCAGCTTTTTCTTATATTACACATACTCAATAATTGTGCAGCAGCGATATGATAAGGCCAAATTACATCATAGAAAAAAAAACGTCTAGGTACCTGTCGGCATGCTCTGACAATTAATTCAACGTGCTCCACGCGGCACATGTCAAAAGACATGCAGATAAGGGTAAGAAGAATAGTTTTTTTTTTTTTAAAGGGTAAGAAGATTTCCGTGGGAAGCAACGATGTATGCACATGAAGAACGGCCGGAGGAGGCTTTGAGCGTGTTTGGTCAGATAGCAAAAGTAGGTAAGGCTGCATGTGAAAGTTGGTAAAAACTAGTAGTAGACTGATGCAAAGTGTAATCTTTGACTTTATTTTGTTTGGTGTTAGAGCCTGTCCATCAGGGGCTTGTAAATTGTGTCCGGCACCACCCTAAATTGTGTCTGGCACATGTGTGAATATCACCTTCTGAGAAGGTCCAGGACGAGCTAGTCCTTCATAACAATGACATTGAGCTGATCTCTTATGCACTGCTCTGATTTATCAGGTTTGAGTCTTTGCATCTGTATTTCTCATAATGAAAACTCACATAATAAGTTAGCTTCCTATAAAGTGTGTACCATATTCTGTACGATATTGTATATATATGCATGTTATAATAATAACAATTGCCTAACCTAGCCTTACAGCAGCTAGCAAGCAGGAATGGTTTTGTTGCTACAAGTAGTAAGTCGCTGGAAAAAGGATCTCTTGTCTAAAAGGCATTTTCCAATGAAGAGGAGAAATTGTAATTGGAGGTCCTCTCTGTTATTCATGCCCTGCTATGTGAAGGTTCCCTTCCATGTTGCAGAATATTTAATGTCAGCTTCCCTTGCTTCACAGTGAACGATAACACCTGCATCCTTCGCTTTCATCCAGCTCCAGCACCAACGACTATCACTACCTTGGTGCCCGAACTAATGTAGCCATTGATGCAGCACCAACGACTACCTCCCTGATAACTGTCCTGATCTCAAGCAAATTTAGTGTATCCTGATGACTGTTTCTTCTGTAATTTTGTTTGAAGATTTACGAGTGTCTGTCTATTTCCTCTAAAGCCAAACATTCGACCAACACAACATTTTTTATGTTTCTGTTTACTACAGTCAGATTTTGTAAGAATCAGCCATTCCTTATCTGAAGCTTCTTTTTTCCACGTTGCAGAATATTCAATGTCAGCTTACCTTGCTTGACATGGAACGACATCACCTACGTCCTCATTTTCATTCATCTCCCACGCCTCGGCGCCGCCTCCCACCCATACTCCCCTCAAGATGTGCTCCATCGAGGCCAAGAATTACATCACTAGTAGAAAAATGCTTATAGGAGAAATATTACATGTGGCGCACAGGCATAGGTGTGCGCCACTGCTATTTGGCGCACAAGGACGGTGGTGCGCCACAGGTAATGAGAGTATCTGTGGCGCACAGTGCGGCGCGCCACAGGCAATGAGAGTACCTGTGGCGCACAGGTTGGGTTGTGTGCCACAGGTATCTGTCGCCAAATTTGCACTGGATATTTTCTTAAGTCTAACGATAGTCTCCTCTCTCTCCACCTTATCCCTTCTTTTCTCTGTCTCCCACACCACACACCAGGCACGCACACAGCACGCACCCCACCGGCCGCCCCATCTCTTCCAACCTCTCTCACACTCCACGATCCTGATGCGCCGCAGCCGCAGCCCCGCGCCGCCCGCCTCTCTCCCACCGCCCGAGCAGCCCTGCCCGGCGATGGCGGTAGCCATGCGCGGCGCGCACCCCCCCCCCCCCCCCCCCCGAGCCGCCGCCAGCCTCCTGCTCCCTCTGCCCTCGATTCCCGCCAAACCCTAGCCTCCGTCGAGCAAGTACGACGCGGCCCGCCGCCGCCTCAAGAACTCCGGCGAGCACGGCTGCCGTCGGCGGCCCCCTCTGCCAGCCGCCCGCCCGTCTCCAGATCCCCTCCCTCGCTGCTGTCTGGATCAAGGAGAGGCCAAGGGGCTGCAGCTCCCTCCTGCCACCGCGTGGGGTTCGGCTCGGTTGCCAGCGAGTGGAACTCCGCCTCCGTGTTCCACGGCTACCCCCGCCACCGGCGCTGCCCCCGCCGCCACGCAAGGGCGGCCATCCCGGCCGCCATGCCCGCCTCCTAGCTAGCCGCCTCCTCGGGAGAAGACATGTATTTGGAAAAAATAAATAAAGATGAATTTATCTTTTTTAATTCTTATTTACTTACCGGTGGCGCACAATCCAAATGGTGCGCCACTGGTATTTGAAAATATTAGTGCCCCCAACTTTCTATTTGTGGCGCACAGGAAGGTTACCTGTGGCGCACGAGTTTGTGCGCCACAGATAAGTCGTGTTACCTGTGGCGCACCAGCTAGTGCGCCACAGATAGCCTGTTACCGACGCGGCCGTAGTGCCGCACGTACATTGCATCACTGATAGGCTCATTTGGTGCGCCACTGGTAAGTTTTTCTGTGCTAGTGCATCTCCATCACCGACTCAGCTGGATTCGTGAAAATGAATGAATTTTTTTACCAACTCCGGTGGCAGCAATGCGGTAGCGAGGAACCCTTACGCAAACACTAGGGTGGCTCACACGGGACGCCGCCAGCTCCCGTTCTCGTGTCCAATAATTCTTTGGTGCTTGTGCTAATCCTCCCGATGTATAACTTTTTCTACAAGTGTATGCAAATAATTCCTACTAATGTAGTGCCTTGCATAATTCCTGCTATTGCCTGAGTACATGCTACTACTGCTACTCCTTGCGTTGGATAATTGTTATTCATAGCATAATTCCTAATCCTAGACTTGTAAACTGTTTGTAAAATATTTCCTGCTCCTGCCTTACATAATTCTTGCTACTGCCCTTGTAAATTGTGTGTAAAATAGTTATGTGTAAAACTTCTCAAGATAATTTCTTGCGTAATTACTGCTGAGTAAATTGTGTGTGTAAATTTCCGCTACGGCTTGCATAATTTCCAATCCCCACCTTGGCTTGCATGATTCCTAGTCCTAGCATACTGCTGAGTAAATTGTGTGTGCAAATAATTGTGTGTAAAAACTATGTGCTACTAACTTGCATAATTGTGTGCTAATGTGTGTAAACAGTTGTGTGCTACTATGTGTAAACAGTTGTGCTACTATGTCTAAATAATTTACGAGTAACATAATTGTGTGTAAAATAATTTAGAAGTAGCAATTGTGTGTAAATTATTTTAAGATTAGCAACTATGTGTAAAATTAGTTTAGTAGTAATTTACACACACTTGTGTGCAACTGTGTGTAAATTTTTTAATAAAATATTCATAACTGTGAGTACTCCAATTAATACAACAATACTTGTGTAATTTAGAAGTATTTGTGTGTGTAATACAGCAATACAAAAAACATAAAAAATACATTGTTTATACTCCAATTAATTTTGTGTTGAATGCATCAATACAAAAAAACTTAAAAATTACATTGTATATACAACAATCGACAAACATAGAATTGTGTGTCCAGACAATTTTGTGCAGTCTTTTCCTTTCTCCTCCTTTTGTTTCCTTTCATTTCTCCTCTCAATTAGTGTGGTCCTATAAGTTCCATTGTTTTTCTGATAGTGCTTACCATCAGAAGGTAGAGAAAATAGGTAGCCTTTCTTCTCGACAGTACTTCTTTATTCACGTGGGGGGATATTTTAGTATATGCCTCCTTGTAGTTTCATAACCTTCACCCCGAAGAATGACTGGAGCGATTAGAAAACTCTATACAAATTTCTGGAGGCATAGCGTCACCAAGAACTTGTTGAGTCAAATACTTTCTAGTGAGCTTTGTAGAAGGTCGATAACATCATGTCTCTCTTTGTTTCCCTATGTCTCCCATGCCTAATGCCTCTAAATTGTTCTCTCTTTAAGAGAAAATCATATGTTTTACCGATAGAATAATTGGAATAATTAGAGAGGTTTGACACTGATGACCAATGGACTGGATGAGAAAGATAGATGTCTCGATCAGTGATGAATGAAGAGTCTTTGATATATGTAGACGTGAGTCGTCTTATACACTAGCTGATGTGCACTGAAACCCCTACTAGTAGTATTTGGTTTGTAGCTAGGTTTGATAAGTGACCGTGCTTTATTTATTTCTATCTACTAGCACTAGTAGATACAGGGCCACTTAACCCCTCCCTCTCAATCATACACGGAAATAATGAAATGTGTGTGATGAGACAAATCGGTTACCGTAAAATTTAGATAACGTGTCCACGTGTTCTAACCATGTGCAATGTCACTTCGCATATGTTATTACCCGATTAATTGTGTGACAAATATCACGCAAAAAATGTGTGGAAGAAATCATGCACATTGTTGGCACATTGCACATGATCTCATGTAATGAAACTTTTGCAACCTTCTCCCTACGCTTGGATGGTAATTAGCATGTGCAGTTCTTCCCCTCGTCGCTAACAAGCAAAACATATAGGTTGGTGCAACATGGATGCAATGACCTTTTGCTGATCATTCACTCTTTCGTACTGCAACACCCCTTTCCCCCTTTGGCCACACTACACCTCCTCCGTTGGGGACCGTGTATGGCTATTCCTGCCACTTTCCCTGTTACCATCGTAAATTTATTAATTAAGAAAAGGTTGTGTGCATCATTTTGATGTAGAGGCTGGAGGTTCATCTTCCATTTCAAAATAATAATAATCATAAGTCGTTCTCTTGCTAGCTAGTGCATCGCTTCTCCCAGAGTCTGCCATTCTCCTATTGAGCCTCTTACTATCCCGGTCGGGTCTAAAGCCCCGATGGCAATTAGTGTAACCTCATTGCTTGTGGCCATCTCCCCGAGCGACACTGGTCCAAACCTCTCGTCTCGCTGGGAGTCGCATCTCTTTGCTTGGTTGAGAAATGAAGAAGAAAAGGAGTACTCCGACCCCTATTTTAGGTGTCACCTTTAGGGGCCCGCATCCTGAACCGGGACACCTTCTTACTGTTTCGATTTGCATCGCCGACACTAACTCTTTGTGGTAAGGTATTATTTGTTGTTACTATTTTCTTCCTTGGGGTGATGTTTTTTATATTGCCGGTTTATCAGTTGTTTGTTGGGCTATTTAGATGGTTCATTACAAACTAATTAAGTTTGGGGATAATGTGGTTCACTCCCATGTCAATATGCTCATGAGAGATGATTTACTATCCGTAGTGGTATCTACACACCATGGTATTATAACGGCGATGTAGGCCATAGTATATACCCGTTTTAACTTGTTTTCCTAGTAGAGAACGAAATTTGGGTGTACAAACCTGGTTTCACAATTTTTTAAAATGTATATTTTGCTCGTCCTTTTTCAGGGTTGAATTTTTAGTTGACATTCCCGTTGACTTTTAGAAATAATTATTTGGGTGCCCCTAACTCGCCATCGCCATTCATTCCTGTCTCCTTCTAGTTATTTGTAATCAACTTTTCATTCCGGTTAACCAATTAATAGGAAATAGCTATCCGAGTTGGAAAATGTATTCATAAAAGGTTTTGTTAAAAACTATATTTTTTGGAAATACCGCTCAGTGCGACCATAGAGCCAAACTGTCGCTATCTTGTTCTTTGGCTCTGAAACGTTTATTTTCTCCGAATCAGATTTCTTTTTAAGAATTATGTGTCTCTTTATTCGTCAAGCATTTTTTATATGGATTTCACGACATTGCGACTCTCATCTGAGTGTAGTCGCCCTTAAAATTGGACTATCATACCCTAAACCCTAAAATGAATAGAGACCTTTTTTTTGAGAGAAAAAAATGAATAGAGACCTGTCATCAATTACAGCGTACGTAGGTATCCCAGTTTTAGATAGGAAAAGTATAGTAGTCACCCGGGGGATCCGAGCTTCCCATCCTCCGGGTCCCCACCAACCACGTGTCCCCTCTTTTCTGTCCATAATCCCGCTTTTGCTACGGTAGCAAAAAAATATCCCGATTTTTGCTACATGTAGCAAAAACTTTTCGGTCCAAAAAATAGTCCCCAAGAGCCCCTTTTTGCTACGGTAGAAAAAAAAAGTCTCATTTTTTGCTACATGTAGCAATATAACTTTATTTTTGCTATTATTGTTATCTGGTTTTGCTACAATAGATCAAAAAATTTGCTACTATATATCTCCGGCGAGGTCTCCGGCGATGTCTCCGGCGAGAGTCTCCGGCGATGTCTCCGGCGAAGTTGATTTTGCTACAATAGATCAAAAAATTTGCTACTATTGTTATCTGGTTTTTGCTACAATAGATCAAAAAATTTGCTACTATATCTCCGGTGAGGTCTCCGGCGATGTCTCCGGCGAGAGTCTCCGGCGATGTCTCCGGCGAAGTTGATTTTGCTACAATCGAACTTTTTTGTTGCTACAATAGCATAAACTTTTTGCTACCACGTGTCCGGCGAGGTATCCGGTGAGGTCTCCGGCGAGGCCAGAATTTTCCTTTCATGTTCTGTGTACGAACCGTTTTTTGCTACAATGCAGCAAAAGCGGGACGATTTTGCTACAATAGCAACTTTTTGTTGCTACAAAATCTCCGGCGAGGTCTCCGGTGAGGTCTCCGGCGAAGTCAGTCTTTTATTTTTCTGTATTTCTAAGCGAACCGTTTTTTGCTACATAGGAACAAAAGCGGGCGATTATTTGCTACACCGTAGCAAAAGCGGGATTTAGTGGGATTTGGGGATCAGACAGGGACAGGTGTCAGCAGGAGGACCCGGGGATTTTTCCCCGAGATCCCCCGGGGGACGCCTAGTTCTCTCCTTTTAGATAGTCTCTTGTTCTTTTGAGCTGGGCCGAATTGGGACGGGCCTTCAGTTTCTGGCACTCCACCACAACGCACCCAACCGGAAGAAAGCAGCGGCGGCGCCGGCGACCTAAGCCCGTCCGCGGCGGCGCCGGCTGCTGGCAGACGCTCCTTCTTCCCTCCTCTCCAGGCTTGGTTGAGGTCAGATCTTCTCCTTCCCGTTCTCTTCCAACTTCTTTGCATTTCATTCGCCGCGGGAAACCCTAGCTAGCTAGATGGGATTTTCGCCTAAACCCTAGCTACTTGCTGTGGCAGCCTTCAGCGGGAGGAGCTCAGCTCAGGGGTGAGATAGATGATGGCTGCTTCCCAGGAGGAGATTCCCCCATCGTATGATCCCCATCTCTTCCGATTCTACCCGCATTTCATTTCGTCCAGTTTCTTCCTGCTGGGTACTATGTGGCGGCGCCGCATATTAGATCAAGTGTAGGTAGTGCGGGTATGGCAGCCGACCTTCTTAGATGAAGTGCTAGGTACTGAATTTCTGTACTCGTACTACTTAATTGAGCACCCCGCCTGAAAAGCTGCATTATATGGCAGTCAATTGTGATTCCATATTAGAACTTGTCACCTCCCTAGATGATATGTTATGTAAATATGGCAGTACGTTTTGTGCTAACTCAAAGTTTCGAAAGTTTGACCAACTTTAATTCGAAATATCACTAGTATGATACTAAATGAAACTAACATGCATTGACCCCGGCTTGCCATTATTTTCCAGGTTGCTGGTTGATACCAACGAGGCACAACGTGCGGATGGCAAGACAGAGGAGCCGTGTTCCCCACTGTCAGGGGCAGCCGCAGCCGTCTCCAAGGTGCTTGAGGATCACAACCTCCTCATCGAGATCCTCCTCTGCCTCGTCTTTCCCACCACCCTCGTTCGCGCCGCCCTGGTCTGCAAGCACTGGTACCACCATGCCTCTGACCGTGGGTTCCTCAACCATTTCCGCAAGCGCCACCTGCCCCGCCTGCTTGGCTTCTACACTGAAGACTGGTCGGAGCAGGACACTACTCCGCGTTTCGTGCCGATGCTACCTAGCCAGCAATTTATGTTTGGTAGAGGAGCCACGATGGACTCGAACAGAATCTGATGCGCTTCTCGGGTTGTCTTCTCGGTTTGCCATACATGTATACTCTTTTTTTTTGTTGCAAAATGTGGCTGGTGGAGTCATTCCAATGCTTTATTCAGTTGCTTAATTTATAATTTGACTTTGTCATACATTCCTATATTATTTAGTTAATTAATTTATTTTATATGGAAAAGATTTACATGCTTTTTTGTGAAACACCTGTAACTTTGAGGTGGAGGAGTGGTGCGTGTGGGCGTCGCGGAGCCGCGGTGAGTGGCGGTCGATAATGGGGCTGCGGGTGGCAGTGATGGCGACAACGGAGGTGGCATCAGCGGAGTAGCAGGAGATAGAGGAGATGGAGGGCAGGCCCAGCCTCTTGTGCACGCCCTCGAGGAGAAGAGACGCCATGGATTGTTGATCACTTTGGAGCTTTGACCGGGACTCTGGGTTGGGTAACTTGGGTTAGTGGCAATGTTTTGTATGGATCGATCGGCGAACGAGCGCGGAGATTTTAAACTTGGGAGGAGGGGCCTCTGTTCTGCCAAAGCCAAAGCCAAAACTGGTGACTCGTTCCGTTGAGGTGGGCAGGTGGCACAGTTGTCACAGAGTTGAAATTTCGGTAGCTCTTGGGTCAGTCACTCAGTATGCTCCTACTTCACCTACCAGACAAGACCAGCAGAGAATGCACATCAGGCGACAAAAACAAAATTGTGCGAAAATAGTATTAATTTGTGAACGCCGACGACGGAACCTGCAGGTACAGCATGTCTGTCGTCGAATCAGCCCGTTATTGGACGATCCACATCGCATCTCACAGATTTATGCGCCTACTTTATTGTCAACGAAAATCATACAAGCTCTGATGCGTTTGTATAATAATCTGTTTACAGTGTAAATTTAAACCAGTCGGCGAGCTTAACGACGATGCTCCACGAGGAAGGGGCTGCTGTGCTTGCCTGCGCCTACCTACCTGCCCCTCTGCTCGTCGCCATCCATCCATATCACCGAGAAGAAAAACTGGATCCGAGACATTTGGATCAACGTAGGGATGTAAGTGGCAGCGGCATCCAACGGGCCCGTATACGCCGCCCGCGAAAAAAAGGCACAAACGGCGTACATGGACACCTGCTAATCTTAAGTGGCATAACTGGATGAGCCCACCAAGATCAGCGGCGCCGGCGGCACGGCCACATGCCGACGCTCGCTTCCTCACTTCTGGCGCGGATTGCTGGACGCGGGGACGTCCTAGCGGCGCTCCCTCTCTATCGGTGTTGGAGCAGCCCACTCCTTCCGCTAATTCTTCCTCACCATCTTCCTTCCGCCGGCGCCGACGCGGCCCTCCGTCGCTCCGCTGCTTCCCCGATGAAGCGAAGGTCACCACAGACTCCGCCGTCGCCTCCTCTCCGTCTTCCGCGAGCACGCGAGCCGGGACGCCGCACGCGTGCAGAAATCACCGCCGCCGTCCTCGCTGCCCGCCGCCGCGGAATTCATTGCCGGCGGCGACTCCGGCAACCATATGGTCCAAGACGCCGCCCATTCGACTCCCCTCGACGCCCGCTAGCAGATCCCCGCGGTCTCATCCCCGCGCGCGTGCGCCGCTGTTCGAGCGCAAGCTCGGCAGTGCGCTCGGCAGCGCGTGCGCGTCTGCTGCCGGCGATCGACACGCCATGATGACGTCACTGTGGACCCCACCTGTCGGATTTCTTATATTTTCCATAAACAATTTTCAAAAAAAAAACTGACATGTGGGCCCTATCTGTCATAAATTTCACAATGACAGCAAAATTCTGAAAATTGTAAAAATCATAACTTTTAATCCGTTATTCAGGAAAATGCAAATAATATATCAACAAATTTCAAATTTATCAAATTTCCAAATTCTTCACACAAAAAATACACCAAAAAGACATTACGCACAGAAAATAATGCAAAATAATATATCAAAATTTTCCAAAATTAACAGCATTTCCACACAAAAAATTGCAATAAAAATCCATTATACACATTTCACAATTTAAGAATTTTTTGAATTTAAGATATTTTCAAACTTCTCACATGAACTAATAAATGTTAATTTTGTTAAAAATTTGTTATAGTAGTTTCCCAGATAATTTTTCTACCGGCATCAGACGAATTAACGTTAAGGTTATTTAAAAAAAAACATTTTTAGAAAATGTTAGATTTCTGACAAGTATGACCATTTTACTCAAACAACTTCCATAAAATAAAAAATGTTCAAAAATCAATAATTTTGAATTTTTCCATTGGGAAAATATGAATAACATATCCAAACGGTCAGAAAAATAAGTGGTAGCTATTTCATTTTGGTAAAAAATTCAGGAAAATCTAAATGCACTTCCCCTGATTATATGAATATAAATTAATTAAATCCTCAAATAATACATTTTCTCTAATTACGATCTCAAATTGAACATTTTAATTTGGTCAACATTTGGTTGCAATCTAAATGACCTTTCCCTATATATAGAATTCAATTCAATAAATGTACATCAAACATGTTTAAATATTTTGAATTAATAAATGGTTGAACAAAAAAACAAACGCACTTCCTCTAATTATATATAGCCGTCAAGATGGAAAAATAAAAGCTGACTATTTATGACAAAAAAAACAAACATGTTTAGATATTTTGAATTGATAAATGTTTAGACAAAAAACAAATGCACTTCCTATCATTATGTAAAGTTAAATTTATTAAATGCTCACAATAATGAACTTCCTCTAATTACGAACTTGAATTAAACATTATAATTTGATAACTATTTAGATGTAATTTACAAGAACTTTTCATAAATATAAAACTTAATTCAACAAATGTGCGTTTCCACTCTTTATGACCTTAAATTAAATACTACTGAAAAAATAAAAAAACGTTCGAATATTTTAATTCGCTAAATTTTTTTGGAGATACTCTAGAATATATCAACATGCCCACAGAAAAAATGCTAACTACTTACGACATAATGCAACCATATTTAAACATTCCAATTTGGTTAATATTTGGATACAATAAACATATTTGAACATCCAATTTAGTTAGAATTTGGATACAATCTAATTACCAACCCATAAATATTAAGAATACATCAAAAGGATTAAATTTGAATTTTTTCAATAAATATTTTTCACGCGATCGACACGCCATGATGACGTCACCATGGACCCCACCTGTCGGATTTCTTATATTTTCCATAAACAATTTTCAAAAAAAAAAACCTGACATGTGGGCCCTATCTGTCATAAATTTCACAATGACAGCAAAATTCTGAAAATTGTAAAAATCATAACTTTTAATCCGTTATTCAGGAAAATGCAAATAATATATCAACAAATTTCAAATTTATCAAATTTCCAAATTCTGCACACAAAAAATACACCAAAAATACATTACGCACAGAAAATAATGCAAAATAATATATCAAAATTTTCCAAAATTAAAAAATTAACAGCATTTCCACACGAAAAATTGCAAGAAAAATCCATTATACACATTTCACAATTTAAGAATTTTTTGAATTTAAGATATTTTCAAACTTCTCACATGAACTAATAAATGTTAATTTTTGTTAAAAATTTGTTATAGTAGTTTCCCAAATAATTTTTCTACCGGCATCAGACGAATTAACGTTAAGGTTATTTTTAAAAAAACATTTTTAGAAAATGTTAGATTTCTGACAAGTATGACCATTTTACTCAAACAACTTCCATAAAATAAATAATGTTCAAAAATCAATAATTTTGAATTTTTCCATTGGGAAAATATGAATAACATATCCAAACGGTTAGAAAAATAAGTGCTAGCTATTTCATTTTGGTAAAAAATTCAGGAAAATCTAAATGCACATCCCCTGATTATATGAATATAAATTAATTAAATCCTCAAATAATAAATTTTCTCTAATTACGGTCTCAAATTGAACATTTTAATTTGGTCAACATTTGGTTGCAATCTAAATGACCTTTCCCTATATATAGAATTCAATTCAATAAATGTACATCAAACATGTTTAAATATTTTGAATTAATAAATGGTTGAACAAAAAAACAGACGCACTTCCTCTAATTATATATAGGCGACAAGATGGAAAAATAAAAGCTGACTATTTATGACAAAAAAAACAAACATGTTTAAATATTTTGAATTGATAAATGTTTAGACAAAAAACAAATGCACTTCCTATCATTATGTAAAGTTAAATTTATTAAATGCTCACAATAATGAACTTCCTCTAATTACGAACTTGAATTAAACATTATAATTTGATAACTATTTAGTTGTAATTTACAAGAACTTTTCATAAATATAAAACTTAATTCAACAAATGTGCGTTTCCACTCTTTATGACCATAAATTAAATACTACTGAAAAAATAAAAAAAAACGTTCGAATATTTTAATTCGCTAAAAATTTTTGGAGATACTCTAGAATATATCAACATGCCCACAGAAAAAATGCTAACTACTTACGACATAATGCAACCATATTTAAACATTCCAATTTGGTTAATATTTGGATACAATAAACATATTTGAACATCCAATTTAGTTAGAATTTGGATACAATCTAATTACCTACCCATAAATATTAATAATACATCAAAAGGATTAAATTTGAATTTTTTCAATAAATATTTTTCACGCGATCGACACGCCATGATGACGTCACCGTGGACCCCACCTGTCGGATTTCTTATATTTTCCATAAAAATTTTCAAAAAAAAAAACCTGACATGGGGCCCTATCTGTCATAAATTTCACAATGACAGCAAAATTCTGAAAATTGTAAAAATCATAACTTTTAATCCGTTATTCAGGAAAATGCAAATAATATATCAACAAATTTCAAATTTATCAAATTTCCAAATTCTGCACACTAAAAATACACCAAAAATACATTACGCACAGAAAATAATGCAAAATAATATATCAAAATTTTCCAAAATTAACAAATTAACAGCATTTCCACACAAAAAATTGCAAGAAAAATCCATTATACACATTTCACAATTTAAGAATTTTTTGAATTTAAGATATTTTCAAACTTCTCACATGAACTAATAAATGTTAATTTTTGTTAAAAATTTGTTATAGTAGTTTCTCAGATAATTTTTCTACCGGCATCAGACGAATTAACGTTAAGGTTATTTTTAAAAAAACATTTTTAGAAAATGTTAGATTTCTAACAAGTATGACCATTTTACTCAAACAACTTCCATAAAATAAAAAATGTTCAAAAATCAATAATTTTGAATTTTTCCATTGGGAAAATATGAATAACATATCCAAACGGTCAGAAAAATAAGTGCTAGCTATTTCATTTTGGTACAAAATTCAGGAAAATCTAAATGCACTTCCCCTGATTATATGAATATAAATTAATTAAATCCTCAAATAATACATTTTCTCTAATTACGGTCTCAAGTTGAACATTTTAATTTGGTCAACATTTGGTTGCAATCTAAATGACCTTTCCCTATATATAGAATTCAATTCAATAAATGTACATCAAACATGTTTAAATATTTTGAATTAATAAATGGTTGAACAAAAAAACAGACGCACTTCCTCTAATTATATATAGCCGTCAAGATGGAAAAATAAAAGCTGACTATTTATGACAAAAAAAACAAACATGTTTAGATATTTTGAATTGATAAATGTTTAGACAAAAAACAAATGCACTTCCTATCATTATGTAAAGTTAAATTTATTAAATGCTCGCAATAATGAACTTCCTCTAATTACGAACTTGAATTAAACATTATAATTTGATAACTATTTAGATGTAATTTACAAGAACTTTTCATAAATATAAAACTTAATTCAACAAATGTGCGTTTCCACTCTTTATGACCTTAAATTAAATACTACTGAAAAAATAAAAAAAAACGTTCGAATATTTTAATGCGCTAAAAAAATTTGGAGATACTCTAGAATATATCAACATGCCCACAGAAAAAATGCTAACTACTTACGACATAATGCAACCATATTTAAACATTCCAATTTGGTTAATATTTAGATACAATAAACCTATTTGAACATCCAATTTAGTTAGAATTTGGATACAATCTAATTACCTACCCATAAATATTAATAATACATCAAAAGGATTAAATTTGAATTTTTTCAATAAATATTTTTCACGCGATCGACACGCCATGATGACGTCACCGTGGACCCCACCTGTCGGATTTCTTATATTTTCCATAAACAATTTCAAAAAAAAAAACCTGACATGTGGGCCCTATCTGTCATAAATTTCACAATGACAGCAAAATTCTGAAAATTGTAAAAATCATAACTTTTAATCCGTTATTCAGGAAAATGCAAATAATATATCAACAAATTTCAAATTTATCAAATTTCCAAATTCTTCACACAAAAAATACACCAAAAATACATTACGCACAGAAAATAATGCAAAATAATATATCAAAATTTTCCAAAATTAACAAATTAACAGCATTTCCACACACAAAATTGCAAGAAAAATCCATTATACACATTTCACAATTTAAGAATTTTTTGAATTTAAGATGTTTTCAAACTTCTCACATGAACTAATAAATGTTAATTTTTGTTAAAATTTTGTTATAGTAGTTTCCCAGATAATTTTTCTACCGGCATCAGACGAATTAACGTTAAGGTTATTTAAAAAAAAACATTTTTAGAAAATGTTAGATTTCAGACAAATATGACCATTTTACTCAAACAACTTCCATAAAATAAAAAATGTTCAAAAATCAATAATTTTGAATTTTTCCATTGGGAAAATATGAATAACATATCCAAACGGTCAGAAAAAATAAGTGCTAGCTATTTCATTTTGGTAAAAATTCAGGAAAATCTAAATGCACTTCCCCTGATTATATGAATATAAATTAATTAAATCCTCAAATAATACATTTTCTCTAATTACGGTCTCAAATTGAACATTTTAATTTGGTCAACATTTGGTTGCAATCTAAATGACCTTTCCCTATATATAGAATTCAATTCAATAAATGTACATCAAACATGTTTAAATATTTTGAATTAATAAATGGTTGAAAAAAAAACAGACGCACTTCCTCTAATTATATATAGCCGTCAAGATGGAAAAATAAAAGCTGACTATTTATGACAAAAAAAACAAACATGTTTAGATATTTTGAATTGATAAATGTTTAGACAAAAAACAAATGCACTTCCTATCATTATGTAAAGTTAAATTTATTAAATGCTCACAATAATGAACTTCCTCTAATTACGAACTTGAATTAAACATTATAATTTGATAACTATTTAGATGTAATTTACAAGAACTTTTCATAAATATAAAACTTAATTCAACAAATGTGCGTTTCCACTCTTTATGACCTTAAATTAAATACTACTGAAAAAATAAAAAAAACGTTCGAATATTTTAATGCGCTAAAAAAATTTGGAGATACTCTAGAATATATCAACATGCCCACAGAAAAAATGCTAACTACTTACGACATAATGCAACCATATTTAAACATTCCAATTTGGTTAATATTTAGATACAATAAACCTATTTGAACATCCAATTTAGTTAGAATTTGGATACAATCTAATTACCTACCCATAAATATTAATAATACATCAAAAGGATTAAATTTGAATTTTTTCAATAAATATTTTTCACGCGATCGACACGCCATGATGACGTCACCGTGGACCCCACCTGTCGGATTTCTTATATTTTCCATAAACAATTTCAAAAAAAAAAACCTGACATGTGGGCCCTATCTGTCATAAATTTCACAATGACAGCAAAATTCTGAAAATTGTAAAAATCATAACTTTTAATCCGTTATTCAGGAAAATGCAAATAATATATCAACAAATTTCAAATTTATCAAATTTCCAAATTCTTCACACAAAAAATACACCAAAAATACATTACGCACAGAAAATAATGCAAAATAATATATCAAAATTTTCCAAAATTAACAAATTAACAGCATTTCCACACACAAAATTGCAAGAAAAATCCATTATACACATTTCACAATTTAAGAATTTTTTGAATTTAAGATGTTTTCAAACTTCTCACATGAACTAATAAATGTTAATTTTTGTTAAAATTTTGTTATAGTAGTTTCCCAGATAATTTTTCTACCGGCATCAGACGAATTAACGTTAAGGTTATTTAAAAAAAAACAGTTTTAGAAAATGTTAGATTTCAGACAAATATGACCATTTTACTCAAACAACTTCCATAAAATAAAAAATGTTCAAAAATCAATAATTTTGAATTTTTCCATTGGGAAAATATGAATAACATATCCAAACGGTCAGAAAAAATAAGTGCTAGCTATTTCATTTTGGTAAAAAATTCAGGAAAATCTAAATGCACTTCCCCTGATTATATGAATATAAATTAATTAAATCCTCAAATAATACATTTTCTCTAATTACGGTCTCAAGTTGAACATTTTAATTTGGTCAACATTTGGTTGCAATCTAAATGACCTTTCCCTATATATAGAATTCAATTCAATAAATGTACATCAAACATGTTTAAATATTTTTGAATTAATAAATGGTTGAACAAAAAAACAGACGCACTTCCTCTAATTATATATAGCCGTCAAGATGGAAAAATAAAAGCTGACTATTTATGACAAAAAAAACAAACATGTTTAGATATTTTGAATTGATAAATGTTTAGACAAAAAACAAATGCACTTCCTATCATTATGTAAAGTTAAATTTATTAAATGCTCGCAATAATGAACTTCCTCTAATTACGAACTTGAATTAAACATTATAATTTGATAACTATTTAGATGTAATTTACAAGAACTTTTCATAAATATAAAACTTAATTCAACAAATGTGCGTTTCCACTCTTTATGACCTTAAATTAAATACTACTGAAAAAATAAAAAAAAACGTTCGAATATTTTAATGCGCTAAAAAAATTTGGAGATACTCTAGAATATATCAACATGCCCACAGAAAAAATGCTAACTACTTACGACATAATGCAACCATATTTAAACATTCCAATTTGGTTAATATTTAGATACAATAAACCTATTTGAACATCCAATTTAGTTAGAATTTGGATACAATCTAATTACCTACCCATAAATATTAATAATACATCAAAAGGATTAAATTTGAATTTTTTCAATAAATATTTTTCACGCGATCGACACGCCATGATGACGTCACCGTGGACCCCACCTGTCGGATTTCTTATATTTTCCATAAACAATTTCAAAAAAAAAAACCTGACATGTGGGCCCTATCTGTCATAAATTTCACAATGACAGCAAAATTCTGAAAATTGTAAAAATCATAACTTTTAATCCGTTATTCAGGAAAATGCAAATAATATATCAACAAATTTCAAATTTATCAAATTTCCAAATTCTTCACACAAAAAATACACCAAAAATACATTACGCACAGAAAATAATGCAAAATAATATATCAAAATTTTCCAAAATTAACAAATTAACAGCATTTCCACACACAAAATTGCAAGAAAAATCCATTATACACATTTCACAATTTAAGAATTTTTTGAATTTAAGATGTTTTCAAACTTCTCACATGAACTAATAAATGTTAATTTTTGTTAAAATTTTGTTATAGTAGTTTCCCAGATAATTTTTCTACCGGCATCAGACGAATTAACGTTAAGGTTATTTAAAAAAAAACATTTTTAGAAAATGTTAGATTTCAGACAAATATGACCATTTTACTCAAACAACTTCCATAAAATAAAAAATGTTCAAAAATCAATAATTTTGAATTTTTCCATTGGGAAAATATGAATAACATATCCAAACGGTCAGAAAAAATAAGTGCTAGCTATTTCATTTTGGTAAAAAATTCAGGAAAATCTAAATGCACTTCCCCTGATTATATGAATATAAATTAATTAAATCCTCAAATAATACATTTTCTCTAATTACGGTCTCAAATTGAACATTTTAATTTGGTCAACATTTGGTTGCAATCTAAATGACCTTTCCCTATATATAGAATTCAATTCAATAAATGTACATCAAACATGTTTAAATATTTTGAATTAATAAATGGTTGAAAAAAAAACAGACGCACTTCCTCTAATTATATATAGCTGTCAAGATGGAAAAATAAAAGCTGACTATTTATGACAAAAAAAACAAACATGTTTAGATATTTTGAATTGATAAATGTTTAGACAAAAAACAAATGCACTTCCTATCATTATGTAAAGTTAAATTTATTAAATGCTCACAATAATGAACTTCCTCTAATTACGAACTTGAATTAAACATTATAATTTGATAACTATTTAGATGTAATTTACAAGAACTTTTCATAAATATAAAACTTAATTCAACAAATGTGCGTTTCCACTCTTTATGACCTTAAATTAAATACTACTGAAAAAATAAAAAAAACGTTCGAATATTTTAATGCGCTAAAAAAATTTGGAGATACTCTAGAATATATCAACATGCCCACAGAAAAAATGCTAACTACTTACGACATAATGCAACCATATTTAAACATTCCAATTTGGTTAATATTTAGATACAATAAACCTATTTGAACATCCAATTTAGTTAGAATTTGGATACAATCTAATTACCTACCCATAAATACTAATAATACATCAAAAGGATTAAATTTGAATTTTTTCAATAAATATTTTTCACGCGATCGACACGCCATGATGACGTCACCGTGGACCCCACCTGTCGGATTTCTTATATTTTCCATAAACAATTTCAAAAAAAAAAACCTGACATGTGGGCCCTATCTGTCATAAATTTCACAATGACAGCAAAATTCTGAAAATTGTAAAAATCATAACTTTTAATCCGTTATTCAGGAAAATGCAAATAATATATCAACAAATTTCAAATTTATCAAATTTCCAAATTCTTCACACAAAAAATACACCAAAAATACATTACGCACAGAAAATAATGCAAAATAATATATCAAAATTTTCCAAAATTAACAAATTAACAGCATTTCCACACACAAAATTGCAAGAAAAATCCATTATACAGATTTCACAATTTAAGAATTTTTTGAATTTAAGATGTTTTCAAACTTCTCACATGAACTAATAAATGTTAATTTTTGTTAAAATTTTGTTATAGTAGTTTCCCAGATAATTTTTCTACCGGCATCAGACGAATTAACGTTAAGGTTATTTAAAAAAAAACATTTTTAGAAAATGTTAGATTTCAGACAAATATGACCATTTTACTCAAACAACTTCCATAAAATAAAAAATGTTCAAAAATCAATAATTTTGAATTTTTCCATTGGGAAAATATGAATAACATATCCAAACGGTCAGAAAAAATAAGTGCTAGCTATTTCATTTTGGTAAAAAATTCAGGAAAATCTAAATGCACTTCCCCTGATTATATGAATATAAATTAATTAAATCCTCAAATAATACATTTTCTCTAATTACGGTCTCAAGTTGAACATTTTAATTTGGTCAACATTTGGTTGCAATCTAAATGACCTTTCCCTATATATAGAATTCAATTCAATAAATGTACATCAAACATGTTTAAATATTTTGAATTAATAAATGGTTGAACAAAAAAACAGACGCACTTCCTCTAATTATATATAGCCGTCAAGATGGAAAAATAAAAGCTGACTATTTATGACAAAAAAAACAAACATGTTTAGATATTTTGAATTGATAAATGTTTAGACAAAAAACAAATGCACTTCCTATCATTATGTAAAGTTAAATTTATTAAATGCTCGCAATAATGAACTTCCTCTAATTACGAACTTGAATTAAACATTATAATTTGATAACTATTTAGATGTAATTTACAAGAACTTTTCATAAATATAAAACTTAATTCAACAAATGTGCGTTTCCACTCTTTATGACCTTAAATTAAATACTACTGAAAAAATAAAAAAAAACGTTCGAATATTTTAATGCGCTAAAAAAATTTGGAGATACTCTAGAATATATCAACATGCCCACAGAAAAAATGCTAACTACTTACGACATAATGCAACCATATTTAAACATTCCAATTTGGTTAATATTTAGATACAATAAACCTATTTGAACATCCAATTTAGTTAGAATTTGGATACAATCTAATTACCTACCCATAAATATTAATAATACATCAAAAGGATTAAATTTGAATTTTTTCAATAAATATTTTTCACGCGATCGACACGCCATGATGACGTCACCGTGGACCCCACCTGTCGGATTTCTTATATTTTCCATAAACAATTTCAAAAAAAAAAACCTGACATGTGGGCCCTATCTGTCATAAATTTCACAATGACAGCAAAATTCTGAAAATTGTAAAAATCATAACTTTTAATCCGTTATTCAGGAAAATGCAAATAATATATCAACAAATTTCAAATTTATCAAATTTCCAAATTCTTCACACAAAAAATACACCAAAAATACATTACGCACAGAAAATAATGCAAAATAATATATCAAAATTTTCCAAAATTAACAAATTAACAGCATTTCCACACACAAAATTGCAAGAAAAATCCATTATACACATTTCACAATTTAAGAATTTTTTGAATTTAAGATGTTTTCAAACTTCTCACATGAACTAATAAATGTTAATTTTTGTTAAAATTTTGTTATAGTAGTTTCCCAGATAATTTTTCTACCGGCATCAGACGAATTAACGTTAAGGTTATTTAAAAAAAAACATTTTTAGAAAATGTTAGATTTCAGACAAATATGACCATTTTACTCAAACAACTTCCATAAAATAAAAAATGTTCAAAAATCAATAATTTTGAATTTTTCCATTGGGAAAATATGAATAACATATCCAAACGGTCAGAAAAAATAAGTGCTAGCTATTTCATTTTGGTAAAAAATTCAGGAAAATCTAAATGCACTTCCCCTGATTATATGAATATAAATTAATTAAATCCTCAAATAATACATTTTCTCTAATTACGGTCTCAAATTGAACATTTTAATTTGGTCAACATTTGGTTGCAATCTAAATGACCTTTCCCTATATATAGAATTCAATTCAATAAATGTACATCAAACATGTTTAAATATTTTGAATTAATAAATGGTTGAAAAAAAAACAGACGCACTTCCTCTAATTATATATAGCCGTCAAGATGGAAAAATAAAAGCTGACTATTTATGACAAAAAAAACAAACATGTTTAGATATTTTGAATTGATAAATGTTTAGACAAAAAACAAATGCACTTCCTATCATTATGTAAAGTTAAATTTATTAAATGCTCACAATAATGAACTTCCTCTAATTACGAACTTGAATTAAACATTATAATTTGATAACTATTTAGATGTAATTTACAAGAACTTTTCATAAATATAAAACTTAATTCAACAAATGTGCGTTTCCACTCTTTATGACCTTAAATTAAATACTACTGAAAAAATAAAAAAAACGTTCGAATATTTTAATGCGCTAAAAAAATTTGGAGATACTCTAGAATATATCAACATGCCCACAGAAAAAATGCTAACTACTTACGACATAATGCAACCATATTTAAACATTCCAATTTGGTTAATATTTAGATACAATAAACCTATTTGAACATCCAATTTAGTTAGAATTTGGATACAATCTAATTACCTACCCATAAATATTAATAATACATCAAAAGGATTAAATTTGAATTTTTTCAATAAATATTTTTCACGCGATCGACACGCCATGATGACGTCACCGTGGACCCCACCTGTCGGATTTCTTATATTTTCCATAAACAATTTCAAAAAAAAAAAACCTGACATGTGGGCCCTATCTGTCATAAATTTCACAATGACAGCAAAATTCTGAAAATTGTAAAAATCATAACTTTTAATCCGTTATTCAGGAAAATGCAAATAATATATCAACAAATTTCAAATTTATCAAATTTCCAAATTCTTCACACAAAAAATACACCAAAAATACATTACGCACAGAAAATAATGCAAAATAATATATCAAAATTTTCCAAAATTAACAAATTAACAGCATTTCCACACACAAAATTGCAAGAAAAATCCATTATACACATTTCACAATTTAAGAATTTTTTGAATTTAAGATGTTTTCAAACTTCTCACATGAACTAATAAATGTTAATTTTTGTTAAAATTTTGTTATAGTAGTTTCCCAGATAATTTTTCTACCGGCATCAGACGAATTAACGTTAAGGTTATTTAAAAAAAAACATTTTTAGAAAATGTTAGATTTCAGACAAGTATGACCATTTTACTCAAACAACTTCCATAAAATAAAAAATGTTCAAAAATCAATAATTTTGAATTTTTCCATTGGGAAAATATGAATAACATATCCAAACGGTCAGAAAAAATAAGTGCTAGCTATTTCATTTTGGTAAAAAATTCAGGAAAATCTAAATGCACTTCCCCTGATTATATGAATATAAATTAATTAAATCCTCAAATAATACATTTTCTCTAATTACGGTCTCAAATTGAACATTTTAATTTGGTCAACATTTGGTTGCAATCTAAATGACCTTTCCCTATATATAGAATTCAATTCAATAAATGTACATCAAACATGTTTAAATATTTTGAATTAATAAATGGTTGAAAAAAAAACAGACGCACTTCCTCTAATTATATATAGCCGTCAAGATGGAAAAATAAAAGCTGACTATTTATGACAAAAAAAACAAACATGTTTAGATATTTTGAATTGATAAATGTTTAGACAAAAAACAAATGCACTTCCTATCATTATGTAAAGTTAAATTTATTAAATGCTCACAATAATGAACTTCCTCTAATTACGAACTTGAATTAAACATTATAATTTGATAACTATTTAGATGTAATTTACAAGAACTTTTCATAAATATAAAACTTAATTCAACAAATGTGCGTTTCCACTCTTTATGACCTTAAATTAAATACTACTGAAAAAATAAAAAAAACGTTCGAATATTTTAATGCGCTAAAAAAATTTGGAGATACTCTAGAATATATCAACATGCCCACAGAAAAAATGCTAACTACTTACGACATAATGCAACCATATTTAAACATTCCAATTTGGTTAATATTTAGATACAATAAACCTGTAGAAAAAATTTTTTCGGAATTTTTTGAAAAGTTTTCAAAAAAAATTATGCTCCCGAAAATATCGGGAGCATATGAGCCCGGGCTCCAATATGAATTTCCGCTGAATATTGACTTGCTTGGTATTTTTAGCGTGGACTCTTGTACCACTCTTATTCTGAACTATCAGTTTCTACATATATTTTGGTGCTTAAAGTGGCTAGGCAAATATATTGTGATCATAATCACTCTGTTTTCCTTTCTAAAACAGAGAGCATTTGGATGGCCAGTAACAATATGGGTGCCATCAAGAAAGAGCAGAGAGCTATGCCCACTATGACCTGTACTGGATAATCAGGATGCAGTGTAACCGGAGCAGTACTCAAATGTTAGACATGACTCCTATCCTTGCGGCACCATTCCTGTTCGCAGCCGTGATCTATGTTTCGTGAACGTACTCCCTGTATGCATGTTTAGTAGTTACCTTGTCAGATCTGTTTGCTTCGACTTCTTGTGGCTGTTGCTTATTCTGTTTGCAAATGCAGTCTTGTTTTCCACCGTTGCTCAATTAGTTTCTCACTAGCTGAAGTGCAAACGTTGCTTCGAGGCCATGCATGGTTGACAGTCCAAACTGCAGTAAATTCGTCATATATGCATGTAGTAATTACTTTAGTACTAGAATAAGGGAAAGATGAGTGTGATCTAATTGATTCCTGTCGTATGATGTTCGGTTGTGAAAACACTTCATGCCAGTTTCAAGTCTGTACCAAAATTAGGTAGACAAACGTGTAAAATTTAAAATAACAAACACATCATAGTATGAAACCACTGTAGCGTGGATGCAGAGTCCAAGGTGTTTGTCCATCGTTCTCTGCAAACAAGGTAAACTGGCATTATTAGCTGCATGATTAATTCATTAGGTTATCCTGACAATAATAGTTACTTGCTCCGTTCCAAATTAGTTGTCTTCCATTTGCCAAAAAGTAGATGTATCTATACTTGTAACATGTCTAGATACATCCACTTTTTGGCAAATGGAAGACAACTAATTTGGAACGGAGGGAGTACTTAGTTAGCCAAAATTTAAGATCTTTTGGTACAGAGTGATGTGGGATGGAGATTTGGGTAGATCTATCAATTTAAGTAGATTTAATTGGCTAAAAAGAGGGGAGGAGATGGGGGAATAAGCTGTAAATGAAAAGGGTCGAGCTAGTGAGAAGGGGGTCAATGTGGTAGTACGAATGGTGGTGGTAGGTGGCTGGGCGTGTCAAGTCAAAATGCCAGGTTACCGCTGACGTATAAGTGCGCCAGCGGTACTGCTATTACCGTTGGTGTACATGGAAGGATGTACGCCACGGGTAAGTGGGGCCCCGGGGCTGGGCGCGGCTAACTACCGCTGGTGTACCACTCTTGTACGTCAGCTGCGTACAGGGAAATCAGCTGTAGTTAGCCGCGTTGGCCGCCCCGGCACGCAAGTAGTGGTGTCGTAATCTTTTGTAAGCCAGCGGTAATGGATTACCGCTAGCGCATGGTACCGCTAGCATACTTTTTCTTTTGTCCGCCACCAATATGTTTTCATGTATAAGCTATTTCTTACTAGTGTACATTGTTTATATCATTACCAGCCATGTTATATTGGCTAGACGAAACATGAATGATTAGATTACAACATGATAAATCAAGGAAAATTATATCTTGAGAGAGAAATTGTTAGAAGGAAAGGAGGTTGTGTTGGACTCACATTATTTTCTGCTAGAGCCTCGTCTGTCTTTCCTACATGACTCGTCATTTTATAAAATAGTTGACTCAACTTAACATATTACTCCTGAGCACATGGTTGGTCCCTCCTCCTTTTTCCGGGCTTGGGACCGGCTATGCACTTGTAAGTGTTACCTTAAAATAGCATAGGCGGAGTTCCCCACCCCACCCCAACACACACACTCACGAAAAGAAAAACAGGAAACAACAATGAAAAAGACTCCAACAGCCCCAACCCCAACCACAAAAAAAAGAGATAAAGTAAAAAAAACACTCTTTAATTTTTTTTAATGAAAGACTTGCAAACCAAAGTAATAAAATATATTAAAAAAAGCATTTAAGGATTTTTGTTCCTACATAGAGGCTTTTATTTTGGATTTTTTTACAAGCAACCTAGTACTTCTACAAACTAGTAAACTAGCAATATTTTATTTAGATTTTTAAACAAACCACTCCAAGGCCGAAAGAAAATAACCAGTTTTTTCTTTGTAGATCGTTTTTAGAGCCTTTTTTTGCTTCTATGGAAAGCTCAAGCACAACAAATGCTGATGTACTTGCCTTCCAACTGGCCAGCAGCCTGTAAAAAGCATGCACCAGAATATTTAATATCAGCTAGGCAAGACATATACATCACTATGTGCATATGAACCATGAACCCTTTAGATGTTAGGAACTGTAAAGTTCTAGAGGACCTAATACAATTCGAATTCAATAGTTTAGTTCTAAAAAAGTATCAAGGGTATATGATGTGACATTCCTGTCACGCAAAAACATACCCACTCCGTTCCTACATATAGGATGTTTTAGCTTTTTCATTATTCACATTATCTAGACATATTTTAGTGTGTATGTTCATCCATTTTAGTCCATATCTAGAGTTATAGACCATATTTGAAATGACTAAAACGTCTTATATTTGGAAGCGGAGAGAGTAATAGAGTGGAATTATGAGTGTGTACTGTGCATACAGATCGAAACGAAAAAGAGACTGCTATATACCTTGAAATCATGATTGAAGGACGGGAAAAAAAGGTTCATGGTTGTATCATCATCACCGCCTCATCTACAGTGATGAGATATCTTGTGCGTTACCTCATCGTCCTGCTGGAGTAACAAGAAATAAAAAATGATATGTAAATGAGAAGTACGTAGTCCGTACACGTATGTTAAGAGGCAGTACTTAATGTGAGCATCCATCCATAAATATACCTTCTGATCAGTACCCGAAACCTCCTCTCGGATGCATCTTCCTCCTCCTCGTCATTCTGAAATTTAGAAAAAAAAGCAACGATTGAATACTTAGCAGCATGTTCTTAATGCGGCATGATAGAAGAGGATAATGTTATATGCGTACCTCTTCTTCGTCTGCAGCGGAAACTTCCTCGGATCCATCATCGTCATCAGACTGAAAATTAGGAATAGTCGCATGGCATATTAACGGAATTAAGTTTCAAAAAAAAATTAACGAAATTGTCGTCTATATGAATTAATAATGTAATCAACCGGTGCACGTACCTTGAAGTTTACTCTTTTAATTTCAAGGGCGGGACGGTTAGGGTGGATTTTGGCCACAAGCCTCAGCGCTTCCTCTACCTGTTCATAACTGCAGGTTGTGCAGTCAAGGTAATAAGTGACTTTTTGGAGCAACGGCATATTACCTGCCACCAAACCGACGGTTTTTCCCACGGTAGCGCTGCATTTCAATTCTTTAAGCATCGGCAAAGCTCCCTCCCATCCACACAGGATCTCCATAAATACACGGAAGTATCTCAAGCTCGGGAACTCATCAGTACTAACAGTATATGGCGGACAGTCCTCGTTATCATTTACGAGGCTGAGATAGCTGAGCAAAGGAAGCTTTCCAAGGTTTTGCAGATCCCGCGCTTTCACGACCCGCACTTCTATATACAGGTAGGACAGGTGCGGAACGCATGAAAAATCGAGCCATGATGGCAGCCTAGATAAACAAAAGCCACATAGCGAGAGCTCACGGAAATTCGAAGGAGGTACCCAATCTTCCCAGTTGCCAACAAAAACTGACACATCTGGCTCGGAATATATCAGTAGACTCTGGATTTTGTGCATGTTGCGTAGAGACTCCATCAGAGCCTTGAATGCGCTCTTCTCTATCTCGTCAAAATAGATATCAAGCACAGTAACTTCCATCAGCTTTCCTAGATCCGTAACAAAGTTTGGGCACTTGTCCACCGAGTGTAGCTTAAGCTCTTCCAGGGACGTCAGCTTCCCTATCCTGGCCATCATTCTCGTACCTTTACTAGCACGCATGCACAATAGTTTGCTTAGCTCACCCACAGATGGCGGCAATTCTTTTATGCCACTCCCGCGTACGTCTAAAGTCTGCAAGAACTTGAGATCATGACCAATATTCCTTGGGAGCTCTGCAACTGGGATATGAACCAGCCCAAGGTACCTCAGCTGAACCAGCCTTCCAAGATGCTCAAGACGACATGCTTCCGCAGCAAACTTACAGTTATCAAATACTAGTACACGTAATACCTTGAAGCTCAAAATTTGAAGGAGTCTACTATCGGTTGCACCAGGTAGCATGAAATGACCTCACCTTTCGCAGTTCCACCTTGACATGACTGTGTTCTGCGATTCTTTTGTGGATGGCCAATCTGCGAATACTTCTGCTTCTACATGGTGAGCATGTGCTCTGCTCCTGCTCAAGTATGGTAACAAAGCTTAACTCGCTGGACAAGTTGCGGATTAAATCAAGTACCATATCATGAACACGACAACCTATCCAGGTTTGGCTACGGTTGTCCTCTACCAACTGAATCATACTTCTGTTTACAAGCTGATTAAAATAGCTCTCCCCAACTTCAAACAACCTTAGCCCTTGTTCACTAGGAACAAAACCTTCCGCAATCCATATCCATATCAAGTGATGTTTCCAAATCAGATGATCTTCCACAAGCATGCTCAAGTGCAATAAGCAAGTCTTTAGGCAAGAAGGGAGATCGTAAAAGCTATAAGACAATATCTTTCTCGTGTTCTTAACAACTTCGCTATCCGCGTGCCCAAATCCAATAGAGACATACACCTTAGACCAGTCCTCTGGCCGTTTACCAACCAGCAAGCTAGCTATTGTGATGATAGATAACGGCACACCACCACATTTCTTTAAAATTTTATCGGACACTTCACCAAATTGAACATCAAAACTTTTGCCTTTACCACCATATATTCTTGTGTAGAATAATTTACTTGAATTATGATCAGAAAGTGGTTTTATGTTGTAGACACCACCAATTTTTTCAGCAACTTCACAAATACGAGTAGTCGAGATTATCCTACTTCCAGTGTCATCATCCACCAAAGCGCATTTAATAATTTCCCATGTTCGTGTTTCCCATATATCATCGATAACTATCAAATACCTAATTGCATCAGAAGCCAAGCGGCTTGAATTAGTAAATACTAACAAGAGTTTATTGTATCCATGAAAATAAGAAGCATTGCAAATCTCAAGAGCTGCATAAAGGCGTGATAATATATTTTGTGGGTGTCAAGGTGTTAATAATGATAGTAAAATCCAGTTAAAGTTTTGGAGTTTATAATTGATGGTAATTAATTCTCATTCTCATTCATAACTCTAACGTTATAGGAAGAAGATGAAGTTTCAGACATACAATCCTTAACGCAGCCATGGCTGTGTTGTGTGGTGTGCTTAAGGTGGTGGGTGCTGGTCCTATACGGTGGATTAAACTCATAACAGAACATGGTGAAATTGGACCCAAACATTCCAGTAGGAGCTAGCAGTATAGCCTTAGGTGTCACTCATGTACATATATTTATGTTATTCTATTACTAATTTTCGTTCAGCTAATATTTAGTCAGCAATTTAGAAATAAAGCAATAAAAACACTTCCATTGAGAATATTATACGCTATCAGTTTTAGATCACAGTTTGATCACGTTGAGCATTAACACACGCATATCATGATAAATAATTTTTCATCCAACTTGACACCAAAATACAAGTAGCAGGACATATATTTGACACAAAGAAAGTAGTATTGATAAGAATATATATGACACAGGGTGGCAATGTATACCTCTTGTTTGCAAGGAATTTGCGCAGCTGGTTGATGAGTTGTCTTTCATCCATTGTTGAATCAGAGTTATACATTTCCATGTCAAATTCAAGGAGAATATCCTTCAAAACTCTCTTTATGTCAGGATTTTGACCCACCGGAACAAAACCTGCACAATCAAATTTCTTATTAAGCTTGTCATACACTGCTTTAGCAAGAGTTGTCTTTCCCAATCCTCCGAATCCAACAATGGACATAGTTTTGAGTTTATTCTCCGACACATCCATGTGGTCGGACAACAGCTCCATTAGCTCCTCCATCGATTTATCAATGCCAACAAGGTCAGATACTTTGTTGTACATGGACAAGAGACGTGGGTCGACCTCCGTCTTGGGAGTAGTATGACCGATAACATCTTTGTATCTGTCGTATCGTTCCTTCACCTCTTTAACTCGGATCTTGACGTCTTTGATGTCGCTGGCTATTTCGCGACGAATCTTGAGCTTGGTGACCTTCTTGCGGGTCTTCTTGATGAACCCCAAGAAGGTGTGGGGCTTCTCCGGTTCAAGACCCTCGACACGCACCATAAAGGAGTCGAGGCTGTCCTCGATGGCATAGGACAGCTCCCTGACATCGTTCGCCCAAATCTTGACCAGCGGATCAAGCTGGTCGAATGGTACATCAGAGACCTTTACAAGCGCAGCTTGTATGACCTCTAGCTCATCCATGAGACCTCTGATCGCCTTCTTCAAACCCTTCTGCAGGTTGTACTCCTCCAAGAGCAGCTCCCCCTGCTTGGGGAGGAGGGAGCTCATCGCCCCCGTGGCGAAGTGCATGCTCGATTCTCACCCTCGCTCCCCCTCAATTGCTATCTTGCTGGCTACTTTCCCTCTTCTTTTTCTGCCCCTCGGTTTCTATCTCTCTTCAGAAGTTCTTTCTTGCTAGTTGTGGCTGGATTGTCGTCGCTTGCAAGTACATATTGACTGGTACTCCATGCATGACTGCTCACAAGAAAAATATATCCCATGCACATTTCACACAGCTAAGTCTAGTCAACAAAGTTTGCCATATGTCGCCATCTAGATCTAGTAGCGGACATTGAGAAGACTCCAAACTAACTATCGATCGTCGTTTCGCAAATTGGCTTTTGTTAGGACTATGTATGAATGCAAGGGTGGTGTCTGGGAGTTGCTAAGCTACAGCAAGCAGATAAACGTCCATTAATATTATTTTGCTGACAACATAGCCGTAACAAGTGAATCATTTTCGAAGAAAGGTGTGTCATCAGGCGACGAACAGAAGGCGCATGCACACAGAACATGCATGGGGCAATCTATACCTATTAATAAAGGGACTAAGTCTTCCTTGGTTCGGTACGTCATTTTTTGTACCGATTTTGCCCTTCACAAATCACATATTTTACCAAACTGCCACCGCCTATGTGAAATAACGGTCCGCACGGACAGAAAAATCCCCATCCCCTGCCTCTGCTACCGCTAGACGAACAGGACGGTTGGCGGCGGCGACGCCTTGTCGCCATCCGCCTCCCCACTGCGGCGTCGAGGACCTCCGACGCGCCGACCTGCGGTGGCAAACCAGAGGATGGGGAGGAGCGGCAGCAGGGCTCCTAGGCGCAGCCAGTCGCCAGGCAGGAGCTTGTTGGCCGGAGACGAGGCGAGGCGAGGAGGGCAGCGATGCCGTCGGTCGTCACGGGAGCAAGGGGTAGTTGCTGCTGGAGCAAGAGCTGCGCGTGGAGGGCGTCGTCACGCGCGGTCCCTTAGCGGCGTCGACCAGGAAAAGGAGAAGAGGCGCAATTGGACCTCGCGTCCTCGCCGACGCAGAAGGTCGCCGGCCGGAGCTTGGTGCTCGAGCAATGGCGGGAGCAGGGGCCCTCCTGGCCATCGCGACAGAGATGGATGCAGAGAGGTCTGAGGGAGGAGGGTGACCGGTAGCGCGAGGAGAAAGGGGCACCAGCTGGTTGGGGTGCTCGCCGGCGGTCACGACGCGACCGGGGAGCGAGGAGGGAGGCCGGAGGCACCGTGTGCGTGTGTGATTCCGCGGGTCTCTCGCGTGCGTGCTTTTTTTTTTTTTGCAGATGGAAGGAGTGGGGATCGAGAAGAACGCAGAGCAGCGGAGCAAGTCGCCGAGGCCGCACTGTACGCGACCGTTCACCTCTCGCCGTGGCTGCCTTCATCGACTTGCAGTGGTCTAGCGCCGCCCCAAGTAGTCTCCTTCCTCACGAAATTGATTGAATCGAGAAGCATAAGTCCATCTGGAGTAAGCATTCTATAAGATCGAAAGCATCAGGAGCTAGGCAGCAGCTCTTCAGCGATGGCATCCTGGAGCCACCCCTTGACGTCGGCCATGATCCAGGGATTTGGATTTCGCCCGAGATTTCCGAAATTCCACCGAAATTCGCCAATTTCGTCCGGGACCGGTACATAAATTTACCGAACGAAATATCTTGTATTTTGTCGAATTATTGTTGAATTGTCTAAAATATTCAAAATATGGAAGAATTTTGTCCGAAAATTCAAATTTTTGTTCAATTTTGGTGAAATTATGTTCCAAAGTTTAAATATTGGTCCCTGCATTTCGTCCGAGATTGACCGAAATTTTCCGAAATTCCCGAATTCCGGACATTCCGCTCATGCCCGAAAAAAACTCAAAACCGAAATCCAAAACCTTGCCATGATCCCGGGATTGAGCCGCACCATGAGCTGGATAACATGTTTGACTTCTAGGTTTTATTCTCTCCGTCAGTTCTTGCATATTTGCATCTGAGGAAGGTGATGTTCACGCTGGTTGAGTGACGTGCTTCTAGAGGAAGAAAAAAAACTTACTACCAGGTACCAGCGCAACTTGCTTTTGAATTGTTGGTCAGCAGAAACACACTGTCCGAGAAGCAGTAACTCATGTGACCTTGAAATTATGTTTCCTCTTTTGGTTCTGGTGGTCTTGAGCAAGTTATTGATTTTTAGTGTATATTGTACCCAAGTACATTGCTGAATTCACTTCAAGAGGCTAAAGTTCTTGGATACCACTTGATGTGCATTGGTCGAAGGTAAATTTTGGTGCCTCTTCTGGTGCTCAAGCTCGGGCTATGGTGGTGTACACCAGGGGCAAAGTTATTCTGAAAACCAACCGACCCGGCAATCACAAATCTTTTGATCTTTCACAAGCAGTTGTACAACGTCCATCCAATTCCAATTAAAGAAAGAACAAGCAACGCAAAATACAACAGTACATCGTAAGTGCTTAATTCCTCCTTGCTAGGAGACTCCGAGCATGGGAATAATAGAACTTCTCCAGATTCTACTTTATTTTCTATGGGTCATGAACGATATGGAATTCAGAGTAAAATTCCAAACTGCAGTCAAGCTATAGCTTATGCAATGGATGCAACATAGAATTACTTTATCGGTTTCTAATCCCTTCATCTATTCTCCATGCTTTGTTACGTAGGTTCAGCCAGATGACATCCAATTAACTGTGTTTTAGAGGTTTAGTTATTTTACTAGCATAGTTCTTCTGAATGACAATCACCATGTTCTTTACATATATAATTTTCCTTAATCAAAAAGTGTTCATATTATATCATGTAGGTACTCAAGACAATATGTTTCTTTCGTATTGCTTGACAGCTAGATTATATTCACACTATTGATAAGATATAAAATACACATGAATTACTAGCGGGTGGGAGTGAGGAAGATGCCTTCCTCCTTTTTTGATACATCGCCCTCTCTCCCTACAGCGTGACGATGTTGGTCGACTTTGATGGGAATTCATAGGTGAAGTCCTCAACATGACCATCAACATATTATTTCTCTCCTGTTGCAACGCACGGGCACGATTACTAGTAAAAACACAAATGACGAAAAAGAGGATTTTTTGGCGCAAAAGAAAATTAATTAATTAATTAATTCAGCTGCAAGGTTAGTGAGAGAAAAACTAGCTAGGCGCGTCTTCCATGTCTCAACATCAAGAACTCAATTGACTCCAGCCACGTGCTCATGTGGCGTGCTTGGAAGATGATCCAAAAAGAAAAGAAAGTTAAAACTTTCTAGCATGTACTGTATACGAGTATAGAGTTATTTGATCGGGCCACTATTCCATGTGGGAGAATCTAGTGACTAGTCTCTGAAATAAATGGATCGAGCCACTTGTCCATTTGCCACTTGATGGAATTGGCTTGGACCGACTGCACAGGACACAGATATCAACCCACTCTTTATCTAAAAAAAAGATATCAACCCACTTGCAAATTTGTAAAACAAATATATCACAGCTCATATTTCAGCTTTTTCTTATATTACACATACTCAATAATTGTGCAGCAGCGATATGATAAGGCCAAATTACATCATAGAAAAAAAAACGTCTAGGTACCTGTCGGCATGCTCTGACAATTAATTCAACGTGCTCCACGCGGCACATGTCAAAAGACATGCAGATAAGGGTAAGAAGAATAGTTTTTTTTTTTTTAAAGGGTAAGAAGATTTCCGTGGGAAGCAACGATGTATGCACATGAAGAACGGCCGGAGGAGGCTTTGAGCGTGTTTGGTCAGATAGCAAAAGTAGGTAAGGCTGCATGTGAAAGTTGGTAAAAACTAGTAGTAGACTGATGCAAAGTGTAATCTTTGACTTTATTTTGTTTGGTGTTAGAGCCTGTCCATCAGGGGCTTGTAAATTGTGTCCGGCACCACCCTAAATTGTGTCTGGCACATGTGTGAATATCACCTTCTGAGAAGGTCCAGGACGAGCTAGTCCTTCATAACAATGACATTGAGCTGATCTCTTATGCACTGCTCTGATTTATCAGGTTTGAGTCTTTGCATCTGTATTTCTCATAATGAAAACTCACATAATAAGTTAGCTTCCTATAAAGTGTGTACCATATTCTGTACGATATTGTATATATATGCATGTTATAATAATAACAATTGCCTAACCTAGCCTTACAGCAGCTAGCAAGCAGGAATGGTTTTGTTGCTACAAGTAGTAAGTCGCTGGAAAAAGGATCTCTTGTCTAAAAGGCATTTTCCAATGAAGAGGAGAAATTGTAATTGGAGGTCCTCTCTGTTATTCATGCCCTGCTATGTGAAGGTTCCCTTCCATGTTGCAGAATATTTAATGTCAGCTTCCCTTGCTTCACAGTGAACGATAACACCTGCATCCTTCGCTTTCATCCAGCTCCAGCACCAACGACTATCACTACCTTGGTGCCCGAACTAATGTAGCCATTGATGCAGCACCAACGACTACCTCCCTGATAACTGTCCTGATCTCAAGCAAATTTAGTGTATCCTGATGACTGTTTCTTCTGTAATTTTGTTTGAAGATTTACGAGTGTCTGTCTATTTCCTCTAAAGCCAAACATTCGACCAACACAACATTTTTTATGTTTCTGTTTACTACAGTCAGATTTTGTAAGAATCAGCCATTCCTTATCTGAAGCTTCTTTTTTCCACGTTGCAGAATATTCAATGTCAGCTTACCTTGCTTGACATGGAACGACATCACCTACGTCCTCATTTTCATTCATCTCCCACGCCTCGGCGCCGCCTCCCACCCATACTCCCCTCAAGATGTGCTCCATCGAGGCCAAGAATTACATCACTAGTAGAAAAATGCTTATAGGAGAAATATTACATGTGGCGCACAGGCATAGGTGTGCGCCACTGCTATTTGGCGCACAAGGACGGTGGTGCGCCACAGGTAATGAGAGTATCTGTGGCGCACAGTGCGGCGCGCCACAGGCAATGAGAGTACCTGTGGCGCACAGGTTGGGTTGTGTGCCACAGGTATCTGTCGCCAAATTTGCACTGGATATTTTCTTAAGTCTAACGATAGTCTCCTCTCTCTCCACCTTATCCCTTCTTTTCTCTGTCTCCCACACCACACACCAGGCACGCACACAGCACGCACCCCACCGGCCGCCCCATCTCTCTTCCAACCTCTCTCACACTCCACGATCCTGATGCGCCGCAGCCGCAGCCCCGCGCCGCCCGCCTCTCTCCCACCGCCCGAGCAGCCCTGCCCGGCGATGGCGGTAGCCATGCGCGGCGCGCACCCCCCCCCCCCCCCCCCCGAGCCGCCGCCAGCCTCCTGCTCCCTCTGCCCTCGATTCCCGCCAAACCCTAGCCTCCGTCGAGCAAGTACGACGCGGCCCGCCGCCGCCTCAAGAACTCCGGCGAGCACGGCTGCCGTCGGCGGCCCCCTCTGCCAGCCGCCCGCCCGTCTCCAGATCCCCTCCCTCGCTGCTGTCTGGATCAAGGAGAGGCCAAGGGGCTGCAGCTCCCTCCTGCCACCGCGTGGGGTTCGGCTCGGTTGCCAGCGAGTGGAACTCCGCCTCCGTGTTCCACGGCTACCCCCGCCACCGGCGCTGCCCCCGCCGCCACGCAAGGGCGGCCATCCCGGCCGCCATGCCCGCCTCCTAGCTAGCCGCCTCCTCGGGAGAAGACATGTATTTGGAAAAAATAAATAAAGATGAATTTATCTTTTTTAATTCTTATTTACTTACCGGTGGCGCACAATCCAAATGGTGCGCCACTGGTATTTGAAAATATTAGTGCCCCCAACTTTCTATTTGTGGCGCACAGGAAGGTTACCTGTGGCGCACGAGTTTGTGCGCCACAGATAAGTCGTGTTACCTGTGGCGCACCAGCTAGTGCGCCACAGATAGCCTGTTACCAGTGACGCGGCCGTAGTGCCGCACGTACATTGCATCACTGATAGGCTCATTTGGTGCGCCACTGGTAAGTTTTTCTGTGCTAGTGCATCTCCATCACCGACTCAGCTGGATTCGTGAAAATGAATGAATTTTTTTACCAACTCCGGTGGCAGCAATGCGGTAGCGAGGAACCCTTACGCAAACACTAGGGTGGCTCACACGGGACGCCGCCAGCTCCCGTTCTCGTGTCCAATAATTCTTTGGTGCTTGTGCTAATCCTCCCGATGTATAACTTTTTCTACAAGTGTATGCAAATAATTCCTACTAATGTAGTGCCTTGCATAATTCCTGCTATTGCCTGAGTACATGCTACTACTGCTACTCCTTGCGTTGGATAATTGTTATTCATAGCATAATTCCTAATCCTAGACTTGTAAACTGTTTGTAAAATATTTCCTGCTCCTGCCTTACATAATTCTTGCTACTGCCCTTGTAAATTGTGTGTAAAATAGTTATGTGTAAAACTTCTCAAGATAATTTCTTGCGTAATTACTGCTGAGTAAATTGTGTGTGTAAATTTCCGCTACGGCTTGCATAATTTCCAATCCCCACCTTGGCTTGCATGATTCCTAGTCCTAGCATACTGCTGAGTAAATTGTGTGTGCAAATAATTGTGTGTAAAAACTATGTGCTACTAACTTGCATAATTGTGTGCTAATGTGTGTAAACAGTTGTGTGCTACTATGTGTAAACAGTTGTGCTACTATGTCTAAATAATTTACGAGTAACATAATTGTGTGTAAAATAATTTAGAAGTAGCAATTGTGTGTAAATTATTTTAAGATTAGCAACTATGTGTAAAATTAGTTTAGTAGTAATTTACACACACTTGTGTGCAACTGTGTGTAAATTTTTTAATAAAATATTCATAACTGTGAGTACTCCAATTAATACAACAATACTTGTGTAATTTAGAAGTATTTGTGTGTGTAATACAGCAATACAAAAAACATAAAAAATACATTGTTTATACTCCAATTAATTTTGTGTTGAATGCATCAATACAAAAAAACTTAAAAATTACATTGTATATACAACAATCGACAAACATAGAATTGTGTGTCCAGACAATTTTGTGCAGTCTTTTCCTTTCTCCTCCTTTTGTTTCCTTTCATTTCTCCTCTCAATTAGTGTGGTCCTATAAGTTCCATTGTTTTTCTGATAGTGCTTACCATCAGAAGGTAGAGAAAATAGGTAGCCTTTCTTCTCGACAGTACTTCTTTATTCACGTGGGGGGATATTTTAGTATATGCCTCCTTGTAGTTTCATAACCTTCACCCCGAAGAATGACTGGAGCGATTAGAAAACTCTATACAAATTTCTGGAGGCATAGCGTCACCAAGAACTTGTTGAGTCAAATACTTTCTAGTGAGCTTTGTAGAAGGTCGATAACATCATGTCTCTCTTTGTTTCCCTATGTCTCCCATGCCTAATGCCTCTAAATTGTTCTCTCTTTAAGAGAAAATCATATGTTTTACCGATAGAATAATTGGAATAATTAGAGAGGTTTGACACTGATGACCAATGGACTGGATGAGAAAGATAGATGTCTCGATCAGTGATGAATGAAGAGTCTTTGATATATGTAGACGTGAGTCGTCTTATACACTAGCTGATGTGCACTGAAACCCCTACTAGTAGTATTTGGTTTGTAGCTAGGTTTGATAAGTGACCGTGCTTTATTTATTTCTATCTACTAGCACTAGTAGATACAGGGCCACTTAACCCCTCCCTCTCAATCATACACGGAAATAATGAAATGTGTGTGATGAGACAAATCGGTTACCGTAAAATTTAGATAACGTGTCCACGTGTTCTAACCATGTGCAATGTCACTTCGCATATGTTATTACCCGATTAATTGTGTGACAAATATCACGCAAAAAATGTGTGGAAGAAATCATGCACATTGTTGGCACATTGCACATGATCTCATGTAATGAAACTTTTGCAACCTTCTCCCTACGCTTGGATGGTAATTAGCATGTGCAGTTCTTCCCCTCGTCGCTAACAAGCAAAACATATAGGTTGGTGCAACATGGATGCAATGACCTTTTGCTGATCATTCACTCTTTCGTACTGCAACACCCCTTTCCCCCTTTGGCCACACTACACCTCCTCCGTTGGGGACCGTGTATGGCTATTCCTGCCACTTTCCCTGTTACCATCGTAAATTTATTAATTAAGAAAAGGTTGTGTGCATCATTTTGATGTAGAGGCTGGAGGTTCATCTTCCATTTCAAAATAATAATAATCATAAGTCGTTCTCTTGCTAGCTAGTGCATCGCTTCTCCCAGAGTCTGCCATTCTCCTATTGAGCCTCTTACTATCCCGGTCGGGTCTAAAGCCCCGATGGCAATTAGTGTAACCTCATTGCTTGTGGCCATCTCCCCGAGCGACACTGGTCCAAACCTCTCGTCTCGCTGGGAGTCGCATCTCTTTGCTTGGTTGAGAAATGAAGAAGAAAAGGAGTACTCCGACCCCTATTTTAGGTGTCACCTTTAGGGGCCCGCATCCTGAACCGGGACACCTTCTTACTGTTTCGATTTGCATCGCCGACACTAACTCTTTGTGGTAAGGTATTATTTGTTGTTACTATTTTCTTCCTTGGGGTGATGTTTTTTATATTGCCGGTTTATCAGTTGTTTGTTGGGCTATTTAGATGGTTCATTACAAACTAATTAAGTTTGGGGATAATGTGGTTCACTCCCATGTCAATATGCTCATGAGAGATGATTTACTATCCGTAGTGGTATCTACACACCATGGTATTATAACGGCGATGTAGGCCATAGTATATACCCGTTTTAACTTGTTTTCCTAGTAGAGAACGAAATTTGGGTGTACAAACCTGGTTTCACAATTTTTTAAAATGTATATTTTGCTCGTCCTTTTTCAGGGTTGAATTTTTAGTTGACATTCCCGTTGACTTTTAGAAATAATTATTTGGGTGCCCCTAACTCGCCATCGCCATTCATTCCTGTCTCCTTCTAGTTATTTGTAATCAACTTTTCATTCCGGTTAACCAATTAATAGGAAATAGCTATCCGAGTTGGAAAATGTATTCATAAAAGGTTTTGTTAAAAACTATATTTTTTGGAAATACCGCTCAGTGCGACCATAGAGCCAAACTGTCGCTATCTTGTTCTTTGGCTCTGAAACGTTTATTTTCTCCGAATCAGATTTCTTTTTAAGAATTATGTGTCTCTTTATTCGTCAAGCATTTTTTATATGGATTTCACGACATTGCGACTCTCATCTGAGTGTAGTCGCCCTTAAAATTGGACTATCATACCCTAAACCCTAAAATGAATAGAGACCTTTTTTTTGAGAGAAAAAAATGAATAGAGACCTGTCATCAATTACAGCGTACGTAGGTATCCCAGTTTTAGATAGGAAAAGTATAGTAGTCACCCGGGGGATCCGAGCTTCCCATCCTCCGGGTCCCCACCAACCACGTGTCCCCTCTTTTCTGTCCATAATCCCGCTTTTGCTACGGTAGCAAAAAAATATCCCGATTTTTGCTACATGTAGCAAAAACTTTTCGGTCCAAAAAATAGTCCCCAAGAGCCCCTTTTTGCTACGGTAGAAAAAAAAAGTCTCATTTTTTGCTACATGTAGCAATATAACTTTATTTTTGCTATTATTGTTATCTGGTTTTGCTACAATAGATCAAAAAATTTGCTACTATATATCTCCGGCGAGGTCTCCGGCGATGTCTCCGGCGAGAGTCTCCGGCGATGTCTCCGGCGAAGTTGATTTTGCTACAATAGATCAAAAAATTTGCTACTATTGTTATCTGGTTTTTGCTACAATAGATCAAAAAATTTGCTACTATATCTCCGGTGAGGTCTCCGGCGATGTCTCCGGCGAGAGTCTCCGGCGATGTCTCCGGCGAAGTTGATTTTGCTACAATCGAACTTTTTTGTTGCTACAATAGCATAAACTTTTTGCTACCACGTGTCCGGCGAGGTATCCGGTGAGGTCTCCGGCGAGGCCAGAATTTTCCTTTCATGTTCTGTGTACGAACCGTTTTTTGCTACAATGCAGCAAAAGCGGGACGATTTTGCTACAATAGCAACTTTTTGTTGCTACAAAATCTCCGGCGAGGTCTCCGGTGAGGTCTCCGGCGAAGTCAGTCTTTTATTTTTCTGTATTTCTAAGCGAACCGTTTTTTGCTACATAGGAACAAAAGCGGGCGATTATTTGCTACACCGTAGCAAAAGCGGGATTTAGTGGGATTTGGGGATCAGACAGGGACAGGTGTCAGCAGGAGGACCCGGGGGATTTTTCCCCGAGATCCCCCGGGGGACGCCTAGTTCTCTCCTTTTAGATAGTCTCTTGTTCTTTTGAGCTGGGCCGAATTGGGACGGGCCTTCAGTTTCTGGCACTCCACCACAACGCACCCAACCGGAAGAAAGCAGCGGCGGCGCCGGCGACCTAAGCCCGTCCGCGGCGGCGCCGGCTGCTGGCAGACGCTCCTTCTTCCCTCCTCTCCAGGCTTGGTTGAGGTCAGATCTTCTCCTTCCCGTTCTCTTCCAACTTCTTTGCATTTCATTCGCCGCGGGAAACCCTAGCTAGCTAGATGGGATTTTCGCCTAAACCCTAGCTACTTGCTGTGGCAGCCTTCAGCGGGAGGAGCTCAGCTCAGGGGTGAGATAGATGATGGCTGCTTCCCAGGAGGAGATTCCCCCATCGTATGATCCCCATCTCTTCCGATTCTACCCGCATTTCATTTCGTCCAGTTTCTTCCTGCTGGGTACTATGTGGCGGCGCCGCATATTAGATCAAGTGTAGGTAGTGCGGGTATGGCAGCCGACCTTCTTAGATGAAGTGCTAGGTACTGAATTTCTGTACTCGTACTACTTAATTGAGCACCCCGCCTGAAAAGCTGCATTATATGGCAGTCAATTGTGATTCCATATTAGAACTTGTCACCTCCCTAGATGATATGTTATGTAAATATGGCAGTACGTTTTGTGCTAACTCAAAGTTTCGAAAGTTTGACCAACTTTAATTCGAAATATCACTAGTATGATACTAAATGAAACTAACATGCATTGACCCCGGCTTGCCATTATTTTCCAGGTTGCTGGTTGATACCAACGAGGCACAACGTGCGGATGGCAAGACAGAGGAGCCGTGTTCCCCACTGTCAGGGGCAGCCGCAGCCGTCTCCAAGGTGCTTGAGGATCACAACCTCCTCATCGAGATCCTCCTCTGCCTCGTCTTTCCCACCACCCTCGTTCGCGCCGCCCTGGTCTGCAAGCACTGGTACCACCATGCCTCTGACCGTGGGTTCCTCAACCATTTCCGCAAGCGCCACCTGCCCCGCCTGCTTGGCTTCTACACTGAAGACTGGTCGGAGCAGGACACTACTCCGCGTTTCGTGCCGATGCTACCTCAGCCCCTAGAGCTCGCCGCCGTTGTCCGCCGCATGGCCGGATACAGCTTCGGCCCCTACGATGATGACTCACTATTAATCAGGGAGTTCCGGAACGGCCACATCTTAGCCACATGCTTCAAAGGAAGGGAGTTCACATATGGACTGCACCGCCCGCTGTGTCTCGAGGGAGGCATGACCATCCTCCCACAACTCCCAGCTGCCCCGGATCCCTTGCAGAGAATTTTGGGTGCAGTACTCTCTAAAGAGGAAGGCGACGGTTTCTCCTACCTGTATATGTTGGCGGAGTGGACTACGGGGGCAATGAATTTCAAGATGAGTTTATATGTGTTGCAAGGTGACTCCTGGTGCCTGCATACCATGGCCACAGACCAGATCCTTCAACCGCTGGCGACACCAAAAGTTGTGCTGGTCAGCGACAAAATCTATTTAATTGGCGCCTTTACTGACGACATTGTTGTGTTTGATTTTACGGCCTCGAGTTTATCCAGAATCCCAATCCCACCAGAAGTGAAATACCACTATTATAGCACCACCTTGTCACGGACTGATGATGCTTCAGGTGTATATCTCACCCATGTCAATGAGTTTCAACTTTGCATCTGGCTCCACAAGGGGGACAATTGGTTGCTGGTCCATACCATTTGTTTGCATGAGATGTGTGCTAAGTTGAGGATGCTAGATCAAACGCTCAAGGATGAGCGTCAATTTCCCGATTTATGCCACGTGGGGGATAATGCTCAGTTTGTGTTCTTCAAAATGTGTGGGTGCATACTCTATCTGGATGTCACGAGCAAGACACTGCATAAAGTGCAGGACACCGACGAAGAGCATCAACATTACAGTTCTATCAATCCTTTTATGATGATTTGGCCACCCATATTCCCCGCACTCAAGGACGATCCTGCAAGGTTTGTCTCTTGGCCTTTTAGATGATCTGCATATTATCACTAAGCCATCAACCCTGGAATTTGACATTCTATTTTTTGATATAATCATAGTGTATTTTTCTACTGCCTGTCTTGAACTGTGAATCTTAAGCTTCGTATGTGACTGCTTCTTTTGAAACGATGTATGTGATTGTTAATACTCTGGTTTTTGCTGAGTGTATCGCACAAGTGGGTCGGAGATTTTAGGCGGCCGGGCATACTTGACTTTATACATGATATATGAGTCCGATGTACCACCTTGTAAATTTTCGTCCAAGCTAACAGTGGATAATTTGTGTTTGTGTGACGGGGATTTCTCCTTGCATTATCATATTTTTGTTTTGCTGAAATACGAACTAAAAATGGAAGCATGTTGCCATGCGATTGAGGGCATTTAATCTACACTGGCTATAGCTTTTGAAAAATAATCCACTAATACTAGACCAAATTCATTCTTTTAATTTCTGATGCACATAACATTTGAGCGACTATCGTTGTAATAGCTACTTCTCATGTTAGTCAATTTGATTTTCTGATGCATAAGGTGGAAAAAGATAATGAAATATTCTAATACTGCATTGCATCAACCTTGATCCTTCCTCTGTTTTCTTGAACCAGGAATGACATGTGAAGAAGAATATCAAGAAGGTTTGGATACTCAGCGACAAGGGCGTCGTCAAAGAAAACCAGTGAACTGCATCTATTATATACTAAAAGCAAAATGAGTTAGTTATTCGAGGCACCACGTTAATCCACATCATTCTAATTATTTTAGATAGTTAGATCTAAAACGAGTGGCTAAGATTTAATTAACGGTTAATAACTACGTAACAGTACAGAGGTCTGTTTGACACGATTATGTGTAATCACGATTGGTTACAACCGGCCGGTGCAATCCCGATTGGTTACAACCGCGATTGGTTACGACGAGATCGTACAACTGTACGTGCAACCCGACAAGCTGCATGGTCCCAAAAAAAAAAACAGCATGGTCTGATCATTTGGTTATTGCAGCCAACAGTGCACACGTATATCTGAAAAAAAAAATTCTAACGCTGATCGTTATGGGAAGCTAGCTCCAAGTTGATTGGTAAGGAAAAAAGAAACACAATACTGATCGATGTGATCTGATTTTTGTACATACACATGCATGTGCATGTATTAGGTTACAGGAGTGCGGGCTACACTACAACATGGTTGTAGCTTGGTCAAAACGAAACTGATGATCAAGTAGTACATAAATTAAAATGTATGATTTTAAAATTTTGGCAGTTCTGTGAAATTGCGCAGAGTTAACTAAGAGGAGAACTCCAAGTTGTCGGACTCACAGCGGTGCCACTCGCACACTCCTCACAAGATATATTATCAAAACCACTCTATTGCCAAACTATCGAGGAAAAAAATGAGGGACAAGCCCTGACATGTTCCATGGATTACTTCATTATTAAAAGTTTATGAGTAGACATGAAGAATAGACATAACCAACCATTTTTTATTCTATACAACACCATCTCAACCAGCTAGACATTGTCGCGAGTAACACACTAAAACCAACACGGCATCCTTCCCAAGCATTGTTGTTATTCTGTGTAGTTAACACATGTCAACATAGCCTCATCAGGACCCGCTACAGGGACAACGAGACAGATCTGACCTACCGCCCAGGAGACACATCAACTTTGATCCAAATAGATTGCGAATTAGGATATTGCTAAGAAAGAAGGAGGAAGTCTCTCTGGATGTGCATTGACTTCACGAGCTTAAATAAGGCATGCCCAGAAGATTCCTTCCCCTTACCGCGTGGTTAGATCAAATTATCGATTCAATGGCTGGATCTAAGTTGACGTGTCTCCTTGACGCCTACTCGAGGTACCATCAGATACACATGCGGTATGAGCACATATCGGCCACGGGCTATATCACTCACGATGGCACGTACTGCTATAATTAATTCCATGCCTGGATTGAACATTATATGACTTTGTGTTAGATTACCAGTAACCAAAAGGAGAGACACGCATGGATACTGTATGAATCCAGCCCATAAATAATACTTATATTTACTCCAAATATTATACGTGGCATGCACATCTATTGGGAGAATATAGTAATTGAAAGGACAAAGTTGGTCACTTCTAGATAAATTGGTGGCATAGGCATCGATCATATATAGCAGCCGCTAATGCGCTAGGGTACCATAAGTTCGATCACTAGAAAAATAAAAGCCCCACAGTTACTTTACAATGGTTCAACTGGGTTGTTGTAAGGTTTTCCGAAACTCAGATAGATTCCTAAAAGTCTAAGAAAAGGCATACATTTACTCCAAATTTTATACATGCCATAGACTTCGTGTCTGATTAATATAGTAACTAAAAGCAGAGAATTGCTCACTTCTAGATAAATTGACGGTATAGGCATTGACCGTATAAAGACCTAGCTAATGGGATAGGATAACTTGAGGTCAATAGCAAAATGAAAGCCCCAATGTTACATTGCAATGGTTTGTTGGAAGTGTTTAGGAGACTCGGATGGATTCCTAAAAGCCCGAGAAAAACTTAGACCTCTATAAAGTTCCCGAGGTTCCAGTAAAACGAGAATGACCTACAATCGACCTTTCAAAACATACAGTTCGACATAATGAATCAATACATTTTATAAAACACACTATTATCCAATAGAAATGTACAAAATAAATCCCAAAAAAATATAGGTGTATGTATAAAGTAATTAAATTTGTTATTATACTTATGGTGACTAAGGAAATATTTAATGTGAATAAAATTGTATAAGTTTTCACAATGCGATGCAAATTGTTGTTAGGCACATTCAGACATTGCCCTCGCATTTGCGAGGGCCACCTTACTAGTTTCCTTAATAGCAGCTCTATCCTTGTTTGTTATAACTCATAGTGGATTAGTTAGGATTCTATGTAAATGGATCAGGTAGTCCTGTCCATATGGTACCATGACCATCTTTGACCAAGATATTGGTTTCCGGAAGAAGACTCCCTGTATGCATGCTTAGTAGCTATGTCGTCTAACCTTCTTGTGTTCTGGCAGTCTTTTGGTTCCAATGCTTGCTGCACTTGTTAATTGTGGTACTTGCGGAATTGGTCATGTTCCCTTGTTAATAATATTCTGTGCTGTTTTCTTTCTGTATGTAAATCACAAAAGTTCATTGCAGTTAGTTTGTACTGGACCAATCAGTACGTAACAGGGATGTTTAAATTATTTCCCGGCGTTGTTCTGCGACGATCCACCGCTTCTGCTCTGAAGAAGGTGCAGGCCCTCTTCGACAAGCTGTCTCCCTATCATCTTCTATCAAGGAGCAACCAACAAGCTTTGTCGTTTGCTTGCTCCTTCTGTTCATCATCTCTATGTTTATTGGCAGGTCGGAGCATGAACCTTGCATGACAGTGCGATGGGCAGGTACTACGGGTATTAGATCCCCTGTGAGTGGATGTAGGTACCAATATTGTCTGTCAGGTAAATTCAGTCCGACGGCACATTGTAGACATCTGGACATACAGATCAAATGTACGAGGCAGGAAGACACCTATACCTTCAGGACACATGCTAGTGGATCGTCGTTCGAAGCTGAGTAAGTTACTGATTTGTGGGGGCACTGAGAATGTTGTTGGCTAGTAAGTTACTGATTTAGGGATACTTAAATTTATTTAACCGGAGGTACTTTCAACTTATAGCACTTGCCCTGTCTTTGGTCAGTGATTTATTTAACTGGGCTACCAAGTGTGTATACATATTTAAATACTCATGTATTGTTGGAACATTTGCATTGCCTTTACTACTATTGAAGCTACAGTTGCTGACCCTTGTTCTGGTTTTGCTCCAAACAGAAATGCCCTGTGAAGAAGGGCACCAGTTACTTCTTAGGCTGTATCTATGTTAGAGACAAGGGCACCCTTCCATCAAGGAAGACTAAGCGTGATCTGTTCGCAACTGTCCTAAGATGGATACTGCCCTAGAACCAATTTCCTGAGCTATTTGTTTTCTGCTATGATTGAACCGTCGCATCTGCATTACATTCTGTGTTGGATATGTCCCAATCGTCTTGTTTGTGAGATGTTTGACAAGCAAGACTTCTAATCTAATCTGGGCATTTCTGCTGTCTTGTTAGTCTTTACTCCATCTTTTTGCAATCTTTATAGGTGCCATATCCTATGCATCCGATACGTTGCCTTTTTTTACCACACATATAAAACTAGCTATGGAGTCACACTGTCGGAATGGTCATCAGCATCACCATTTGTATCTTTATACGTACTTCCCTATATAAAGAACAGTACTACAGTACAATCCGAGTTTAAAAAAAAGGAATTGCTGCGATAATTTCTTTGCCTTGCAATCCTGCAAAGAAATTCGACGAAAACTTTTCTATCTAATGATGAAAAATACACATCATTAGTCGACAATTAGAAACTCAGAAATTAAGGCTATTGGGCCTTAATTGTCTGGATCGGGCCGACTGTCACCCTTCTCACCTCACGTCTTTACCCAGCTCGACTCAGCTGACACGGAAGAATTAGGATGCTATGCAAGGAATCCCTATATAATCAGCCTTATGGTACCATGACTGAAGAAGACTCCCTGTACATAGCTTGTGATGCAGTCCTGTGTTTTCACTGCTTGCCAGCTTCTTATGGATGGCATTCGCAGTCTCGCAGAGGTGTCCTCATGCAAACATTGCCAGATTCGGTTTGCATGAGGACACACTGCTTGCCAGCTTCTTAAGGCAGCGATGTGTACGAATCATGTTATTTCAGTTTGAGGTGTAGATCATATGGTCAGTGATGCAGCCATGGTTCAGTTACGATTGGATACCAGCCTGGTAATTCTTTTGTTTGTATAGTCTGATCTGGTAAATGCATCGGAAGTTGCTGGATTGATGAAAGAAACTGCAAGTGGAGTAATAATTTTAAGAAAACCGGGAAACATATTAATATATGCATCTAGTGGCAGAGTAAATCGAAATCGCGAGTTCGATTCAGGCAAGTACTGCTTGATTTTTTAAGCTGACAGTGGTAAACCGAAGCACAAAAATCAAGCGACATAAGATAGAAGGTTTGTGGTGCAGAAATTCTGAAAATATGTGCTGGTGTTTTGTGGCGAGATGAGCTGTTTTATTCACTGCACATACTGGTGCTGATGCTCTCTTAACTCCACCGGCACTGGCAGCAAGATATGCAGAGGTGTCGTTCATCGCTGGTGTGCGGCACGTAGATGTTGGTGCTGAAGTTGAATGATGTGAGGCACGGACAATACAAGCTGACATTTGGATTCCGGACAATTGACGCAGCCTTTCATTTCTTCACACGCCATTTTGCTCTTTGACGCCAACAAGTAGACTGTCATTTTCTGCTGCTAGCAAGAAAAGTTCTGATACAAAACAATTCTTCTTCCCAAACACAAAACTCCCGGAAAACCAAGGCTTTAAAGTGTCCGTTCACTTATTTGTCGTTCCCTGCTAGGATGCAAACAAAAGTTGCATTTGTACACTGGACAGGAATGCAGCTTGAAATGATACATGCATGATTTTACTGGAAGATAAAATACATATAACAGAAATGTCAAATATATCTGTCTGGGATATGATGACATTCAATCTGTACCGAGGTTTTCTCTGTTTTCTTGTAGAAATGATACTCTGCCCTTATGCTTGTTATGCATGGAATTTGACTGAGATGCTGAATGAGGTTTCAGTTAGCAATGTGTACCTCTAATGTAGCTGCAAAAAAAAAAAAAACTTTGGACCACAGCCTGTCTACCCCACATGGCAGATAATCAAGAATGTACTTGTTTGATGCCAGCCTTTGTATAGGCTCTGGTAAATTGATCATATGTTACCAGGGGTAAGGAATCAAGTGTTTATGAATTAAGGCAACTACAAGTGTGATTCAGTCCCAGTATCAATCCTTGCCTCATGTGTTTGTCATAAGGACGAAGTGAAAATTCTGCACTAAACGGAAACACCAAACGATACTGTAGACAGAGAACTTGTAAATCTTCAGTAACAATAACATGATACGATCGTATCCAGAATAATATTTCCTCTTTATAAATAACCGCTTGGAGCCTTGGACCCTGCGTTGCAGCTAGCCTCATCATCTTCAATGTATCAATGGCGACAAAATATTGATCGGCTGTCAGGTGTGCGGTAGTCGTTGGTCCGTACCTGAATGGTAATTGCGGATGCGCCTGCCGTTGTTCCCTACAAGAGCATTAGCAAGGTAAGCTGGAATTAAAGATTCTGTACATGGAGGCTTCAGATAAGGAATGCACAAAGAGTATCAGTAACAGAGAAGATCTCTTCGGATGGAAAATGCTGGGATAACTTGGCCACCATTGCCAAGCAACAAGCTAGGTTGCCACTATTTTTGTTGCTAGATGCTGTAAACAAATAGTCACCAGCTAGAGTTGTACACTGCCAGGAGAAAACACTCCAAAATGTGCCAGGGCACAAGACAAGTCCACATTCAGATTCAGTATATGAATGATTCAGGCAACTTACCGTATGAGATTAAGAACATTCTGGAGAACATAAAGGCTGGATAATAATGATTAAGTGAAATGACTAATGAATCCTCAAATGGTGTGTGTAACCTCCAACTGAAAGAATGAATGGCATGTGTTATGTGTATAGGTGATAAGAATTTATGCACGAGTAATGATAATAATTCTAATATAGAATATTGGTGCTCGCTATTTAGAGATTCTTTGGCTTGAACATTGGGGATTTGATAGAAGAGGTAGTTATTCCATCACTGAGTATCTTTCTAATGAAACTAATAGAAAATAGTTTCTACTAAATGTTTCGTGCATATTCACTATCCACTGAGTCAATGCAAACATATAGATAACCTTGTATGAGCACATGTGTAGTCTCTCCTCCTTTCTCCGGGCTTGAGACCGGCTATGCGATTATAAGTGTCAGCTTCAAATGGCATAGGCGGAGTTCCCTACCTACCCTACTTTTTTTCCTTTTTTTGTTTTATAAAATAGTTAAGAGAAACAAGGTACAATTTTTTTCATTTTGGAACTTTTTAAAAGAAAAACCTCTAACAACACAAAAATAGTGTCGACTCAAATGTCAAAGCAAATAAACATTTTTTTATTTTTTGGATTTATAATTTTTTTTATTTTTCTGTTACGAACCAGTGTAATGCCGATGGAGCCACCATTTTCTTGGCACTAATAGACTAAATAAGCTCAACGAATTCTGAGTAATCAATTTGTCTTCCGAGTGATGAGAACAAGATTGTAGAAGGATTCCAGATCTCATCATCCTGCAATGAGAAATTTTGAGGGTTGTTTTGTAAGTAAAAAAGGCAGACCTTGCGAAGGAGAGTATAACATATATACGATATAAAATTGGAATTCGAAGTTACTGTAAAAATTTATTTCCCTGCAAACGTGGTATAGTAAATTGGGATTTGCTTAGTAAAATTCAAATTAAGAATAGGAACTACGTGGTACTCTAGCATAAAGAATGTGGTTATATGTGATGGCAGCATGCGTCTGGATACATACAAAAGGGAGAAAAAGAGAGAGGCCCGTAATGTACCTGCTTGATTTATGGTTGCGTTGCTCTGCCTTCCTCGCTGCTTGTGGCTAGGGATGAAAACGGAGCGGATACGGACGGAACTTGGTGGTGCCACATTTGTTTTCATATATTTTTGCGGAAGCGGAAATGAATACAGAAACCCCGGAAACAAATACAGAAACAAATATTGTCGGAAACAGATACAGACCGAATACGGTGCGGACACGGAACAGAAGCAGATGTTTGCCGGAACCAAGCGATCCCTTGAATAATGCAGGAAAACTCAATCAAACCAACAAATTTATCAATTTAATAAGAAGAAATAAATTAAAGTATAATACAGTGTTTCTAAATTATCAACTTTGGCAAGAAAATACCTAACATCGTCCGTAAACTTAGTGCAACACTGAAAAGCCGAACTGGCAATGGCTCGAGAGGAAGATAATATGCAAGTACGTAGGGCCTAAACGTGGTCACTTCATATATTTTTCTTTTTTGTTGAGATCTTGGGTTGTGCCTCAGTGTTCCCACTGAAATTGTTAGGCATGTTGCATTCTGATAGCACCGCGTAGCAAAAAACGGAAAGTTCCGTATTGCCGGAAACGGAATTTCCGTTTCCGTGGTCGTTCCGCCGGAATATGCTATTCCGTTTCCGTTTCCGTTTCCGCATAAAAGTTTCAGTTTCTGTTTCCGTTTTGCAAAATTCCGTTTCCACTTCCGTATTTCCGTTCCGTTTCCGTTTTTCCGCGGAAAAGTCGGAAAGTTTCCGCTCCGTTTTCATCCCTACTTGTGGCATCATTATTGTCCGCCTGGAGGGTAGACATTAATTAAAAAGGCAGGCCGACCATCAGCGACATATAAATTACTGTATTTCTATACAGTATAGACTCATAAGTATTAAGTAGTATGGCCGTTTGTACCTCTTCTTGCTTGGCATCGTCGTCACGGCCGTCGTCACCAGCATGCTCCTCTTCACCATCTGTATCGTCATGGGAATCGCTCTCATCGTCGCTGATGTCTGTGGCATCACCCTTTTCCGGCTAGAGATACGACATGCATAAACCGGCGGACCTCACATCAGTGCACTTGGTATATGATTTCCTATAATTTGATCGATCAATTTGTCGGAGTAGTAAATACGTACCTCTTCTTGGCTGTGGCCTGCATTATCATGTAACCAGCTCTTCAATCTGGTGACAATGCGAGGACTGAGCGTAGCTCAGTGGTACGCTCAGTGGTTGAGATGCGGCAGTGGCCACCTCCCCCGCCCGGGTTCGACTCCCTTTGGAGCGAATTTCCGGGCGCCTCACCCGTGGGCACTGTTCACTAGGAACAGCGCTCGCACTGTTGCTGACACTGTACATAGTTACACTGTAGCTGCACTGTTTTTTAGGGACGGTGTAATATTCATTGCTGGCCTCTCTCAGCACGCGTTCGAGCCACAGCGATAGGAGTCACAAAACGCGTGGGGTTTGTATAGATCTGTAGGTCTTAGCTTGCACACTAGGGTGTGTGTGGTGTTGAGTGCGTGTGTGTGGTGTGAGTTGGTGTGTTAAGTTCAGATACTACAGCTGTACCGATCCAGAGGCATCTCAAAAAAAAAAAAAAAAATCTGGTGACAATGCCTCGTAGCTCTTGTTCGCTATACCTCCCCACCCGAGGCTCGTCAGCGTCATGCAACAAGGTCTCCAGTGATTTAATCATGCGACGTATACCTCGTCTATCTGCAGTAATGTCCTTCCCGTCCGGCTTGTCCAGATCATGTAGGATCGTATTGAGTGCATCCATGAGTCGAGCTGCCTTCCGGTCGTAGTTCTCTCTTTCTATCTGAAGCTTGAGATAAATAGTGTTGGGATGGGTTCTCGCGGCTTTCCTCATGACAGCCTCCGCTACCTTCACTTCCTTCCAGCCGCGGTTAGTGCAATCAAGCTGACAGTGGACATAGTCAAGTAACGGCGAACTGTTATTCCACGGCACCAAGTTGTCCTTTCTTCCAACGTTGACACTATATGTCAGACATTCAAGCCTCGGACATGCTCCTTCATCAAAAGTGATATCTATGTTCGTGGCAAACCATCTCAGCTTCTGAAACTCATAGCTGCTAATGGTATATGATATGCGCTTTTCCTCCTCACTCAAGAGAACAAGGCCGAAGAGCGTGGGCAACCGTCCTAGGGTTTGTAGATCCCCAGCTTCTACCACCTCCACATACAAAAACAAATAAGAGAGGAGCGGAACGCACAAAGAGCTGACCCACGACGGCACCCCGGGTATTATTATGCCGGTTAGAGACAAAAAACGGAGCTTTGCATTGGGTGCCAAGTCTTCCAGGCTGCCAACACGGACATGAAATTCCCATTTATAGATATTCACTGTGGAAAGATCTATGCTCTTGATAATCAGACTTTGGATATTGTGCAGGTTGCAAAGTGAGCCAGGGAGAGCCTTGCCTGAGACATTTTCACATTCTTCGAGCTGGATTTTGAGCACCCTCAGGTTCTTCAGTTTCCCCAACTCCGTGAAGGAAGTTTGGGCACTCCTCCACCGAATGTAGCTGCAGCTCTTCAAGGCTTGTCAGTTTCCCTACCTTTCCCTTCATAATTGTTCCACTATCAGCCCACAGGCACCTCAAATTCTCTAGCTCGCCAACAGACGGTGGCAACTCTCTAATCAAACCTCCCCTTACGTCCAATATCTCAAGAAACTTCAGATCATGACCTATTCTTTCAGGGAGCTTAGCAGCGGTCTTCACCAATCCTAGATACCTTAGCTGGACTAACTTTCCAAGATGTTCAAGACTACAGTCTTCAAGAAAATCACATTGCTCTATAACTAGTACACGTAATACTTTAAAGCTCGAAAGGAGGGCCATCTTACTACCACCACACATGAAAGCATTAAATGACCTCACATGTTCCATTTGAATGTTAGTGTTGTGTTCTGCACTTTTTCCGTGAAGTGCTAATCTGTGAATCCTCCTGGTTCGTTTTCCTCCCGAATAGGTAACGTGTTGTTCAATATCATCTATTGCAACAAAGTTAATGTCGCTTGACATGGTGCGGATGAAATCGAGCACCATGTCGTGGACACGACAACCGCCACCTTGGTTGTCCTCTTGGTCATCGGACTCTATAAAGTTGATCATGCTTTTGTTAACAAGCTTGTTGAAATATATCTCCCCTAGCTCATATGACCCTATCCCTTCTTTATCAGGGACGAATCCTTCAATGACCCACCTCCAAATTAGTGATTTTTTCTAATAAGGTAATCTTCAGGAAACATACTGAGATACAATAAACATGCCTTTAGATTGGAGGGGAGATCATAATAGCTAAAAGACAATATTTTTCTTGTGTTCTGAATGACTTCACTATCTTCATGCCCAAAACCAATTGCATCATACACCTTAGACCAATCTCCACTTGGTTTACCAGCAAGCAAACTAGCGATTGTAATGATAGCTAATGGCACACCACCGCATTTCTTAATAATTTTGTCAGTCACTTCAGCAGGTTGGTTATCTTGACTTACTCCTTCAACACCACGTGTTCTTGTATGGAAAAGCATTTTAGAGTTATCATCTGAAAGAGGTTTCATACGGTAGATACCACCAGCTGCCTTTGTGGCAACATCGAAAATACGAGTAGTTATGATTATTCTACTTTCCGGATGACTATCCAAGAAAGCAAACTTAATCGTTTCCCATGTTGTTATGTCCCATAAGTCATCAATAACAATAAAGTACCTATTTATGTGAGAAGCCAAAAGCCACGGTGAGAAAAAACTATGTAACAAACTAGTACCCACTAGAATAGCAAGCATGTAAACACTCTAAAACGAGCAAAAAGGAAATAATAGTCGCGAAAAGCATTGTATAAAATACATTTCAAACTTTAGGTTCCTCAACTATCCTTTTCAAGATGGATATATATTCTCGATAACTATTTGTCAATTTAGTTAGTAGAGATACTAGAGATACCGTTAACTGCAGGATATATTCTAGATAACCATTCAATTAATCTGTTTGATTGTAACCATGAAATTTAGTTAGGTGCGTCACAGGTAAACTTTACCAGACCTCTATAGTGGGAGAGAAATTATATGTGGCGCACTAAAAAAAGTGTGCGCCATAGGTAACACCGAGAAGAGAAAGTATCTGTGGCGCAGTAAACTTCATGCGCCACATGTAACCTGAGTAGAGAGAGTACCTGTGGCACACAAAACTGCGTGCGCCACAGGTAACCGAGGAGAGAGTATATCTATGGCGTACCCAGATTTTATGTGCCACAGGTAAGAGTCGGTGGCAGTTGCCTCGCGTCGTTAATCTCCATTGTCTAGGTAGGTACGAGAAAACAAAGCTCAAGTAAACAAAAACCAAAGCTGCTGCCACCACCGCACCTAATCCACTTGATTCTCTCTCCCCTCACTCAAAAAAAAGAAACCAAACTGTTGCCTTTTCCTTCTCTCCACTACACCGCACCGCACGCACACATCCATGGCCTCTCCAGATCCTATTTCTCTCTCCTCTGGTCAACACATCCATGGCCCTCCCGTCTTCACCTCTGCTCGCCGTCCTGGCCGGCCTGCTCTGTGCCGCGCGTCTTCCTCGGCCTCCCCGTGCTGAGCTCGTCTTCTTCGGCCTCCCCGCGTCACGGACCGCCAGAGTTGCGCGTCGGCGGATGGCCTGGCGCCATACGACGCGGGCTCGTCGACATCGACCGAGCCCCCGAGGGCCCCTCCACTGGCGTCGTCCTCCGCGCTGTCGATCCCGGCCTCCTCCGCCGGCGTCTTCGCGGCCAGAAGGCAGGCCGTGGACGCGCTGGCTCGGAAGGCCGCCGTCTGCTGCTGCAGTCCTCCCAGTAGTGCCTGTAGTGGCGCACGGCTGGGCGCCACAGATAGCCAAAAACCGTGCGCCACAGGTAGCGTTTTCTGTACTAGGGGGTGGCTGGTGTGGCTGGCTGCTTTGGGGCAAGGAGCGGTGGCGGTGGCCATAACGTCCGCGGCGGCGTTGCTGCTGGGTTTTCCATGGTGAGTGCTCGGACCGAGGTGGAGCAATTTTGGAGGCGATTGTGCTCAGAATGGACCACCAGCGGTGTTTCTTGGTGCTGTGGAATTCGCATGCCGAGGTGCTGGTGGTCAATCCTTGCGCACCAGCGGCGGCGCAGAACTAATATGTTGTGCTATTTGAGATAAAAATATGATAAACTTTGATTGAATTATGTAAGCACAAATATTTCTACCACACTTGTTATTTTTGTATACGCCATATACAATTAGTTTTCTCTCTAAATATTTATTGGTGACATAGTATCATCTTATACTACACTCATCCTTTTTTCCTAATATTCTTTTTTTGTAACATGGTATACAAAAATCAAAATTTAGTGAGTGTGTAGGTGTCATGGTGCCCAATCATAACTTTCTCTACTGCCTTGCAGGCCTGCGCAACATTTCCGTACTAAATAACAACAAAGAAAATCAGCTGCATTTGTGTATATACATCATGATCGTGTCTGTCCCCTTGTATTACATGTTAGATATAAACCATTTGTTTTGAACCTTTCTCTTATATAATGTACTTGTCAAACTAGTCTAACATAAACCATTTGTTTTTGGCCATGGCCTAAAAGTTGCATTCCATTACCTTCGGCTCCATACTAGCGCATATGTCATCTCACAACAGCACAACAGTGTATAGAGGCATAGGTAACACAAGGAAGTTATTGAATAACATAGAGTGAGACTTATGCGTACCTCTTGCCTGCAAGGAATTTTTGCAGCTGTTTGATTAGCTGCCATTCATCCAGTGTTAATGCATCTTTGTACAACTCCATGCTAAGTTCAAAGAGAATGTCCCTGAGAACTTTCTTTGCGCCTTGATTCTGACCAACTGGAACAAAACCTGTACACTCAAATGTATGACTAAGCTTGTCATACAATGCTTTTGCAAGGGTGGTCTTTCCCAATCCTCCAAATCCAACAATGGAGACTATTTTGACTATTTTTTGGGCAGTTTCAACACCCTCGGAGAAGAGCATCATTAGCTCATCACTTGGCCCATCAGTACCAACGAGGTCAGAGGCCTTGTTGTATAGAGCCGAGAGACGAGGGTCAACTGTAGTTGATGCAACATTAGAAACAATATCATCGATCTTGTATCTATCATACCTTTGCTTGATCTTCATAACTTGGCTCTCAATATCTTTGATGTCACTGGCTATTTCATGGCGCGCACTGATCTTGGTGTATTTATTGCGTACCTTCTTCAACCAGTTGATAGTTTGCTCGCTTGGCTCACCACCCTTGATGCGCGTCACGAAGGAGTCGAGGCTGTCCTCGATGGCATAGGACAACTCTCTAACCTCGTTAGCCCAAAGCTTAACATGTGGATCAAGTTGATCCAGCGGCACGCTGGACACCTTCTCGAGGGCCACTTTCATGCTCTCCAGCTCGGCCGTGAGATCTCCAATCCCCTTCTTCACACTCTCCTTCAGGTGGTACTCCTTTAGGAGCAGCTCCCCAAGCTTGGGGAGGAGAGAGCTCATCGCCCCCGTGGCGAACTCCATGCCCGACTCTCACCCTCTCCCTCTCTCACTTGCTAGCTTGGTGGTTTTCTTGCTGTTTCTCTCGCCCTCGGTTTCTATCTTCCTTTAGGTATTTAATAGCTGGATGCGTCTAGGTTGATGTGCTTGTATGCATATATAACGTAGTCGCTAGTTAGTTGGGCTTAGAAGCATCTTTCAACGATCGGAGTGCAAGGGATGCAGCTACTACTAATTAACTAGATTACTCCATTTTTATATTTTCTGTGAAAGGCTTCAATAAATTAATTCGTGCAGCTTTGTAGCTTCGTCTAGAGTTGTGCAAAAGTCAATAGTACTAGAACCGATGTCTGCCGGTGGCATTTATCAGAAATGAGAGAATAGCTGCTCCCAAGACCGGCAATGTTTCTCGAGATCTCAGCAAATTCTACTATATATAAAAGGGGGAAGAAACCGCCCCTCCTCATTCGTCCACGTCGCCGGCATTTCCCAGCCGTTCGATCTGCGCGACGAACGGTGCAGATCGACCCACGTCGCCCCCAAAACCGCGCGGTACTGTAGATCGCCATTTTTATCCAATCGGGCCGCGACACGTCATCCGGTCGCCCGCCGGTCGCCCGCCCCGCAGCCGGTCGCCCACCCGGTCGCCGCTCCGTTTTGCAAAAAAAACCTCCTACTTTTCGATATTCGCAAGGTTCCCACGCTTTTCCATTGCGGGGGGATTGTAACACAATTTGTGCAAAACGCAGGGGCTTATCTGAAAAACCACCGGCGAACTCATCCTCTCGCCCGCGCGATGGGGTGCTCGCCGCCGCCGCCGGCGCGGCTCGCCGCTGCGATGCCGCTCCCCGGTCAAATCGGACGCCACGCGGAGGTCCGGCGGCGCGCCCTCTAGATACTAGCCGCGGATCGCCTCTCGGGGAGCCCTGACCATGCCGGAGAGGCTGCCGCCGTGTCCGCCGTCTTCCGCCGTCTTCCCGCGACGGCGCGGCCGCTCCGACGACCAAGCCTGGGCGGCGCAGCCACGCAGCGGTCGCCCGCGTCGAGGCGCTGCGAAGACGCCCAGCGGCGCGTGCCTGCGCTCGCCGGAGCGTCGCGCCCGGCCACGGCGGCGCGCCCGTGCGCAGCCGGCAGTTCGGCCACCGCTGACGTCATCCTGACGTCAGCCCTTCGTTTTGATTTCTTTTCCATTTCTGAAAATTGTTAAATTCGAATAAATTTCATAAATTCATAACTTATTCATTTAAACTCAGAAAAATAAGAATAATATACCAAAAAATCACAAAAATGAGACCTTCCTACTAATGCTATAATCACACATGTTCAAACAATTACATTGATGCCATTACACAAACAGTATTGAATCCTAAATTTACAACATGGGTATGTTTCATAATCCCATTTAATTTGGCTATACATCTAGGATTGGACAAAATAAGTTAAGATGACATGTCATTCATGTATCTTTGCGTAAATTAAAATAACCTTTGCAAATTCTTTTTGAACTTCTTAAAACTATTTCAAATCTTCAAAAGTTTAAATAATGCATAGCATAAAATATGACAGGTGAAAACATTGAAAAATAGTTGTTCTAAACTTATTTTCAAAGCAAATGTAACCGGAACAAAAAAAAACATTTCTGCAAAAAAAACATGCTTCTAAACTTATTTTCAAAATAAATGTAACTGAAACAAAAAAAACATTTCTGACATAGATCATGCTTTACATAATTTAGAACACATTACAGATATTGTTGTAAGGTATTTAAACAATTTTCAAATACAAATAAATGCTACAATATCAGTAGCTTTAACTAGATCCACCAGAAAAATATGAAGGAACATATCGGAACGCCTGCAAAAAAATGCTTGCTATCTATATTATACGACCAAATTTCAAGTTTGAATGTTCTAGGATTTAGAATGCCTTCCAGCTCAGAATATTAAGAGAACATTAAAAAAAATCAACATACAAATACAATGTGACTTTTAGCAACTTCAATATTTGAACAAAATGCATACAGGAAAGAAACCGAACAATGTTTTTTCCAACTTTGAAAATATAATTGAACTATTCGCAGAACTTCACATCTTCGACTTTACGAATCACCGTAATGCAAATCACGATGCAAAAAATACAGGAAAAATATTTCCCAAAATAAACGCCTCCAAAATATTCAATTTCTTTCGAAGTTCGAATATAAATTTAAAAATTTCACAAAACCTAAGACATTTTTGCTTACTAACTACAATCCTGCAAATCGTGCATACAAAATGCAAAAAAAAAAAAGCCTCAAGCGACTATTTCTTCAAATTTAATCCCTACAGAAAAAACTAAAAAAATTTACATCCACGGGTGCGGCGAATGCTCCGCTCACTCCCCTAGTTTATAATTTAGTGGTTAGTGAATGAGTATAATTTTCAGTTTGAGAAAAAAATTCAGATTCGTCGGCATTGAGATGTCTACTTTATTGGACAGACCACGAGCATTAGACAATTTCACAGGCCAAACCTTTTAAAAGATCGGAGCCAGATGTAGCTACACAGATTGTGCAGAACAAGGGGAAAATAATGTACCTCTGTCTACACGCGTCTCTCGGGTGGTGTGGAGAGCCATGAGCTAGTACCGTACTTTCGGAGCCGGCGTTTTGGGCAGTAGGTGACCTATTATCGAAAATATTTTATTTTTTTCAAAATATCAAAAATATACAGAAAAAGTTCAAGAACGTGTTTGTGTTAGAACAAAAGGTTACATGAAGAAAAAACATTTTTGTGATCTGTGAAAAGACAAAAAATGTCGTATAATTTTTTTGGAGCGCCAGGATTTATCTTTTTTGCACAGGTCACAAAAAATGTTTTTCTTCACGTAACTTTTGTGCTAAAATAAATGTCTTGAAATATATCCAAAAAATTTATTTTAAATATTTTAACATTTTAAATTTTGTTTTTTGGGCAGTGGGTGCATCTGTACCCACTACCCGTTATGGATTTCCGCAACTTCTTTCAGTTTAGTACGCGTCGTGCTTCACTCTCTTCTCCCTCTCTCATGTTGGAGAATTAGAACTTCTTTCAGTTTACTCGAGTCTGTCACCTAAAAATTTCGAATGCATTAAGTAGATTCACATAATAATAATGTTGTACTCTACTTTTGTACAAGAGTGATTAAGTCTCATGATTACGAAAAAAATGTCATGGCCAGCTACTGACGAAGTTTTTACCGGACAAAACTAGAGAGCTAGGCTGCGGTCAAATAATCGCGATCCACCAATTTGAGCCAGCTATATATTAGAAACGAGCTCAAGTCATCTTAACTGAAGCAATATATGTTCACACAAAATTAGTTTTAGACCCATCTAGAAATTAGCCTTGATTATCCATAATTATGCATGATACCTTCTATGTATCGGGGAATCCAAATCACGATCAGGGACCTTAAGAACAGTCGTGGTTCTGCCACATGTTTCATTTATGTATTTTTCATTATGTTAACTTTTCATTTTTCACAACTTTCTGTTTTGGCAGAATTTCAAATCGAACATAAAATTCAAATTTTCGAATGATTTGAGCATTAACAAGAACCTCACAACCGTTGCAAAGAATGGGGCATAAATAGGGGTGTAATCGAATAGGATCGGATCGGATTTTTTGTTATCATATCCTCGAGAATATTTTGCATCTGAATCATTACGGATTGGATAATGACTGGTCAGACATTGAATGCAAATATGCAAGACTGCATATTCAGAACTAAAATATGTCAAGTAGACTCGGTTGGAAACTTAACATAAAAACACAGACGAACAGACAACATAAAAATTGTTAAAACAAGTTTAATAAAACATTCATATAATAATTAGTTATAACACAATAGAATAAATAATATAAAAGACATCACCAAGAAAATAAGTCCGTGTATGCAATAGCGCAAACTTAAGAGCGAATAGACCATCCACGCATGCTTTAGTATCCCACTAACATAACGAAGGTTGTACTCCATATTCCTTAAAATGACTTTGTAACATAGATGTTTAATAGACGAACTCGATAACTCTCATTTACTACAAACTGTGTTATTATAGTTTAAACGTTCTTGTCGTAAATCTGATTATTCTGCTAAAACCATAGAATAATCATAATTTCCGGGCTTGAGACGGGTGGTCTCTCCTCCTTTTTTCCGGGCTTGAGACCAGCTACGCCATTAAAAGTGCTACCTTCAAATGGCATAGGCGGAGTTCCCCACCCACCCTCCGAAAAAGAAAAAATGAAATAATAAAAACACACCTAAAAATATGTAATGAAGACCCTTTTTAATGTTTTCCTTTGTTTCGTATTTATCAAATAAGTAAGAACACAAGGTGAAAACTTTTTTTTTCAGTTCAGAGTTTTTTTTGCTGCATAGTAGCTCAAACAACACAAAACAAATAATCTTTTTTTAGTTTTTAACAAAATCTTAACTCTAATGAAAGTGATTAAATGAGTTTCTTAATTTTTTAGGTTTTCCCAAAGCCAATCTACTGCTAATTTATTTTATTTATGTATTTGTACTTTTTTATATATTTTTGGTGTTGCAAACTAGCCTATTGAAAAGGAAGAATTAAGCTCGGCTGAGTTAATTAATTGGTCTTCCAACTGACAATAAGACTGTAGAAGATTTCAAGATCCCACCATCCTGTAAACAGAAAACCTATGCATGAGTGGTCTTGTAAACAAAAAGGCAATCCTTACACATGCACTGAGATGCATATATTGTCGAGGTTGAATAAAGAGAACACGTGGAGCCAGAATTATACCTTGGTGGAAACTGGCTTGCCTCAACGCTTGTGCTCAAATGCTTCAATGGTGTATTTTGACCGTGGGATTGTTGGGGTGGTTTGCCGTGGCGTGCCTCAGCGCTGCCTCCGCTGCCTCCACCTCCTGCCCACTACGACCCTTAATTTCGAGTGCATACGACACGCTCTGGAGCAAAGGCATGTTCTCAGCCTCCGGGGCCAAGCCACCGTCGTCTCCGTCCTGCAGCTTTGACATGGGAACACCAATGTCCAGCTGCTCGAGCATCGGCAGCACCGTGCCCTCTCCACACCTGATCATCATATTTGTTTTGAGGCACCTCAGCTTCTGAAACTCAGACCTGCCGACAGTATACGGCAGGCACCTGCGCGTTGTGCACACCATGTAGAGAATGCGGAGCGATGGCAACCTCCCCAAGATCTGCATATCCCTCTTCTCCACCACCTTCAGCATGATGAACAGGTAGGAGAGGTGTGGAACATGCGATGAGTCAATCCACGACAGCCGCCTGGGGAGACTGAAGCGGGACAATACCAGCTGACGGAGCTTGTGAGGCGGCGGCGCCCAGCCTTCCCAGCCGCCAAAGCTAACAACTCCGGTGTCGATCTTGATCTCTAGGGCCTGGATTCCAGGGAGGTTGCGCAGAGACTCCAGCAGATCCTTGTGCACGCTCGCCTCCATCACTTTGTTGAAGCTGATGTCTAGAACCCTGAGCTTGGTCAGCTTCCCCACCTCCGTTGCAAAGTCCGGAGACTTGTCCACCGACCTGAGCCGCAACTCTTCCAAGGATGTCAGCTTTCCTAACCCGGCCATCACTCTGGTCTCTCCAGAAGCACGCAAGCACATCAGTTTTGATAGCTCACTCACAGACGCTGGCACTTGTTCCAGGCCAGTCTCCCTTAGGTCTAGCGTCTGCAGGAATTCCAGATCTTTTCCTATATCAGTCGGGAGCTCGGCAACACGTGTGCCGGCCAGCACTAGGTACCTCAGCTGAACCAACTTGCCAATATGCTCAAGACGACAGGCTCCCTCTGAAAATTGACATTTCTCTAGAACTAGTATACGTAGTACACTAAATCTCGAAAGTGGTGGCATCTTACTACCAGTACACGTGATCGTATTGATTGATCTCACATGTCTCATCTCCATGCTAGGGTTGTCCTCCTTTCCCATCTTGTGGATGGCTATGGCTAGCCTACGGACAATACTGGTCGTTGTTGGTGAAGATTCCTCATGTTGTTCTGTATCATGTACTGTGATAAAGTTCAATTGATTTGACAAGACACGAATCAAATCAACAACTATATCATGTACTTGACAACCATCTAGGCTGCTCCTTCGGCTATATGGCTCTATAAACTGGATCATGTTTCGGTTGACTAGCTCGTTGAAGTAGCTCTCTCCAACCTCAAATAACCCTATCCCGCGATCGTCATGGATGAAACCTTCGGCAATCCATCTCCATATTAGTGCATTTTTCTCGATCCAGTAATCTTCTGGATATATGCACAAGTGCAATAAACAAGTCTTCAGATGAGAAGGAAGATCATAATAGCTGAAAGATAATATCTTTCTCGTGTTCTGAACAGCTTGAGTGTTGTCTTCATGCCCAAAACCTATACAGTCATACACCTTAGGCCAGTCTTCTCTTCGTTTACCAACAAGCAAGCTAACTATTATAATGATAGACAATGGCACACCACCACATTTCCTTAAAAGTTTATCACACACTTCTGTAGATTGGTCATCAAGAACTATGCCTTCCTCACCAAATATTCTTGTATTTAATAACTTCTTGGAGTTATCAACCGAAAGTGGTTTAATGTTGCAAACACCACCTATTTCTGAAGAAACTTCACCAATACGAGTTGTTGTGATTATCCTACTTCCAGTGTTACTATCCACCAAAGCTATCTTAAGTGACGATAGGTTAAAGATGGGAATGGGTTCGCATGAGTTCGTTGGGGAGAGGGGGGGGGGGGGGGTCCTTAATGGGTTAGCATTTGATTTGTTGCATTACGGATGATCCCTTATTTATATATGCAGTAGGCTGTAGCATACCTCGTAACGATTATGTTTTTGAAACTAGGTAAAATATTTGCCTTTTCATTGATATAGAAGTGAATTGGCCAGTTTATAAGGGAAACTAGCCGAAAACCGATATAACAGAAAAACGCAACATACCGGCTCAAAGGCCGCGTTCCCGACGAGTCGGCGACCAAATCGCTCAAGCGACCACACAACTCAACGCAACACGACAGAGGCGAGAACCGGAGCCGCCGCTCCGGTGTCCACGCCGGCCCCAAGGCCACGCACCACCTAGCCGATGACGAAAAGCGAGACGAAGCCAACTACAGGAACAAGGCAAAACACTACAAGGGTGGTGAAGGGGCTCCTCAGTGATGCCTCCAAGGAGGGGAACGATGTCCGAGAGCACCGCCATCAACGGCAACTCAATGCAGGGTTTTCACCCGGCGTACTCCGTTTTATTGCACCTGGAGTATTTATTAGAACAATTGCATTACTTCCACAACTATTGCACCTGCAGCAGGATGCGTTGTCCGTTTTATTGATCTTACAACGCTGGTGGTTATCTCTGTCCTGGCCATCGACTGTTCCATTTTTCCTTGGAACAGAAAGGCAACGTGTAAGGACATGAGGAAGTTCTTGGACTGTATATACGTCAGCAATAAGGATGCTATCAAGGAAGAGTAGCAGCTATGATCTGTTACCTACAGCCCCTTTGTAGCTGGTATAGTAGAAACCGTCTTAGAGAGCGAAAGGCATGCCTTACTATTGAATGGATCGCAAGATCACTGTGATTTGTACCGGATCTATGTATCAGAGATGTTATGTAACTGGAGACGGTGTTCCCTATGTTCTGTCTGACATGTTTGATCCGCCACTGATCCCCCAAACGTAAGATCCAATCTATCCAGATTTAATTTCCTGCAGTTTGTTTGTAACATGTTCCGTTGGATTCAAGGAATTATTTTGCAATGGCTCTGTTTTACAATGACTGTCTACTGAAGGAATTATTATTGCACACACTGATGTACATTTGCATCTGCACCAGACCAGTTTTTCCAGTGTCAATCCGGAGACAAAACCACATGTGGACGCTGACACACAACTACACAAGGCCATTCCACAACACACGCAGAAGCGGCAGTGACCAAGGTTCTCAACCACGACAACCTCCTCAGGGAGATCATCATCCGCGTTGCCTTGCCCAACACCCTCGTGCGCGCATCACTCGTCAGAAAGGGCTGGCTTGAGCATGCCTCCAACCGCAAGTTCTTAAGCCGATTCCTTAGAGCATCTCCAACCGGAGGCCCCAAACCCACCCCAAACGTCCGGGCGGACAGCCCGGACAGGATTTGGCCCAAAAACCTCCACCCAAAGGAGGCCCCCATAGCCATCCCAAACGACCGGGCGGTCCGGCACACCCCAAACCCAGCCCATATCTGAGGCGGGTTTGGGGTGGCCCGGACGCGCCCGGACGCGTCCGCCCCCCTGTCGCTGACATCGCGGACCTACATTTTCCACCATAAATTGGACGAACCCGGCCAGTAGATATTTTGCACACCCTTCTCCTAGCTCCGGCGCCGCCCCCTTCCTCCTCGCTCCCTAGCACCCCCGCCGTCGTCCGGCGCCCTCCAAGTTCCGGCGCCGCCGCTTTTGGTCACGAACCTTCCCCGGCCAGTTTTGCAGATCTGTCGCGGCCATTGTCGCGACGGATTTGGCCGCATTTGCGAGGGATTTGACCGCATTTGCAGAGACGGATTTCCGCCGCCGCGTCCGTCCATCCCACAGCATTCGCATCTTCCACGCCTTCTCAGCCCGCCCGGCTCCCCGATCTGTAAGTTCGTCCGAACCCAAGCTCCGCCCTCTACGTCGTGGTCCATTCCGGTCTCGGACATGATTCAATGGGACCAAGAGTCGGCCGGCTCCTACCCTCTATACGAGGAGGACAGCTCCTCCGACTCGGTATGTCCTAACTTTGAGCTCCCATTTAGAGTTTTCCCCATTATTGTGCAATGTGGTTGATTTGAGTCGGAAATATTTCAATTGTAGGATTCAAAATCATGTAGTTGCAATGTCCTTGGAGTGATATCCGAGTTGAACGAGTCCGTCCGAGGCAAGATGCGCATATTGGAGGATTTGAAGTTCACAATTACGGAAAAGATTAAGATTGAAGAAAAGTTTGAAGAAGTTCATGCTACTAACCGGAAGTTGGAGGAGAAAATAAAGAGGATGAAAGAGGAGAAGAATAAGATGGAAGAAGAGATGAGAATGATGGAAGAAGAGAAGAACAAAATGAAAGAAATGAAGATGACTATGGAGTTGCAACTCGCGGACATCGTCGATGTTTACGAAAAAAAGATGGAGAAGGAGATGAAGAAGATGAAGAAATACAAACAACATGCCATCGAGAAGGAGATGCATCTCCATTATGCATTGGGAGCTATAACTATTTTAGTTATAATTATATTTGCCATGTATAGTATACACTAGATAGGTTTTACGTATGCAAAGAATGTAGCTGCATGTAATGCATGGATTTGGGGAGAGAAATATGAGGTTCATGATTGTAGAGCACCAATTTTGGGGGCTGTCCGGTCAGTGTCCGCGGACGCGTCCGGACGCGTCCGCGGACACTTTGGGGGCCGGATTTGGGGGCTCCGCTTGGAGATGCTCTTATGCTCCATCCTCCCGCCTCCTCGGATACTACATCACCAAGCTGTAGTGGTGCTGAAAAGGGAAATGCAATGCAAAAAAACAAGGATGTTTTCAGCATTGAGGTGCGGCTATGTTATGATTATGTATGGTGCTACTTTTTACCAGTTATGTACTCTGCCTTCCGTCTAAAACAAGGATGTTAAGATGCTACGAGGGCGGCGTCAAGCAAGAGCTGAAATTTCAATTTTAAGAGCTAGCTATGAGTTCGGATTTAATGTGGTTACTCCCTTGGTATCGGTTTATAGGTCCTACGCATATCCCTAGGTCATGAATCTGACTAATATAATACAAATTTTATAACATAAAAATTATACCACTAGAAAATATAATATCTGAATTTTTTAATTTATATATTTTCATAAATATATATCGTATTATATTGGTCAAATTTATGACCTAACGATACATAGAAGACCTGTAAACCAGTACCAGGACGGAGGGAGTACTTCAAATTTAATTTAGTGGCTTAATTAACCACTATGACTTTTTTTAGGGTGATTTAACCACTATGACTTAGGGTGCCTTAATTAACTACTATGACTTGGGCTCTATGGACTTAGGAATATTTGCTTGGGCCGGATCGGAAATTTATCTGGCTAGGCGAGCCGCCGCTTCACCCAGCACTTTTCTCCTCCACCGCAGCACCCAACCGGCAGAAAATCAGCGGCGCGCCGGCGACCTCAGCCCTTCCGCGGCGACGCCGGCGATTTCTTCCCCCTCTCCCGATTTGATTGAGGTCGGCGCTTCTCCTTCCTTCTCTCTTCCAACTTCTTCGCATTTCATCCGCCGCGGGAAACCCTAGCTAGTTGGATTTCTCTCCCTAAACCCTAGCCTAAATTTACTAAATGCTGTGGCAGCGTTCGGCGGGAGAAGCTCAGCTCAGGGGGAGATAGATGATGGCTGCTAAACAGGAGGAGATTCCCTCACCGTATGATCCAATCTCCCCATCTCTTCCGATTCTCCCCGCATTTCATTTGTTCCTGCTGGATGCTATGTGGCGGCGCCGCATATTAGATGAATTTCCGTATTAAACTACTCGTACTACTGCTGAGTACTCGTCCCTACCCGTATTAGATGAATGTTCCTGCTGAGTACTCGTACTACTTAATTGAGCACCACGCCTGAAAAGTTGCGTTCTATTTGCAATTCCATATTAAACTGGTGACCTCCCTAGATGAAATGCTTTGTGAATACGGCAGCACGTTTTTGAGCTGTCGGGTACTCTCTACACTCCTTTTTTACTCTGCATATTATGTCAAAGTTTCTAGAGTTTGACCAACTTTATATTATAATATGATCCTAAATGAACATAAGATGCATTGACACCGGCTTGCCATTTTTTTTCAGGTTGGTTGATACCAGCAAGGCACAATGTGCGGATGGCAGGACAGAGGCAGCCGTCTCCAAGGTGCTTGAGGACGACAACCTCCTCATCGAGATCCTCCTCTGCCTCGGCTTTCCCACCACCCTCGTTCGCGCCGCCCTGGTATGCAAGCGCTGGTACCACCACGCCTCTGACCGCGGGTTCCTAAAAAAATTCCGTAAGAGCCACCCGCCCCGGCTCCTTGGCTTCTACATCGATGAGCAAGTGTTTTTCTCGCGGGAGCTGGAGCCCCCTCCATATTTCGTGCCCATGCCATCCCAGCCGTTAGAGCTCGCTGCCGTTGCTCGCCGAGTTGCCGGATACAGCTTCGGCAATCTATCGATCAGTTACTGCCGGAACGGCCACATCTTTACCAGTAGTTTCCAAGGTAAGAAATTGCAACATGGACTGCACCGCCCGCTGTGTCCCGAACAAGACATGCACATCGTCCTACCAGAACCAACCTCCAAGAAACCCTTCGATAAACTTGTGGGTACAATACTCTCCAGAGAACATACTTGCGGCGGCTTGTCCTACATGTATTTTTTGGCAGAGTGGACTTATGAGGAAACAAATTTGAGGGTATATGTGTTGCAAGATGGTGCCTGGTGTCCCATAGCCACACACCAGATAGCCACACACCTGATCTTTCGATCGCTCTGTGCAGCAAAAGCTGCTATCTTCGGCAACAAAATCTATATTGCTAACTCATTGAGTAGCAACATTCTTGTGTTTGATTTTATGGCCTCAACTTTATCTAGAATTCCGCTCCCACCGGAAGTGAAATATCACTATTCTACCAGCACCTTGTCACAGGCCGATAATGCTTCCGGTATATATCTCACCCATGTCCATGGCAAAGAGCTTCAACTTCACATCTGGCTCCACAAGGGTGACAACTGGTTGCTGGTCCATACAATTTGTTTGCTAGATCACACGCTCGAGGATGAGAATGAGGATACTGATATTCCCCAGGTATGCCACGTGGGGGATAAGGCTGAGTTTGTGTTCTTGCAGATGTGCGGATGCACACTCTATCTGGATGTCACAAGAAAGACGATGCAGAAAGTGCATGAGATGGCTGAAAAGGATCAAAGTTTCCATGTCTATCCTTTTATGATGACTTGGCCACCCGTTTTCCCCACACTCAAAGATGATTCTGCAAGGTTTGTCATTTGGGTTTTTGATTATGTGTTTATTGCTCTTGCCAGGTTAAATAGTTCTGCACTGTTTGGTATAGCCATGGAATGGTGTTCGGTATATCATTGTGTCCTTAGACCATTTTAATAGTACTACTAGTTATGTGACATTAGATAGTCTTTGCCTTATGATGTTCTGAAATCACTTGCATACTAGGGTAATATTGCAAGGAGTTTATGACATTTTTTTTAAAACAACATGTATAAGAGTTGAAAGTTCCTAGCCTTGTTTTCATGTTGGCCGCTGTATTTGGTTGGCCTGGAATATTATCACAAGCCCATCAACCCTAGAATTTTGAGCTTCTATTTCTTAATATGATCATGGTGTATTCTTCTACTGCCTATGTGGAACTGTGAACCTCAAGCTATGCATGAGATTGTTTCTTTTGAATCTTATGTATGGGATTGTTATTACTTGAGTTTTTGCCGAGTGCTCAGCGTGTCGCACACAAGTGGGTCGTAGTACGGGCACGCTTGAGTTTTTGCATGATTTATGAATCATACATACCACCTATTTTCCATTTACGTGGCCGGGTATGCATGACTTGAAACATGTGGGTCTGCGATTGAAGGCATTTAATGTGCATTGTACAGCTTAAAAATTTTATATTTCTAGACCAAATTCATTCTATTGATTTCTGATGCACATAAAATTTGACTGACTATCGTTGTACTAGCTACTTCTCATGTTAGTCAATTTAATATTCGGATGCATAAGGTGTCAAAAATAATGAAATATTCTAGTACTGAATTACATCCATCGTAATCCTTCCTCTGTTTCCTTAAACCAGGAATTCCATGTGAAGAAGGATACCAAAAAGGGATCGTCAATGAACAGCGGGGAACTGCATTTCCTTGGTAGCAGTTATAACTGTCTTTGTTATAACTCGTAATATATTAGTTAGGCTGCTATGAAACTTGAGCAGTAGTCCTGTCCCTATGGTACCATGACTATATTTGACCAAGATATTTGTTTCCTGAAGAAGACTCCCTAAATGCATGCTTAGTAGTTATGTCTTCTAATCCGCTTGTGTTCTTTAGTCTTGTTATTCCACTGCTTGCTGTTCTTGTTAATTGTGGTATCTGCAAAGTTGGTCATCTTGTTTAGTACTTGCAAAATTTCTGGTTAGCGACGTGTATCTCTGATTCAACAGAGAAAAGAAAGCTTATTTATAAACCAAAGTCTGACAACTCTACGGCTATGGCAGCTCGCTTCATCATCTTCCCTGCAATATGAAGATGACCTCCCACTCGATTGAGGGCCTGCATACCGTCATTTTCCCTAACTAGCTAATGTATGCAAGCAAGGTTCTACTTATCAATTTTTCTGTGTCTTTTTACTAGTTGGTTTAGAAATACGTGATCACTTTAGAAACCATGCAATTACGGGCAATGATTTTCTACTGTTTCTGCATATCCTCTGAAAAAATTACAGGCTATGGTTAACTGAAGGGTGAAAACTGAAGTAAGAGAGGCATTTTTTGCATTGTTCTCTCCTCTTTGCTTTCATCTGTACAATTTTCTTGATATTTTTATCGTATGATTTCTGAACTTGCACAAATATTAGGGACTAGTATTCCCGTGCATGGTATTCTTGCCGTGCAAGGTATTCCCGTGCATCGATTATGTTACAATTCTGTGCTGATTAGGTTGTTATGTAACTGAATAAGGTGTTCCCGTGCATGGTATTCTTGCCTTTTGCGAATTTTTTTTGGTGTTTGACTAAATCATGAGTGTTCGGGTTATCTCTGCCTACTTCTCTTTGTTTGCATTGGTAGAGGAACACAGTCGTGAGTACTATCAGTATTCCCGGAAAACCAAGACTTGAAAAGTGTCCGTTCACTTATGTCTTGTTCTCTGCTAGAAAAAGCATGGCATCAGTAGAAATGATACATGCACGACTTTACTGGAAGACAAACTACAGAATAGAAATATCAAATATATTTGTCTGGGATATGATGTTTCCTCTGTTTTCTTTGTAGCAGTTCTAACTGTTCACCATGAGCTCTACTGGATTATTTAGAATGCTATGTAACGAGAGTAGACACTTCTACGGTAGATAGGAGTCCTATTCCTGTGGTACCATTATTGTTTGTGACTAGTCGAACAACTTGTTATCCTTGACGCAGGTATTGTTGAAACATTGTACTAGTATTCAGGACGGAGCTAGGGGCGCCCTGGGCCATGGCTGCCCCCATCTTGATTTTTTTTCTTAATACCCCTTGTATTATGTGGATTTGATATCAAATTTCGTCAAAATATACCCATATGGCCCCGTCCAAGTTCTGTAGTCTTCATTTCCTGGCTCCGTCCCTGCTAGTATTTGCGGCAATAGTTATCTATTTTGTTATGATCTTCCTGGCCCTTGTTCTGTTTTTTTGCTTGGAATTCACGTGTAGAAAAACATCGGAATCTCTTTGGACGGTAGCCACAAGAGAGCCATGAAGGAAACACTAAGCATGATCTGTTCGCAACCAATTTTATAGTTTTATATGGATTTCGAATTTGTTGACATGGTGCATATGTTTTGTATGAACTAGTAAATGTGTACGTGCAACGGTTGCACGCTCTCTACAACGTTTAATAACACTCCACTTCTTCTCATGTTTCCCACCCAATACGTCGTGTCCCAATACCCCCAATCCTTCCTCACTAAAGCTCTTTATTTTTTCTAGTGTCTGCTGCCCAAGAGTACAATTTAGAGCATACTCCGAAACCGTTGGGCCAAGTTACTAGGCCGGGCTGGGCTTGTACTGTACTGCTGGCTGGCCATAAGTTACTGTACAATTTAGATCTGCTTTGCACGCACCGCAGCGGCGCCGGCGACATCAGCCCTTCCCCGGCGGCGGCCGAAGCTTCCCCTTCCCTTCGTCTCCCCGATTCCAAGTGAGCTCTTGTCCTTCCCGTCCTCTCCTCACATCTTCGGGTTTCATCTCCCGCGCGAAACCCGAGCTAGCTGAATTCTCTTCCTAAACCCAACCTGGCATCTGCTATTTTCATTTCTGTGGCAGCGGGTCACCGGCGGGTGCATGGCTGAGGGGTGCAGGTCGACGATGGATGCTTCCGTGTGTCAGGATCCCGGTTGGATCTGACGGGATAGGATCATCTAGAACTAGAATTTGACAGGAATTAGAGCTAAAATAGGTAAATTGATGAACTAAAACTGAGATAAAATGCAGGGAAAATAAGATGAAATTTAGTGTTCATATTTCTTGATTGATTTCAAAGGATACAAAGCTAGACTTATAAAGACAAGGCAAGCTATAACATGACATCCTAGGTGAAATACCAATACTACCCTCACACACTACTAAACCTAATAACCCCATATTACCTACTAATACTAGTCCCTGACATTCCTTCCCCCTTGAGACCATTGGTCACCAATGGATAAACAAGTTTCTTCAGAAACTTTTATCACTGAGAATTATCCTTCATAATTAATGCACCGCATCAGGGAGGTAGAAATGTCGTGAAGATAATATCCATTTCTGAGAGCTGAAGATAGTTCTTTGGAGATATCAGACTCTTTGCATTGTAATTCTTCTGGACGTCATTCTGATAGAGAAATGCCCATTGATCATTAACGAAGTCCATGGTGTATGCATAGGACGTGATGACATTGGATATTTGACTGGTCCAATTGTTAATCTGTTGCAATTGGAAACCCAAACATCGAGAGGTAAGCTCAGCAACTTTAATGTTGTTGGAATAACTGAATCCCAAACATAACATGTGAGCTGTAGTGTTGCCCAACATCATATCCCATATGATCAGAATTCCTGGATCCCAAACATAACATGTATTGCTCACTGGTAACTGATATTGTAAGGCACTGAAATTTGGACTTTGTAACCAAGTTAATGTCTTCATGGTTTGACACCCAGCTCTCAAAATTTCCAGCAGGCTATACATGTCCGAGGCCAGTGCAATTCCAGAATTCCACTGTGGTTTGGCCATCTCAAATGGGGTGAACCAGCAAGGAAGAATAATGGCCATATGCCTTACCCATTCAGAACAACTAATACTGGTACCTTGAGGCATGTATGCCAGCTGCGCCCCTGTGAATATACTTCCATTCAGCAGCATCACAACCATTAAACTGGGCTCCAAAAGATGCCTCTGTTCTGTTACTTGCCGTGCTGTGGCTGCACATATTGATTGTATGAATAACTTGAGATAAGAATGGTTTGTCCTGTTATCGCCGCTATGTGATAGAAACAGAGATTGTGTAGCTTGAGACCTGGCTGTAGAACATGGAACAACTAGGAAAAATAGAGCTGATACATTCACTTTTTTCCAATCCACACCAAAAGCATATGAACGCATAGTTGCAGATTTGAAATTGATTGCTCTGCTTGCACCGAACTTCACAGCTAATGTGTGTACTATTGCAAACTTGTAAAATTCCATGCACTGCAGTTTCAACCATTCAGCATGTTTTGTAATACTGGTATGATTGCTTGTAATCCCAGAGTGCAAGACCAGAACACCTGGATCCCAGGGAGTAGTCAGAGACAGAGGATTCAGACCCTCTACTTGATAACCCATGGACTGTAGAACAATACTCAACCAACTGTTGCACTTCACAAATACCTCATTTCTGTGTTGAGCTCCGACTATATGTTCTCCTGGACGCCATTCATTTCTTGGCTCATCAATTACCAACACGTTCAATGGTGGGGCTTTCATCTGCTGTACATTGACGGATGTCTTCTCATTATCTTGTTGCTGCATCTCGAGAGTGAAATCCCGCACATTCGAGCTAATATTCAGACAAATACTAGAGTGTTCAGTTTCTGGTTGCTCTTCTTCATACAGCTGCTGGTCCAGAGTACGAGCGACTGCATCAGCGAATGCATTTGACTGCTCAGGAATACCAGCGAACACTTGGACGAACTCATTTGGGCAGCGATTTGTCTTGTCATCATAGACATCGAATACTGGCGCAGGAATAGCTTGCTCTAATGGATAACTTTCAGGTAACGCATAGTAGCTATGCTCAGTACCATTTGCTCGAAAAACACTTTGGCAATTGAGATTATGGAGACCATAAGCTGGAGGCACTTCATCAATATTTTGCCAATTGGGACTGGTGCTCACAGTTTGCTGACATGAGTTCTGAATCGGCTTTTCATGCCCAGGAGAGTAGCCAGGAGCTGTACCATGTTTTTCCTGCCAAGAGATTGGTGTGGGAATTTCACCAAACACCTGTTGGACAACATACTCAGGGGCTGCTGGTACGCTGATTTGTTCGGGTATAGTCTGCGTACTGGGATTATTGGTCCTACCCACGGAGGAAGCAAAACGAGCAACAGCTTCAGAAAGGCGAGAAATTTCACCTTGGATTGTGGCAAAGAAGGTTCGTTCATGTGTCTCCTGCTGATCCAGTCGAGCTTGTATGTTGATGAGCTCGCGCTGCAGCCTGTGGTGAGGCGCGGCCTTCGCATGTACCTGCCCGTCTGCCGTTGCTAGAACAGCTGCATCATAGGCTAGGTACGTGTCCACCTCACTGGCGATGGGGGCGCGGGCTGCCTTTGCGTCCGACGATGTGAAGGAGCCCTTGCTCTGGGACGGACGGCGCTCTCGATTTTTGGAGGCGTGGGCGGCGTCGGGCTCTGGATCCTCTCGAATTGGAGAGTAGTCGAAGTAGGTGTGCTGGGCCGGCGACGAGGAGTTGTGGAGCTCGAGCAACGGCGCGGGATCCGGCCATGGAGAGTGCTCAGGGTGGAGAGGCGCCGGAAAGTTTGTGGCAGGGGTGGATGGGGACGATTGGGGAACCGGCGGCGCTTGGAAGAAGCCAAGCGGGGGAGTATACGGGGAGGTGGTGGCGGAGGCAACGGAGCGGCCGGGAGAGGTGTTCTGGGTCGGCGACGAGGAGAAATGGGTGGCCGGCGGCGCTGTTGACGAGTAGGGATTGGGGAGAACGGGATTTGGTTCTAGCGGGTAGTAGTAGGCTGGAGATGAGGCGGCGGCTGTGTTGCCGAACACCGGCGCACGCGAGGTGGATGTGGCGCTAGAGAAGAGGGAATAGCCAGGCGAGGGTGTTGGGAAGAGGATGGATGGAATCGGATCGGGCGCAGATGGTGGCCAATTTCGCTCAACGTTTGTGGGGATTGGGGTCGCCTCACTGGTCGGGCAAGAGGATGTGGTGGCGTAGGTGACGGTGGATGGGCCGTATGGTTGAGCTGGGAAATTGGTGGGCGCCAGCGGGTAGCCGAACGGTGGAGTGGGGAAGAGGCCGTGCGGTGGTGCGTACACGGCGGCGGGATGCGGGTAGGGCTGTGTTGCAGCATAGGGTGCGCCGTGAGAGTAGGGGAAAGGGGATGGGTAGTAGCCGCCGGGGAAAATCGGAGGTGGGTCAGTGAAGACGGAGGGGTAGGGAAAAGGGTAGGTCGCCATGATGCGAACAGAGCGAAGAGGAAGGAATCGCCGGAGAGAAAATTTCGGAATCGATGTCGAAGACGAAGGGAGGGAAGGGTGGGAGCAGATCCGATGGATCGAACTGCTCTGATACCATTTGTCAGGATCCCGTTGGATCTGACGGGATAGGATCATCTAGAACTAGAATTTGACACGAATTAGAGCTAAAATAGGTAAATTGATGAACTAAAACTGAGATAAAATGCAGGGAAAATAAGATGAAATTTAGTGTTCATATTTCTTGATTGATTTCAAAGGATACAAAGCTAGACTTATAAAGACAAGGCAAGCTATAACATGACATCCTAGGTGAAATACCAATACTACCCTCACACACTACTAAACCTAATAACCCCATATTACCTACTAATACTAGTCCCTGACACCGTGGAGGAGATTTCCCAGCCGTAAGATCCAGTTCCTCCACATCTTTCGGTTATTCCCCTACATTTCTTCACTAGATTGTTGGGCCCGATTGGAAAATAAAATCTTTCAGTTCTCCCCCACATTTCATTTTGCACAATTTGTTCCTATATTGTTCAGCTGGATCAGGGATGGCTTAAAATTGCGTCGACTGTCCTGCAACGGCTGTCAGTTGACGGAATTATTTACACCGCGTTGATGTACATTTTCTTTTGGTTTGTTCCCAGGGTTTGTCCCGAGAGGAAACCATGTGCGGGTGGCGAGGCACCGCCATATTTCCCGACACAGGCCGTGGCGGTGACAAAGGTTCTCGACGATGACAACCTCCTCAGGGAGATCATCATCCGCGTCGGCTTCCCCACCACCCTCGTCCGAGCTGCCCTTGTCTGCAAGCGCTGGCTTGCGCATGCCTCAGACCCCAAGTTCTTGAGCCGTTTCCGCGAGCTCCACCCGCCTCGCCTCCTCGGCTACTACATCACCGGGCAATTTCTGTACACACCAAGGCCGGATGTTGTACACTTTGTCCCCATGCTACCTCAGCCTCCAGAGCTTGCCGCCGTCATGTGCCGCTTAAAGAGCTACAACTTCGGGGCCAACAAGATCATGGACTGCCAGAACAGCACCGTCTTCACCACGCGCCTCAAGGGAAGAACACGGACACACGGAGTGCACCACCCTCTGCGTGCTGAGACTGACATGCAAATCTTCCCACCACTCCCACACGTGCAGGGACAGGATACAATGTTCATTCAAATCATCTCGGAAGAGGAAGACATCAGCATGTCATACCTGTATGTGTTGGGGAAGGCTACCGAGGCACGTGTATATAGGTTGCAGGATGGTGAGTGGATCATGCGTACCTTGGCCACATGCCCCCATGGCATGCTTTTGGACCCAACATCTGTGCATTTTGGCCACAATAGAATCTATTTGCCGTCCGGCATCAGTGATGACATTATTGTATTGGATTTGATGGCTTCAAGTTACTCCAGAATTCAGCTCCCACAAGGAGTGAAGTATCGCTATCTTCAGAGCATATTGTCACGGCCAGATGATGCTTCCAGTGTATATCTCTTCGATGTCAACGAGTTTCAACTTCACATCTGGCTCCACAAGGGGAACAACCGGTTACTGCTTGAGACCATTTGTTTGCTTGAGATGCTTTCTACTTTGGGGATGACACGCCACCCGCTTGAGGATGAAGGTATTGCTGCTGTGCTGATACGACAAGTGGGGGACAATGGTCAGTTCGTAACCTTACAGATGTGCAAATGCATATTCTACTTGGATATCAAGTGCAGGACACTCTGTAAATTGTATGAAAACACAATAAATGGTCAACGTGTTGGTTCTGTCCATCCTTTTATGATGATCTGGCCTCCAACGTTCTCTGCCCTCAAGGATGACCCTGCCAGGTTTGCCTGTTGATGTTTAGAGGACCTGTATAGTGCACTTGTTAAGGTTACAAAATGTTGCCATGTGCATCATCCATCACACAGTTTGTTATAGCTACCTAGTAGAAGTTAGCTGCATGATTGATTCCTCAGATTATTTTGACAATACTAGTTGACCGCCATTTTAGAATCCTCGCCATAAGATCATCTTGAAATCACTCGTGTATCGATTCCTCTTTTCGACAATACTGGTTAAGCAACAATAGAGAATGATTGCTGTAAGATGATTTGAAACCACTCGTCTACTAGGGTAATATTAGTATATTACAGGGTGTTTCCCTGCATGCCATATTAGGGACCTTTACATGTGGGCTGGTGTTACTTTCGTAAATCTTGTGTCGGCACCATACAACATGCTTCCTGAGCTTGCTCTATTTAATATATGGTCTCATAATAGCAAGCTGTAATGGAGCTGAAATTGACTTGTTGTTTTTAACATGGTCCTTTTATTCTGTTGTATCACAACTACAAATTGGGCCTACAGAAGTACTTCTAGTCTTATAATCATGATGTCCACTGTTGTATCTTGTTTTGAAATATTATCACAAACCCAACAATCGTGGAATTTGGACTTCACGTTTCTTAATATAACCATGATGTAATTTTCTGCTGCCTACCTTTGAACTCTAAGCCTCAGACTATGTTTGAGATCATTAATAGTTGTTTTTTCCCCTGAATGGTGCTTAGTGGATATCATATTTCTTTCTTCAGCGCAAGTTGATCATAGACTGTACGCGGGTATGCTTTAGTTTATGCATGATTTTTTGATTCAGATTCATCATAGTGGCCGCTCCCAAGCTAACTGTGTGGTAATTTGAGTTTGTGTGTCATTTCTCCTTGTATGTTCAGAGTTTTGTTTACTAGTGTACTAACTTGGAAAATGGAAATAGAAAGACATTTAATCTGTACCGCTGTAGGTTTTTGTAAGAAAAAAAGAAACTCATTTGATCAAATTCGTCATTTGTATTCTGAGTGTGCATAACATTTGACTACCGTTGTATCAGTCACTTGCTCCGTTACTCTATTTGGTATTTTGATGCTTGAAGTGGCAATAACATACCCTAATCCTTCCTCTGTTTTCTCTGAAACAGAAATGACACATGAAGAAGAAATGCCATGGTGAGTGACAAGGAAGAGCTGCAGTTCTAAAACCTGTCCACTATAACTTGTAAGTATTAATTAGGATGCTATGCAAGGAATCCCTATATAATCATGACTGAATACGACTCCCTGTATATAGCTTGTGATGCAATCCTGTATTTCCACAGCTTGCCAGCTTCTTATGGATGCATTCGCAGAAGTGGCCTCATGCAAACATTGGCAGATTCGGTTTGCATGAGGGCACACTGCTTGCCAGCTTCTTAAGGCAGCGATGTGTACGAATCATGTTATTTCAGTTTGAGGTGTAGATCTTATGGTCAGTGATGCAGCCATGGTTCAGTAAGGATTGGATACCAGCCTGTTAGTTCTTTTATTTGTATAGTCTGATTTTGTAAATGCATCGAGAAGTTGCTGGATTGATGAAAGAAACTGCAAGTGGAGTAAATGTTTTTAAGAAAACCGGCAAACATATTAACATATGCATCTAGTGGTAGAGTAAATCGAAATCGGGAGTTTGATTCAGGCAAGTACTGCTTGATTTTTTTAAGCTGACAGTGGTAAACCGAAGCACAAAAATCAAGCGTCATAAGATGGAAGGTTTGTGGTGCAGAAATTCAGAAAAGACGTGCTAGTGTTTTGTGGCGATATGAGCTATGTTTAGTTCATTGACCATATTTGTGTTGAGGCTCTCTTAACTCCACCGGCACTGGCAGCAAGATATGCAGAGTCCGTTCAGGTATCGTTCATCGCTGGTGTGCGGCACGCAGACATTGGTGCTGAAGTTGAATGATGTGAGGCACGGACAATACAAGCTCACATTTGGGTTCAGGACAGGAATGCAAGCTCCAAACAAATGACGCATCCTCTTCATTTCTTCACACGCCAATTTGCTCTTTGCAGCCAACAAGGTAGATTGTCATTTTCCGCTGCTAGCAACAAAAGTTCTGTTACAAAACAATTCTTCTTTGCAAACACAAAACTCCCGGAAAACCAAGGCTTGAAAATTGTCCGTTCACTTATGTGTCGTTACCTGCTAGAATGCAAACAAAAGTTGCAGTTGTATACTGGACAGGAATGCAGCTTGAAATCATATATGCATGATTTTACTGGAAGATAAATTACAGATAACAGAAATATCAAATATATCTGTCTGGGATATGATGACATTCAATCTGTATTGAGGTTTCCTCTGTTTTCTTGTAGAAATGATACTCTGCCCTTTGTTTGTTATGTATGGAATTTGACCGAGATGCTGAATCAGGTTTCAGTTAGACATCTGTACCTCTAATGTAGCTGCAAAAATAATAGCTTGATCACGGTGACACAGTCTGTCTACTCCACATGGCAGATAATCAAGAATGCCCTTCTTTGATACCAACCTTTGCATAGGCTCTGGTAATGGATCATATGTTACCAGGGGTAAGGAATCAAGTGTTTATGAACTCAGTAGTAAGTAAATTCAGTTTTAGCAATTGTATATGCATCTAGGAGCTAGTTAAAGTGAATTAAGACAACTACCTGTGTGATTGAGAGTCCCAGTATCAATCCTTGCCTCATGTGTTTGTCATGAGAACGAAGTGAAAACTCTGCGGTAAACGGAAAGACCAAACGGTACTGTAGACAGACAACTTGTAAATCTTCAGTAACAATAACATGACAGGATCGCAGCTCCAATCCAGAATAATATTTCCTCTTGATCAAGAACCGCTTGGACCCTGCGTTGCAGCTAGCCTCATCATCTTCAATGCATCAATGGCTGCACCGACCGTCGCTCCACTGACCGCTGCGGCAAGATATTGATCGGCTGGCAGGCGTGTAGTAGTCGTCCCTTAGCTGAGTGATAACGAAGGATGCAGGTCCGATTGTTCCCTACAAGTACATAAGCATGTTAAGCTGGAATTAAAGATTTTGCACATAGAGGCTCCAGACAAGGAATGCATAGAGAGCATCAAAAACAGAGAAGACCTCTTCAAATGGAATGTGCTGGGATCACTTGGCCACCCTTGCCAAGCAACAAGCTAGATTGTCACTATCTCCGTTGCATGCTTCTGTAAATAAATAGTCCGCAGCTAGAGTTGTACTACACTGCAGATGGGTCAGCTATATTGTTGTATTACGACGCTAATCAGGGGGAATTGCTAAAAAATGGGCCAGGGCACAAGACAAGTCGATATTCACATTCTCTATATGATTGATTCAGGCAACTGACCCGAAGAGATTAAGAACATTTTGGAGAATATAAAGGTTGGATAATAATGCATAAATGAAATGATTCAAGAATCCTCAAATTGTGCGTGTAGCCGCCAACTGAAAGGATGAATAACTTGCATATAAGTGATAATTAAAAGCTTGAATATGAGTACCGATTCTAACATAAGAGTATTGGTACTCACTGTTTAGAGACTCTTTGGCTTGACAATGGGCATTTTAAAAAAACAGATTGTTATTCCATCACTGAAATATAAGAAGACATCTTTCTTCTGAAACCAAATGAACAATAGTTTATACTAAAATGTTTCTTGCATTTTCACTATCCGTTTAGTCAACACATCATATATTATTGTCTATGAGAAAGTGGGTAGTCTCTCCTCCTTTTTCCGGGCTTGAGACCGGCTATGCGATTATAAGTGTTATCTTAGAATGACATAGGAGGAGTTCCCTACCTACCGAAAAAGAGAAAAAATAAAAGAGAAAATGCATAAAAACACATTTGAAAACAAGGATGCCAATACTTTTTATCTATCAAATAATTTTTTCCTTTTGGAATTTTTCTCTCTGCATGGAAAACGTTTTCTAAAAGAAACTTTTGTAACAACAATAGACAAATACACTTTTTTTGTTTTATGATTGTTTAGATCGTAATGCTGAAACAAATATTTTTTATTCATGAGTTTTGTATTGTTTTTTAGTTTTTTTCAATAACAATCTAGTGCTAAAGAAAATACATATACTTTTTTTGAAAGTTTTTCTGCTACAAACCAGTCTGTTGGTGAAGGACCGAAGGGGACACCATTTTTCGTGGAACCAATGGACGAACCAAGCTCAACTAGTTCTGAGTAATCAATTGGTCTTCCAAGTGGCGGCAACACAAGATTGTAGAAGGCTATAATGTCTCTTCATCCTGTAACCAGAAAATTTAAGTTTGGTTTTGTCAACAAAGAGGCAAACCGTACAAACAGAGGTATTACATTTCTACCATCTCAATCTGGGAATTCCAAATCAGGAAAAATATTGTCTTGGCTACGAACATGTAATAGTAGACAAGATAATATGTATTGGGAGTTGCAAATTGGTCGCATGATGGTAATATAAAGAAGTGGACATATGTGACGGCCATTATGCACGTGGACAGATATCAAAATGGAGAAACAGAGGCGAGCAGCGTACCAGCTTTTGATAGCATGAATGAAGAGAAATTATGCAACTCAAAGAATGAATGGCATGTGTTATGTGTATAGGTGATAAGAATTTATGCACGAGTAATGATAATTCTAATATAGAATATTGGTGCTCGCTATTTAGAGATTCTTTGGCTTGAACATCGGGGCTTTGATAGAAGAGGTAGTTATTCCATCACTGAGCATCTTTCTAATGAAACTAATAGAACAATAGTTTCTACTAAATTTTGCTTGCATGTTCACTATCCATTGAGTCAATGCAACATATATATAACCTTGTATGAGCACATGTGTAGTCTCTCCTCCTTTCCCCGGGCTTGAGACCGGCTATGCGATTATAAGTCTCAGCTTCAAATGGCACAGGCGGAGTTCCCTACCTACCCTACTTTTTTTTTCTTTTTTTTTTATAAAATAATTATGAGAAACAAGGTACAATTTTTTTCACTTTGGAACTTTTTTTAAAGAAAAGCTCTAACAACACAAAAATAATATCGACTCAAATGTCAAAGCAAATAAACATTTTTATTTTTTGGATTTATAATTTATATTTTTTTGTTAAATTCCGATGGAGCCACCATTTTTCTTGGCACTAATGGACGAATTAAGCTCAACGAATTCTGGTTAAGCTGTTGGTCCTGCGAGTGACGAGAGCAATATTTAGAAGATTCAAGATCTCATCATCCTGCAACAAGAATTTCAACGGTTGTTTTGTAAGTAAAACAAAAAGGCAGACCATGCAGAGCAGAGGTATAACATATATACGACATAAAATTGGGAATTGGAAATCACTATAAAATTTGATTTCCCTACAAACATGGTATAGTAAATTGGGAGTTGCTTAGTAAACTTCAAAATAAGAATAGGAACTAAGTGGTAATCTTGCATAAAGATGTGGTTATATGTGGTTATATGAGAGAGAGGCGCGTAATGTACCAACTTGATGGCAGGAAAGAAGTACTCCTGCGATTTATGGTTGGGTTGCTCTGCCTTCCTCGCTGCTTGTGGCATCATCATTGTCCGCCTGAAGGGTAGACATTAATTAAAACGGCCGGCCGATCATCAGCGACATATAAATCACTGCTATATAGTATACGACTCATAAGTACTCCCTCCGTTCTTAAATATAAGATGTTTTAGACTTTGTCCACATACACATGTAAACAAATGTATCTATACACATTACATATGTGTATGTTCATTCATTTGTGTATGTATCTAGACAACATGTGTAACATCTAAAACATCTTATATTTAGGACCGGAGGGAGTATTAAGTAGTATGCCCGTTTGTACCTCTTCTTGCTTGGCATCGTCGTCACAGCCGTCGTCACCATCATGCTCCTCTTCATCATCTGTATCGTCATCGGAATCGCTCTCATCGTCGCTGCTGTCTGTGGCATCACTGTTGTCCGGCTGGAGATAAGACAATGCATAAACCGTCGGGCTTGGCATCAGTGCACACGATATATGATTTACTATAATTTGATCGACCGATATGTCGGAGTAGTAAATACGTACCTCTTCTTGGTCGTTACCTTCATTATCATGTAACCAACTCTTCAATCTGGTGACAATGCCTCGTAGCTCTTGTTCGCTATACCTCTCCACCCGAGGCTCGTCAGCCTCATCCAGTGATTTAATCATGCGACGTATATCTCGTCGATCTGCAGTAATGTCCTTCCCGTCCGGCTTGTCCAGACCATGTAGGATCGTATCGAGTGCATCCATGAGTCGAGCTGCCTTCCGGTCGTAGTTCATTCTTTTTATCTCGAGATCACGAGTGTTGGGATGGGTATTCCTGGCTTTCCTCATGACTGCCTCAGCTACCTTCACATCCTTCCAGCCGCAGTTAGTGCAATCCAGCTGACAGTGGACATACTCAAGTAACGGAGAACTGTTATTCCACGGCACCAAGTTGTCCTTTCTTCCAACGTTGACACTATATGCCAGATTTTCAAGCCTCGGACATGCTCCTTCATCAAAACTGATATCTATGTTCGTGCCAAACCATCTCACCTTCTGAAACTCATCGCTGCCAATGGTATATGATATGCGCTTTTCCTCCTCACTCACGAGAACAAGGAAGAAGAGCGCAGGCAACTGTCCCAGGGTTTGTAGATCCTGAGCTTCAACCACCTCCACATACAACCACACAAAGGAGAGGAGCGGAACGCGCAAAGAACTGATCCACGACGGTACCCTGGGTATAATTATGCCGGTCAGAGACACAAAACAGAGCTTTGCGGTGGGTGCCCAGTCTTCCAGGCTGCCAACACGGACACGAAATTCCCATTTATACATCTCCACTGTTTCATTGGGATCTATCCACTTGATAAGCAGACTTTGGATCTTGTGCAGGTTGCAAAGTGAGCCATGGAGAGCCTTGCCTGCGACATTTTCACATTCTTCGAGCTGGATTTTGAGCACCCTCAAGTTCGTCAGTTTCCCCAACTCCGTGAAGAAGTTTGGGGACTCTTCCACAGAATATAGCTCCAGCTCTTCAAGGCTCGTCAGTTTACCTACCTTTCCCTTCATTGTTCCACTATCAGCCCACAGGCACCTCAAATTCTCTAGCTCGCCAACAGACGGTGGCAACTCTCTAATCAAACCTCCCCTTACGTCCAATATCTCAAGAAACTTCAGATCATGACCTATTCTTTCAGGGAGCTTAGCAGCGGTCTTCACCAATCCTAGATACCTTAGCTGGACTAACTTTCCAAGATGTTCAAGACTACAGTCTTCAAGAAAATCACATTCCTCTATAACTAGTACACGTAATACTTTAAAGCTCGAAAGGAGGGCCATCTTACTACCACCACACATGAAAGCATTAAATGACCTCACATGTTCCATTTGAATGTTAGTGTTGCGTTCTGCACTTTTTCCGTGAAGTGCTAATCTGTGAATCCTCCTGGTTTGTTTTCCTCCCGAATAGGTAATGTGTTGTTCAATATCATCTATTGCAACAAAGTTAATGTCGCTTGACATGGTGCGGATGAAATCGAGCACCATGTCGTGGACACGACAACCGCCACCTTGCCGTCTTCTTCAACACTATCAGCTGGCTCTATAAAGTTGATCATGCTTTTGTTAACAAGCTTGTTGAAATATATCTCCCCTAGCTCATATGACCCTATCCCTTCTTTATCAGGGACGAATCCTTCAATGACCCACCTCCAAATTAGTGATTTTTTCTCAATAAGGTAATCTTCAGGAAACATACTGAGATACAATAAACATGCCTTTAGATTGGAGGGGAGATCATAATAGCTAAAAGACAATATTTTTCTTGTGTTCTGAATGACTTCACTATCTTCATGCCCAAAACCAATTGCATCATACACCTTAGACCAATCTCCACTTGGTTTACCAGCAAGCAAACTAGCGATTGTAATGATAGCTAATGGCACACCACCGCATTTCTTAATAATTTTGTCAGTCACTTCAGCAGGTTGGTTATCTTGACTTACTCCTTCAACACCACGTGTTCTTGTATGGAAAAGCATTTTAGAGTTATCATCTGAAAGAGGTTTCATACGGTAGATACCACCAGCTGCCTTTGTGGCAACATCGAAAATACGAGTAGTTATGATTATTCTACTTTCCGGATGACTATCCAAGAAAGCAAACTTAATCGTTTCCCATGTTGTTATGTCCCATAAGTCATCAATAACAATAAAGTACCTATTTATGTGAGAAGCCAAAAGCCACGGTGAGAAAAAACTATGTAACAAACTAGTACCCACTAGAATAGCAAGCATGTAAACACTCTAAAACGAGCAAAAAGGAAATAATAGTCGCGAAAAGCATTGTATAAAATACATTTCAAACTTTAGGTTCCTCAACTATCCTTTTCAAGATGGATATATATTCTCGATAACTATTTGTCAATTTAGTTAGTAGAGATACTAGAGATACTCGTTAACTGCAGGATATATATTCTAGATAACCATTCAATTAATCTGTTTGATTGTAACCATGAAATTTAGTTAGGTGCGTCACAGGTAAACTTTACCAGACCTCTATAGTGGGAGAGAAATTATATGTGGCGCACTAAAAAAAGTGTGCGCCATAGGTAACACCGAGAAGAGAAAGTATCTGTGGCGCAGTAAACTTCATGCGCCACATGTAACCTGAGTAGAGAGAGTACCTGTGGCACACAAAACTGCGTGCGCCACAGGTAACCCGAGGAGAGAGTATATCTATGGCGTACCCAGATTTTATGTGCCACAGGTAAGAGTCGGTGGCAGTTGCCTCGCGTCGTTAATCTCCATTGTCTAGGTACGTACGAGAAAACAAAGCTCAAGTAAACAAAAACCAAAGCTGCTGCCACCACCGCACCTAATCCACTTGATTCTCTCTCCCCTCACTCAAAAAAAAGAAACCAAACTGTTGCCTTTTCCTTCTCTCCACTACACCGCACCGCACGCACACATCCATGGCCTCTCCAGATCCTATTTCTCTCTCCTCTGGTCAACACATCCATGGCCCTCCCGTCTTCACCTCTGCTCGCCGTCCTGGCCGGCCTGCTCTGTGCCGCGCGTCTTCCTCGGCCTCCCCGTGCTGAGCTCGTCTTCTTCGGCCTCCCCGCGTCACGGACCGCCAGAGTTGCGCGTCGGCGGATGGCCTGGCGCCATACGACGCGGGCTCGTCGACATCGACCGAGCCCCCGAGGGCCCCTCCACTGGCGTCGTCCTCCGCGCTGTCGATCCCGGCCTCCTCCGCCGGCGTCTTCGCGGCCAGAAGGCAGGCCGTGGACGCGCTGGCTCGGAAGGCCGCCGTCTGCTGCTGCAGTCCTCCCAGTAGTGCCTGTAGTGGCGCACGGCTGGGCGCCACAGATAGCCAAAAACCGTGCGCCACAGGTAGCGTTTTCTGTACTAGGGGGTGGCTGGCGTGGCTGGCTGCTTTGGGGCAAGGAGCGGTGGCGGTGGCCATAACGTCCGCGGCGGCGTTGCTGCTGGGTTTTCCATGGTGAGTGCTCGGACCGAGGTGGAGCAATTTTGGAGGCGATTGTGCTCAGAATGGCCCACCAGCGGTGTTTCTTGGTGCTGTGGAATTCTCATGCCGAGGTGCTGGTGGTCAATCCTTGCGCACCAGCGGCGGCGCAGAACTAATATGTTGTGCTATTTGAGATAAAAATATGATAAACTTTGATTGAATTATGTAAGCACAAATATTTCTACCACACTTGTTATTTTTGTATACGCCATATACAATCAGTTTTCTCTCTAAATATTTATTGGTGACATAGTATCATCTTATACTACACTCATCCTTTTTTCCTAATATTCTTTTTTTGTAACATGGTATACAAAAATCAAAATTTAGTGAGTGTGTAGGTGTCATGGTGCCCAATCATAACTTTCTCTACTGCCTTGCAGGCCTGCGCAACATTTCCGTACTAAATAACAACAAAGAAAATCAGCTGCATTTGTGTATATACATCATGATCGTGTCTGTCCCCTTGTATTACATGTTAGATATAAACCATTTGTTTTGAACCTTTCTCTTATATAATGTACTTGTCAAACTAGTCTAACATAAACCATTTGTTTTTGGCCATGGCCTAAAAGTTGCATTCCATTACCTTCGGCTCCATACTAGCGCATATGTCATCTCACAACAGCACAATAGTGTATAGAGGCATAGGTAACACAAGGAAGTTATTGAATAACATAGAGTGAGACTTATGCGTACCTCTTGCCTGCAAGGAATTTTTGCAGCTGTTTGATTAGCTGCCATTCATCCAGTGTTAATGCATCTTTGTACAACTCCATGCTAAGTTCAAAGAGAATGTCCCTGAGAACTTTCTTTGCGCCTTGATTCTGACCAACTGGAACAAAACCTGTACACTCAAATGTATGACTAAGCTTGTCATACAATGCTTTTGCAAGGGTGGTCTTTCCCAATCCTCCAAATCCAACAATGGAGACTATTTTGACTATTTTTTGGGCAGTTTCAACACCCTCGGAGAAGAGCATCATTAGCTCATCACTTGGCCCATCAGTACCAACGAGGTCAGAGGCCTTGTTGTATAGAGCCGAGAGACGAGGGTCAACTGTAGTTGATGCAACATTAGAAACAATATCATCGATCTTGTATCTATCATACCTTTGCTTGATCTTCATAACTTGGCTCTCAATATCTTTGATGTCACTGGCTATTTCATGGCGCGCACTGATCTTGGTGTATTTATTGCGTACCTTCTTCAACCAGTTGATAGTTTGCTCGCTTGGCTCACCACCCTTGATGCGCGTCACGAAGGAGTCGAGGCTGTCCTCGATGGCATAGGACAACTCTCTAACCTCGTTAGCCCAAAGCTTAACATGTGGATCAAGTTGATCCAGCGGCACGCTGGACACCTTCTCGAGGGCCACTTTCATGCTCTCCAGCTCGGCCGTGAGATCTCCAATCCCCTTCTTCACACTCTCCTTCAGGTGGTACTCCTTTAGGAGCAGCTCCCCAAGCTTGGGGAGGAGAGAGCTCATCGCCCCCGTGGCGAACTCCATGCCCGACTCTCACCCTCACTCTCTCTCTCTCACTTTGCTGGCTTGGTGGTTTTGTTCCTCTTTCTCTCCCTTAAGAAATTTTATAGCTGGATGCGTCTAGGTTGATTGTCGCTTGTATGCATATATAAAGTAGTCGCTAGTTAGTTGGGCTTAGAAGCATCTTTCAACGATCGGAGTGCAAGGGATGCAGCTACTACTAATTAACTAGATTACTCCATTTTTATATTTTTTGTGAAAAGCTTCAATAGATTAATTCGTGCAGTTTTGTAGCTTCGTCTAGAGTTGTGCAAAAGTCAATAGTACTAGAACCGATGTCTGCCGATGGCGTTTATCAGAAATGAGAGAATAGCTGCTCCCAAGACCGGCAAAGTTTCTCGAGATCTCAGCAAATTTATAATTTAGTAGTTAGACTGCTCATAGTGGGGAGTAACATACCTTTATGTTACTACTCTATGTTACTACCTTTATAGTAGGTAGTAACATATATGTGGTGTCATGCAAGTGTGCATTTATTACATTGTAGACTCATATTGCATTGGAATATGTGATGTTAAGGTAACTATCTATGTTACTCCATTTGTCTCTCTCTTCATTAATTGCATGTCAAATCATCTTTCTTGCCTACATGGCATCTATGTTACTAGTTATGTTACTATTCACTATGGATAGTCTTAGACTAGTCACAATGGGGAGTATCATATACTAGTATCATGCACATGATACTAGTCTATGTTACTAACTCCACAATGGGTAGTAACATATTTGTGGTATCATACAATACTACATTTATTAGGTTATAGACTCATCTTGCATTGGAATCCGTTATGTTACGGTATCTACCTATGATACTAGTATCACCTCTCTCATCATTAATTACAGTGACACGTCAGCTTTTTGCCAACATGGCATGTATGATACCACCTATGATACCCCCATTGTGGCTAGTCTTAGTGAACGAGTATAATTTTCAGTTTGAGAAAAAAATTCAGATTCGTCGGCATTGGGATGTCTACTGTGTCCACCAGCATTAAACAATTTCACCGGCCAAACCTTTTAAAAGATCGGAGCCAGATGTAGCTACACAGATTGTGCAGAACTAGGGGAAAATAATGTACCTCTGTCCACACGCGTCTCTCGGGTGGTGTGGAGAGCCATGAGCTAGTACCGTACTTTTGGAGCCGGCGTTTTGGTCAGTAGGTGCAGAAAACATTTTTATTTTTTTTCAAAATATCAGAAAATTACAGAAAAAGTTCAAAAACTTGTTTGTGTTAGCACAAAAAGTTACATGAAGAAAAAACATTTTTGTGATCTGTGAAAAGACAAAAAAATGTCGTATAAAATTATTTTGGAGCGCCCGGATTTATCTTTTTTGTACAGGTCACAAAAATGTTTTTTCTTCACGTAACTTTTTGTGCTAACATAAATGTCTTGGAATATGTCTGAAAATTTTATTTTAAATATTTTGACATTAAAAAAAGAATTGGGCAGTGGATGCATCTGTGCCGTTATGGATTTCCACAATTTCTTTCAGTTTAGTACGCGTCGTCGTTCACTCTCTTCTCCCTCTCTCTCAAGTTGGAGAACTAACAAGGAACTTCTTTCAGTTTACTCGAGTCTGTCACCTAAAAATTTCGAATGCATTAAGTAGATTCACATAATAATAATAGTGTACTCTACTTTTGTACAAGAGTGATTAAGTCTCATGATTACTAAAAAGTGTCATGGCCAGCTACTGACGAAGTTTTTACAGGACAAAACTAGAGAGCTAGGCTGCGGTCAAATAATCGCGATCCACCAATTTGAGCCAGCATTATATATTAGAAACGAGCTCAAGTCATCTTAACTGAAGCAATATATGTTCACACGAAATTAGTTTTAGACCCGTCTAGAAATTAGCCTTGAGTATCCATAATTATGCATGATACCTTCTATTTATCGGGGAATCTAAATCACGATCAGGGACCTTAAGAACAGTCATGGTTCTGCCACATGTTTCATTTATGTATTTTTCATTATGTTAACTTTTCATTTTTCACAACTTTCTGTTTTGGCAAAATTTCAAATCGAGCATAAAATTCAAATTTTCGAATGATTTGAGCATTAACAAGAACCTCAGAACCGTTGCAAAAGAAGGTGGCATAAATAGGTGTGTAATCGAATAGGATCGGATCGGATTTTTTGTTATCATATCCTCAAGAATATTTTGCATCTGAATCATTACGGATTGGATAATGAGTGGTTATACATTTGAATGCAAATATGCAAGACTGCATATTCAGAACTAAAATATGCCGAGTAGACTCGGTTGGAAACTTAACATAAAAACACAGACGAACATACAACATAAAAATTGTTAAAACGAGTTTAACAAAACATTCATATAATAATTAACTATAACAATAGAATAAATAATATAAAAGACATCATCAAGAAAATAAGTCTGTGTATGCAATAGCGCAAACTGAAGAGCTAATAGACCATCCACGCATGCTTTAGTATCCCACTAACATAACAAAGGTTGTACTCCATATTCCTTAAATTGACTTTTTAACATAGATGTTTAATAGACGAACTCGATAACTCTCATTAACTACAAACTGTGTTATTATAGTTTAAACGTTCTGGCTGTAAATCTGATTATTCGGCTAAAACCATAGAATAATCCGAATTTATTCATGGATAATCCATATTGAGTGCCATTTGAAATATCACAAATAACGTATCAGGGTATCAAGTTTGGAATCGTAAATTCATATCCATCATATTCCTTCAAACATGATATGGATTCTTTAAAATGTGTTCAAAGGTAAATTTGAGGCATAAATTAGCATATATGTGTACATCCCTTATAAAGAGACCCCAAAAATCTTCATGGTGCCCAAATCTCCCATTTTGTAATTTTAAAACTTATGAAAATTTCAAAAAAAATTACAAAATTGAAACTCGCAATTATGTATGTCGAGACATATTATTTAAAGTAATTTAAACAGATTAAATTAATTATGCATTTCTCTACTTAGTCTTTGTTGTACATACGAAATTATGGATGATACCAATGTACCGTTGTTCCTGGCCAGCTTTTGCACGTTTGGGTAAAAATTAGGCCACGAAGCAACCTAACTGATTTTTTAATTACAAAAGTACAAAATCTTTGAAGCAAGAATTCCTCCCCATGATCAAAACCAAACGATATGTTTTAAGTTGTAGGATAGTGGCAGTTAATCAAGTCCTCAGGTCAAAATAATTAGAGCGGTCTTGACATCAGCCGTTTCTTATGAAGGGATCCGGAGTAAGTAGCGTCAACTTTATATATCCAGCTACTACTTCCTCCGTCCTAATTTGTAAGGCATAATTTGCAAATCTTTTTGCCCAAGGTGCTACCTAATTGGGGCTAAAAACTTGTATTCATTGGTGGTAGAGTCAACTAGACAATTACAGAGAGAAAATTAAATGCAATTGTGCCTAAAAGATATGGAGTTTTGGGTTGTTTTTAGAATTGTGCCTAATACACCAGGACGGAGGGAGTAGCTAAAGTTGACATGACTTAGAAGATATGATTAACAAGCACTAGTACAGAACGACACATCCGATACCCCTCTATGGTAACGGCAGGAGATAGCCGACGGAAAATCGCGATTTTAGCGTTGCGGACGAGGCCTGGCAGAACTGGGCCGCGGTAGGTCCGTCAACATTGGGTATGGAGATATTTAGATCTCCGTTACCAATATTGTTAGAAACGGTCGTAAATTAACCTCCGTTTCCAATATCTATCTCTATGGCAACGGTTGTTTATGGCTATCCGTTTGCGATGTGCTTGGGAAATTGCAGTTGCAATCTGGAAGCGCGCAAGTTCAATGCGGCTTAATTCACGAGGGATTGGAACCGCCTGCTCGACACTAATAAAATGTGACTGGAACCACGCGAACCCAGCCAGTTCTCGCATTCTTCCCTTCGTTCTCTCCGACATTCTCTACCACACTAGCACAGCCGCCATGGAGGAACCCTGGTGGCAAAACGAGGAAGTCCCGAGCGACGACGCGAGCGCTGAAGACCGCGGTGAAGTCCCATGGTGGGATCAAGACGGGCTGCCGGACTCGGACCCCGACGACTCGGACCCGCCATCTTCACGCTCTATAGAAGACGACTCCGACGACTCGGACCCGCTGTCTTCACGCGAAGGAGAAGATGACTCCGAAGAGGACGAGTTGTCGGAGGAAGAGGAGTCGGAGGACCCGCCGGAGCCGTATTCTAGCCACGAAGAATACGACACCGACGACGACGATGAGGAGGAGGAGGCATCAGAGGAGGCGCCGGAGGAGGAGGCGCCAGAGAAGGATGCGCCGGAGAAGGACGCGCCGGAGAAGGAGGAGCACGCTCCGGAGAAGGAGGCGCGAGAGGAGGATTCGCCAGAGAAGGACGCCCGGCCGGAGAAGGAGGAGCACGAGCCGGAGGAGGAGGAGCACGCGCCTGAGGAGAAGGCAACTGGCAAGAAGCGACGCCGCGCCACGGATGACAATGGCACGGAGGCAGGGCGTAAGCAGAACAAGTAGAGTAGATAGTTAGTTCAATTCTACTGTATCGATCCTTTGTAAGTAGGCCCAGTGTGTCAGTGAAGAAATTAAAGGAAACGGTTGTTTATCGCCTCCGTTTGCGATGTTCTACTTTGTGTTATAAATGTGCCACTGCGGCAACCCTAATGCTCTCGCTCTTACTCTCACTCCACAGTCACAGTGTGGCGACGGCTCCAGACCTAACCCTTATCTCACAGATCTGAGCGGCGCGTCGGGCCGGCATCGCCGCCGCGCATCTTCCCCCAGCGGCGCGTCGGCGAGCCGCCGCACATCTTCCCCGAGTATGTCGCCGACGCGGATCTGTTGGTCTATTGCCGCGCATCTTCCCCGAGTATGTCGCCGACTAGATCTTACACTTTATTTACACTTTATTTAAAGTAGCATAGAAAACTTGTCTAGTATTTGTTTCTGTTTGTAGTACCTGGGGTGAATTAATTTCAACTCTTTTAAAGTCTACTTGTCTAGTATAACTTGTCTAGTATATAGAAAACTCGTCTAGTATCTTGCACTTTATTGTTTCTGTCTAGTTTTTTAGTCTAGCATAAAAAACTTGTCTAGTATATAGAAAACTTGTCTAGCATCTTGCACTATTTTAAAGTCTAGTAGGGTGAATTAATTTCAACTCTTTGTAGTACTACCGATGATGAATAGATCTAGTCACAACTTTTTGTCAATGTGCTAATCCTCGTTATTGTTTTGTGTAGCTAGTGTATGAAGTAATAGTATTTCGGCGACACTTAATAAAAAATGGTAAGGCTCTTGAAGGAAACATCACCTTCAAGTTGTGCCAGTCCAAATCGTTTGATCGGACTGCAAGCACACGGATATAGGCGCTTAAAGGTGTAAACTGTTTTCACATTAAATTATATCTATGTCATGTAGCATCATATTTTGGCTCTTCTCTAACTATCCATCCATGTATTTTTATCCAGAAACACAAAGCTGATCCGAACAAACTTTAAATGTGCTACTTATAAAGTGTGATCATATCCGTGAACCGTCGCTGTTGTGACGTTTCGCTGCACTGTTCAAAACACTTTTTTAATTAAGAGTGTCTTGGACAGTGTGGCCGAAATGTCACAGCGGTGATGTTATTATATTTCGGCGACACCGTCCAAGATGGAGCAAGGCTCAGTACGAAGAATTTGGCAATTTGGCTTGGTGTGGTTTCTGTTTTTTCAGTTTCTCCAGCTATTTTGTGGATGTGTGTTTAGTGAGCAAGTCTTAGCTGCAGTTTAGGGAGGCATGAGAATGATAGGATTAGCGAAGCATGTGTAACTCATCTTTTGATGCTATGTAATGGTGACAATTGTTATATACGTTTTGAACGGTTTTGCTAGCAACTTTGTGCTTCTGCTGTGATATTTTAAATGTCAATTGGCAACTGTATTGCTGTTGTAGGCTTATGAAAAAACCTCAATTCAAACGAGTAAAACAGAATCTCCGTTTCTGATGTCCGATACATCGGCAACGGCGATTGGATGACAACCGTAGCCAAAATCATGCCGCATCAGTGACGGTTTTTCTTGTCCTTTGCCGATGAGTGTCTTCACATCAGTGACAGGGTCGGGGACACGGACCCTTTTTTCATATCCGATGGGGTTTTTGGCCCGTTTTCGATGTGTCATTCTGTACTAGTGAAGGAAAAGAATAGCTAGAGCTGTGTGTTCCTAATTATAATTGGAACGGAAGAATAATTCTGCCGATGCAGTTGCAACGCTGTGGGAACGGCTGCAGTTCACACAACGGATTAGGAACCATATAGGCGCTATGCAGCAACCGAAAACCCCATTCTCAAACAGTCCAGCCTCTCTGTTGCAAGCTCAATATTTTTTTTCCAATCAGTTGTTGGTATGTATGAACAGGCAGTTGTTAGTGCCAGACAAGGAATATAGTTAGAGCTAAGCATCAGATGCTCTGAATTGTTCAGAGGCTCTTAATTATCATCTTACTCTTACGGGACCTGCAAGGCATAAGTAATTAAGGAGCTATTCAACTACTGTCATGTGCAAGAGTAGACGGACACGCACACTATTGGTTTGGAAAACCTCAAGTTGTATTGATCGCTCGTGTCCGTTGTCAACTCTGCCATTGGTGGATAAATTAAACCTCCAATGAATGCTTCATCTATCCAATGTTGCGCGAACTTAAAGTAAGATTGGCTTTGGAGGTGACGAAGTGTTACAGAGTGCTGGGCTTTATGGGTGTCGATGGATGTTCGATTGGGCCGGATGGAGATGGGCTCATTGTTTCACATCCACTTCGCTTCAGCAACCTCACCTTCCCCTCAAAAGAAAAAAGCAACCTCACCTCGGCTCAACAACAACACTTGCTCTGCTTCAGCCTGGCCGGAAGAAAGAAGCGGCGGCGCCGGCGACCTGATATTCTGAGTCCATCCCGGCGGCAGCGACGGACGCTTCTTGTCCCCCCTATCCGGGATTCGATTGAGGTCAGCTCCGGTCCTTCCCAGTTTCTTTTCTCTTCTCGCGGGAAACCCTAGCTACATTTTTCTCCCTAAATACGACCCACATCTTCTTCTTGCAGCAGTGTTCAACGGGAGGTCCTACTGAGTGGGGAGATTTGGGTTATGGATCCTTCTAAGAAGATTCCCCAATGGTAAGATCCAGTCTCTTCAGGCCAATTCCCACGGTCAGTGCTTATATGTTCTCCGCTGGATGGGTGGATGCTGTGTGTTGAATGTTTTTCAGTGACATAGTTGAGGAATCATTCCATCGCATTAATGTCCAATTGCATTTGTATTTTTTCCAGTGTCCATCCAGAGAAGAAACCACCTGTGGCTGTGGAGGCTGACATAAAAGGGCATTCCACCACACAGGCGGTGGCAGTCACCAAGGTTCTCGACGACGACAACCTCCTCAGGGAGATCATCGTCCGCGTCGGCTTCCCCACCACCCTCGTCCAAGCTGCCCTTGTCTGCAAGCGCTGGCTTGCGCATGCGTCAGACCCCAAGTTCTTGAGCCGATTCCGCAAGCTCAACCCGCCTCGCCTCCTCGGCTCCTACATATACACGGAGTCAGCCTCATTTGAACATGCCACACACTTTGTCCCGATGCCTCCTCGGCCACCCGAGCTCGCCGCCGTCATCCGCCGCTTAGAGAGTTACAACTTCGGCGCCCGCATGATCGAACACTGCCAGAACGGCAGCGTCTTCACCGGGTCGTTCTCAAATGAAGTGCACCACCCGATGTGTCCCCAAAGACGCACAGAAATCTTGCCACCACCCCCAGCCGTGCTGGAACAGGATTGTCAGGATTATTTCAGGGTAATCTTCTTGAAAGAAGAAGGCAACAACATGTCCTACATGTGTGTGGTAGGGGAGACTACTGAAGAGACAGCAAAGTTGACAACACGTGTATATATGTTGCAAAATGGTGAGTGGCTCATGTGTACCTCGGCCACATATCTCCATGGTATGAGTTTATACCCAATTACTGTGCAGTTTGGCCACAATAAAATCTACATGCCGTCCCTCAGTGGTGATTACATTGTTGTCTTCGATTTGGTGGCCTCAAGTTACTCCACAATTCAGCTCCCACAAGGAGTGAAGTATCGCTATCTTAGCTGCATGTTGTCACCGGTAGATGATGCTTCCAGCGTATATCTTTTCGATGTCAAGGGGTTTCAACTTTGCATCTGGCTCCACAAGGGGGACAACTGGTTGCTGGTTGACACAATTTGCTTGCGTCAGATGATTTCTACTTTGGGGATATCAGGTAACACGCCTGAGAATGAAGGTATTGATGATGTGACGATACACCAAGTGGGAGACAATGGTCAGTTTGTATTTTTAGTGATGGCCCAATACGTATTCTGCTTGGATATTAAGTGGATGACACTGTCTAAAGTGTATGAGAACATAGATCGATTCTTTCATTATATCCATCCGTTTATGATGATCTGGCTTCCCATGTTCCCTGCCCTCAAGGACGACCCTGCCAGGTTAGCCTTTTTTATGTTTTGAGGACATATATAATGGACTTATTGTAAGGTTACAAAATGTTGCACTGTGCACCATTCATCGTATTGTTTGTTATAGCTATGTAGTGGTGTTAGCTGCATGATAGATTCCTTAGGTTATTTTTACAATACTAGTTAACTGACATTTGGGAATTCTTGCCATAAGATCATTTGAAATCAGTTGTGTATTGAGTCCTCTTGGGTCTTTTCAACTATACAAGTTAAGCAACATTAGAAAATGCTCGCTGTAAGATGATTCGAAATCACTTGTGCGCTAGGGTAATATTAGTATATTGCAAGGATTACCTGCATGTCATAGTAGGGACCTTTACATGTGGGCTTGGGTTTACTTTTATTAAATCTTGCCTTGTCACCAGACAACATCCCTCCTGAACTTGCTGTATCCAATATATGGTCCATATGATAGCAAGCTGTAACGGTGCTGAAATTGGCTTGTTGTTTTTAACATGGACCTCTTATTCTGTTGTATCACAACTACGAATTGTGCCTACAGAAGTACTTCTAGTCTTGTTCCCATGGTGGCCACTGTAGTATCTTATTTTGAAATATTATCAGACACCCAACCCAACAATCATGGAATTTGGACTTCCTATTTCTTATATATAACCATGGTGTAATTTTCTGCAGTCTACCTTTGAACTTTGAGCCTGAAGCTCTGTTTGAGATTATTAATAGTTTTTTTTCTGAATGGATATCATATTTCTTTCATGAACGCAAGTTGATCATAGATTATAGGCGGGTGTGCTTGAGCTTATTTATGATTTTTTTTTTTCAGATACATCATAGTGACCACTCCCAAGCTAAAAAATGGAAATAGAAAGACATTTAATCTGTACCGATGTAGCTTTTTGAAAGAAAAAGGAAAATCACTTGAGCAAATTCATCGTTTGGATTCTGAGTGCTTATAATATTTGACTACCGTTGTATCAGCCACTTGCTTTGTTACTCTATTTAGAATTTTGATGCTTGAAGTGGCAACAACTACCCTGATCCTTCCTCTGTTTTCTCTGAAACAGAAATGCCATGTGAAGAAGGGAGCTTTGGATGCTGAGCGACAAGGGTGCCATCAAGGAAGAGCTGCATTTCTAAACCCTGTTCACTATAACTTATAAGTGTTAATTAGGACGCTATGTAACCAGAGCCTGTAATTCTATCTTCCTAGGATAGATAAAAGACTCCCGCTATAATGAGCCTTATCGTACCATGACTGTTTGTGGACGATCTGTATTCGCAAAGAAGACTCCCTGTATAATTAGCTTGTGAAGCAGCTCTATGTTTACACTCTTGCCAGCTTGTTATGGATGGCATTAGCAGAAGTGTCCTCATGCAGCATTGGAGAATTGGTTTAAGGCAGCGATGTACAAGTTCTAGTTTAAGAGTAAGAATCTGGCTATATCTGTTTGAAGTGTACCTCTTATGGTCAGTGATGCAGCCATGGTTCAGTAAAGATTGGATACCAGCCTCGTGGTTCTTTTGCTTGTATACCTTGAGCTGGTAAATGCATTGAAAGTTGTTGCATTTGTTAAAGAAACTGCAGGTAGAGTAGTTATTTCTAAGAATACCGGGAAGCATACTAATGTATGCATCTAGCAGACGACTGGATCAAAACTGCAATTTGAATTCAGTTAAATACGGCTTGATTTTTTAAGTTGATAGTTTCATAAGATGGAAGGTTTGGGGTGATATGAGCTATGTTTTCTTCATTGCACATATTTGTGCTGAGGCTCTCTTCACTCCACCAGCACTGGCAGCAAGAGATGAATGCGGCACGTAGATCGGTAGATGTCGATGCTGAAGCTTAATTATGTGTGGCACGGAGAGTTCAGTTAGGTAAGTTGACAATACAAACTGGCATTTGGATTCTGGACAGGAATGCAAGCTCCAAACAAATGATGCAGCCTCTTCACTTCTTCGCAAGCCACTCTCCTCTTTGCAACCTACAAGGTGCCTAGATTGCCGTATTTCCGCCGGTAGCAAACAAAGTTCTGTTACAAAACCATTCTTTGCACACACAAAATTCCGGAAAACGAAGGCTTGAGAAGTGGCGGTTCACTTATGTGTCGTTCCCTGCTGGGGCGGAAACAAAAGTTACATTTGGATTCAGTACAAGAATGCTGCTTCAAAGAACATGTGCTTGTTATGCATGGAATTCACAGAGCAGGCGGTGTTGTTCACCATTGCCGAGTCAGGTTACAGTTAGCAATATGTACCTCTAATGTAGAAGTAAAAATAATAGTAAGTAAACTCAGTAAACTCAGACGGCAGCTAGTTAGACTGAACTAAGGCAGCTGCATGCGCGATTCACAGTCCTAGTATAAATTGATGCCTCATGTTTGTCTTTCCAGGCGAAGTGAAAATACTCTGCTTCATTTTCAATGACTGCCATAACAGAAGCACAAAAGGATATTGCAAGTTAGCACGTTTGCACTTAGCACTAGGAGACAGCTTGATTCTACACCCCAGACATTAATCCGATCATTATGATCTTCAAGTCTTGCATAAACAAGTAGGTTGCGACGCCGATACTGCCCTGTAGGTGTTCGTGCTGAACCTGAATGGAAATGAATGATGCAGGTGCTGACGTCCCCGTCAAGCAAGGTAAGCTGGCATTGAAGATTCTGCAACGTGGAACGAAAGCTTTAGATAAGGAATGGCTTATGCTTTTATAAAATCTGACTGCAGTAAACAGAAACACAAAATGATGTTGTAAGATCGAATGTTTTCCCTTGGAAAAAATAGACAGGCACACTCGTAAATTTTGAAACGAAATTAAAGGATAGGTTCCCAGATTGAGGATACACTATATATGCTCGTGGCCTTAGGACTTGCTTCTGGATACATATAGTAGGGAGGCAATGGCGATATTACGTGGCAGCTTGCTCATCATCTTCACTGCATCAATACATACAACGGTCGCGGCGCCAAGGAAATGATGCTGAAGCTAGACAAAAACCAAGGATGAATGCGTTGTTGTTCTGCAACATGGAATGAAAGCTTCACATAAGGAATGCGCAAAGCACAGGGCATGAACAACAGAGGATAGAGCTGGCCACAAAACATTTTCTACAAACAAAACCACATTTCCTCTTAGCAAACACAACATCCATATATGGATAATACACTTGTTACTAGCTAGCTAGGTTTTATACTTCACATGGATCAACTATGTCACTACCACCCATGTTGTGCTGGGAAATCAATAATCGAATAACTAGACCATTGACATGATGAATAATGTAAAATCATATCTACAGTGAGAAATGTTCTAAGACACAAGACGGGCAAACATGCATCACAATGGCCAATCACACAAAATTCTAGCTAGGAAATGGGTCAGGCCACAAGAGAACTCTAAATTTAGTTTTTTTACATGAATGATTCAAAATAAACTGACATGGAAAGATTGAAAACAACTTGGAGAACATACATGTTAGACAATGATTGGAATAAATGATTCAGTAATGCTCTAATGGTGTGTGTAACGACCAACTGAAAGGATGAATAACATGTGTATATGTGATGAAAGCTTCCGTATGAGTACCGACTCTAAAATAAGAGTATTGGTACTCACTTTTTAGAGATTTTATGGCTTCAACATCGGAACATTGATAGAAGAGGTAATTATTCCATCACTGAATATACGAAGACATTTTTCTTATGAAACTGACAGAACAATAGATTCAACTTAGTATTTCTTGTGTGTGTTCACTATCCGTGGAGACACTATCCGTGGACTCAAAACAACATATATATGTAAACATCGGTAGTCTCTCCTCCTTTTTCGGGCTTGAGAGCAGCTATGCAATTATATGTGTCACCTTGAAATGGCATTGGCGGAGTTCCCTACCTACCCTCCCAAAAAAGATAAAAAGAAAGAACAAAAAAATAAAAAAAAATAAAGAGAGGCAACGAAGACTGATTTTTTAATTTTCCTTTTTTTATATTCATAAAATAATTAAGAGAAAGAAGGTACAAGATTTGTTTTTTCAATTTGTAACGTTTTTGCAAAAAACAAAAAACTTCTCTAACAACCCAAAATAAATAATCTTTTTTTTTTGCTTTATGATTCTTTAGTTTTAAACAAAATGTCGCCCTAAGGGAAATCAAATAAACATTTTTCTGTTTTCAGGATTTGCCTTTTTTTTTCTGTTGCAAACCAGTCTAATGCCGAAGGAGCAACCATTTTGCAGGGCATAACTGGACGAATTAAGCTAAACGAATTCTGGGTAATCAATTGGTCTTCCAAAAGATGAGAACAAGATTGTAGAAGGATCCAAGAGATCTCATCATCCTGCAACAAGAAATTTTAAGTGTTGTTTTGTAAATAAAAAGGCAGACCGTGCGAAGCAGGGGTATGATGACATATATAAGGTATTAAATGGGGAATTCAAATCACTATAAAATTGATTCGTCTACAAACATGGAATAGTAAATTGCTTACAATTATTAAAAATATGAATATAAACTTAGTGTACTCCGCCTGAAGCTGACCTAAAGAAGTGGATATATGTACACAGGGAGAAAAAGAGAGTGGCGTGTAATGTACCAGCTTGCTGACATGAACGAAGTATAAGAGAAAATCTGTGATTCATGGTTGGGTTGCCCTGCCTTCCTGGCTGCTTGTGGCAACATCATTCTCAGGCTAGAGGGTAGACATTAATTAAACCGGCCGACCGACCATCAGCGACATATAAACGAAAGTATTTGTATAGCATACGAACAATAAGGAGTGTGTACATATGTACCTCTTCTTGCTCGGCATCATCGCTGCAGCTGCCGTCATCATCATCTTCATCGTCTGCACGTCATTGTCCACATCCTCATCATCGTCGTCGTCATCGTCATCGTCTCTGTCGTCTTCGCTGACGTCTGTGGCATCATTGTTGTCCAGCAGGAATATCATGTAGTTTATTAATTTTACAACCAATTGGTGACACGAACTTTTCACATTCATCCACTCCACTCAATGTGTGAAGCTTCGTTTTGTCGGTAAGTTTATTTCAGGGAATTTATTTTCTTTAATTGTGGACAAGTTGGATAAAGGATATCAAGAAATTCATATTCTTTGGTACAAGTGCAACTCAGTTACTGGATGAAGCAAGCCAAAAGAAATTTACATTTTGAGATGTGACGTGTACTCCCATTGCCCCATGTCCTCCCGTGGGCAGCCCTGGAGAAAGCCTAGTCCTATGTCGAAACTTACACGGATGAACGACTCACATTAGTACTCCTAATCTGAAGCCAACTATTACGAGCTAGGAAGGTAACTAACCTAAGCACATATTAGCCAAAAGCAAAGCCAACTCTAACTCTAAATAACACCACGTTTCTAACACCAACACGAACTAGCTAGGACTCCCAAACGGACTCGAGATGGCGACCTGCATACATGCAAGCCATTTATGTCCTATCAAGATTACGCTAAAAAACAGGATGGCGACCACCGTATTTTCTATGCTGCCGGAGGAGATGGAGACGGAGGTGCTCCTCCGTCTGCCCGTCAAATCCATCCTCCGCTTCAGCGCCGTGTGCCGCCGCTGGGCGGCGCTGCTCTGCTCCGAGGAGTTCCACGCAGCCAGGACAATGCTTGCCGAGTCGTCGACGACGACGGAGCCGGTAGCTCAGCTGCTGTTCCTCCACTTGACGCCACGGACGGCCGAGAAATCCACCGAGGTGCGCTCCGGCGACGGCAGTCCGCTGCTCACCCTCGACGGCGTGCGCGTCCAGTTCGCAGGCGTGGCGCCCGCGCCGTGCCGCGGCCTCATACTCCTGCATGATCCCGTAAACGCGGGCTCATGCTGCTACCACGTCGTTAACGCGGCCACGCGAGCGGTCGCCATGGTCCCGCCTCCTTGCCAGGACCGTGGGCTGGACCTTACTCCGTCGAGCTCCGGCCTCGGGTTCGACGCCAGGACCAAGGAGTGCAAGGTGGTGCGTGTGTTCTGCACCGCGGAGCCGGGCCGGGCCAGGTGCGAGGTGTACTCCCTCGGCCACCACCGCTGGAGGCCGCCCGTCTCCTCTGCTTACGGCGTTAGGCTTGCCGGGGCCGCGCTGTTCGCCACGGTGTGCCACCTGGCGCCGGTGTTCACGGACGGGTTCTTGCACTGGCTAGTCGGCCCGACCTTTGCCAATCCCGTCACCGGCGAGAGCAGGCAGCCTGCGACCACGGTACTGTCTTTCTCTGTCTCAGAGGAGACTTTCAGCAGCCGGGTCCGGCCACCGCCCTTCGACTGGTCCATCAATGACGCCCACCTGGCGGAGCTCGATGGCAAGTTATGCATGGTCCGGGACCTCCGTGGTGGGTCTAGCAGCTCGATGGAGATCTGGAGCTACGACGCCACGGCAGATGGTGGTGACGGCGCCTGGTCGCTGGAGCATCGCATCGATTTGGCGCGTTATGCTGCCAGAGATCTGCTGACAAAGCCGATGTATGTCAGAGTTGTTGGCGCTTCTGCTGGAAAGATGAAGCTGAGCTTTTTTTTTTTGCCACGTCCAAAGGCAATGTAGTGGCCTATGACCCTATCCGTCGAACCCTAGAAACCATCCTTCAAGTCGGAGGAGGAAAAACTACTGGTGAGACTTTCCAATCTCTACCAAGAGTCTTCTTTGTTTAAAGATACCTTGAGTCCAGTGGAACGGCAGAACACCCGGCCCCCCTCCTTTTCCCCATCTACAGTGATCAGGAGGAGATTTTTGGGCGACTCCCGTGCGAACCAGCTCGCCGCCGGCGATCCGTTCGATTTCTCGCCTCCGCGGCCGCTCCGGCGGCGGGAGGTCGGGGAATCGACGGATCCCGTGCGTGTACATAGTCTAGGTGTGCGTGAGGTGCCTGCCGGCGGCGCTGTGGAGTTGGCGGCGTGGTCGGAGAGGCTTTTGGCGGCGGCGGTCCTCTCCTCTGTCCTCGGTGCTCCGGCGGAGGCCTGGAGCAGATCTGCCGTCTCTGGCGCGGCCGCTGCTCCCCGGAGCCGCGGCGTGCTTCCCCTCGAGCTGGTGGCCGTGATGGCGGCGCTAGCTCTTGTCCGTGGGGTCCGGCGGCCTTCACCTCGGTGCTTGGCCTTGCTTTTGCTTAAGATCTCTGGAAGTTTGCAGGTGGGAAGATCTCCATCGTCGGTGGTCGCGGATGGTGCTGTGGAAGATGGGTGGATCCGGCGGCGGCTCGAGGCCGATGCTCCTCCAGCGCTCAGATTCTGGTGCTTGCGTCAGATGGCCTCTGCGGCATCTCAACATGGTTGCTCGAGCCGGCTGCTGCGGTGCGAGGTGAGCTCGCCTTCTTCCTCCCCGGCGGCGTGCTGCTGGTGCTCGAAGGAGGTGCTCTGCTTGGTGGATCCGCGTTCGCCGTGTGTGGGGTGTTTTTTCCCTCTGTTCGTGTGTGTTCGTTCGATCTGGTGTTGATCTTGTACACGAACTTCCTTCAAAAAAAGATACCTTGAGTCCAGTGCATTACACGGCACAGAGGAATTGATTCAAAGGCTAAAGCAAAGGACAGTTCTGGCATTCTCGATGAATGCATAAGGGAAGAAAGAAAACACAACAACTATTGGTGAGAGTTGTGAACCCTAGAAACCATCCTTGAGGACGCAGATACTCATTCCGTTTTTTAATATAAGATGTTTTAGGTGGTACACATGTTGTCTACATGCACACTAAATGATTGAACATGCACACAAAAATATGTCTATATACATTTGTATACATGTACATGTGGACAAAAGCTACTCCCTCCGATCCAAAAAAACGTTCGCAGCGTGTGTACAAATCAAATTTACAAAAAGATTCCTCTAATTTACAAATATCACAGCGCGTGTACCCGACCCCAACTGCATCGGTCTCCGCCGCGTCCTCCCCGAGGAATCGCCGGCGCCCCTCGCCGCATCCGCGAGCGCCGGCTTGAGCGACCGTCTTGAGGAATCACTGGCGCTGGCCCTGGCGCATCCAGCGCAGCACCGGGAGTAGGAAGCGCGGGAACTGGCCGCCGGGGCAGGACGCGTCGACGACCACGAGCACCACTGCCGCGTCGTCGTCAGAAGAGGGCGACGGGTGGGCGTCGTCGAGGAACCCGACCCTGGACGCAAAGTCCCGGGACGAGGAGCACGGGAACGCGGCGGCGAGGCCGGCGGGAGGGTAGCGGAAAGGGGCGAGCTTGGGCCGCTTGTGCCTGCGGGTGAAGACGATCCCGAAACGAGGGGAGGAGGCATCGTCGAGGCTCTGGCGGCGCTTCCGCTTGTACACGGCCCTGATGGGCGGCGGCGGCGGTGGCGGAGGCGTCTGCTGGAGCAGCGCTTCCGGCTTCTTGTCGCGCTCATCGTCGTCTTCTTGGGGCCGTCGCCGCCGGTGGTATTCGACTCCCATCTGAGGCAGTGGGAGTGGTGGCAGTTGGTGGTGAAGGCTTGGTGGCGCTTGCCGGAGCGGCGTGGCCTTGCAGCGGGCTCGGTGGGCCGGGCCTTAGTATTGGGGGGCACGAAGACTCGGGTGGAGCGGCGCGCCCCGACGGCTGCCATGGGGCTGCTTGCCTCATCCAACATCGACGCCCCGCCGCCCATCAGACCACCATCCTCTTGTCGACGCAGGGGGATGGATGACGGGGACGAATCGCTGTAGATCCGGCGCGTCCAGCTGCGCAGCCACCGGATCCGGCCCCGCCGACGCCGGAACCGTCGACTCGTCGACGGCGTCGACCAAGAAAGCAGGCGAGCGGCTTCGACCGAATTGGTCAAATCTACTGGTCCAAAGCAGCGCGAGGGGCGGAGAGAACGAGGAGGGGAGCGCGACGAGGCGAGGAAAAGCTCGGCGCCGGAGCTGAGAGAGGACGTGCGCGTGTGCGGCGCCGGAGATTGGAGGGAGAAGCTGAGCGATGCGGTGTGAGCGAGTGCCTGTGCGGTGCGGGTGAGCGGAACTGAAACGGGTCAAAGTGGAGTGCGGGTTGACACACGAAAAACTGGAGGACTTTTTTACAAAATATGTTGTCACGCCTCTTTTTTTTGGATCGGAGGGAGTAAAACATCTTATATTCCACAACAGAGGGAGTAGTACGTACGTGAGAACTGAGGCGTGACGGGACAGACTCCCGATCGAGTCACTGCGCGATCGATCGGGTCGACCGACGGCGGAATTAATTGATTAAATGATCAGTACTTTTTTTATTTTCTTCTTCTCTCTCCAGCTAGCTGTGCACGTCTTATATCTACTCATCATTCCACGCGCACGTACTACGTCCGGCCGGCTAACTGATTTCGTAGCTACCAATCATGGGTCCACCATGGCGCGTCTGCCCCCTCCAAGTGGCCCGGGCCCTCCCCGGAGCCATGTCACTCATCTTGTGGGGGCACCAAATCCTGCTCGCATCGTTCTTCCCAAAAGTGACGTGGTATTTTTCCTCGAGCAGTTAGAGTCTGAAAGGTTCATCAAACAATAGAATGCGGAAAAGGTGATTTCTGCCTCCTGGTAATAAAGACCAACTCAAAAGGGACTTTGTCTTCACGGACTCCTTTTACATACTATGCGTTAAGAAAATCATTTCAATTGGGCGTGATGAAAAAAATCATTCGATAATTCCTATAATGAAACTGATATAATAAAGTATTACTTACAACTAGTAGCACACAAGATTTGAGCTGGCTTAGCTTGTGCATTTGCTGAGCCAAACTGTGGCGATTCTCGCCTATTCAGTATTCGTTATTACTATTTACCGGGCTAAGATTTAGGGGATTATTTCTTCAGAGTGATTTTTGTGTGTGTGTGAGAAACCTGCTCTGATATTTACCAATTCGACTAGCTTGATAATTTCCTCTACACTGAAATTCTTGACTGAGATTCATATTCCCCACTTATGCGAGTTTTCTGTAACAGATGAGCTGAAAATAATCAACATATGTTTCTGCAGTGATTCTTGTAGACCCTCAAAATGTGTATGAAACCTTTTTAATTTGCTAAGTAGATAAGAGATGAATCAGGGATGATCATGCAGGGCAGGATGTTTACCTGTACCGTGAAGAAAATTTGAGCTCCAAAAGCACTAGTAGAAACAAGACCATCTATCCCGGGTCCAGAGGGCATTTGATCCCGGGTTTACAACCGGGATTAAATGGTCGGGACTAGAGGGGGGGGTGGCTTTTATCCCGGGTGTCCACGACCCGGGATAGATGGGCCTCCACGTGGGTGCGGCTGGGCGCGCAGAGGGGGGAAGCTTTGGTCCCGGTTCGTGACACGAACCGGGACCAAAGGGTTTGCATCTTTTGTATTTTATTTGCTTATTTTTTAGGGTTTTCGATTTTTTGTTTTCCATTTAATTATTTCCTATTAATTAAGATCACGTCGCGCATACAAAGTCACACACATATATAAAGTTGACACATCGATCGATGTCACGCGCGTGATGCATACATATAAGTCACACACATACGTTTTGATACATATATAATTAAGTCACACACCGACATCACGTTTCTCACGTCGAGATCACGTCAAAATTACATTGGAGGCAGAAAATAATTTCTAGGGTGAAAAAATTCTCCGGATTTCTTCAGGACCTCCTTGTTCAAAAATCCCGCCAATTCCTCTTGAATTGCTATAAGGCGCTTCGTTGGTATGAGCTTGTCCTTCTCTCGTTCCATCTAAATCAATAAGAAAATGTGAAATCATCAGAAAATGTGAAAATGGAAATGAACACAAATATGGTAATGAAGTAATTGCCGAGAGTGTATACAGACCTCTGTTGTTCTGAGCTTTCTATCCCGCTGATGAACAAAATATCGTATGTACTCGCAAACATAATATCCACATAAATTATTCCCTTGTGCCTGCCTCAGACACCACTTTACAAATAATAGAATTTAATCAAAATAACAATCAAGCATGATAATGGTGCTGAAACTAGAATTTAAAAGTTGCGCGGACATATATATATAGTACTACTACTTACCTTGGTTTCATACCAAAACAGGTGTGGTTTCCAAGTCCCACGAACCTCGGTAATGAACTTTTCCCAAACCCTGGCCGGCAAAAGAAAAAATCAAAGGACTTGAACGAACGAAAGAGATCGATATATAGAGCGATAATGACTGAAGTTACCTCTGAAACATTGCTTGCAAGTTGATATAATCGTCCATATCTTTCCTTAACGAGTCCAGGACTTGAACGCATGCTTGTTCAGGTCTAATGTCTACCAGAATCCAATGGTTCCTTCACACATTTATATGTCCATGAGTTACACTAAACATCGAGTAAGCAAAGTAGAATGTGTAGAAGGTACGGTAACACTCACTTGAAGTTGTAAGGAAGAAGTATATCTTCACATGTATGGTGTTTCACTAGATATTGGAGCATGTAATGCTCGGTGTCCTCGGGATGGTTCCTTACGGTTACTTCATGAATCCAATATGGGTCCATGAACCCTAAACTATAGATTCCGTCCTCTCGACTAATGGCATATTTTCTAATCTTTTTAAGCTTCAAGCGCATTGCCTCCATCTTCATCTCGTGAGCAGCGACGACGAAACCGTAAGCATCATCGATGTCGGCAATCTTCAAGTCCAATACACTCTTCTCTTCTAGGTATTGGAGACAAAGATCTTCGCTTATCTTCAATTTTGCTTTCAAATCGTCGTTTTCCTTTTTAAAATACTCGACAATAGGGTCGACTGGAATTTCCGGTTCAACTACCTCCTAAATAAAAATATCTCTACGTCAAGTTGGTCGGGCATGAGTGTGATAAACACGAAACGAAACAAATAGTTATGAAAATATACCACATCCGAATCATAGATCGGACGAGGGCCGACGGGGACGGATATCAAAACCATGACACTATACATATAAAAAACAAAAGAAATTAATTATACAAGAAATAAATATGCATTTAAATCATACAAGTATATATATAGGTTTTAAAAATAAAAGATAAAAAAGAGGCTCACCAAAGTGGTGCCGTTGACGGGACGACGCGGGCTATCGACGGCGGTGAGGACGGGGACAACACTAAAATCCACAAATAATAAATTAATTTGGGCTCGCAAATACACTTTCTAGCTTGGACATTTCATCAAACACCTTGCTAGCATTACAAAATTGAAATGAGCTAAACTAGCAACGAAATGAGCTAAAGTTGCAACGCCGGAGGAAAGAACGATGTTGCTAACCTTTGAATAGATGGGGTGCCTTCAATCCTCTCAAATGGTGCAAAAAAATGGGGATTAATTTGAGTGGGAGAGAGGAAAATGGAGGAGAAATGGTGATGAACTCGAGCTAGCTCGGGTGGAAGAAGATGATATATAGCAGGGAGACCCTTTGATCCCGGTTTGTAACACAAACCGGGACCAAAGGTCCCCTGCCAGAGGGGCCCAGCGCGGCGACGCATGTGGGCGCATGTGAAGACCCTTTCATCCCGGTTCGTGTCACGAACCGGGATGAAAGGTCCCAACCGACCCGGGATCAATGCCCACGGGCGCCACGACGGCTCGACCCGGGATCAATGGTGCATTGATCCCGGGTTATAATTCGGCCGGGACCAAAGCTCCGGATGGATGGTCATGTTTCTACTAGTGAAGCAACGTCCCAGCTTGGGTGAAGCTGAACTTAATTATCTGGTTTTACCTGTAAAATGTGTGATGAACTGATGATCATAGTCACTTAGGCGGATCACTGCATAAACATTAGCAAAGGATATGCAGGGATTTATGTTTGCAGTTTCTTGCGTAAATTTATTCTTTTACATGTCTCCATCTAATTCTGTTTAAAATCCTTGCACGGATTTATCTTTCAACAACATGTCAGGGAATCTTCCAGATTCTTTTGTCTCTGTCTTCAACTCAAATTTACCGCTTTTGTGTTTCATTTTCATGGTTCCCACAGTTCTTAACTTGTAACCAATTGTGCAGTTATATGCAAATAATCAACTGTCCGGCACAGTTAGTGTACTCGGAAACCTAAGCCTTACTACATTGTAAGTGAGTTTCCATTTGCCAACATGACACCTAATATTCCTTGCTTATTTGTTGTCTGATAATGCACTGTAATTTTGCTTTTAAACAGAAATGTAGAAGAAAACAACTTCAGCAGCATGATACCAAGGGAATTCTGCTCGATTCCAAATTTGTTGTAGGAACATAACATACTTTTTTGCTATTGTACTATGGAAATCATCATTTCTACATGCTGATGGGTTAGTGAACACTAGTAGAAACAGAGGCATTGGTGCGCCCCTTAGTACCGGTTGCAACAAAAACCGGTACTAAAGGGGGCATTAGCACCGGTTGTGCTTGGGCGCCAGCTAGGGCCCCACGGCGAGGACCTTTAGTACCGGTTGGTATTAACAACCGGTACTAAAGGACACCTTTTAGTACCGGTTGTTAATACCAACCGGTACTAAAAGGGTGCAGCCCCGCAGGCCGCGGTCAGTGGCCCCACGGCAGGCCCTTTAGTACCGGTTGGTAAATAAAACCGGTACTAAAGGTCCTGCCTATATCTTCCACCCCGGCCGAGCCAGCTCCATTTTGGAGCAACTCGACCCCAACCCCATTTTTCCTCTCTCCCAAGCCCTCCCAAGCTCTAGGTCACCCATTTTTTCTCCAACATTTGTCAAGATTGGTGGCACCCTATACAAGGGTTAGCAACTTCTTCATCTTCTCTTCCGGCTTTTCAAGTTTAGCTCATTTTCGTGCAAGTTTAGCAAGTTTGATTTTGGTTGTGCTTGCAAGGTGTTTGATGAAATGACTAAATTAGGGATTTCATTTGTTTTATATGCATTTTGAGCTCGAATTGAAGTATAATTTATGGTTTTATATAGTGTCGTCCCGTCCCCTGATCCTCACCGCCGTCGATCGCCCGCGCCGCTCCGTCGCCGACACCACCTCGGTGAGCCTCTTTTTTATCTTTTATTTTAAAAATTGTTAGTTATATGATTTAAATGCATAATTATTTCTTGTATAATTTTCTTATGTTTTTTTATATATGTATAGTGTCATGGTTTTGATATCCGTCCCCTTCGGCCCTCGTCCGGTCTATGATTCGGATGTGGTATATCTTTTTAACTATTTATTTTGTTTCGTGTTTATAACAATCATGCCGACCAACTTGACGTAGATATATTTTTATTTAGGAGGTAGTTGAACCGGAAATTCCGGCCGACCCTATTGTCGAGTATTTTAAAAAAGAAAACGACGATTTGAGAGCAAAATTGAAGATAAGTGAAGATCTTCGTCTCCAATGCCTAGAAGAGAAGATGGAATTGGACTTGAAGATTGCCGACATCGTTGATGCTCACGGGGTCGAGCTTGCCGACGTCGTCACTGCTCACGAGAGGAAGATGGATGCAATGCGCGCCAAGCTTAAAAAGATTAGAAAATATGCCATTAGTCAAGAGGCTTGGTATCATTATGCTGTTGGTTCAATAGTTACCTTGGTTGCGATTCTGATCGCATTTGTTGTTGGATTTAAATTCTTTAGATAGTTGTATGTTAGTTTCGATTGATGTATGTTTCGTGAGAACTATGTATTACATTTGGGCACTACTCTACTTTGATTTTAATGTGATGAACTTGTATAAATTAATTTGGTCACGTATCTCTATTCATTATTTAGCTGGTGTAATGGTTTTTGATATATTTATGTAATGTAGATGAGCCGAGAATGGATGTACGGTGATCGACGCTGTCCCGAGTTCATTGATGGCATGCATCGTTTTCTCGATGTGGTTAAGTTAAACAAGCTGAAGAATGGTTTTATGATTTGTCCATGTGATGAATGTCGGAATAACAGGAATTACCCGAGCGTAAGAACCATACACTCCCACTTGTTGCGACAAGGCTTCATGCCCAATTATTTTTGTTGGACCAAGCACGGAGAAAGAGGGGTTATAATGGAAAACCCTGAAGAAGAGGATGATGACAACTATCCCGTGTTCTCTGATGAACACGGTGATACTACAATGGGGGAAGAGCATGAGGTCATTGTTGATCAGTCCGACGATGATGATCTTCGTCAGGTCATTCGTGATGAACAGATGAACTGCGTAACTGAAAACGAGTGGTCGAAGCTGGAGCGCATGTTAGAGGATCACAAAAAACCGTTGTACCCAAATTGTGAAGATGACCAGAAAAAGCTAGGTACCACCCTGGAATTGCTGCAGTGGAAGGCAAAGAATGGAATATCTGACAAGGCATTTCAAGAGTTGCTACAAATATTTAAGAAGAATCTTCCGAGGAATAATGAAATGCCCCACAGCACGTACGAAGCAAAGAAGATTGTCTGCCCTCTAGGATTAGAGGTGCAGAAGATACATGCATGCATCAATGACTGCATCCTCTACCGCGGTGAGAAGTACGAGAATTTGAATGCATGCCCGATATGCGGTGCATTGCGGTATAAGATCGCGCGAGATGACCCAGGTGATATTGAGGGCGAGCCGAGCCCCAGGAAGAGGGTTCCCGCGAAGGTGATGTGGTATGCTCCTATAATACCACGGTTGAAACGTTTGTTCCGAAACAAAGAGCATGCCAAGTTGTTGCGATGGCACAAAGAAGACCGTAAGGAAGACGAGATGCTCAGACACCCCGCTGATGGGTCTCAGTGGAGAAAAATCGACAGTGCGTTTGGGGATTTTGCAGCTGACGCAAGGAACTTAAGGTTTGGTCTAAGTACAGATGGCTTGAATCCGTTTGGGGAGCAGAGCAGCAGTCATAGCACCTGGCCCGTGACTCTATGTATCTATAACCTTCCCCTTGGTTGTGCATGAAGCAAAAGTATATTATGATGCCAGTGCTTATCCAAGGACCGAAACAACCCGGCAACGACATTGATGTGTATCTGAGGCCATTAGTTGACGAACTTTTACAGTTGTGGTCTGACGAAGGTGTACGTGTGTGGGATGAGTACAAACAAGAGGAATTTCCCCTACGAGCGTTGCTGTTTGTAACCATCAATGATTGGCCTGCTCTTAGTAACATTTCAGGACAGTCGAACAAGGGATACAATGCATGCACGCACTGTTTAGATAAGACTGACAGTGCATATATAGGTAACAAGATTGTGTACATGGGGCATCGTCAGTTTCTTCCAACCGGCATCACGTAAGAAACGGAGGCAAGCACTTCAAAGGTTTGGCAGATATCCGGACGAAGCCTACACGCCGTGATGGTGATGTTGTATATGGCATGGTCAAGGATTTGGAAGTAATATTTGGAAAGGGTCCTGGCAGTCTAAATGTTCCGAAAGACGCAAACAAGCGCGTACCCTTGTGGAAAAAGAAATCTATATTTTGGGATTTACCCTATTGGGAAATCCTAGAGGTTCGCTCTGCAATCGACGTGATGCACGTGACGAAAAATCTTTGCGTGAACCTGCTAAACTTCTTAGGCGTGTATGGGAAGACGAAAGATACAGCGGATGCACGGCAGGACCAGCAAAGTACGCACCACGGAAGAGACAACCTGAATTCAGAGAAGTATCAAGGTACTTCCAGCTACGCTCTTACCAAAGAAGAGAAGGAGATCTTTTTTCAAGTCCTGAGCAGTATCAAGGTCCCGTCTGGCTACTCGTCGAATATAAAGGGAATAATAAACATGGCAGAGAAAAAGTTCCAAAACCTGAAGTCTCATGACTGCCACGTGATTATGACACAATTACTTCCTGTTGCATTGAGGGGGCTTCTACCGGAAAACGTTCGAGTACCCATTGTCAAGCTATGTGCATTCCTGAATGCAATTTCTCAGAAGGTAATTGATCCAGCAACTCTACCAAGTTTACAGACGGGTGTGGTCCAATGTCTTGTCAGCTTTGAGTTGGTCTTTCCACCGGCCTTCTTCAATATTATGACGCACCTCATAGTTCACCTAGTCGAAGAGATTTCCATTCTCGGTCCTGTATTTCTACACAACATGTTCCCCTTTGAGAGGTTCATGGGAGTCTTAAAGAAATACGTTCATAACCGTGCTAGGCCAGAAGGAAGCATGTCCAAGGGCTATGGAACAGAGGAGGTCATTGAGTTCTGTGTTGACTTTCTTCCAGATCTTAAGCCCATCGGTGTTCCTCAATCACGCCATGAGGGGAGACTGCGTGGAAAAGGCACGCTAGGAAAGAAAGCAACAAGAAGTATGGACGGGCATTCTTTCACTCAAGCACACTACACAGTTCTACAAAATTCCAGATTGGTGGCTCCGTATATCGTGGAACACATGGATATTTTACGCTCAGAATACCCGGAGAAGACTGACTTCTGGATTAAAGAAAAACACGTGGATACTTTCGGCAGTTGGTTGCGTACACATCTCATTAATGACAACACTGTTGGACAAGAGCTATACTTGTTGGCCAAGACACCATCTTCGACTATATTGACTTTCCAAGGGTACGAGATAAATGGGAATACATTTTACACGGAAACCCAAGACAAAAAGAGCACTAACCAAAACAGTGGTGTCCGCTTTGATGCAACAAACGATGATGGAACAAAGGACACATATTATGGTTGCATACAGCAGATATGGGAACTTGACTATGGACCTTATTTTAAGATCCCTTTGTTTCAGTGCAAATGGGTTAACCTGTCATGCGGGGTAGAGATAGACAAGCGGTACGGAATGACTACAGTGGATCTCAAAAATCTTGCGTACAAAACCGAGCCATTCGTCCTAGCCAATGATGTGGCTCAGGTTTTCTATGTGAAGGACATGTCTTCCAGACCGAAAAAAAGAAAAGATAAGCAAGCCGGTACATCATACAATGAGCCAAAGCGCCACATAGTTCTTTCAGGAAAAAGAAACATCGTGGGAGTGGAGGACAAGACAGACATGTCAGAAGATTACAATAAGTTTGCTGAAATTCCGCCCTTCAAAGTGAAAACTGACCCAAGCACCGTGTTAAATGATGAAGATTGTCCATGGCTACGACGCAATCAGAAGAAAGGGACACACAAGAAGAAAAAGTGAACACTAGATAGGGATGTTGTTGCTGATGTGTAATAATGTATTAAACCTTTTATGTAACTATGTCCTGAAAACTCAGAAGAGAGATCTAAACACTAGATAGGCAAGACATCTCTGATGATTTGCAACAAGTGTTGGGGATGTTGCTAATCATCAGAGCGTCTTGCCGCTGCTTGGATCCGACCAAACGGTTGCAGGACGTAGCTAGGGAACCCGAATGTTTTGTGTTTGAGCACAAGGTAGAATATATGAGTGAGTAACCTGGGAAACAAAACACACGGTTTCTCCTAGCTACAGCCCGACACTGATTCACGGTCGAATGTCGTTGCATTCAGTGTCGGGCATAGCTAGGAAACCCGAATGTTTTGTGTTTGAGCGCCACTTCGATCCAAGCAGAGGTAAGACGTCTCTGATGATCTACAACCGTCCGGCAAGACATCTCTGATGATCTGCAACCGTTTGGAACGGTCGCAGGTCATCAGAGACGTCTTGCCGCTGGTTGCCCAAAGATGCCTCTCCGAGTGACGATGGAATGTTTTGTGTGAGTGAGTGAGTGACGCTGGAATTCCGGGAGGTGGGCTATATATAGGGTCATGTGGCTCACGAAGTGGTCGTGATACTGCTGATCCAACAGCTCACAATCCCTCAAAAGAAACACACCTCTGATCCAACGTCTCACGAGCGCTTGAAAGAAACATACGATCCGTGTACTTCTTTAGTACCGGTTGGTAACACCAACCGGGACTAAAGTCGGGCTCACCCCTGATCCAACGTCTCACAAGCACTTAAAAGAAACGCACCGCTTGATCCAACGGCTCCCAAGCGCTGGAAGGAAACACACGATCCGTGTGCTTCTTTAGTACCGGTTGGTAACACCAACCGGGACTAAAGTCGGGCTCACCCCTGATCCAACGTCTCACAAGCACTTAAAAGAAACACACCGCTTGATCCAACGGCTCCCAAGCGCTGGAAGGAAACACACGATCCGTGTGCTTCTTCCTGATCCAAGGGCTCACAAGCGCTCGAAAGAAACACACCGCTTGATCCAACGGCTCCCAATCGCTGGAAGGAAACACACGATCCGTGTGCTTCTTCCTGATCCACTGGAGAAGGTAGGCAACTTCGATCCCGCCACCGTTTCCCGCCCAAATATTTCCCGCTATCGTTCCCCCCAAATGCCGCCACCGGTAGTTCTATAAAACCCAGTCGAAGGTAGGCATGGTACTCACTTGAGCGCAAGCATGGTGTGTATTGGTCCTTGCGAGAAGTGTGTGTCCGGGTTTCACATTTCCGCATCCGAGCATCTCGCCAGGCTTTCGAGCAATTTGAAGGTAGATGGTAGGGTAGTTCCAATTGAAGAAATTTTGCACACTGAGAGTCATCTCGCTTTGCTCGGGGCGAAGCTATGCCGCGATGGGTTTCCGTATAGGACCCCGCTCCAAATTCGTGCAGAAATGCTCACGCTTGCAGAGAAGTTTGACAGGAACGTTACGAATAGTCCGTTCTACCGAACTGAAGCTGACCGTGATTCGTACGGTCGTTCCTGTCTCTGGGTAGTTGACAGCGATGATGACGACGATTTCATGCCGTCGTCAAAGGAAAGGAGGGTTGAAGCACTGAGCAAGAAGGCTGAAGCTTCGTCCAAGGGCAAAGGCAAGAAGGCAGAATCTTCGTCAAAGGGCAAGGATGGCAACACGGCGGATGGTGCCGGCTGCATCGATGGGAGATAGGTAGAGTCTTTGTTTTACTTGTGTTGTATCGTAATTTCAAGTTGTACCTTAATTTGTTCTATCCAGTATTTAGAACTAGTGAAGTTGTAACGTAGATCTCTAGTTGTATGTTAAATCGTCTCTGCATAAGACGGTTGACCGCACATCGGAGTTGTATCTTGGTTCACACAACTTACGAACACACTCTTAACTAATTCCAATAAACAGTCCACAAAAAAAGTAAAGAAGAAAAACAAATAGAAAGAAAAAAAACAAATAGAAAGAAAAATAAACAAAAGCACTGTTCCTCTCTTCGTCGCGGTTGGCGACGCCCCGCCGATATGGCTTCCTCCGTCTTCAGATCTCGGCGTCCGCGTCGGGTGACTACTGCGGCGACCACTAAAAGCTTTAGCACAATAGAAACTAGAGAAAAAGAAACTAGATAGATAATAATTATAATTTTGTAGACAATTAAATTAAATATATATTAAAGAAAAAGAAACTAGAGAAAAAACAAAATAGAAACCAAAAAGCAAAACAGAAAACAAGTCAAAAGCCCATTAGTACCGGTTGGTTTTACAACCGGTACTAAAGGGGTGGCCTTTGCGCGCGCAATTTCGAAGCGGCCCAAAAATGACCTTTAGCACCGGTTGTTGAGAACAACCGGTACTAAAGACCCTTTAGTACTGGTTGTTGTTAACAACCGGTGCTAAAGGCCTTTTAGCTGTTTTAGAGCACGCTCTGCCTCTTCTCCTCCGCATTCGCGTGCGTCACCGTTACGTCTTCACCGTCGATTTCTCCGGCGAAGCCCTGCCCCGGCGCCGCCCCGTCCACCGGCGATTCTCCGGCGAGGCTCCACCCCACCGGCGCGCTCCATCGGCGTCCGTCGCGCGTCCCGGCCCCTCTGCCACTGCCCCGGCGCAGCGCCCGGCCCGTCGATCTCGCCTTCCCGCCGGCCGTCGCCCTGCTCCGTGCTCCGCCGCGCGCGTCCCCCCTCTGTCTCGTCCCCTGCTTGACCTACGGCCGCCACGAGCACGTCGACCTCTGGCCGCCACGAGGCCGCCGCCGTCCGGGTCTCCTCCACACCACCACCGCCGCCGGCCGCCCAAGGTGAGAGCTTTAATTTTGCATTTTTTTTTTTGTTATTTCTCCATAGTTGCATTATATAGCTATGAAAATTAGAATATTGATATGCAAATTGGTTGCTATTGTAGTTGCAATATTTTTGTTATTTCTCCATTAGTTGCTATTGTAGTTGCTATATAAAAATTACATTCTTATTTTTATTTTAAAATTGCTATTAGCTATGAAAATTAGATTGCTATTTAGTTCTGTAAATTACATTGCTATTTGCTATATGAAATTGAAGCAAATTTAGCAAAGTTAGAAAATGTAGCAATTTAAAATGTAGCAATTTAAAAATGTAGCAATTTGAAAATATAGCAAACTTACAAAATGTAGCAATTTAAAAGTCATTTTGTTATTGTTTAGTTTAATTTTGCTAAGTTTGAAATTGTAGTAGCAAAGTTTCAAAATTTTAGCTAAGTTTGAAAATATTGTAAAGTTTGAAATATTGTAAAGTTTGAAATATTGTAAAATTTGAAATATTGCTAAGTCATTTAGATAGTTTGAAAATAACATTAGTAAAAATAAAATTGTCAAGTTTGAAATATTGTAAGTTTGAAATATTGCAAAGTTTGAAATATTGCTAAGTTAGAAATATTTTAGGTTATTATTAGTGTAGCAATTTTGCTAAGTTTCAAATATTGCTAAGTTTGAAATATTGTTAAGTTAGAAATATTGCTAAGTTTCAAATATTGCAAAGTTTGAAATATTGTTAAGTTAGAAATATTTTAGGTTATTATTAGTGTAGCAATTTTGCTAAGTTTCAAATATTGCTAAGTTTGAAATATTGTTAAGTTAGAAATATTGCTAAGTTTCAAATATTGCTAAGTTTGAAATATTGTTAAGTTTGAAATATTGCTAAGTTTCAAATATTGCTAAGTTAGAAATATTGTTAAGTTCGAAATATTGTTAAGTTAGAAATATTGCTAAGTTTCAAAATTTGCAGTGACATTGAGCTATGGCGGACGATGCCCCCACCTTCGTCCGAGATTTGGAGGAAGATGACCGTCTCCAACAAATAATATATAACACCGCTGCCGGACCCAATTCCGATGGAGAATATTCCGATGGAAAAGATTCGTCCGACGGAGAAGACGCCGAAGAATTCAGCGCGAAATGTTTGAATGACTCCGGTGAGGGACTTGAGTTAGAAAAATTCAGAGATGACGACGACGACGAAGATGAACCGTCTGGATCTAAGGCGGACGATGCCCTAGCTAAGAAGAAGGTATATATTAAGTCTTGTTGATCACTATAGCTAGATGCATTAATTGATTTATATGCGCACTTATTAACGAAACATTTTTCTTTCAGCCCTCTGGATCTAAGTCGTCAATCCCCGTACGAGGCCCGGCCCAAGGGTTAAAGCTCCCGGAAGGTGCAATGTTGTCGATCGACGAAGTTACCTTCAAAGGCAAACCAGAGAAACCCGATGGAATCTACAATAAATATGTACGGCAGTGCGGAGTTTTTGTAAGGGACATGGTCCCGATCACTGTGACAGAATGGAATGAGCCGAAGAAAGCCAACATAGGCGCAAAATATCTCGAGGAAAGAATTAAAGAGACCCTTTGGGACTCGATGATGTCTAAATTCAACCTACCGGCAGATCTCCCACACAAGATGAAGGATAAAGTCAAGGAGTGGACTCTTAGCAAGATGGCCCAGCAATTCAACAACTGGAAGAACACATTGTGGAGAAAATATGGGAACAAAGATATAGTTTTCAAAGGACATCTAGAGAAGCTAAAAGATGATTGGGCTGAATTTGCGGCGTATAAGAATTCGGGCGTCTCTGTGGCCCGATCGACACAAAATAAGTTGAATGCCTCGAAGAAGAAATATTTCCATCATTTGGGCTCAGGTGGCTACAAGACTGCCTTGCCTAAGTGGCAAGCCTATGAAGACGAGCTGCGACTAAAAGGGATCACTCCACAGACAGATGACTGGCCCGACAGGTCCAAGTTCTGGTTGTTCGCGCATGGGGCAGTGTTGCACCCAGAAACAGGGCTGATTGTTGCAAAGGGAAAATGGCGGAGAAAAATTAGAAGAGTCATCAGAAAAATAAAAAATGTCATAGTACTAGTCAAGGAGGGAAAATTTGTTCCCGATAGAGAGGACGACGAGCTTTCACAAGCCCTCGGGAATAAAGAACACTGGGGGCGATGACGAGCCAGAGGAGGCGGGGTTGGTTTTCTTGAAGGGTTTCCGGAAGACGTTGCAACTTATAGAAAACATTGCAGAAGTAAGAAGAGGGAGGCGGAGAGGGTTACTGCATTAGAACGCACGGTGCAGGATGTGCAGAAGCAACAGGCCTCAATGACCCAGACCAGGGAATCTCAACTGCGAGTAGAAGATCCTGCAGGCGATGCCTGCCCATCTCAGCGGAAAAGCAGCGTGGGTTCCACGCAGCTACAAGATCCTGCAGTTGATGAACCAGTTGCTGAACCATCGGCGGCTCACTACCCCGTGGATGATATCACGGAGAAGGCAAATTGTGAGTTACATGCGCCGATGATGAACATTACTTATCCGGTGGCGACTGGCTATGCTTTACGACATCAACCTGGAGAAACCTTCCATTTTGGTGTGATTCCGCCTGGATTTGCTCGTGTCGGGGTCACGAAAGTTATGCCGGGATTCAACGCAATACGTCTTGAAATTCCTGGAGCTGAAGGCGAGAAGACATTGGGAGAAGTTGAGTTTGGTATCGTTCTATGGAAGAAGAAATACATCAAGTTTCCAGACTCGGAGCCAAGGCCACCGACTCCTCCCGTTAGACATTCACCACATCAAAGTCCACCCGCCTCCCCCACGAATTTGGGATCCCGCCGCGAGTCCATCTCCCGCGCTGTCCCGTCAACCGACTGATGCGCCCACTAGTAACTTGACAAAGCGGAAGCTGTTCCCGTCGTCCACCCCTGTCAAGAAACGTGGAAAAAGTGTGCGGGCTCCTGAGAACCCCAAGAAGTCAAGGCTCCTGAGAAGTTAACTTCTGAGATGACTCAGCAGGAAATAGCTGAGAGCCTACGTGAAGGGTCGAGAGCCTTTTTTGAGCAGAAAAAGAAGGAAAGAGTGGAGGCAAGACTTGACCCCATAAAGGAACTTCTGAAGACTATATCAAATGAGGTAAAAGATCAAACCGTTGACAACCTATATGACCCTCCACCTCCGCCCATTTCAGACTACGAGCGAGGTATTGACAAGGTACTTTCCTCGCAGAATGAGCAAGAGAAATTGTGCGGGAAAGGAGTTGCCCAGCTCGGAGAACAAGAAGCACAATCGCTCGCCCCGCTCATTGTACCTTCTGAAACTCGGGAAATCGAGCATGGAGAAGTTGTCCTTGGCGACTCAGGTTACCCCATGGCGGAGATTGCCCCACGATTTGATTTTGAACTCGGGCTGCCTATGGTGGAAAATCCGAGCCAGCTAACAACACAGTTATGGAATTTGAATCGCTGGTACATGACCGCCGCAAAAGAAGGGAAATTCTATCTCATGGCGGCGGTTAAGGAACAACACTACTTCCGAGAATATTGTGTGCATGTTGAGTTCGAGAACTTTTTCAGATGTACAATCAACGTGCTCTCGACAAATCTCTGATCAGCTGCTATTGTCTGTAAGTAATTTATTCGTGTAATTTAATTATCTATAGTTATAAGCTCTCGTTCATTGCTTGTAATTATCGTCACAAAATTCTTTTGTACGCTAATTATGCAGAATGAAGATACGTGAATGCAGACTCGAAGGAATCTGGGACATTGGTTTCATTGACCAGGATAAAGTTCATGTCAAGACCGTGGATGAAAATCCCATGAACACAGAGGACGTTTTGCTAACGTTCTATAAGCGACAAAGTACCAAAAAGGAAATACTATTTCCTTACAACTTCGGGTGAGTTTTACCGTCTTCTACACATTCTATTTTGCTTCCCCGATATAAAGTGTAATCGATAAGTTCTGAATACCTGCGTATATAAACGTGCGCAGGTTCCACTACATTCTGCTAATCATTAGACTCGAGGAAGGAGAAGTTGAAGTCTGGGACTCACTAAGGAAAGATCAAAATGAATACAAAAGCGTGCGTCTAATGCTCAAGAGGTAATTTCAATCGCACTATATCAGCCTCTTTCGTTCATTTCCGGATATCAAAAGTATAAGTAATAACTACTCAATTCATTTTCTTTTCCGGACAGGGTTTACAGAAAGTTCAAAGCGGAAGAACGCGGTGTATGGCCAGAAAAGCTGGAGTTCAAGTCTAACAACGTAAGTACTACTACGTGTATCTTTCTAATACCGTTATCATTCTCTTGATTATTATTTGATTAAATTATATTCTTGTATATATAGTGGTGTCTGCGACAACCACAGGGGACAGAACTATGTGGATACTACGTTTGCGAGTACATTCACACGAAGGTCAATGAGAGAGTCAAGAGTGTAAGAAATCGAGAGGTACGTGAACATCATACACAACTTTTATTTTGCCACCATGCATCAATTGTGTTTAGTTTCGATCATAGCTGATTTTATTTCCTTCTTTTAAAGATGTCAAACAAGCGGAGCCAGCTCCTACCACGCAACCGCGTAAAAGCTATTGCGGAGGAATTGGCGGGATTCTTACTTACACATGTCATAGATGAACACGGTGAATTCTACTTTGACGAAAGACCACCTCCACCCCCTGCAGTCGATGCTACAAGGGAACCGCCGGCAGTCGATGCTACAAGGGAACCGGCTCCATTGTAATTAATTAGGAGTACTTAAATTTATATGTGACGAGAGTACTTTGTATGTGTATAATGACTACTTTATATGTGTAGTGAGTACTTTATACGCGATCTCCTCCGAAACCCTGAAAAATGAGCGAAAAGGAAAAAAAACAGAAACCCTAAACCCCGAAAAATAATCGAAAAGAAAAAAAACCAAAACCCCCCTGAAATAATAAGCAAAAAAAGCAGGAACCTTTAGTACCGGTTTGTATTACAAACCGGTACTAAAGGTCCTCAGGGTCGAGCTCGCCTGTGCGCCCACGTGGAGACCCTTTAGTACCGGTTTTATTTAGGTGCCGGTACTAAAGGGTTACCCCTTTAGTGCCGACCCTTTAGTACCGGTTGTGTGGCTGGTACTAAAGGCCATCTACAACCGGTACTAGAAGTGGGTTCTCTACTAGTGGAAATTGCAATCATATAGAGTTGGAGGAAACTCATTTATCAATATGCCTGTATCTCCACCACCAATTCTCATGCCACCGCCTCGGAGTCCACTTTATCAGCCAGACCATCCTCAAGGACCAAAAAAAATTCCAAATAGCCCTGACCCCGAGATCCTAATCGATCAAGGTGACACAAAGCAATGTTGGCGAACAGGTGTGCTTGTGGGGTTGGTTGTTGCTGCAGTAGCTGCTGCTTCATGTGTACTTTTCGCGTTGGTATTCTGCCTTCAGAGTGTCCATAAAGGAAAGGATGGTGGTACCAGTGAACCAAAAGAGTTTGTAGGTGCTCGAGGCACCCTCCTATTTCTTCGCACCTGATAGTGTACCCTTCCCACATGAACTAAAGCTAGATATTTGTAGGTTCACTTGCAGTAGGAATACACCTGTTTGATATAAAGTGAATCAATAATTTGTTATTTTCCCGTTACCATGATGTAAAAAAAAGGGGAAAAATAAACAGTCGCGGAAGGCCAAAGTGACTAACTTTAAATCACTAAAATAAGACTGGTTGAGAATTTAAATCCGCGTACTTATCTCGATGTTTTTCTTTGTACATTTTAATAACAACCAACAAGACACTCCTGTAGCTTCAGTGCTCCCACGACCTTCTGGGCCTATTGAGAGGGTATATATATTGTATAAATGGTTCTCCAGCAAAAAAATAGAGGTTGCTGTCAACGTCTCTGCTACAACAGCTCCACAAGACGATGACATGGGCGTCACATCCAGCCCGAGGCGGCCCAAACGTCGGGCCCAACCCAACCGGCGTTACTTGGGCCCAGACTGGACTCGTTAGCCGCAGACAAGCAACGACCTTAAGAAGCTTCCTCCTGCCAAGAGAAGAGCATCCTTGGATCACGAACCCGGACCCGGCGGCGGCGGAGACTTGTTCTCCTGGATAGTTTCCTTTTCCGTTCTTGTATCAGATCCTCTTGTATCCAGATAATCGCCACAATTCGTATGCCATCGAGACTATCCCTAGCTGTATCCTAACATCTGGTATCAGCAGCCACAAAAAAATCCCCACATTTCCGGAAACACGGCGATACGCCGCCGATCGTCGACGACTGCTCCATACCATGGATCCGGCGTTGCGAGAGTACTTGGATGGCCTCCGCCAGGACACGGCGTCCCTTTCGCGCTCGCTGCAAACGCTTCAAGCGGGCAGCGACACCATGATCTCCAAGCAGGACGCTCTCGAGCAGAAGATCTCGTCACAGTCGACGCAAATCGCCGATCTCTGCGGCTGGAAGCCCGATCTGGAGGCGCGATTCGCGAAGCTCCAAGCAACCGTCGCAGACCTGCAGCGCGCACAACCCACCACGGCTGCGAGTGGATCGGTGCCGGCTCATCTCGCCACCGCGCCCCCGCTCACCACCGAGGGGGTGATCCACGGGCCAGAGGGCCTCGGCGTCGACAAGTTGCACGGGGGTCTGCCGATGGTGACCAATCCGTCACCATCGGCACCTCCGGCCAATGGTACGTTCTCATTGCAAACTCCAGCAGCTATTTCCTCTGATACACAAGTGATCTCAAGTCAGATTCTAGCGGGTCTAGGTTCCAACGCACCAAATTTTCCCTTCCCACCGTTTTCGGGAGATAACCCCAATCTCTGGATCACGCTTGCGGAGCAATACTTTCAGATGTTCAATATTCATGTGTCTTACTGGGTTCCCATGTCTATACTTCATTTTTCCGGGGCGGCTGGCATCTGGCTCCAGTCTGTTCGCAAGAAAATAGCTACACTAGAGTGGATTTCTTTTACTTCACTTCTGTGCACTCGTTTTGGCCGTGATCGACACCAGTTATTGATTCATCAATTCTATTCTATCAAACAAACAACCACAGTAGCAGAGTACATTGAGCGTTTTGATATTTTGATGAATCATCTAGTTTCTTATTCCGATACTACTCACCCATATTATTTCTTGACACGATTTGTCGAGGGATTGCGCTCGGACATCAGGGCAGTGGTCATGGTTCAAAGACCCACCGATCTGGACACAGCGTGCTCTCTCGCACTACTGCAAGAAGAAGTGGCAGAAGGGGAATGTATCTCGCCTCCTCGACAAGTGGAGCACAGATTCCTCAAGTTTGCCGCGAAGACTCCACAAGCACAACAACCATCTGCACCATCTACTCCTTCCAGCAGAGCATCTGATAGCCGTGGTCTGGAGGCAGCTCGCAGTAGTGCTCAAGAAAAAATTCAAACCCTCCGTGAGTACCGCAAGGCAAAGGGTTTATGTTTTAAGTGTGGAGAACGTTGGGGGAAGGAACATATCTGTCCTGCAACAGTCCAGATGCATGTTGTGGAAGAACTTCTCGCATTATTCAGTTCTGAAGAGGTTACAGGTTCTGAACCCAATAGCCCAGGCAGCCCTGAGAAGGAAATTATCTGCTCTTTGTCAGTCCATGCTATGAATGGGTCAGCTGCAGAGGCTTCTGGAGTAATTCAGTTACATGCCATTCTGGGTGATCACGAGATTTTGATTCTAATTGATTCCGGCAGCTCTACTTCATTCATCAACAAGCAGCTGGCAGACACACTGACGGGCGCACTTCCTTTACCAACCCCATGTAAGGTTCAAGTGGCAGATGGATCATCTCAGAGATGCACCTCTTTCCTTCCTAAGTGTGCATGGTCATCTTCAGGACATACATTTCTGACAGACTTGAAGATTCTAGCTCTGGGTTCTTACGATGCTATCCTAGGCATGGACTGGTTGGAGTATCATAACCCAGATATAGATTGGGTAGCAAAAACGTTGAAGATCCAATCAGACAAAGGACTAGTGACGTTGACAGGCCACAAGACAGCATCAGTCCAATGTTCAGCTATTTCTTCGCAAGAACTCACTAGTATTTGCAGAGCTGGAGCAGCAGCTCATTTGATACACATTTATGCTCTGGATGGAGAAGTGCAGATAGAAGAAATTGTACCTGGGGATATTCAGAAGGTGTTGACACAATTTCCCGAAGTGTTTGAGGAACCAACCAGTTTACCTCCGAGACGCAGCTGTGACCATCGCATTCCATTAATGCCTGGTGCACAACCAGTAAACATGCGTGCCTATCGGCACAAACCTGAGCTGAAAACAGAAATTGATCGTCAAGTGCAGGAATTGCTTCAATCAGGCATCATTCAAAAAAGTACCAGCCATTTCTCTTCCCCAGCAATACTGGTCAAGAAAAAGGACGGCACCTGGCGGATGTGTGTAGATTACCGGGCATTAAACTCGATGACAATTGTGAGCAAATTTCCGGTGCCAATAATTGATGAACTTCTGGATGAATTGGCAGGGGCAAGATGGTTCTCTAAAATGGATTTGAGAGCAGGTTACCATCAGGTGCGGCTGGCACCAGGGGAAGAATTAAAAACAGCTTTTCAAACTCATGCTGGTCATTGGGAATACACAGTGATGCCATTCGGCCTAGCGGGAGCACCTGCAACCTTTCTTGGTGCCATGAATACTACTTTGAAAAGTCTGCTTCGCAAGTGTGTCATTGTATTCTTCGACGACATCCTCGTTTACAGTAGAACTCTCTCAGAGCATGTTGAACACTTGACAGCAGTTCTGAAACTCCTGCAGCAGGACCAATGGAAGGTGAAAAGATCCAAGTGTTCTTTTGGGCAGGCTCAGATAGCCTATCTGGGTCATGTGATCAATGAGCAGGGAGTTTCTTCCGACCCAGCTAAAATTGACAAGGTTATCTCTTGGCCCACCCCTCTGACCGTCAAAGACATCCGTAGTTTCTTGGGTTTTGTCGGGTATTACCGTAAATTTATTGAACATTTTGGTATCCTCGCAAGACCCCTGTTCAACTTGCTCAAGAAGAACTGTCCGTTTGTGTGGACTGATGAAACAAATACTGTGTTTCAATTACTCAAGCAGAAATTGGTGGAAGCTCCTATTCTCAAACTTCCAGATTTTACCAAGCCTTTCATCATCGACACAGATGCTTGTGACACCGGGGTAGGGGCAGTTCTGCAGCAGGAAGGTCATCCCATTGCTTACATGAGCAAGGCTCTTAGTGTCAGGAACAGGGGACTTTCAACATACGAAAAAGAATGCCTAGCTATCCTTATGGCTGTTGAACAGTGGCGCCCATATCTTCAACACCAAGAATTCTTGATCAGAACAGATCAAAAAAGCCTTGTACATCTGGAAGAACAAAGGTTAACAACAGTGTGGCAACAAAAAGCATTTACAAAATTGCTGGGCTTGCAGTATAAGATCTCTTATCGCAAAGGTACAGAGAATCGTGTAGCTGACGCACTTTCCAGGCGCCAACACCATCACCATGTATCCTTGTCAGCTATCAGCATCTGTCAGCCAGCATGGTTGGATGATATCAAAGCAAGTTACACAACCAATCCATCGGCTCAGCTCTGGATCAACAAACTACAACAAGCACCTGACCCCAAGGGGAGATTTTCTGTCAGTAATGACATCCTTTACTTCCATGGACGCATTTGGCTCGGCGGTGCACCACTGCTGCAAGAACAAATGATGATTGCATTTCATGCTAGTTCAGTCGGAGGCCATTCAGGTTTTCCTGTGACTTACAGTCGTATGCGTCGACTTTTCGCCTGGCCAAAGATGAAAACGGCTGTGAAGAACTTTGTGCAAACCTGCATGACTTGTCAACAGGCTAAACCTGAAAGGGTGAAATACCCAGGACTTTTACAACCTCTACCCACTCCTGATCGCGCATGGAAAATGGTAACGATGGATTTCATCGAGGGGTTACCAACTTCAGGAGCTGCAAACAGCATTATGGTAGTGGTCGATAAACTGACACGATACGCTCACTTCATTCCTCTCCGTCACCCCTTTACTGCAGCCAAGGTGGCTTTGGCATACATGGACAATGTTTTCAAATTACACAGCCTGCCAGAGATAATTGTGTCAGACCGTGACCCCATCTTTACAAGCCGCTTCTGGAAGGAATTATTTTCTTTGATCGGTACAGAGTTGCGCATGAGCTCAGCATACCATCCAGAGACGGATGGGCAATCCGAACGAGTCAATCAATGCCTCGAAATATACTTGAGATGTTTCACTCATGCCTGTCCCAGGAAGTGGAGCACATATCTCTCTCTGGCCGAGTACTGGTACAACACCAGTGAACACTCAGCTCTGCAGACGTCTCCATTTGTTGCTCTGTACGGCCACGAGCCGCGTCACTGGGGTATAGAACCAGCTTCTGTATGTTCTGTCCCTCCCCTGCAAGATTGGCTGGAAGAACGCCAACTGATGCAAGAGCTGCTACAACACAATCTCAATCATGCCAAGCAACAAATGAAGATCCAGGCTGATAAAAAACGATCTCCACGCACATTTGAAGTGGGTGATCAAGTTTTTGTCAAACTGCAACCGTATGTTCAGACTTCTGTAGCCCGGCGTGCAAATCATAAACTGGCCTTCAGATATTTTGGTCCTTATCAAATACTGAAGAGCATCAACCCAGTGGCTTATGAGGTGGCTCTGCCCAGTACATCAAAGATCCATCCTGTCTTTCATGTTTCTCAACTGCGAAAGGCGCTCTTCCCAGGTACTCCTACATCTTCTCAACTTCCTGTCATTACTGACCAAGTTGTTACTCCTGTGAGGATTCTTCACCAACGCTGGAAGAAAGGACCTCACGGCCGTAAGGAACAAGTTCAAGTGCAATGGTCAGATCCGGCGGTGCTGGATATCACCTGGGAGGACAGGGAGGAGTTGCAGCAAAGATTTCCGGAAGCTGCGGCTTGGGGACAAGCCGCAATTCAAGAAGGAGGGGATGTCAACGTCTCTGCTACAACAGCTCCACAAGACGATGACATGGGCGTCACATCCAGCCCGAGGCGGCCCAAACGTCGGGCCCAACCCAACCGGCGTTACTTGGGCCCAGACTGGACTCGTTAGCCGCAGACAAGCAACGACCTTAAGAAGCTTCCTCCTGCCAAGAGAAGAGCATCCTTGGGATCACGAACCCGGACCCGGCGGCGGCGGAGACTTGTTCTCCTGGATAGTTTCCTTTTCCGTTCTTGTATCAGATCCTCTTGTATCCAGATAATCGCCACAATTCGTATGCCATCGAGACTATCCCTAGCTTGGACCGTCCCACCTGCTGGCCGAACGGCACGCAGTCGACGGCGACCTTCACACCGTACGCCGCGCCTGTCGACGAGTAGAGCAGCGCCTGCGCCAGCACGTCGGCGACCACCAGAAGGGCCCCAGGGAGGCTGCTGCTGCTACTGTCATCGTCGGCGCCGTCACCGCTAAGCTGCAGGTAGATCGCCGCGGCCTCGAGGACGGCCGCGGCGATGTTGGACCCTACCAGGTACACCAAGGCGCCGTAGTCCCTGTAGGTGACGGTGCAGTCGACCGCCGTGGCCATCATGACCGCAGACGTGCGGGCCAGGATCAGCGTGGACAGGCGGAGCAGGAGGCTTACTGCCTTGGAGCCATTGGGCTGCTGCTCGTCTCTCTGCCACCATCCAAACATGATGGATCGATCTCGATTATTAGTACTATTGCCTCCTACCGCCTGGTGCTGTGTGGAGCGTATGTACCGACGCGCGTGCCTAGGACCGACGACAAATCCGCCTGGTGCTGCGTGGAGCAGAGGAGGAGCTCTCCTCGCGACCACTTTTGTCGCGACCAGTCACTGAGCTGAGAGGCTAGCTACGATTCATTAATTAGCGCATGATTTTGCTACGTACGTGGCGGGTTTCCCATTTATTCACCTTCAAAGCAAGAAAAATTAAAAAAGATGAAACAAACGCACGTACGAGACGGCCACGATCGATGCTCTTTTTATCAGTCCTACTAGCTAGCTTCTGTTCGCGCAGGGGCTTGCAGGCATACAAGCAAAACGGTCCAATATAATATAATGGAATTTAAACACGATCAAATGAGCCAATCTCCAACACAACCCCGATGCTGATACGACTCGCGCTCGATCAACTACATACTTGCATCTATCACGCCTACTCGTGGTGGTGTACATACACTACAGGGCGGCAGACGCCCATCTCGTGTCGTCGACTCTCGCTCCGTACTGGTCATGGCAACAGGTTGAGCTCGAGTGCGACGTGCTTCATGGCCTATGTGGCGCCCACCAGTGAACCATTAAGCCGCCGATACCTATGTGTACACGGGCGCGCAGCTCCGCCTAGGCGGGGGCACATGACAAATCAAGGTGGTGGGCATAGGATTTCAAACGTGGGGCTTTGAGCACAGTGTTCACTACATATACGACGGTGGACCCCACAATTGAGAAACCATCTCGTCGACGCTCGAAGATCACATCCATGCATTGCATGAATGCCTAGGTCAACTGTCCGGAGGAATTGATCTAGTGATAGAAAACAAATTAAAGATGTCCTTGACGAGCACAAGCATGCATGGCGAGTGCGTGGAGCCAGAGCAACGAGTTACACGCACGGCACCACATGCCGGCGATCAAGAGCGCCGTGAGGGACATGATCAGGATCCTCAACGCTGGCGCCGATGAGCACTACATATTAACCTGCCCATTTGATTGATTGCATGTGCATGCATGCATGGTCAGGTCCACGTCCACCAAATTTGCGAGGCGGATCCATTCCCCGATCGTACCTACTAGCTAGTACCCCGTACTAATTTTCAACTATTCCGCAGGAGCCCTACTTGACAGACAGATAAATAATACTCCCTCCGTTTCAAAATAACTGTCTTAGATTTGCCAAAAGTGGATGTATATAGACATGAAACATATATAGATACATTCACTTTTTTGCAAACTTGAGACAGTTATTTTGGGACGGAGGGAGTACAAGTAAATCAACATTACTTTCACCTCTCCTCCATGCACACTGATCAAGCATGGCATAGCAACGTTGTCCTTCGCTAGCGCCGGCTTGCCTCCCTTGGGGTGTTGTACACTGAAGGCAACACACCCCCCATAAACCCAGAAGCAACTTTCTTAAGCACAACGGGAGCCTCCCCGCCTGTCAAGGCGTCATCCTCGTCCGAGTTGGCGAAGGTAGGGGTTGGACTGCTGCAGACGGGACGCGGAGGTCCAGCTCGTGGGTGGCGTGCTTCATGGTTCATGGCGTGGGTGACCCGCTAGTTTTTGTTTTGGTAATTTTCCTGTCCATTTTCATTTTGTCAGTTTTTTTGTCTGTTTATAGGTATATAGAAAAATAAGTTTTCAGGGTCCTTTTTGCCAGTTTTCCCGCCCATTTCGTTTTAGCAGTTTTCATGCCCATTTACACGGACTATACACACATAACTTTTGGGTTTTCCCGCCCAATTCTCGGACGATGGCGGAAATCTAAGTATACCAAAAAAATAAGCATGAAATATCATGTCTTTCAAATACATGAAATTGGGGGTTTCCCGCCCAATTCCCCTCGCCCCTCCTCCTACGTCAGACTTTAGAGGATATAGCAGATGTACCTTTGTGGTTTTCCTACCCTAATTACCCGACCGAATTTGCCCACCCAAAATTAAAAGCGCCCAAAAAATTCATATTCCGTTAGACTTAACTTTTGCAATAGACCATATTAATATTCTTGTTGTATGCGATGACTGAAACACGGTCGTGCACATTGTATTTTATTTCTTTTCCAAACGCATGCATGTGTCATCGCTGCTTGCAGCTTGCTTGCATGTAATCGCGCAAGGGCATTTAATCAAAACGATACAAAGGAATTAAAACACGACCACATCCCTAACCTTCTTTTTACTACTAAAAGATACGAACCAGCACACGTACATGCATGCATGCAAAAATGATTTTACCTACAACATTGCCTTCTCCTATCCGCTTATCGAATATTTCTCCTAGGGCACGTCCGTCGGGGCAAACGAGTATTGAAAGCGAGATTCGATGTGTATTGGCATCACGGCGGAACTGTTGCGGGTTAGAGGAGCCACCAAGTCAAACACTCCCGCCGACCATTTCTTAAACGATGAACGTGTTTTAAACACCGGCCCATCACCCATTTACCATGTCTGCATGTCTAAATTCATCTTTTGGAGCATGCCACGTAACCACCTCTCTCTACCGCCTTTTTCGGCCTCCACTTCGTGCAAACACGAAGGTCGACCTTGGGGCCGTGCTTGCTTCATGTCATCGGTGACCCACTAGTCAAGAAACCGTCGGCGGTAAGCGTGAAGTTGATCCCTTTCCATGACACATATGTCGTCACACTAACAGAAGGAAAAGCATTGAAATAGATATGTTTTAATCATGCCAACATAAATAAAGCACCTCAAAAAAATTATCAATCCAATCATTTCCGTTCATGTAGGAAAACCCTCTGTCCGAATTAGAAGAAGCACACTATTTCTTACCATGATTTGTTTAATATAATAGAGATAACAATAATTTATTTCTTTTACTAATGGAAACAATATTTTATAAAAGACAAAAGTGATAATATGGATTTGACCATGGTCATGTCCAGTAGGTGGACATCTTGTTCGCTGCATGTTACCGGTGCCCTTATTTTATGCCTGGAGATATGTAGCTACCACCTATCATTTCATGTGTCGTGTATCTTTCTTGGGAGTTATTTTTTAATGTGGCGGGACAACTATTCTTTTGGGGTGTATTTTGAAGTTTCCGCGCTCAATATTCAGGGTCCTATAGCTTATTCTTTTCATTTTGTCGGTTTACCGCTCTTTTCGGGGCTATATTAAATTATTATTATTTTGCTAGTTTTCCCGCCCAAATTTTGGGGCGCATAGCCAAAATACTTCACGGCTACTCATTATCTGAGTGGGAACTAAATATCAAACCATTCAACATGGATAAGAGGCTAGTTTCCCACTTGTTTCCATTTTGGCAGTTTGTGAGACCGTTTTGTTTTGTTAAATTTCCCGCCTATTTTCAGAGGTCATAACACACATAGTTTTTGGGGTTTTCACCCAATTCTCATGACCGGTAATTTTTTATGGAAAACCAAATTAGTTTTAAAGCATGAAATATCGAGTCACTCAAAATGCAGGAAACATTAAGTACTTTTCCCACCCATTTCTGCTTTGTCGGTCTTCCCATAAGATTTCAGGGACTACAATGCATGTGCCTTTTGTATTTTCCCGCCAAATTTATGTGATCAAATTTACCCACCCAAAATTAAAGGAGGCCAAAAATTCATAATTTGCAAACGATAACTTTTGCGTTTCGGATTCGATCTGGGCGATTCTAGAGGCACTAGAAACTCTCACCGACTTTTGTTTTCCACGACTTGTACTTTTTGCGTTCTTGCCAAAAGCAATAGCATAATTTTTGGTTTTCCGCTCAATTTTCGACCGGTTATCATGTAAGAAGACGTTATCGAGTTTGTAGGCATAAAGTATCGACTATCTAAACATGGATGAAATATAATATATGCATGCATACGACTATAATGCACATCAAATAATAGACATGCATACCTCATGTTTTCACGGCCACTATTGTAGATACTATAAAGGAACATAACATAAAATATTACGGATGCCAAATTTAACGTATCGTCGGTAAAGCCAATCTTCCCGCTAATCTTTCCAATATTCTTATCTTAATTTATTTTAATATTCTCCTACATATTCCTTTCCTTGTGCTATATGACGATTCAGACGTTAGATGAGGGGCCAAGAAATTTTGAAGTAGTCAAACCAATGGCGACAAATGATTTGAACCGATGGCGACGGTCAGTTTGACCAGTCTATTGTTAGATTCCCTCTTGTTTTCGTTTTGGCAGTTTGCTAGCCCGTTTTCGTTTTGGTAATTTTCCCGCCTATTGTCGAAGGTCATAGCATACATAGTTTTTGCGGTTTTCACCCAATTCTCTCTTCGGAATGACTGGGCGTAAAGGGCAAGTAGGCGGAGAATCGGGTTGAAAGTGAAAGTCGCCAAAAAGTGGCGGAATGCTCTCGAAACCAATTCACTTGAGTGAGACAGAGTGAGATGTTTTGGTACCTACAAAAGGTTGGTTCTGTTGATATCCTTTAGGAGCATGTGTCGACCGGTAATTTTCTAAGCATACCAAATTAGTTTTTAAGTATGAAATATCGAGTCACTAAAAATGCAGGAGACATTAAGTAGTTTTCCCGCTCCTATCTGCTTTGTCGGTCTTCCCATCAGATTCAGAGACTATAATACATGTGCCTTTTGGCTTTTCTCGCCCAATTTATGTGATCAAATTTACCAACCCAAAATTAAAGGAGACCGAAGAATTCATATTTTGCAAGCGGTAACTTTTGCGTTTCGGATCCGATCTGGGTGATCCTACAGGCACTAGAAAACCCTCTCTGACTTTGGTATTCCACGACTTGTACACTTTTCGCGTTCTTGACAAAAGAAAAAGCATACTTTTTTGTTTCCCGCTCAATTTTTCCGACATGTTATCATGTAAGAAGACGTTATCTAGTTTGTAATCATAAAGTATCTTTTTTTACTATAATGCACATCAAATGATAGACGTGCATACTGCACGTGTTCAGTGCCACTAGTTTAGATACTATAAAGGAACATAACATGAAATATTAGGGATGCCAAATTTACCGTATCGTCGGTATATCCAATCTTCCCGCTAATCTTTCCAATATTCTTATATTAATTTATTTTCATATTCTCCTACATATTTCTTTCCTTGTGCTACATGACGATTCAGACGATAGATGAGGGACCAAGCAATTTTGAAGTAGTCAAACCAATGGTGACGAACGCTCTGACCAGTCATGCTTGCTGGAAGAGATTGAGGGTTTAGATGATCAAGATATGCCAGCATTTATTCTTTTCACATACGCCTATCTTTTCCATAATATATTTGGGGTCGACGTACTATGAAAAAAATACCCCGGATAAGAAAATATCTTCATTTTAGTGAACATCGATCAAAAGTAGACTGAACACACGCCATCGGTGTGTCACTAGATAACATTCACTTAAACTTGTGAAAACGTCGGTTCAAGGTCAAAGATAGGCCGCATGAAGCTCTTTTTTGGCTTTTTCCCGCCATTTTCAGTTTGGAAGTTTTCCCACCCGTATCCGGGGGCTAGATCACACTATTTTTTGTTTGGCAGATTTTTTTGCAAGTTTTTGGGTTATATAGGACATATAATTCTTTGGTTTTCCCGCCCAATTTTAACGTCCAATGATTTTAAAAATAGGTGGTATCTAGTTTGTAATCATAAAATAACAATGTATATAAATGACCATGCTTATTTAATAAGTGATATACAATTGTTTTTAATAGACACACTAGATGGAACATTGATCAAAGTGGGGCCTACCTTAGCGATATCTTAGTCATGATTTTTTGACATTAGTGAGTGAAGTTTGCTAGTGCTTTTGTTTCTTGAAAATTATAAAGGGAAAATAGAAGATATATATTACATATTGTTGCATTGCTATTTCGTTCCCAAACATTAATAGTTTCCTTATTTTATGCATCGCACGAAAATTAAGGAGGAGGGGAAACGCATCCAAGGCGAGGGCGGGAAAGTAGCCGAAATTTTTGTTTTGGGGGCAAGCGGGCGGGAGATTTCGAAAACTTGACCCGCCGCTCCGCAATTCAATCTGAGGCGTCCATAAAATCGGACGGTTGCACGAAAACCAAGGAGCACGCATCGCAGTTGGACTAGGTCAGCCGAACGCATCTCACTTTCTCAATCTCGATCCATTTCATCTTCTCGCCGCCGCCGCCGCTCCTTCCCGCCGCAGCTCAGCTCCGGTCGACCTTAACCGCCGTTCTCTCCTCCAAAGATGATGCAGAGCCGGCCGTCGCCGCCGGATCTGCAAGGGGCAGCGGCAGCAGCAGCGCTGGAGATCTCACCACCCACCGTAAGATCCCCATCTCATCCACACCTCGATAAGGAGGAGGAGGAGCAGATCCTGATGCTGTTGCTGGAGGCCCTCGTGAGGCGCTGCAGCAGGCCGTCCAGATCCGCCGCCCAACCACCAGCCTCATCAACGCCGACACCAAAATCCCATCCCCTCTCCGCCCACGACCCGAGCGCACAAGGGGAGAAGGCCCTCGTCAAGTGCTAGCTGCACGCACAAAGGTCCTTTTTTTTCTTCTCCGCTCCTGCTGCTTTATCTTCTTGCCGGATCAGTTTCAGCTGACTGAGTGTGCCATTGGCAGATTCTGCCAAATGACCGAGGAACGAGCAGGCCGCTGTTTGTTTCGGCTGCTTGCTGGGCTCATGCCTCAACTTACCTGCTGCTTCACGCCCGGGAAAACAAAGATTTTCTCGTACCACTAGCAGGCTGCTGTCTTTTTCTCTAATGGTCTAGGACTAGAACGCACATACATACGTGCTTCACTCGCCACAATGTTGCATTTGCTGCTTATCACCCACGCGCGTGTGTATGTGTGTTTGTGTGTGCCCGTTGAGCAAGTCTAGTAACTACATGTACTAGTGTGTCTGATACACAAGCTGATGGGTTCAGTTAGAGCAGATGCAGGACCAAGCCAAGGGGATGCGCAAGCTATCTACATAATTAGTCATGCATGTGCGTGTTAGGGGCTTAGGCAGCGTGTGTGTTAGGTACTTACGACCTTCCTAAGATGCATGCTTTGTTCAGTGTCCAGAAATACAAGAGAAAAGAGTCTGGATGCTTTTTTTTTTCAAGATACCTTGAACATATACCGGATGTTCATATATAATATGGTCATTATTTGATTTATACTCCCATTTTTGCTACACTGACATGAATATTATTCCACTGCAGATTAGTGACATGATGACACCTTGTCTTCCGCTAGGGCTGGTGCCGGTGATCAGACGACGCCGACGGTGTCTCAGCGTGCTGTTGAAGGCAGCACAAAGGTCCTTTTCTCCCTCCTGCTGATTTTCTCTTCTTGCTGGATCTTTGTCAGCTGACCAAATGCTCAAAATGTGCCGTTGGCAGGTGCCAAGGGACCAAGGAGAGCCGCCGGTGATAGCGATGCAGGCGACAGCGCCCAATGGATAGGTCGCTGTCAGAGTGTTTCGAACAGCTGGGCTCATGGTTTGACTTGCCTGTTGTGGTTTCATGGTCCTGTAGAGCCTAGGATGGGTGGCTAGTAGTTCAGGGGGTGCGACCCGCTGATCGACGACTTCCTCCACTCGGACATGACTGCAGGTACCTCCCGCTGCCTTCTACTGTAATGATTTATGACTAGAACGCACATACATGCTTGAGTAGCCAGAATGGTTCATTTTCTTATATCATTCATGTGGGTTGTGCTTGAGTAGGCACAACATGCTTGAGTAGCCAGAATGTTGCATTTGCTTATATCATTCATGCTACGTGCATGAATGATATAAACCCATGTTTTATTTTCAAGATAGCTCGAACATATACCAGATGTTCATATATAAGATGGTCATTATTTGATTTATACTCCCATTTTTGCTACACTGACATGGAAGGTATGGCACTGCAGATTAGTGGCACGATGACACCTTCTCTTCCGGTAGGGCGGAGCTGCCGACAGTATCACAAAGGTCCTTTTTCCCCTCCTGCTGCTTTTCTCTTCTTTCCGGATCATTGTCAGCTGAATGAATGCTCAACATGTGCCATTGACAGGTGCCAAGTGACCGAGAAGAGCCGTCGCCGCTGCCGGTGGTGTCGACGATGGCGTCGGCGCTACTGCAACCCAAACTGCTAGGCCGCTCTGGGAGTGTTTCGGCTGCTGGGCTCATGGTTTAACTGGGCTGTTGTTTAATGTTTCTGTGCCTTGGTAGAGCCCGGGATGGGTGGCTAGTTCACTGAGGGCGCCCTGCTGATCGAGGGCTTCGGCCACTTGGACACACATGTGAAAAGAATGATCATTTACCACTGGTAGGTTTCCTCCTGCTGCTGCCTTTTACTGTAACGATGTAGCACATACATGCTCCAGTTGCCAGCCAGAATGTTGCTGCTGCTTATCATCCATTCACGTGTCTGTGCCTGTTGAGGAAATCTAGTACTGTTTTTTCGAAATTAATGCAGCTTACCATTGTATTCGCTTTGGAAAAGCTGATTAAATGGTATGCGGGTGGCTGCCTAACTGGTCCTGATTGTTGTTGTCAATGGAACTATTTAGGCTTATTAGGGAATCTACTGGCTTTTGTTATGGATATAATGTCTAGCTTATGTTAACTCGGTCTGATTGAGTCTATACAATAGATGTGTGTGATCTGTGGTTGCTGGTTATCCTGCTGGTTATCCGTCGAAACTCTCCTGCCAGTATACTCTCTGTAGGAAATCGTTTCATGTATGTGACTTGTTGGCTTGTTAGGATCATGTCTTGAATATCGGTTTTACCATAGCTGCTACATCTTTTTAATGGTTCAAAAGGATTGCTAGAATGCTAACATGTTCTAGTTACGCCCCAAAGGTCAGTCTTTGGTCGCACTCAAATCGCCTGTTATTTATTTGCCAATTATGTTGTGCTTGCTGCCTCCTCTGCAAATGCCCGTGTGATGGCTCTGATTGTAGCTAACTGGTGTTTCCCAGTAGTTACTATGGACTTGGACGGCATTTTGGTCGTGCTGCCTGAGTATTGATTTTTAGATGATCTGTAGAATGGAGTTGAGTCTTTGTTGGTCTGTTGTCGTGCAGGTGATGAGCCGCCGAGCCTTGTTCTTGGACCAGTGGGTAGGTGGAGGTGTACATGAAGTCCACCAGTCGGGTAGACGAAAGAAGTCAGCAACTTGAGCTGATAGTGTTTGTTTGCAGGTCGTTGGTAGAAGACTGAGCTGGAACAACCAATAAAGCTGCTTATAGTGTTTGTTTGCGGCTAGATTAGATGCTGGCGGATGGCTTGCATTACTTAGCTAGCTGGTGTTAGCCGTCTTTGAAGAAATGGTGAAATCTGGTTCGGCCTTTGGCTGTCATCTTATGCCCTGGGCAGCTCGATTCCATATTTTGGTATCAGGCTGTTAGACCTGGTCCACGAATGTTGCGTCATCTCGTTTTACCTCCTGGTGCATCTACTTGGCGATCTGGTATTTGAATTATTAGGCACTTTCACACTTTGGTACAAGTCGTGGTGAAATATTCACCTTTCTGGTGGCACAGATTCAGAGTCCGGCGGCAACCAAATGATTGTATGCTCATTGTTTTCCATCTGAAATGGCTGTGTTTTTATAATATACTAGTGTAGTGTGAAGTATTATAATAAACCCAAGCATGCTAGTGTAGTGTGAAGTATTATAATATATTCATTCCAGAATACAGACTGGGATTACTAAGATAAACAAGCCTACAGGAATAGAGAACAAAGATCGATAAAACGAAGCTAACTTATCAAGTGAGCTTTTAGTATGAGAAAAAGAAGCACCGATGCACCCTATCTCATCCACCAGACCACCACACGAAAAGAAGCTAACAAATACATATTCTCCGTCCACTGCCTCATCCACCGTTCCTCTCTAGATGGTTGAGCTCCTTCCTCTGTCCCGCCTCCCATTGCAACATAGAAAGCGTAGATTGTGGCACCTATCATTTTTTTTCATGTTACTTGCACATGGCCGGCAGAAGCTGTGAACCGCATAACTCGTGCCGAAAGGAGTCGAGCGAGCCCAGTCGAAACGACGGTAACTAAATCGCATATAAAAATACTTAACCATACGATGATTGGTTTTTCCAGTTCCTTTCCACACTTTCAGTCCATACTCCATACCCTCTATCTATGAGTGAGAGGTAGCTGCCGCGTGCCTAGCATTGACGACCTTTCAGTCGTCATAGAGTAACATAAACTCGCCCTACCAAGCGGAATACTTTTCTAAGATGTCACAACAATCCGACTCAGCGATCGGTACTTAAAAGATAGTTAATGGTTAGCCTCGTCACTAGGCTGATTATATTAGCTGGTGCGGCAGGTGGCTTGACGACTTTACATGGGAATGAATGTGTGGTAGCCTGGTAGGTGCGTTGAGCTTGCCTTTTGTACTAGTGGTTAGCGATGGCTTCTGCACTATCATACAGTGTTGGGTTTTAATGTATACATCATATTAACGCTGATTAATTGGTTAATCTCATTTTGAATGTGCCACATGAGTTAATCTAATCAAGTCCTCGGTGGTAGGACAAAACCTGAACTCTGCCCACTCGCAACTGCTTCCCTTGTCCGTGTCTGCTTGGCTAATAAGGATGACTCCAACGGTGCGACGCATCGAGTCCGCGCCGGTCCGTCGCTGACCGCGGTCCGTTTTTCTGTCCGCCGCGACGCATTCCTGGCCCAAATTTGGGCCATCGATGTGTCGGCCCCGGACGCGAGCGGAGCTCTTTTTGTGTCCTCCCCTGGTCCGCTTTTGGAGGCAAAATTCACACTCTTCCCCCAAAAACCCCAGTCCACAGTCCAGACCTACCCATGGCCGCTGCCGCCGCCAAGACCGCCGCCGCCATCGCCTCCGCCGAGACCCAAGAGCAAGCCGACGACGCCGCCGGACTTGCGCCCCGGCTGAAGAAAGTGAAGAAGGAGCTCACGGAGGAGCAGAGGGCCAGGGAGACCCTGAAGCGGGGCGAACGGAGGAGGAGGCTGAAGCAGGACAGGCTCCACGCCGCCGCCAAGGCCGCCGCGAGGAAAAGGCCGACGACGCCAACGCCGACCTCGTGACCAAGACCGCGACAGCTGCCCTCCTCCTCATTGGACTTGCCCCGTCCGCGGCGGCGGTTGGGGTAGCGACTGCGGCGGCGGTCGGGGTTGGAGGGGGCCATATGTGTAAATTTTGCTAAATCTGGGGGGGCCATATGTGTAACTAACTAGGACTCCCAAACCAGGGACGGAGCCAGGATTGCATACCAAGGGGGGCCAATTGCATGTCAAACAGCTTGGAGGGGGCCATATGTGTAAATTTTGCTAAATCTGGGGTCAAATCTACAATTTTACAAGGGGGATTTTCGAAAAATTTCCAGCATGCGGGGGGGCCCTGGCCCCAGCGCGCCCCCTTGGCTCCGTCCCTGTCCCAAACGGACTCGACATGGTGACCTGCATATATACATGCAAGCCACGTATGACACTAATCATCTTTTCTAATTTTAAATCTATCAAGATTACGCTAGCAAGGAGGATGGCGACTAACGTATTTTCTATGCTGCCGGAGGAGATGGAGACGGAGGTGCTCCTCCGTCTGCCCGTCAAATCCATCCTCCGGTTCAGCGCCGTGTGCCGCCGCTGGGCGGCGCTGCTCTGCTCCGAGGAGTTCCGCGTGGCCAGGACGAAGCTTGCCGAGTCGTGGATGACGACGGAGCCAGCAGCTCAGCTGCTGTTCCTCCACTTGACGCCACGGACGGCCGAGAAATCCACCAAGGTGCGCTCCGGCGACGGCAGTCCGTTGCTCACCCTCGACGGGCACGTCCAGTTCGCAGGCGTGGCGCCCGCGCCGTGCCGCGGCCTCATACTCCTGCACGACCCCGTTAAGGCGGGCTCAGGCTGCTACCACGTCGTTAACATGGCCACGCGAGCCATCGCCACGGTCCCGCCTCCTTGCCAGGACCGTGCGCTGGACCTTACTCTGTCAAGCGCCGGCCTCGGGTTTGACGCCAGGACCAAGGAGTACAAGGTGGTGCGTGTGTACTGCACCGCCGAGCCGGGCCGGGCCAGGTGCGAGGTGTACTCCCTCGGCCACCACCGCTGGAGGCCGCCCGCCTCCTCTGCTCACGGCGTTAGGCTTGCCGGGGCCGCGCTGTTCGCCACGGTGTACCACCTGGCGCCGGTGTTCGCGGACGGGTTCTTGCACTGGCTAGTCGGCCCGACCTTTGCCAATCCCGTCACCGGCGAGAGCAGGCAGCCTGCGACCACGGTACTGTCTTTCTCCGTCTCAGAGGAGACATTCAGCAGCCGGGTCCGACCGCCGCCCTTCGACTGGTCCATCAATGACGCCCACCTGGCGGAGCTCGATGGCAAGATATGCATGGTCCGGGACCTCCGTGGTGTGTCTAGCAGCTCGATGGAGATCGGGAGCTACGACGCCGCGGCAGATGGTGGTGACGGCGTCTGGTCGCTGGAGCATCGCATCGATTTGGCGCGTTATGCTGCCAGAGATCTGCTGACAAAGCCGATGTATGTCAGAGTTGTTGGCGCTTCTGCTGGAAAGATGAAGCTGAGCTTTTTTTTTTGCCACGTCCAAAGGCAATGTAGTCGCCTATGACCCTATCCGTCGAACCCTAGAAACCATCCTTCAAGTCGGAGGAGGAAAAACTACTGGTGAGACTTTCCAATCTCTACCAAGAGTCTCTTTGTTTAAAGATACCTTGAGTCCAGTGCATTACACGGCACAGAGGAATTGATTCAAAGGCTAAAAGCAAAGGACAGTCGTTCTGGCATTCTCGATGAATGCATAAGGGGAGAAAGAAAACACAACAACTATTGGCAGATACTACGTACGTGAGACGTGACGGGACGGACGCCCGATCGAGTCACTGCGCGATCGATCGGGTCGACCGACGGCGGGAATTAATTGATTAAACGATCAGTACTTTTTTTATTTTCTTCTTCTCTCTCCAGCTAGCTGTGCACGTCTTATATCTACTCATCATTCCACGCGCACGTACTACGTCCGGCCGGCTAACTGATTTCGTAGCTTGATCCTGAAGCTACGAAATCATGTACTCCCTCCGTCCCAAAATAAGTGTCTCAAGTTTGTCAAAAAATGAATGTATATAGACATGTTTCATAGATAGATACATCCACTTTTGAGCAAACTTGAGACACTTATTTTCGAACGGAGGGAGTACTACCAATCATGGGTCCACCATGGCGCGTCTGCCCCCTCCAAGTGGCCCGGGCCCTCCCGGAGCCATGTCACTCATCTTGTGGGGGCACCAAATCCTGCTCGCATCGTTCTTCCCAAAAGTGACGTGGTATTTTTCCTCGACTAGTTAGAGTCTGAAAGGTTCATGAAACAATAGAATGCGGAAAAGGTGATTTCTGCCTCCTGGTAATAAAGACCAACTCAAAGGGACTTTGTCTTCACGGACTCCTTTTACATACTATGCGTTAAGAAAATCATTTCAATTGGGCGTGATGAAAAAAAATCATTCGATAATTCCTATAATGAAACTGATATAATAAAGTATTACTTACAACTAGTAGCACACAAGATTTGAGCTGGCTTAGCTTGTGCATTGCTGAGCCAAACTGTGGCGATTCTCGCCTATTCAGTATTCGTTATTACTATTTACCGGCTAAGATTTAGGGGATTATTTCTTCAGAGTAATTTTTTTGTGTGTGTGAGAAACCTGCTCTGATATTTACCAATTCGACTAGCTTGATAATTTCCTCTACACTGAAATTCTTGACTGAGATTCATATTCCCCACTTATGCGAGTTTTCTGTAACAGATGAGCTGAAAATAATCAACATATGTTTCTGCAGTGATTCTTGTAGACCCTCAAAATGTGTATGAAACCTTTTTAATTTGCTAAGTAGATAAGAGATGAATCAGGGATGATCATGCAGGGCAGGATGTTTACCTGTACCGTCAAGAAAATTTGAGCTCCAAAAGCAACGTCCCAGCTTGGGTGAAGCTGAATTTAATTATCTGGTTTTACCTGTAAAATGTGTGATGAACTGATGATCATAGTCACTTGGGCGGATCACTGCATAAACATTAGCAAAGGATATGCAGGGATTTATGTTTGCAGTTTCTTGCGTAAATTTATTCTTTTACATGTCTCCATCTAATTCTGTTTAAAATCCTTGCACGGATTTATCTTTCAACAACATGTCAGGGAATCTTCCAGATTCTTTTGTCTCAGTCTTCAACTCAAATTTACCGCTTTTGTGTTTCATTTTCATGGTTCCCACAGTTCTTAACTTGTAACCAATTGTGCAGTTATATGCAAATAATCAACTGTCCGGCACAGTTAGTGTAATCGGAAACCTAAGCCTTACTACATTGTAAGTGAGTTTTCCATTTGCCAACATGACACCTAATATTCCTTGCTTATTTGTTGTCTGATAATGCACTGTAATTTTGCTTTTAAACAGAAATGTAGAAAAAAAACAACTTCAGCAGCATGATACCAAGGGAATTCTGCTCGATTCCAAATTTGTTGTAGGAACATAACATACTTTTTTGCTATTGTACTATGTAAATCATCATTTCTACATGCTGATGGGTTAGTGAAATTGCAATCATATAGAGTTGGAGGAAACTCATTTATCAATATGCCTGTATCTCCACCACCAATTCTCATGCCACCGCCTCGGAGTCCACTTTATCAGCCAGACCATCCTCAAGGACCAAAAAAATTTCCATATAGCCCTGACCCCGAGATCCTAATCGATCAAGGTGACACAAAGCAATGTTGGTGAACAGGTGTGCTTGTGGGGTTGGTTGTTGCTGCAGTAGCTGCTGCTTCATGTGTACTTTTCGCGTTGGTATTCTGCCTTCAGAGTGTCCATAAAGGAAAGGATGGTGGTACCAGTGAACCAAAAGAGTTTGTAGGTGCTCGAGGCACCCTCCTATTTCTTCGCACCTGATAGTGTACCCTTCCCACATGAACTAAAGCTAGATATTTGTAGGTTCACTTGCAGTAGGAATACACCTGTTTGATATAAAGTGAATCAATAATTTGTTATTTTCCCGTTACCATGATGTAAAAAAAGGGGAAAAATAAACAGTCGCGGAAGGCCAAAGTGACTAAATTTAAATCACTAAAATAAGACTGGTTGAGAATTTAAATCCGCATACTTATCTCGATGTTTTTCTTTTTACATTTTAATAACAACCAACAAGACACTCCTGTAGCCAGCTTCAGTGCTCCCACGACCTTCTGGGCCTATTGAGAGGGTATATATATTGTATAAATGGTTCTCCAGCAAAAAAAATAGAGGTTGCGGGCACGCTAACTTGTTATACTGTTGCTTCTCTCCAAGTTAGCTACTGTGTAAGAAATAGCCGACATCATTCAACAAGGAACATGATCCAGCCTAAACAAGTAGACCTTGGATAATGATGCCCCAATGGGGTTCTTCTCACGTATATAGTTGCTGATTTGGATCTCTCTCTCTCTTATAGAATAACTTGAATTCTCTGTTTAAATTGTACCTTATAGTACTCACATGTTCAAATAACCTTTTGTAAGTTAATGAACAATATATTATTGCATTGAGAAGCAAACTACTATTTTAGATGCTAAAACAAATACCATTTTATACTTGCCTTACAGATAAGGATTTCGCGATTAATAGCTTTTTATAAGTTAATGAACAATATATTGATGTATAGACAAGCAAGCTATTATTTTAGACCCTAGTATCTACAACACCATTGCGTACTAGTGCACTCAGTCCGACGAGCTGGGCCAGACATTGAATGGCAGCGACATGTCCTTGGCCACGGCGGCGAGGCCGACGGATACGCTGGCGCCCAGCGACAGCAGCTTGGACCGTCCCACCTGCTGGCCGAACGGCACGCAGTCGACGGCGACCTTCACACCGTACGCCGCGCCTGTCGACGACGAGTAGAGCAGCGCCTGCGCCAGCACGTCGGCGACCACCAGAAGGGCCCAGGGAGGCTGCTGCTGCTACTGTCATCGTCGGCGCCGTCACCGCTAAGCTGCAGGTAGATCGCCGCGTGAATTTTGACAAAAATAACCCTTTTTTGAAACTTCAACCAAAAATAACCCTTTTTTCGAAAAAATCTGAAAATAACCCTTTTGTGTGGCTCCCGCACCGGGGGCGCCACACATACATGTGTGGCGCCCCATGCATGTGCAACTCCCCAGCCTGGGGCGCCACACGTGAACAGGTGTGGCGCCCCAGGCTGGGGAGTTGCACGTAAGGGTGTGGCGCCCCAGGCTAGGGCGCCACACATGTGTGGCGCCCCCGGTGCGGGAGCCACACAAAAGGGTTATTTTCAGATTTTTTTCGAAAAAAAAGGTTATTTTTGGTTGAAGTTTCAAAAAAGGGTTATTTTTGTCAAAATTCACGATCGCCGCGGCCTCGAGGACGGCCGCGGCGATGTTGGACCCTACCAGGTACACCAAGGCGCCGTAGTCCCTGTAGGTGACGGTGCAGTCGACCGCCGTGGCCATCATGACCGCAGACGTGAGGGCCAGGATCAGCGTGGACAGGCGGAGCAGGAGGCTTACTGCCTTGGAGCCATTGGGCTGCTCGTCTCTCTGCCACCATCCAAACATGATGGATCGATCGATTATTAGTATTGCCTCCTACCGCCTGGTGCTGTGTGGAGCGTATGTACTCCGGTAGTACGTCCTATTTATAGGATCCACATTTAATTTGTTTATTTATTTATTTATTATGTGCATGTCCACGTCAGCATTGACCTGGGTCGTCGCTCAGATTCGCAGTAGTATTACCTCGTCCACGTTTGCTGATTCGTCGTACGAATGGACGCGCGTGCCTAGGACCGACGACAAATCTGCATCGTACTGTACCGCATGTCAGTCTCTTTCAGGACATACATGAATGTTTAGGAATGTAGAATAAGTATCAATCTATACTGATCTGAACTATTGTTAGACTGGACATGTCTGCATTGTTGGATTTATTCTGAGAAAGAGTGCACCTCTTCCCAAGGCCGTTCCCATCCATTGCTGTCATGAATGACGACCCCGCAGAAAAAAAAAAAAAACCAACAACGTACTACATAATATTGCTTTTTCATGCCCTCTTATTTTTGGCAAAATTTCATCCAAAGAAATTTCGTTTACTGCAATTTGCTTCCGATTCAGTTCAGATTTGTTTCGATCCTACGAAAAGTTTGTGTCCAGCATAACAGTTTATTTTGTTTCCAGCGCATAGAGAATTTGTTTGCTCAACTAGAAAATTTTGCTTCAGTGCAACCAATTCAAACCAAACAAGTATTAGGCAGTGTACCTCTTCATATAGTGGCGGAATCAGTAAATAACTGGAGGGTGGACACACTAAAATAAATAAAAAATCGCACATCAATAAAAAGTTGCCAAATGAACAATACAAATTGTCAATCGATTCACAACATTGTATTTCAATACGTATGTTTCAAATGTGCGTGATTCCAATACAAATAGTTTAAAACATGAACAAAGTCTTACATGGTGAAATATAGCATAAAAAAAATTACATCACTAACATTTGGTAACTCTACGATGTCTCATTCCTATGAAATATTCAACTATGTCATCTTCACTTATTTTTAAGAACACATCTCGCTCAATAAATGTCACTAAGCAATGGTTCAAGAACTCATCACCCATACAATTTCTCGACTTATTTTTCACTAGACTCATTGCAGAAAATACTCTTTCAACACCCGCCGTCGCCACCTGTAAGAGCAATACCAATTTGAGAAGTAAGTAGATTAAATCATAAACAACATGTTTTTTTGTTTCAACAAATATAATAGAGAGCTCACCAAGATGATTTACACATTTGAACCTATCATATTTTCTCATATCATCGATGAAGGTATCAAGTTGGAATTCAGGTCTTAACAAATCTAAGCTTGATATGTCATTGGGGTAGAATTCGTCCATGGCGACCAGAGGAGCGACACAGAGACGAGCGACAGGCGCTCGGGCTCGGCTGCCTCGTCCCTGGAAGGCTGGAATCAACTAACGATAGCAAAAAAAGCCAGAATGGGCCACATACTAGACTTCGTTTGCGGGGTAGTCAAAATATTTTCTAGAGTTATGGGTGGGCCACGGCCCACCCGCTAGGTCCGCCACTGTCTTCATATTAGGCAGTGCACCTCTGCGCGTGGGTGCACTAACACCACAATGTGTCAGTACACCCACTGTCGGTTGCAGCATAGCTGTTCTGCAACCGGTTACAGAAAAATACTTCTTACTCCGGGATATAGTTACACCCACATCTAATATACTACCATGTGGTAATATATGTAATAGTTTATCGGTTTGAGTATGCTCATATACTATATTTTGGTGTAACTACATTTTTCCTTATGGCAGTATATGCGCCCACTTTTAATTTTTGTAGTATATGAGATAAAGTATTACACATACTACCCTATGACAGCATATGAGACGTGGGTGTAACTACCCCAGGAGTAAAAAGTATTTTCCCTATATACATATATGCAAAATAGCTGGCCACCTAGGCGGCTAGCTACGCACCCTCATCCAGCCATTGGATCTGTTGAAGGGAGCACAGTTTGGATCACCGGATCAAACAGCAGGAGTAACGCCGTTTATACCTTGTGCATGTTGACAATGTGTTGAGAGAAATTTGTACCAACCATATCCTCGCGACTAAAATAGTATTTTTTTGGGGGCCAAATTTGGCCCTTTTGCGAAACTAATGCCACATCTGGCCCCTCGGCGAAACTATATCCAAATCTGGCCCCTGAGATCGGCGCCAACGAAGATGGAGCCGAACATGTGTAGCTCGGTGCCAACCGAATCCTGCGCCGAACCAAGGTCGGTGCGGAGGACCATGGTGCCGAACCATGGAGCATCTAAGTGTTGAAATATCTTGGCGTCGACCTGCACACGTTCGGCTCCATCCTCGTTGGCCCTGATCTCAGGGGCCAGATTTGGAAATAGTTTCGCCCAGGGAATGGATATGGCATTAGTTTCGCCAAAGGGCCAGATTTGTCAAAAAAAAATACACTAAAATAGCCACCTGTAGATTTTACACAGAACCAAGCAGGGACAGCAACCGTAGCCAATGTGCTCAACAAAAATCTTGCCATATCATCAACATGCCATGTGAGAAAAGGACATGGACAAATGGGGCCCATCCAGCCCATGACCACAACACCACGCTGAACGGATACATCCAAAATTTATTACGCCCACCGATCCACCCCACCTGCTCACACCTACCATCTTCCTCCTTTTCACCTTCTTCACACACTCACAAGCTACGAGCTGCGGCCATGGAGGCCGAACATGGGCCGGCAATGAATGCTTCTCACACACCACCCCGATCCCCACCACCAGCCCAATCCCCACCCTCTCCCTCCTCCGCTTTGCCATTTTTGATGTTTTTAAAATTGTCAAATTCAACTTGGAAAATACAGTTTCAGACGTTTTAAGTTTCGGTGTTAGAATACTAGTGGCGTGTGGGCTAATATGGCACGCCACTAGTATATAGAATACTAGTGGCGCGTGGGTTGCTAGGCACGCCACTAATAGGTCACGCCACATCATCGATCCGTGTGACCCCCTCATCTGGACCGTTGGATGTCACAGATCAAATGGCTCTTTCTTCTCTTATATCCTTATACTCTCTTCTCCCCCTCTCTTCCTCTCTTCTCTCCCTCTCTTCTTCTCTTCTCTCCCTCCATTCCTCTCTTCTTCTCTTCTCTCCCTCCATTCCTCTCTTCTTCTCTTCTCTCCCTCCATTCCTTTCTTCATTCCATCTCTCACTTCTCTCCCGACGACGCCGGCCACAAGCTCCTCCACTATCGTTTCTTGGTACCATTCCGTGTCGGCGAGCAAGGTCGTGACGCGACCATGGCCGTCGTCCTCCGGCCGCCTGCTGCTCCGACCCCACCTTGACCACCATTGACCCGAGCCTCATCTCGCCGCCGACCTCTCTCCGCCGCCACTCGCTCCACCTCCTCGCGCTGGTCGTCGCCTCCCACCCGCGTGACACCGGCTCATTCCTCGTCCCGCACGTCCTTGTTGCTTTCACCCTCATCGACACCGCTCGCGCCACAACCGCCGTCGCCGCTATTTTTTTTTAAAATTCAAAACTAGATATTAGTGCTGTACCAATTTGAGGGCACGCCACTATTATTTTTAGATCTGAAAATTCTTACTAGTGGCGCGTCTATTTTGGGCACGCCACTAGTATTTTTATTACTAGTGGCGTGCCAAAAACTAGACACGCCACTAGTAACCAAATTATTAGTGGCGTGGGGGTGACACGCCACTAGTACCAAATACCAGTGGCATATCAGCAGTGGCATGGGGCAGACACGCCACTGATGGCAATTTTGGCACGCCAATGTTAGGCACTTTCCCACTAGTGCACAAACAAACACGAGTAGGGTTGTTACCTGTGTTCATCCAGGGGCCCAAACCTGTACAAATCTTTGTGTCTCATGTGTGCTAACCCATCGGATCTTGGCCTCATATCACCCTACAAATCTATTGCCAGATAAAAACACCGATAAATTTCATATGATTTTTGGAGGATCTGGATCCTTAGAAAAAATTCCTATAGTGGTTGTTTGATTCACATGATTGGAATCCTTAGAAATTTTTCCTAAGGATTCATTTGCATTCTATTTTGGAGGAAAGCTTCCATCCACTCAAACCTCTTGCTAGAATTCCGTTGATTTTTCTTATCCGTAAAAGTATTTTTTATTCTTTTGCGGGATTCTACTTTCTAGACTTTGCAGAAGTACCTATAGTGGGGAAAAAAATCTGCCAGGTCCAACCTCCTCGTGTGTACATGTCATTCAAACTGAGGGCCTGTGACATGGGTATACCTATCGGGTACCCTACCATGATGGTACCTGGTGCACGTATCGACTAGGCCCAACTATCAAGAGCCTACGAAAAGCCCATGAAGGAAGGCCCAAGAAGATGGAGTACCCTCCAAGTTAGCGAAGCCATAGTCGGTTTAGACTTACCTTACATGTAGATCGAGTCGGTTACGAACTCCCGAGACCCAGCCTATTATATAAAGTTTGGGAGGGCCATCGAACCGGACACGCACTTTCAGAACCACCAAAAACCCTAGCGAGATCAGCATCTCGCCGGGATCCCCTTGTAATCCTCATATTCTCGCAAATCAATAACAGACAGGCAGGACGTAGGGGTGTTACCTCCACACGAGGGCCCTGAACCTGGGTAAAATCCTTCCCTCGCTTGTCAGCCGACGATACTACCAGCTCTACCACGTTCTCTCCCCCATATTCATAACCCAGGGACCTTAACCATGGATCTTGATGAGTCTACCCCTCGTCAAGTGGCGCCGTCTGTGGGAAACAATAGTGCTGGACTCGAGGTTTCACCGGTTCCATCAGCAAACGGCAATTCGCCGGTCACATCAGCAAACGGCAACTCGCCGATCGCATCTGCAAACGGCAACTCGCCGGCCACATCAACAGACCACAACTCGCCGACTCAGGCGACATACGGCAACTCGCCAAGTTACTCGAAAAGTGGCAGCCCGCTCGCTTCACCTGCAAAAAGCGCATCTGCTCCTCTGATAAACTTCGATCCGCACTCGCCAGAGCTTCAGGAGACGTTTTCCGGTCTCGAGTCAGGTTTGGATTTAACTGTTGGAGCATTCAGTTTTTTCGTAAACAATCTTGGTACGCAGGACTTGACAGATCCGCAACAACTCGCGCGGGGTGCACCCGAGGCTCCGTCGACTGCGTTCGCCTCATCGTCGATTCTCGAAGCCTGCTCACCGCAACAACCATGTCGACTGGAGAGATCAACGAGTACGTGACAAAGGAACTCCAGGGCGAGGAAGCCGAATCAGTATACCGCAAAAGCAACCTCGAGTTCGACTTCCTACTCGACGACGACTTCGACTGCGGGATCTCCCTCGACGACTTCGCCGATCCCGAAATTCATAACGACAGCAACGTCGACTCCGAGATCTGCACCAACAACAACCTCGACTCTGAGATCCATAACGGCTTCGCCGACACCGAGATGAGCATAGGCGATGAGCATATCGACAACGAGATTCGCCTAGAAGATCTACTCGACGGGCATACTGGCTCTGACATGAGCCTCGATGAAGACGTCGAGTCCATGACAGGAATCGACAGCACATACACGTGCCCACGGGTCACGCCCCATCAGGTGTACGTCGCCATATCTGCAGAATCATCCGCAGCAGCAGCCTGCCGTAGGCCTACACAATTCCCATGCACGGTAACCATGCCGGATGGGGTCACAACTTTGACGATCACTGCAGAGATGGCAACAAAAGCAGACAAAGTCATCAAGGAGTGCACAATGATGCCAGCAGACTCAACTCCAGAGGAGATGTTGACCTTCTAGTACTTCAACTGGCAAGAGTCGATTCGACTGCAAAACTATCGAGCAACACTCGAAGAACGCAAAAGGCAAGCCAGCCTGTCAAGTGCACGAAGGAGACAGCTGTCCCTTAGTTCCACAAGGTAGCCAAGCCCAAGACCTGGATCGAGGCTGGCACGCCTCCCAGAAGATGAGAGGGTAGCAATTACCCGCAACCTGTCGTTCATGACAGAAGACGCTGAAGGAATCCTAGTACCCAAAACAGTTGCGGGTGCACTGATCTCCGTGGGTGCTTACCTCAAAGCAATGCAACCTCCGGCGGATGACCCTAACGCAGCCCTGCATTGCCAACAAATAAAATCGCTAGCTCTAGCAGCAAAGGCTATACAGCCAGAGGACAAAACTCCAGGAGGGAGTCGAGATCGCGACATAGTCGACTCACGACGTGCAGCACACGGTCGCAGTGGTCGCAGTCACCACTCGGAGGAAGCACGGAGAAGCACACGCCGACACAGGTCTAGCAGAAGCAGATCTCGAAGGTCTTCCAGTAGCGACTCATACTCTGACCGAGAACCAGAGCCATGCGGAGCCTTGTGCTTCACTCAACGCATCCGTGCGACACGGATGCCCAAAGGGTTCAAGTTAACATCTGAACAACCCAAGTACAATGGCCGACAGGAACCTTCAGGGTGGCTGGAAGACTACAGACTCGCCGTCGCATGCCAACGAGGCACGAATACTACGGCAATGCAATACATACGACTCATGCTCGAAGGAACAGCCGGCGACTGGCTCAAGGCACTCCCCCCATCGTCATACGACTCGTGGGACGACTTCCGTAGGGATTTCATCAAAAAACTTCGAGCCTCTATTCGAGCGCCTGAACACATTCGAAGAACTGAGAGCATGCACTCAACGATCAGACGAGTCGTTGAGGTCATACATACGGCGGTGGACCGAAATACGCAATTCGGTTGGCACAATATCAGAAGATAGGGCCATGGACGCCTTCATACAGGGTCTAGCCAGGAAGGACTTCAAAGAGGCACTTGGTCGCGAAAAGCCAACCTCCCTGGCTAGCCTCATAAAAGTCGCGACTGAGTGGGCAGATGGAGAGGACTCTGTGCGAAGATCCCGCGCTTCTCCACCACGCGACAGCCACGATAGCGGCAGTCGAGGCCACAGAGACTCATATAGAGATGATCGCAGGCGCAAACGTTCCAAACGTCATTACGACGACGACAGACCCGAGTTCATGGCGGCTGGGTACACACAACCCCGCGACGACCAAGACAGAAGCAACCGGCGGTCGGATGATCGACGGGACAGTCGAGACCGCGAGCAATGAAGCGATTGCTACAAAAGGCAAGAGTGGCGCAAACGCAATGACACAAAATCCGAGCGATCATTCGAAGAGAAGATGGACGACTGGTGCAAATTCCACCTCTTCAAGGGGGCGACGGAAAATTACGCTCCAATCACACGCTAAGGAACTGCAGGGAATTCGACCAACTGGCGTCTGATTACATGATACGACTCAAAAGGTATGGCCCTGCACCCTCTCATCCTACACCTGCACCCGTACCCTAGCCAAATGCTATGCCTGCTATCATGGCACCACAGCCTCCACCGCAACCACCACCACAGCCTGCCGCAGGCGCAAATATTGCAGGTGTCATACAACCTGTACCTCGAACGGAAGATGATCAATATCCACAGCCACACGGGCAGATGTACATGATACAGAAGGGTCGCCCCTCCAACAGGAGCAAAAGCTAATCACTCGACAAGTGAACATGGCTGTCATAGCACCTCCTGCTGTGCCCGAATTCCTGAAGGGTCGGAGACCACCATAAGCTTCAGTCGGAGGATCATCCCCCAGCTGTAGTTCGACCAGGGCACGCTGCTCTGGTACTTGACGTGCAAATCGGAGGCTACGCCATGACCAAGGTCTTCATGGATGGAGGCAGCGGCATAAACATCATCTTCGCGGACACGCTCCGCAAAATGAACAGGCCAGTCGAAAACCTCCCAAAATCTTTAAATACCTTCCACGGTATCATTCCTGGCAAAGCAATCAGTCCAGAAGGCACAATACAACTCGACGTCACGTTTGGAGACAAAAGCCACTTCAAGACAGAGTCGATTGAGTTCGAGGTCGTCGACTGGAAATCACAATACCATGCTATCCTTGGGTGCCCGACGTTCGCTCGGTTCATGGCAGTGCCACACTATGCGTACCTCATGCTAAAGATGCTAGGACCAAAAGGAGTCATCACTGTCCACGGAAATTTTCAAAGGTCCGACGCTTGCGACCGCGAGTTCAGCCAAATCTCCGAGACATTCGGCATGGAAGAGACATTCGCTGACTTGGCGATCTCCAACGATCGCACACTCATGCCGGAGCATAAAAGCTAGCTGTCGACAGATCGTTCAACGCAACAAATGACACAAGGTCGCATCAGGTGCACCCGACCGATCCATCCAAGACAGTCAACCTATCTTCGAGTCTGCCTATCGCATAGGAAGGCGCGCTCGTCGAATTCCTCCGTGAGAACTGGGAAATATTTGCGTGGTGTCCAGCCGACATGCCAGGTATTCCCAGGGAATTCGCCGAGCACTCTCTCCAATTTTCCAGATGCAAAGCCAGTCAAGCAAACAATGCGCTGAATCTCCGGCCCAAAGCGAACCGCAGTCGAATCTGAAGTCGACCGGTTACTCGCAGCAGGGTTCATCAGAGAAATCAAAAAATCACAATGGGTGGCCAACCCCGTACTCGTAGAGAAGAAGCATACAGACATCCTTCGGATGTGCGTGGACTTCACAGCGCTCAACAAGTGCTGTCCAAAGGATCACTTCCCGCTACCTCGAATCGACCAGATCGTCGACTCCACCGCCGGATGTGCATGACTCTCCTTTCTGGATGCTTACTCAGGTTACCACTAGATAAGGATGAAGGAAGAAGACGAAGAAAAAACGGCGTTCATAACCCCACTCGGGGTCTACTGCTACACAACTATGCCCTTTGGGCTCAAAAACGCGGGTGCAACATACCAGCGGATGATGCAAGACTGCCTCAAAAAGCAGATTGGACGAAACGTCCAATCTACGTGGACGACATTGTCATTCCACAAGGGAAGAACGTACACTACTCGATGACCTGAGGGAGACGTTTGCCAACCTCAAACGCTTCATATCAAGCTCAATCCTAAGAAGTGCACGTTTGTCGTTCCAGCCGGGCAGCTCTTGGGGTATCTAGTCTCCGCTCGTGGAATTGAAGCGGACCCGGAGAAAATACATGCCATCCTCACAATGCAAAGGCCTTCAAAGCTTCATGATGTGCAGAAACTAGCAGGTCGAGTGGCAGCGCTCAGTCGATTCATCAGTAAATTGGGCGAAAAAGCACTGCCGTTCTATCGTCTGATGAAGAAGGCAGACAAGTTCGAGTGGACGCCAGAAGCCGAAGCAGCTTTCACAGATCTCAAGCGGATCCTCACAAGCCCTCCGATCCTCGTCGCACCTAAGGAACGGGAACCGCTATACCTGTATGTCTCGGCTACAAACAGGGTGGTGAGTACCGTGCTGGTAGTCGAAGGCATGGAGGAGGGGCACGCCCAAAGCATAATGTCCAGTCTACTACCTGAGCGAGGTCCTCTCCATATCAAAGCAGCGGTACCCGCACTATCAAAAGCTGGCCTACGCCGTGTTCATGTCCTCAAGGAAATTGACGCACTACTTCACAGAACACCCGATCACCGTGGTGAGTAACTCAGCAATCGGTGATATTCTCACAAACCCCAATGCAACGGGCGGGTCGCAAAATGGCTCATCGAGCTGGCACCAAGAGACATCAAGTACGAGCACCCGAAGGCCATCAAAGCACAAGTCCTACCCGACTTCACAACCGAGTGGATAGAAGCCCAATTACCTGGAGCACCAGATGTGTCCAACTCGTGGACCATGTACTTCGATGGGTCAAAGAAACACGAAGGCGCAGGAGCAGGCGTCATCCTCATATCACCAAAAGGAGACAAGCTCCGCTATGTCCTGCAAATGGGATTCAAATTACCCTCCAACAACGAGGCTGAGTACGAAGCCTTGATCCATGGCATGCGGATGGCCAAAGCACTAGGGTGCACTCGACTGATTATCTACGGCGACTCGAATCTTGTGGTGCAGCAAAATATGAAGGCCTGCGACACCATAGCAGACAACATGATCGCCTACCGCAACCTGTACAACAAACTGGATAGCAGCTTCGATGGCTGCGAGTTGCGGCACATAGGAAGAGAAAGCAATGAAGAAGCAGACACGCTAGCCAACTTAGGCTCTACAGGCGCGCAAGTTCCACCTGGGGTCTTCCTAGAGCGCATTGAGCACAGATCCATCAAGGGAAAGCGAACACCTCCCGCATCGGCTGCACCAGCCAAGAATACAACACCCAGCACAGAGGATCCGCCAGTCGAGGTACTCCTCATTGAGCCTGTCGTGGGTTTGTCACGTCAGGTGTCATGGATGACTTCGTAGGTGTGGGATTACGCGAGTCAAACATCTCTGAGCTTCGGATCGTAGGAACAAACGATCAACACAGATTTACCCAGGTTCGGCCCCCTCAATGTGAGGTAAAAGACCTACTTCCTGCCTACCCTAGATTGGTATTGATATGATAATCGAGGTGTTACAATGGAGGCGATCCGATCTGGTACTCGCCGTATGAGCTAGGGTTTAAGGGCTTCTGGATCTGTTCTAAGCCCTGCGAGTCCTCTTTATATACACAGAGGCTCATCAGGTTACAAGAGTTCTACACGAAGCCTGATTATCTTTCTTGTCTTCCAAGGCAAGTTTGCACCGACCTTCTGGAGCCTTCCGTTATGGAGTCGCGATGCGAGATTGGCCCATCTTCTACGTGGCCCAACAATGATAACGCGACCTTGAGTCGCTGTTGCCAAATTTGAATAAGTCGCGGGTTAACTATTCCCCCGACATTAGCCCCCAAGTGTGGCCTGAACTTCATGGGATATGTTCTCTTGGTCTTGAATGTTTAGGCCGCACTTATAGGTATGCTGGATTGGCTTTGACTCGCACCTGGAAGACCATCTGACTTCGTGAGCTTCTTTGCTAGGGTAGCCTGATAGCTTCAAAACTTGATGACGATCCATCTTCAAATTTTTGATGATAATATGATGTAGCCCCCAAGGATTGAGCTGATGTATTAATCATCTCAATTCTTTCAGAAGGTTTTGAAGGTCGTCACCTATTACTTGACAGCATAAATAAACAATTGTTAAGATATAAACAATTGCAATTGGTGTTGCCGTACTATAAGCAGTACATCGACCTCTCGTTAGGCCATCTGAATCCTTAAGTGGGCACTCGCGCGACTCAGTATTTCCTAGGAACATGTGTGTTCAGGGTCGAGAGCGGCCATGATAGGCAATCAAGCTCGATTGACGCCACACCCCAGTACTTTGGCCACATAATGCGAGTAGCAATCCAACTTAAGGTAAATTTGTTGCCAGTAAGTTGGCTGTTTCAGGGTAACAAAGCCCCCAAGAAACATAATGATATGCCATGATAGGCTAAGCTATGATAAGTTTGATTATGATGACATAAGGTCGCGCCTTGGTGGCAACCGAGTGTTATACATAGGGTTGGATCGCGCGTAGGTGGCGATCCATGGTGATACATGGGGTCGGTCACGCCTAGGTGGCGACCAGAGATGATACAAAGTTTACGGCCGCGCCTAGGTGGCAGCCGGTTTCTGATACAAGGGTCGATCGCGCCTGGGTGGCGATCAGATGTTGCATAGGTCGCGCCTAGGTGGCGACCAAAGTTGAAGTTCTAGCCCTGAGTGGCTGTGATGATACTCAGCTATAAAGCTGGAAAGGATGATGCTTGGCTCTAGTTAGCCTTTTCTTATGTATAGTACGGTCGCAGGTGTGCGACGTTCCAAGGGCGAGGTGCCTCGAGACGATCCTCGAAATCATGGCGTTCGCTGCTTTCTTCCCTTACATCCAGCAGATAGTACGACCCATTGTTTAGCTTCTTGCTGATGATGTAGGGTCCTTCCCATGGAGAGGACAGCTTATGCATTCCCTTGTGATCTTGTTTAAGTCGCAGTACTAGGTCGCCTTCTTGAAAGGTGCGGGTTTTGATGCGTCTGGCATGATAGCGTCGCAAGTCTTGTTGATATACCGCTGACCTTGATGCTGCCAAGTCTCTAACCTTTCTAATGTGTCCACCGAGTCTTGCCGAGCTATCTCATTATCTGTCTCGATGTAAGCCGCAACTCTTGGTGAATCGTGTATGATGTCGCTGGGCATGACTGCTTCTGCTCCATAGACCATAAAATGGTGTAAACCCTGTTAGGGGTTGTTCTTAAGCTCCACAGTACTGCTGGCAATTCCTCCACCCAACATCCTGGAGATGCTTCAACCTTTTCAATAAGGCGCGGCTTAATTCCATGGAGAATTTCCTGGTTAGCTCGCTCAGCTTGTCCATTGCTCTGCGGGTGTGCTACTGACGTGAGGTCTCCTTATCCCATTGTTTGCGCAAAATATCTGTGTAGCTCCTTCAGAGGTGTTGCTCCCGTTGTCTGTAATGATACTATGGGGGTACCCAAAGCGGAATATGACCTTCTTCAAGAACTTGACTGCTGTTTCAGCCTCACAATCTCCCACAGGTTCTGCTTCTATCCACTTTGTGAATTGTCCACCATGACCAGGAGGTGAGTTTTTCCATTTGAAGACCGTCTGAAGGGCCCACCATGTCAAAACCCCATACGGCAAAAGGCCATGTGATGGGTATTGTGCGAAGTGCTTGAGCTGGCATATGATCTTGCCTAGCGTATCTTTGACATCCGTCGCACACTCTGACAATTTGCTCTGCATCTGCTAATGCTGTTAACCAGAAGAATCCATGTCGGAACGCCTTTGCCACCAAAGATCTTGACGAAGCATGATGGCCACAATCGCCTGAATGAATTTCGTGCAAGATTTTTCGTCCCTCTTCTGATGAACACATCTTTGGAATGTTCCTGAGACGCTGCGCTTGTATAATTCGTTGTTGATGATTGTATAGCCTTGGATCGCCGTATTATTTTGCGCGCCTCAACCTCATCATCTGGCAGCACTCCGCGACTTAAATATGCCATGTATGGCTCTGTCCATCCTGGCTGTTCATGCAGGGCTGCGACTAGAGTTGAATCGTCCCTGGCTCTGCAATGTCAATTTCTGCTGGAGGTTTGACTGATGGATTATGCAGCTCATCTAGGAAAACATTGGGTGGGACTGACTGTCTATTGGATCCAAGTCGAGACAGGGCATCTGCAGCTTCGTTTTGTCTCCGATCAATATGTTCAACTTGGTATCCAGTGAAGTGTCCAGCAATTCTGTCCACCTCCCTCCTGTACGCAGCCATATTTGCATCTTTGCTATCCCATGTTCCAGAGACCTGCTGTGCCACCAAGTCTGAATCGCCAAAACAGTGTATGCGACTGATGTTCATCTCCTTTGCTATACGTAGACCATGAAGCAGTGCCTCATATTCTGCCACGTTATTTGTGCAGTTGAAGTGTATCTGTAGCACATACCGCAGCTTGTCTCCCTTGGGGGATGTTAGAACAACTCCGGCCCCCGAGCCATGTAATTGTCTTGACCCATCAAAGTGCATAGTCCAGTATTTTGTTTCTGCCATGTTTGGAGCGACTTGGATTTCTGTCCAATCGTTGATGAAGTCTGCGAGGGCTTGCGATTTAATTGATGTGTGCGGCTCGTAGCTGATATGATGCGGTCCCAACTCAATTGCCCACTTGGCGACTCTTCCAGTGGCTTCCCGATTGCGGATAATATCTGCTAGGGGTGCTGAACTGACCACTGTTATTGGGTGTTCCTGGAAGTAGTGCTTCAACTTGCGACTCGCCATGAATACGCCAAATACTAGCTTCTGCCATTGGGGGTAGCGCTGCTTTGAGGCCGTGAGTACTTCACTTACGTAGTATACTGGCCTTTGAACAGGGTGTTCCTTTCCAGGCTCCTGCCTCTCTACAACCATGACGGCGCTCACAGCACGAGAATTTGCTGCTATACAACAACATAGGCTCTTTATCCTTTGGAGCCGCCAAAACTGGAGCATTTGTTAATTGATGTTTCAAGGCTGTCAGAGCTTCGTCGGCCTCTGCATCCCAAACAAATGTGTCTGATTTCTTCAGCAATTTGTACAAAGGTAGTGCTTTCTCTCCCAGCCTTGATATAAAGCGACTCAAAGCTGCGACGCAACCGGTAAGTCGTTGTACGTCCTTTATCTTTTCTGGTTTTTGGAGATCCATTACGGCCTTTATCTTGTCAGGGTTGGCCTCAATGCCTCTTTCTGATACTATAAATCCCAATAGCTTTCCTGCTGGTACTCCAAAGACGCACTTTGTAGGGTTGAGCTTCATATTGTACTTTCTGAGATTGGTGAATGTCTCTGCCAGGTCACTGATAAGATCCTGGCCAACTTGCGACTTAACCACAATATCATCTACGTAGGCGTGAACGTTGCGACCTATTTACTCGTGCAGACAATCACTAGTAGGGAAAAGCTTATTAGTGGCGCACCAAAATATGCTATCAGTGGCGCACTAGTGGTGCGCCACTAAACTCGCGCCACTGATAAGTGTTACCAGTGGCGCACCAGCGGTGCGCCATAGGTAACCAAATTACCAGTGGCGCACCAGTCAGTGCGCCACTGATAGTCTATACTGGTGCGCCACAGGTAATCTTAGGGGCACACCATATACACGCACTCGTGTCAACTTACCAGTGGCGCACAATGCAAATGGTTGGCCACTAGTATCAATTTATGGAATAAAAAAAATAAAATCCAAAATTGATATTAAACCACAATTCAAAAATCGAGAAATAATTAAATACATTTACAGATTTACAAAAATGCTCCACAAAAAACCCTAGCCCCACGACGCCCCATCACGCGCCGCCGCCATGGCTGACTCCGGCGGCGGGCAGGCTCAGAGGCGCGAACTTCTCCGCGAGGAAACCGCCGCGGCCCATCGACGCAAGGAGGCCGCCTCCATGGTCGGCGTGTGCGAGGGAGACCGTGCGCGTCAGCGTCGGTGGTGAGCAGAAGGGGTCGTCCTCGCCGCTGGTCGACGCCGCTGCCCCGCACCCACCGGCGCGACGACTGCGAATGGCGGCGCAACCGGGCCGCAGAGGAGGATGAGGGAGAGGGCGAATGGCCGGCAGAAAGCCGCGAGCTTCTCCGCCATGGTCAACCCGCTTCGCCGCGCCGGCTGCTCCGCCCCGTCCGCGTCTCCGCGCGCACGTCTCCGCGGCCGCGCCGGGCTGCCCTCACCGTGCACGCTACCGGCTGCTCCGCCCGCCCACGCTCCCTGGCCGGCTCCCGCGCCCTGCTCGCAGTTTGGGACGAGGAAGATGAGGGGCGAGCAGGAGGAGGAAGATGAGTAGCGAGCTGAGCGGGAGCGGTGGACGGCGTCGTCGGCTAACTGCAGAGGAAGATGAGAGTCATGCGTGTGCTTGGGAGGATAAGGCAGAGAAGCAACGCGTGCGTGTGATTGTTGCGTGTGTGGTGGAGATCGATGGAAGAGGTGGAGAGATAAGGTAGAGAGAGAGAGGTGTGTGGTGCGTGACTTTAAAAAAAAAAGGTGTGGTGCGTGACAGCATGAGTATCTGTGGCGCACAAGCTCACCGTGCGCCACAGGTAAATTTTTTACCAGTGGCGCACTGAGTCTGGTGCGCCACAGGTATTCTCTCTCCACAGTTTGAAATATCGTCCGACAAATACCTGTGGCGTACCAGCCCTAGTGCGCCACTGGTAAAAAATTTACCTGTGGCGCACCACTGCCCGGTGCGCCACAGGTAAAAAAATTACCAGTGGCGCACTACTGTCTGGTGCGCCACTGGTAGTCTCTCTCCTCCAACTGGAAAATTTTCAAGTTTAGCTGAAACTTACCTGTGGCGCACCAAGTTTACGGTGCGCCACTGGTAAAAATTTACCAGTGGCGCACTGCAATCTGGTGCGCCACTGGTATTTTTTTTTTCAAAATCCAGGAAACCTGGTGAGAGACTATCAGTGGCGCACAAGTGGCTGGTGCGCCACTGATAGCATCTCACGTATAAGCTTTTCCCTACTAGTGAATTTTGAATGCACCTTTGATAAGTCGCACCTGCGTTCTTCAACCCAAAGGGCATGCTGACATAACAAAAAGCTCCGAAGGGTGTGATGAAGGACGTCTTTTCTTGGTCCTCCTTCTTCATCTTGATTTGATGGTAGCCTGAATAGGCGTCCAAAAAGCATAACAGCTCACACCCAGCAGTTGAATCAATCACTTGGTCGATCCGTGGCAAAGCAAATGGATCCTTTGGACAGGCTTTGTTAAGACTGGTGTAATCAACGCACATTCGCCACGTACCGTTCTTTTTCATAACCAAGACCGGGTTTTCCACCCACTCGGGATGGTATACCTCCGTGATGAATCCTGCAGCCAGTAGGCGAGCTATTTCCTCCCCTATTGGCTTTCTTCTATCATTGTGGAAACGCCGTAGTGGCTGCTTCACTGGTTTAGCCACGGGGTTCACTTTGAGGCTATGTTCTGCTAATTCTCTTGGTATCCCTGGCATATCTGATGGCTTCCATGCGAAGATGTCCTTATTTTCCTGAAGGAAAGCGACGAGAGCCTTCTCCTGTTCTTCTTCCATATGTGCTCCAATGCTGGTTTGCTTGGATGAGTCGCCAGGAACAAGATTTATCTGCTTGGTGTCCTGGGCCGCTTTGAATTTCATTGGTGGCTCGGCAGACGGCGTGGTAACTACGCTCATATCATTTGGGTCCACCTGCGACTTATAGCCTTTCAGTTCTTCCGCGGCACAGGCTGATTCTGCGAAGGCCGCATCCCCTTCTTCACATTCTATTGCTTTTTCTCTGTCTCCGTATACTGTGATGACCCCTTTTGGTCCTGGTATCTTCAACTGTAGGTACACGTAGCATGGCCTGGCCATAAACTTAGCGAAGGCTATTCTTCCAAACAAAGCGTGATATGGGCTTTGGAATTTTACCACTTCAAAACATAGGAACACGCTTCTGAAGTTCTCCTCTGTCCCAAAGGTTACCCCTAGGGTTATTTTCCCCGCTGGCTGTGCAGACTTTCCTGGGACAATGCCGTGGAACACGGTTGACGTGGGCTGCAGGCTGGAATCCTTGAGTCCTAGACGCTGGAACGTGTCGTAGTACAAGATGTTAATGCTGCTTCCTCCATCCATAAGCACTTTGGTCAGCTTGTATCCTGCTACATATGGTGCCACAACCAGTGCCAACTTGCCAGGTTCCCGTACTTGTGGCGGGAGATCGTCGCGACTCCAGGTTACTGTGTGTTCTGACCACCTTAACCAATTGGGTGTTGCTGGTATCACGGCGTTCACCTGTTGATTCCTGCGACCCAATTTCTCTCCCCTTTTGGAGGTGTCGATAACTATTGTGTGATACTGCCCCGTTTGCCTGTGGTTGCTCGCGCTGTGCTGCCCAACATTTGCGTCATGAGCTGTACCAGGGTTTCCTTCGTGGGAATTTCCCCTGTTGTGCTGGCTTTCTTCTTTCCACTTCTTGTAATAGTTGCATTGTGCCTTGGTATGGTCCGCTGGCCGTCCATCACCTGTTGCATGAAGGTCGCACGGCCGATTAAAAACTTCTTCCATATTGATTGGACGGGAGCCCTGAGTGACCATCTTCATTTTTGCGTTTGTTTGGATTCGCGTTGTTGTGGCTTGTCTGCTGCTGTTGGGGCTTGTTGGAGTTTTTCTTTCCTTTGGCAGCAACCTCCTCTTCTTCTCCATCTGACACGTCTATGGTTTTATCCGAGCTCGCGTATTTGTTAGCCGCAGCCATTACCTCGCTGAGGCTCTTGACTTTGTCCTTCATGCGACCCAGCTTATGAATCAGCGGCTCGAACTTGCAGTTTTTCTCCATTACCAGGACGGCTGAGCTTGGTGGTATGTTATCTGAGGAATGTATTATTTCTGCCACCCTCTTCATCCAGTGGCGACTTGACTCGCCTTCCTTCTGAACACAACGCTCGAGATCTTCTATATTGCCAAGTCGCTTGCAAGTTCCTTGGAAGTTCTTAACAAAAGCATCCTTCAGTTTCTCCCAAGTATTTATAGAGTTGGGAGGCAGATTTTGCAGCCATATGTGTGCTGCACCTTCTAGCATCATGTTGAGGTACCTTGCACATATTTCCTCTGAGGCGTTTAGAATGCTCATCCCCATCTCGTAATTGTTCAGCCAGGTGGTGGGATCCATACTGGCGTTGTAGTTTGCCACCTTGCGTGGCCCCTTGAAATCTTCAGGAAAAGGTTCCGATCTGATCCTTTCAGTGAAACATGCTGGCCCTTTGAGTCGCGAGGACAGGGCTGTGGATGTGCCCGCGGGGTTGTTGATTTCCGCGGGTCGCGTCTGCATCGCTGGCATACTTGCCTGTGCTTCTGCGACTTGCTCCTGCTGCCTCTGTGCGACTCCTGGTATGTTCTCTGGTGGCCTGCTTTGGACACTTCTTTCTGCTGTAATCCTGTGATTGATTGGCACGAGGGGTTGCTGTCCTCCGACCTCTGCCCTGTTGGCCTGTTGCAGGACAGCAGTGCTTAACATCTGTATCGCGCGCCGTGCTTCAGCATTGACCGGGTCATCGCCTGTTGGCACCATCTGAGTCAAGATATTAGCCGCAGCATACATGTTATCGACAGGGTTTTGGTAATGGCCCTGCGGGGTGTGAAACCTCCTTGGTTGCTGCTGGGTCTCTTGATTTACTGGCCCCAATCCTTCCGCAGTTGTCTGAGCGCCTGCTCCCGCGGCTGGAGTAGGCGGGAGTTCCACTGTTGGTTGAGTCGCGCGCAGTTGTGTTTGCGAGTCAACCTGTCGTTGAGTCGCAGCAAGCGCGGCTACTCTTTGCCGCTCCTGTTGGATTCCTTGGTTTATCTGGTCGAGCCTGCGGCGCTCTTCTTCCATCCTCCGAACCTCATATAGGAGCTCGGCCCTGGCGGCCTCGATTTCTGTTGCTCGGACGGCGGCGTTTGTGGCTGACACAGGGACAAGTAGCGGGTTGCTTGGAGGTGCCGATACTTCGGCTTCTCCAGCGGTTCCTGACGCACCTGCTCCTCCAGTAGTGTAGACCGCGACTTGCGTCGTCTCTCGATCTGGTGACAATGCGATTTCTGGTGGGTAACCCCAGCAACTTTCTTCAAAGGCAGGTACGATGGACCCAAACTCTTGCGAGTCCATGCTTTCCATGGATTCCTCTTCATAATCGGCGACTTCCTCTGCTGAGTTGCCTTCTTGGATCTTGCTGCTGCCAATGAATCCAACGAAAACGTTAATGGATCCGAACGGGATGATGTGGCCGGTTTCTAGGTAGTCAGCTTCCGGTCCCCAGCTTGAATCGTCAATGAGAGGTGTGCCGTCGACCGTGATGATACGGCCAACGGCGAAATCTTCAGCTCCTTTCATGGATCCTGCGCGGAACGTGACGCTCTTGACCGCAGGCCCCACGGTGGGCGCCAACTGTCGTGGGTTTGTCATGTCAGGTGTCATGGATGACTTCGTAGGTGTGGGATTACGCGAGTCAAGCATCTCCGAGCTTGGGACCGCAGGAACAAAAGATCAACACAAATTTACCCAGGTTCGGCCCCATCAATGTGAGGTAAAAGACCTACTTCCTGCCTACCCTAGATTGGTATTGATATGATAATCGAGGTGTTACAATGGAGGCGACCCGATCTGGTACTCGCCATATTAGCTAGGGTTTAATGGCTTCTGGATCTGTTCTAAGCCCTGCGAGTCCTCTTTATATACACAGAGGCTCGTCAGGTTACAAGAGTTCTACACGAAGCCTGATTATCTTTCTTGTCTTCCAAGGCAAGTTTGCACCGACCTTCTGGAGCCTTCCTTTATGGAGTCGCGATGCGAGATTGGCCCATCTTCTACGTGGCCCAACAATGATAACGCGACCTTGAGTCGCTGTTGCCAAATTTGAATAAGTCGCGGGTTAACTATTCCCCCGACAGAGCCAACTTGGACTCAACCTTTTCTAGCATACATACTCCGCAACGAGTTACCAGAAGACATAACCGAGTCCCGGCGCGTCACTCAGCGATCCAAAGCATACACCGTCATCAACGGCGAGCTATACAAACGTAGCATATCAGGTATGTTCCAAAAATGCATCGCATTCGAAGATGGCCAAGCCATACTTCGAGATATTCATGCATGTACCTGTGGGCATCACGCCAGCAGTCGATCACTCGTAGACAAAGCCTTTTGAGCAGGTTTTTACTGGCCCACAGCACTCAAGGACGTGGAGGACATAGTCAAAAGGTGCATCGGCTGCCAAAAATTCGCAACAAAGCCGCACGCACCCGCATCGGCGTGGAAGACAATACCATTGGCCTGGCCTTTCGCCCAATGGGGGCTCGATATGGTTGGGCCACTCAAAAAATCTTCACATGGCGGGCATACTCACCTCCTGGTGGCAGTCGAGAAATTCACAAACTGGATCGAGGCGGTCCCCATCACAAATTCGACTGCTACTACGGCAGTCAACTTCATAAAAAGCATCATCTACCGCTTCGGTTTCCCAAACAGTATTATCACTGATAATGGCACAAACTTCACGGCTGAAGAATTTCGCAATTTCTGCAAAGAGCAAGATATCACGCTCAACTATGCATCCGTGTCACACCCGCAGTCCAATGGCCAAGTCGAAAAAGCCAATGGACTCGTGACAAGCGGCATCAAGAAGCGCCTCCTGGTGCCACTCAAAAGAGCCGCGAGTGCGTGGGTCGAAGAACTCCCATCTGTGCTATGGAGCCTACGCACAAGTCCCAACGCTTCAACACAGTTCACACCATTTTTCATGGTCTACGGCGCAGAGGCAATCCTGCCATCAGATGTAAGGTTCAATGCACCACGAGTTGAAGCGTACAACGAAGACGACGCAGACAAAGCACTCGAAGACGCAGTCGACTTGCTCGACGAAGCGCGCGACACGGCCATGGCTCGCACAGTTGTTTACCAGCAGGATCTCCGCAACTACCACAGCCGTCGACTGCGCACCAGGTCCTTCGTTGTTGGCGACCTGGTTCTTCAATTGAAGCAGAAGAAGGTGCACAAGCTCGCCTCCCCATGGGAGGGACCCTTCATCATCATTGAAGTCCTTGGCGGTGGCGCATATCGACTGAAACAAGCAAAGACAGGCAAACTTTCACATAATCCTTGGAACGTTGCGCACCTGCGCCGTTTCTACGCATAGAGTGCTCAAAATCATAACAATGTAATAGGCGATATGTCGGATGGCTGCAGGTTTTAGACACGCTCTTTTCCTTACCAGGGTACCTATGGGGGCTGGAAGGTTTTTAATGAGGCGGCCTGCAGCCTAACATTCAAAAGTGGAATATAATCAATGTTCCTCCTGCTTCTCTGTGTTTACTACTCACATAACTCATAACTTAACCGCACCCGAATACTCGGGGGCTGCGTTGTCAATCACACGAGCTCTCGCTCCTGCAAAACACAACACCTTAACCGCACCCAAACACTCAGGGGCTGCGTCAAAAAGGTTCAAGCAAAAAACGCAAACTTCGCAGCTGCACTCGAATAACTCGGGGGCTGTGCAGTCATTGCTTCACAATCAACACATATTTCACAAACCCCACTCGATGGACTCGGGGGCTGGGCAAATGCCAAAATACACAATTCATATTATATACAAAAAGTCAAATTTACACTCGGGGGCTCCCCTTGTACAAAACTTACACTCATAAGTCACTCTAATCCTCCGGCTCGTCTTTGATGGGCAGCGCAGGACCACAAAGTTGGGCGTGAGTACGCTCAACCAGCATTTCCGCAGCACGAATAGTGCCATCTAGATATTCCTGGTCCAGAGTCGCCCCAATTGCGGGTGGTGGTAACACCAAGAATGGTCGCTGACTCCGCACATACGCCATTGCCGCGTTCGCTCCAACCACAAGCTTTTGGGTCAGCAGCTCTCGAGTGGGACCTGCGTGACGGAAAATATTCAGCAAGGCGTGGATCCCTTGTGGTTGGGGCCCCGCGGGAAAAAGTGTCTTTTTGAGTCGGATGAAGGCCATCCTGCATAGCTCGAGTAACTGAGCACTCCGCCAAGCACGATCCTTCAGCGTGGCGAGTATACGCGCATGATACCTATCGAGCCAAAAATGTTGACGTCCGGTCGTGGGGTGGTCAACAACACTCTCCAAACGCTCCTCAACACGAGCCTGTTCTGCTTGGAAGTCGTCAACAAAGCCTGCAAAATATACGAGTTGAGTCAGAAAGAAAAAGAATGGCCACACGACTGTAAACTGGGCAAGGATCATACTCACATTCGAGTTGCCTGTTTACAAGCTCCATCTCGCCAAGCACATAATCCTCGCGTTGGGTGGCCAACGCTGGTCTCATCTTCAGCAAATTCAGCTCGTTCTGAGCACTCTTTAGGTCTTGCTCCATTTTCACAAATCGAGTTTTCATAAACTCCATAACTTTGGCGTCATTTGCCACCTGCGCTTGTGACCGGGTGGCAGAAGTAGGTTGCGAGGAGCCACTCGAAGCAGCGGGTTCCCGTGACTATTCATGAGCAAAATCACAATGCAAAGTTCGTATCAGAAGAGGAAACTCAAGGCATAAGTTGGGATCAAATAAGCATACAACTCTTCGAGTGCAGGCACATTAACAAAAGACCATTGGCATAAAAGAGTAGCAAAACCACACGCATACTCGAGCGGTTCAAAGGTATCATTACATGGCATAAAAAGAAAGGGTTTATCTGCCCTAAATCTAAGAAGCAGACTCCGACTTAGCCCTAAGCGCGCGAGCGGCAACCTCTGCTGACCGGCGCTCCATGGTGGCCATGAAAGTTTCGGCCAGTCGCGCAGCTGGCCCGCTAAATCCCTTCAGAGACACGAGCTTCCCGTCTGGCTTCCGCGGGAACTCAGAAAGAGCTTTCTCGTAGTCACCCTCTAATCCGTGACCTAAAAGGAGCTTGAGGGTGGACTCCGAGCCGCGTACCGTGAGGGCGCGAGCGAAATCCGCCATGGAAGAAGTCCCCGGGCCAAAGACGTCGGCGAAGCCATCCACAGTCGACGGCACTTCGCCACTCGGGAGCACAGCCTTGTACACTACGCCGAGTCGCGAGTGCATCCTTCGCGTGGGTGCACACGGTCCCGAGGTCCCCCACAACACGGTCGAGTGACAGATCGCCACTCGCCATGTCTGCAAAGGCCGGTGCGCCAACAGCTCATTTAGAAATCACAAAGAGCAAAAATCAACATATAGCGTTCAGCAGCTACACCATAATGTCAAAGGTAAAGGATTACTCACCTCCCATGACCTGCGCGAGTTCCGCCAGTTATTCAGCATATCCTCGCTCGCGCACGGCAGCTGAGTTTATGGCAGCATCCAGCTCTTTCTTCGACTCAGCGCGCTGCGCGGCGAGTGCCTCTTCCAGCTCCTTCACGCGGGACTCAGCCGCTGTCTTTTCGCCTGAAGTAGCAGATCACATATAGTTCATAATCGACAAAGCCAAGCATTGCAAAAAGAGCTTTAGAATCAGCAGCAAAATCAACTTACGATTGAGCCGCTCCAGGTCATTGCGCAGGTTATCCCTCTCCTGCTCCACCTGGACATAGGCCTTGGCAGAGTCCGCCAGGGTGCGGTAGAAGGGCTGCAAACACACGCATTCAGCATAAGTTACAACGCACACAGTCCCAAAGTACGCGGACTAGTCGAAAGATACTCACATGGCTCGTCCACGGTTTAGGGGTCACGGCAGATGTTCCGACCTCCAGAGTCGCCACACTAGCAACCTTGGCCGCCTCGACAACAGCAGTGGTGGCTATCGGCTGGACGACCTCGTGTGCGGCTGGAGAAACGTCAGGGTGATCCGGAGTCGGAACTCTCTCGGCTGGAGGAGACGAAGGCCGCTAGGTCTCAGCACTGCGAATGGCACAAAGGAAAACACCATCAGCACAAGTATGCAACAGCAGAAATTTTCATATCATAAGCAAACGCACAAACTTGTGCTCCTCATCTTCCTCATAGTCGAGGTCGTCAAAATTTGGGCCTCCAAAAGGAAGGGCCCCACCCGACTGGGGAGGAGGAGTCGAGCTCCTCGAGCATACATGCAAAGGAGCGGCCTTGGCAACGGGTGGTGAGCCCGATTCCTCGTCATCCTCCAAGCCCTGCTCCTTCGCGGGTGAACTCGCAGAGGAAGATACTTTTTTTGCCAATCGACGACGCTTTGGAGGCGTGACATCGATTTCGTGGTCAGATGCGGCCACTTCTTCAGTCTGTACCTCCTCTGCTGCTTCCTCTTCAACCTCCTCCACATGCGAAGTGGTGGCGGAAGGGATTGGTGAGTGATCTCCCATCGCTTCTACCTCTTGCACCTGTGTTTCTTCGGTCGGCCCACCTTCTGGCAGAGGAGGAAGAGAGGCAGCAGTCGGATGACCCTGCATATCACATATCACAACTGCAAAGTTAGAAGCGAAATTCGAAGACTGCAAATCACACGAGTGGCCACTCTCGACGACAAAAAAGCAATAGCTGCACTAACCTCAGTCAAAGGATTGTCAGCTCCATACGGAGTGACAGGGCAGTCGACGTTGCAGGGGTCGGAGGCCTTGAGGTTGGTGATGGACCGCACATGCGCCACCAGCTCGTTCCTTGACAGCTCTTCTGGGCTCATCCGACTGGGATCGTGCGCGCCCTCATACTGCCACATGGGGTGTGCTCGGGCACGGATCGGCCACACCCGTCTCTTCACAAAGGAAGCAATCAGATGGACGCCGGTGATCTTATCCAACAAGCCTCCAATCTGGGTCAGCAAAGGTCCTGCCTCCGCCAGTTCTTCGGCTGAAAGCTGGTGATCCCACGCCTTGGTCCTCGCAAAACCAGCAGTCGAGAAAGCGGCGACTGCGCCCTGCTCGACGTTGACGTAGAACCACCCCTTCCTCCAGCCTTGCGCGGAGTCGACTGTCTTCAGGCAAAAATAGCGGGTGTCGCCGCGCACCTGGATCCCGCAGCCGCCCACAGGGTAGGTGCGGCCGCCTCCCCTGTTCAGTCGCACCCTGAAGATGGCCTTCCACAATGCCCAGCTGGGGGCAACTCCAAGAAAGCATTCGCACAGCGTGATAAAACACGCAATGTGCAGAACACCGTTAGGGGTGAGATCATGGATCTGCACCCCGTAAGCATAAAGCAAACCACGAACGAAATCGTTGAGGGGGGGCGAAAAACCTCTCGGCAGAAACTCCGCAAAACAAACGCGCTCATTGGCGCGTGGTTCAGGGAGTACCTCCTTGGGCGATGGCGCGCGGACAGCCAGATGATCCGCGGGAGGCAGCAGGCCTTCTTCGTGGAACTTGGTCAGATGGGAGTCCCTTATGGTGGACTTCGCCCAGTCTTCGCTGCTCTTCTTCAGGCCGGCGGCGGCCGCAGATGCGCTCGCCGCGCTCTTCTTGCCCTTCATCGCCGCGTCAGTCGCGGCGGCGGACGCAGCACCTCGCTTGGAACCTCCACCTTTTGCCATTGGCAGCGTGGATGGGTGGAGCACAGCAAACTTGATCGCAAGAGCAATGGAGAAGCGGCGCAAGGAAGAAGACGAGATGGGAAGCGGCGTAGGAGGCAAATGGCAAGTAAAAAACTCTGCCATCGCCGCTCTTCCTATTTACCACAAGTCACAAACGATCATCACCGTTAATCCATAATCATACGCTCCGCGCGACATCTTACCATACACGTGGCGGCCACGGAGAGCAACCGTCGCCGGCCACTCCGCCCACTAGGCACGGCAATCCAGGAACCATCATCACGCCCCGTGAAAATCGCGCCAGAGCGGTCAAATCAAGTCCAAACAGCGCCGTCCTTGGTCAGCTCTGCATACTGGGCGCACAAACATGTCGCGTCCCATCAGCCTTACCAGGCACGCCACCGCTTGTCAGAGATGGCAGTCGCAAAAATGCGTCATTGTTGACGTTACTTCATCTTGCACAACTGGCATAAAAGTCACTCGATGTTTTCTTCGACTGATATCACACAAGAATTTCGATTGGTCTTTCGGCAGAGATGCCAGTCGAGGGTTCTTCGACTGAAGCATAATACTCCCATCGGGAGCGTATCAAAAAATTTCTTTCACTAACATATGCAGGATAAAAAGATTTGAGATTATCCTCCATTGCAAGCAATAAAGCACAATCTCGGGGGCTACTCCCATCGGGAGCGCTGACGCGCACCCGATAGAATAATAGCAAAGTATCAGTCGACAAATGACTCGACTCGGTTCATATGCAAAATCATACTCGAAATATTCCCGAGTTGTATCTGACGATCCTCGGATGCTGCATGCATAGTGCAAAGGTAAGACCCGCCGATCCGTCGAGCTGGGCTAGGGCCCGCTCCAGCAGCGTTATCCTTAAACTTTCCGTGTCAGCAGACATGATGAAAATCCCGACGGATGTGTTGGGTAAACTCAAAGTTATACTACAGTTCGATTCAGTAAGACCTCAACGGCCTGTTTCGAGTCTGACCAGTTTGTTCCAGATTCGAGTCCGGGGACTCGAGTTTGATTGAAAGCTAGTATGGTTTTGCCCGAATGGTAGTTAACCGGCCCCGGTCCATCATGTGTGCCGGGCCTGCTAAGCTATTATCCGTTGATTTTCATAAGCAAAAAGTTATAGTCGATGAAATACTCGACATAGCCAACGTGTGCCATTTCATACAGGAATTCCAATTATATGATACAGATGCAAAGAATATAACATGCACAGACAAATGAGTCCATGCCCGACTCTTCGAATCAGACAAGTACTCGGGGGCTACTGACATGGGTATACCTATCGGGTACCCTACCATGAGGGTACCTGGTGCACGTATCGACTAAGCCCAACTATCAAGAGCCTACGAAAAGCCCATGAAGGAAGGCCCAAGAAGATGGAGTACCCTCCAAGTTAGCGAAGCCATAGTCGGTTTAGACTTATTATATAAAGGCTGGGAGGGCCGTCGAACCGGACACGCACTTTCAGAATCACCAAAAACCCTAGCGAGATCAACATCTCGCCGGGATCCCCTTGTAATCCTCATATTCTCGCAAATCAATAACATACAGGCAGGACGTAGGGGTGATAACTCCACACGAAGGCCCTGAACCTGGGTAAAATCCTTGCCTCGCTTGTCAGCCGACGATACTACCAGCTCTACCACGTTCTCTCCCCCATATTCATAACCCAGGGACCTTAACCATGGGTCTTGATGAGTCTACCCCTCGTCAGCCTGTTTGGTTCAAAAGAATTTTCAAAACACATGAAAAGAAAACAATGAGCACTATGATGTCATGACATGCTGAATCCTACGTGAATTGAAAACACATGAGTTTGTAATACATTTTGTTTGATTGCGTTGTAGGAAAAACACAAGACTTTTTCAGAAAGTGTTTGTGTGTTTGGCATAGTTGCCGTAAAACAAAGAAATTTTCCATGAGATTTGACTTAAGGAAAATTTTCATAGGGAATCGCATACAAAATAGACAATAGAAAAAATTCCTATGATTTAAGATCCTACAAACTAAGCAAGCTTTATAGCAAAAAAATCCTAAGTAATCCCTCCGTTTTTATTTACTTCGCGTTCTGGGTTTTTTCGAAGTCAAACTATTAAAAGTTTGACCAAATATATACGAAAAAATAACAACATCTATAATATCAAATGCATATAATATGAAAATATATCTTATGATGATTCTAATAATATTAAATTTATATAATATGTGTTTATAATTTTTCCTATATATTTGGTTAAAATTTACAAAGTTTGACTTTGACTAAACAAAGAACGCAAAGTAATTGTGAACGGAGGGAGTAATGAAATTCTCCAAAGTTCATATAAGATTTATTTGAACCAAACAAACCCTAAATGCGTGGCTACGACTCCGAACCAAAAATGCATAAGAAAAAGTACCAGCTTCCTTTTATTTCTCCTTGAAACAGGCTTTCGACTCGCTTTATAAATAAAGCCATAACATCCATACAATGTCCAACCATCACGACAGAAAGTACAAGGAAAATAAAGGTCTGCTGGCGCAACAGCACAAACATGCCCAAAACGGAAAGACACATGAAACGATACATCTCCGCATGGAGTCCCACTCAACGGCTCGACGACGAAGATAGGTGACGGGACGCCACCAGGAAATCCTCGATTATGCCATGTCCATCTGTCTACATAGCGGGTACCACTGCTGCAGAAATGCGAAGAATTTAAACACATAATCAGAGGCACGCCTAAGGAAGACACACTCGATAACCATCTTATTACGAATAGTCCATAAGGTTCAGGTCATCGCGATAAACACTAGCCAGAAGAGGCGCCTCCTCTTACTGGCACCCCAAGGTTTAGTGCCTGCCAATCAGGCCCCAAAGCCTCAGATACGAAGCTCCATAGGATGGAAGCCACAGGATAGGTGAAAATAATGTGGGTCTCGGACTCAGGAACCGCACACAAAGGGCAGAGGCCATCACCCGGCCCATGTCGTTTGGACACCTCCACGCTAGAGGGGAGGCTGTCCTGAAGAAGCTGCCACACAAAGATCTTGATTTTTAAGGGCATTGGAGCTTTCCACATCGGGGAGGTCCAAATCAGGGTGGGCTCTCTAAATAGGGCCCGGTACGCGGACCTGACGATAAAGCACCCCGAAGGTGCAAGACACCACGAAACACTATCTAGAGAAACTGAGAGCGACTGAGGGAGACTCGCACGTTGCACCTCCCACCGAGTGCCCTCCTCCGGGCACAGATTCTGACAAAACAGAATGTCCCAACCCTCATACTAGGCAGCATCGGCCACTAAGATCGTCGGGTTTGAGCAAATAACAAAGAGTTCTAGGAACTCATACCGTAGGGGGCGTCTACCAAGCCATGGATCGAGCCAGAACAGGGTATCCTCTCCATCGCCTATGGAGATGGAACTCCCCAGTCGAATCTCATGCTTAATGGTCTGGAGGGATCTCCAAAACTAACACCCCTCCTTCCGATCGCACAGCTTCCTTTTATTTCTCGATCTAAGCATGCTTCATTATTGAGACACGATATTACATGAAGCTATATCTTTGACGATCAAACTCTGATGCTTCTATAAACTTAGTTCTACATTTTTTTTCTCGAGAAAACGCAAAGCCCAACAGGCAAAGAGGAAAAATAATTAGTTCTACCAAGCACGGGAACCGCTCCCGCCACCGCCACGGCCGCCTCCTCTCGCCCACGCCCCCGTCGGCCGCCACGCCGAGTGCTCCCTCTGCACCGCGCCGCCTCCATCCCCACCTCGTGCCCAAGCTCCTCCAGGTCGAGAGCTGTACGCGCCGCCGCCGCTACCGTCGAACCGGCCGCCTCGGCTCTGCGCGGTGGCCACCCCGTGGGAAGCCCTCCAGTAGCCGCTGGCGCTGCCGCGCTCCTCTGCGGCAGCGTCTCGGCGTCACCTCTCCCCCTCCCGTAGCTGCTCCTTCCGATCTGCTGCGTCTCGGCGGTGACGGCGACGGCGGCGGCACTTGCTCTGCCCCGACCCATCCACCCCGTTCCGGCGTTCTTGACCTCTTCCTTGGGCATTGCCGGCGAGCTCGCCTTCCACAGGGTCTCTGGCTTGCGGGTGACCAGCGGCGGCCTTGCGCTTGGGTACGTGTACCACAACGGCCTCTTCGGAATGTCAGATTCAGTTACCGTCTGCAGAACATTCAGAGATCGAATGAAGCTCCAAATCAATCGAAATTATGTACCACTTCGTACCAATCTACCTTGTCAGGTACGATGACATTGTCCAGCAGTCTGAAGACCGGCTTCACTGCCTCAGGGTTGAAAAACACTGCTGATCTGAGACATCACAACATGATATTGAAAAAACGACATGAGCTGGCAGCTATCACCATGCATGAACACGATATGCTCTAGAGGGAACTTGCATCGTCTTATCATCTGCAATCGGTATAGCGTTTAACCGGGAGAAGCCGTTGGTTGGAAAATCAACATCTGGAGATAACCATCCTCCGATTTCACTGCCACGGGGAAATCAGAAAATTCAGCATCAGTTCTGCATTGCTCTGAATAAACTGTAAACGCCGGAACGTGTTCATCAAGTTTACATAAGTTTAGTTCAGACCAAGTACCCAGTGGATATCGGAAGCTTTTTCTGCGAGTAGTCGGACAGTGCCACAAATGTTGCATCATTTGCCAGATTGTTTGAGTTCCTCAGAAAGATTCTCGCTTGCCGAATAGTATTCCGCTCCATCTCATCCATCTAGTGTGTAAACAAGGTAAACCACCGTCACTACTAACTTGTGACTTATGATTTATGCAATAGTAGTTTTAAGTAAGTTTAACATTAGTATGGACGGTAAGCAATTGTTTTACCGTCAGATCTTTCTCAACCGTTTTGGTGGCTGAAAGCAGCAGTTTCTCATCTATGAACGGTAACTTTGCAATACCCTGAAACAGTTTATTCACTGAAAATTACCACAACCTCTCGTTGAAAATTAGCATCATATTCCTTTCTGCTTCAATCTAGCACCCAAAAGGTGTAGCTTAGCCATACTAAGCGCATCGACACTTGATCAGTTTAGGTTGAAATTATCTGTTGATTCAGTTTGTCCTGGTGCACGAGAGTAGCTTACTTGTGACAAGAAACGTTTCCCATCTGTATCGATTTCCAGCTCTGGTGACAAAAGAATTTCATCTACATAAGTTGATCAATAATCTGATGATGTAAATTCAAGAATAACAAGTATACTTGATGTATTAATTATTTTATTTATATACCTGATGGATAGAACAACTGTATTGTAGACTCTTCGCAGCCTATTAATTTACTATAACATTTTGGAAGGGCACATGACAGGACATGCCTTTCTGGTGGCAAAGCTGCCATTAGCTGATCAAATGGTTTTAGTGGTTTTCCCATGGTGAAAGATATCTTGAATTGATACAGAAGTTTGAGATCAGATGCGAAAGGAGCATAATTAAATGGGTAGTACCTGCAAGAACATGCAAAGTTTACCATAAGACAGATAATGAAAGCATTTGTCCTGCACATATCTATTGATCTACCTATTATCACTCTTATCAGAATACTATGAAATCTAATAGTTCTTTAGTCAAATGACGTACTAAAAAATAAAAATTCAGAACCATGAAATTACTGTGTTTAAGGAAATACAGAGACAAAAGACATATAATTTGTATCGGTTTATCTGTATACCAATTCCATGACGGTACTTCGGCAAAATAGCATTGAAACACCCAACATAATCCTTCTAAATACTTCTGAACCTAAATTCCATAAGAAAAGGATTCACCCGCAGAAAAATATTAGTAAAAGGAAAAAATTGTAAGAACAAGGACATCATATTGAAGTAAAATGCTGCATGCCAAGCCTCATGAGACTCCATTTGCGTGAAGACATAAAGAAATTCACAACCATTTCAGTTTGCAGCCTTCCGACTTCGTTAGAAGTTTCAGCACCAAACTTCTCTCTGTAGAATCGGGGTTTCCATCCTGGTGAGCCCAGTCTTATCTGCAGTAGAAGTGAGAAATTGCACACAGAAGAACACTATTTATAGCAGTATGTGTCACTAACCCTGTCATGGCTACAGGCTCCATTTTTTAAAAGATCATCCTTATTTTTTAGAATATCATTCACATTTCTCCAGAGCTCTCTGGTATTCAGATCAACCTGCAAACATACTCTCAGAGAACAAGAAAATCTATATAGGGAATCACTCAGGAGCTAATTTCAAGCATCCTTGATTTGTAGAAGAAAAAATAAAATAAAAAACATACATGAGACTTATCCGAGCTGCAAGTAGAAGTACTGCCTTGTGTCAAAACCATCTTCGAAGCTGGGTCTGAGCCACCGGGACTTTCTTCCTGAGTAGAGGAACCATAAGATCGCCACATATACACTTTATTTTGTAACTATAATTAATCCTACCACATTGTCAGATTTTCTTTCCTTCCATTCGTTTTCTGTAGCTTGACGTTTTATCCTGTGCAGCAACTTCTGCAAGCAAGCCAAAAATAAACAATGGAGAAGTGGGAATTGGCACAAGCGCACACTGTTAAACGAGGATGTTAACATACCTGTCGCAGTTCAAATCTTTTGAGGAAAATTTTCTCTTCACTCAAGGACAGTGCCTGAAAGAACTTTTCCAACCTTGAGACATCGAGGTACGCAGCATGTTTATCTTTGATCTGTTTTCAGTAGCAACACAATTACATGAAGGTACAACTCGATAGGCACAACCATTGATGAAATAAAAGTCTGAAATCCGTTAGGTACTTTTTCTGTGTTGACAATATAACCTCCCATTTCGTTGAAAGTTATTTTGTACACGTCAATGAGGAGATCAACTGCGAACTGTCACATGGATAAGAAAAACAATCACAGCAATGAACAAGCTTAAGGATTATTAGTATCTAAAATAACATATACATACTTCATGTATCTCGAGTGAGGGAATCCGTGGAATGAAATCGTTTCCCGTCAACAAACAAATAAAGATGAAGTCATCTATTAGCCTCTCAGTGTCATGTTTCCAACCTGGTACCGCCATTTCAAGTTCCAAGTACTCTCTCAGAACCCATACGTTTAGGAACTGCAGCAAGGTAAATGGCGTTATCTTCATAGTTACAATGAGAACCCTCCGTGGTAATGTCCAAGGGGGAAAAACCTGATGCAGTTCGTTGGGTAGCTTGCCCTTGGGACTTGCTTCTGTTGAATGTGGTTTCTGTATATGATATCACAGGGTTAAGCATGTTATAAATCTTGCTGAAACCAGCATTAAGCAGGGAGTAACGACAGACCTTTCGCAAGATTGAAATATTAACTTCGTGAGACGCCAAAGCGAGCATTATCAGATCTGCATCCTGCAATAATTCATCAGAGTTAACTATATAACTGGACATGAGTGAACATCTCAAATATCTAGTTCGATACTGTGGAGAACTTCGAATACTGAGAGAACAGTCAAGTGCATTGTGCAGTTAAAGTTCATACATGCCCATATATACAATGACGAGTGTTCGGATCATAGCTTTCCATGCTCCGTTGTGCACGAATGAAAGACATGATCTTGTCCTCCCCTTCTCCAGGAACATTTGCATCAGACAATATTACCTTCAGAAACAGACATATTGTGAACTCATCAAGCAATGACCAAATTTTAGACAAAATCAGCAACCTCACAACCATAAAATGTGTTATGATGGGACTGGTGTTTTACTGCTGGTACGGTCGCGTCCCTCATGCCGTGCTAAATGCAGGGCGATTAACAAAACACCCGCTTGTTAAATGCACTGCAGTGCCTCCGCCGAAACCAGATTAAGATGCTTGAGCTAGACAGAATTCCGATCCTTTCTTACTACGCCAAAGCTGAAACACTGCACCATTCAAACCTCCCTTTCCTGCACCATCGTCACCAAAGAAACTGCCTGGATCCGCTGTCACGCCTCTTCAACAGAAGCGCCATCCAGGTCCTCCTCCTCTCCCCTCCCTCCACCTTTCTTTACTCTGTTCGTGTGCTTCGGTGCTTGCTCGCCTCACCTTCGCGTGGACTAAACTGGCTTTGACTGGGGTCAGGGATAATCTAGACGCTATTTAATAACTAAGAGTGTGGTTTTCTGTTTCAGTGTTGAGGGGTGAAAACTGGAGGGGAAAATACCCACAAACAAAGCCAAACCTCGATGTCTTTCCACCAGGGATCAGTACTGATCCGACAGCGGATGTAGTACTCCAATGCTCCTGAGATTTTTTCCATGAATTCCGTGCCTGGCATGATGACAGTAGGATCTTCAAACCTGTATGTCTCTCGTGGTCGCACCTCCTTCCCTTGAACTTTGAATATCTCTGTCAAGAGCTTCGCTTCAACTTCCTGGCAGTTAGATCCAAGGAGGTAGACATGATCGATGCAATTTTCGTTAATTATGACATTTATCGTGCCACAGATGCAGGAAAATGAATAGAAAATACACTTAAGAGTTCACCGATGTATCATCCTTGGTAGTTTTGAAGTACCCCTGTCGCAGCTTGTTCATTTTGGCGAGAGGGGCAACGCCATCTGCGGTTTGATCCGAACCAAATAATTAAAGATCTGAAGGGATTGTTTATTCACAAGTTGCCTAGAATTCTAATCAATATCCAGTAATCCAATCATTCTCATCCTTGCCTCGCTTCATATATAACCTACATACCTTTTTTAAGGGGTAGATGATCCTCTACCTTGTAACTTCATTAATGGCGAAGGCCAAAAAGTTTACAATATTCTTACAACTTGTACAAACGCGAAGATGCCTTAACAACATTTCCACGAAAAGAAAAGAAAAGAAAAGAAAAGAAAAGAAAAGAAAAGAGAGGACGATGTGGCCTTGAAGAGCTGTGCTCTACTCGGCAAATCGATCTTCCCAAGCCAGGATTGCGGTATACCAAAAGTTGAAGTTACATGTTTCTGTGTTGCTGATATTGCACACTACTCTTGCTGTAGTTTTATGCTAAGTAGCATGCAATATTAAGTGGCAAAGTTTCAGGCAACTGGGAATTTTAGCAAAACTGTACTATTTACAAGCAGATCCATATATGGGAAGAGGAAGCTGCTAAATTGAGAAGAAGATCCATATATGTACGTACCAACTGCCAAGTAAAGGAGCCTCCTCGGCCTGACGATCCGGAACAAGTCATCTATGCAATCACACATGTGCCGCAAAAACTGCAGAGATGCAAGTGAAAGGCCAAGCTCAAGACTCACCAGAATAATTAAGCAGATTGCCATGGATGGAGATGCGTATTAATTACCCTCTGTTTTTCGGTCTGGAGCAAGTATGGATGATATCATTCATGTCAAGGTAGAGGTTGTCGAAGATGATGCGCTCCTCGCTGCAACCAACCGCAGATGATTCCTCGCCATCTTCTTCTTTGTCATCGTGTTCGTCTTCTTTGTCAGCGTCACTGTCTTCTTTGGCAGTGTCATCGCCTTCTTTTTCTTCTTCGTCGTCGTCGTCATCATTGTCGTAGGCAGGGGAGACGATTTTTGGGTACTTGCAAACGAGCCAACTGAAGAAAGAAGGCATTCCCATGGCAGATACTACTGGAGCTAGTAGAATCTTGGCATGGATAGAGAGGGGAAAGAGAGATTGATTTTGCAGTAGCAACTGGAGTAGAAACACTATCAAAGAAGACCGACAGAGGGAGTCGTTTCTTTATCCTAGCAAGTGGCAACCGCTTTTTCCTTTGCCGATTCGCTTTAGTTTCCACGATGGTTGGTTTCCTGTCCTTATCTTTGTTTCGATTAATTAAGCAACAGCACTACAGGGAGCGAATAGGCCTGTCGTCCTTTTGCTCTGTTTTGATTTGTCTTGCGCACTTCTTTACATTTATATATTTCTAGACTGCGACAGTCTACTTCTTAAATTCTACTACCTTTTTTGTTTGCGAATCTAAATTCCAATACTACGTAGGGAACTTATCTACAAAAAACTTTGTTGGATCGAAGAAGTTTCTGAACTGCTGCATGGACGACTTCGCGGACTGGTGGACGATGGCACTACGTTCACCCCCCACCGCTGCACAAGGGCACTTCGTCGGTTATCATGCTCATGGCCTGGTGGATCTGAAATCATCGCAACGCGGCCGTTTTTGACAACGCTCGGCCCTCCGAGGCCTCCTTGTTTAACACGATTAAGGCCGTGACACGATCGTGGGCAAACGCGGAGGCCACATGCCTTTGCCAGTTGCTTCCATAGACTAGCTTGTTTGGGTTTAGTTGTATGGTGTGGTTTTGGTCCAGTCTTGGACTTGTACATAAACCTTCTTTTCTATCAATGCATCGAAACGCAAAATATTATGCAGTCGATGTTCGCACAATATCATGAATAACATTACCACATCCATACCACATAGATAAAATACATCCTTACATTCAATTCATGTAAATACCCTGCATTTTGGGAGTGGAATTACATAGATAATATTTTGATATATTTTCTATGGAAACGTGCAAACTTGTCATGATTAAGGGAATGATACTCTGTGAGGAATTATATTTAAACTCGTGAGGAAAAAGGAAGAATAATTGTCATCCTCGGTTATCGTGGGACATTATTCATGCGACCTGATCTTAGCCATGCTGCTGTAATTGTTGCTATTTTGATTAGCACGGAAACGATTTGCTGGAATTATTAGCAAACGGAATATGAATCTTATTGAAATTTTTGGAATCACATAATGGACTTGTCGCGCAATGTCAAGGAAATATGGATTGCTCATTATTCATTGATGATCTCAACCTTCAACTACGTGGATATATTAACGCTATTTATGATCTTGGTGAAAGGTAATCTATTTTATGTTATGTGTTAATATTTACTTTTGTAGGTATTTATGGTGTACAAAGGAAACATGATTTAGTACTCGTTATTTATGAAATATGAATACTTTGATGCATCAAACATTGAAGGAAGGTCTATGGTTAAGGAATTTTCTTTTTGAACTTAAGGTCGTGGAAAGGTGCATCATAACCTGTTACTTTGTGATAATTTGACTCCAAAATTCACAAAGGTTTATATACAACGTGTGGGCACTGAAGGAATGAATTAACGCCTAACCATGTAATAGCATGGGAATTAACTTAGCTGAAATAAAATGTTTTCAGTCAAGTGGGAGATGTAGGAAATTTGTGTCTTGCAACATTTTATATATTTACTACATTGTCCGGAATTAAACTTCAGTGTGGAAGCATCACGGAAATAACATGGAATTGATGATGTGGAATTGTACTTAAGGAAATATACTTAAGGAAGCCGGTACGGCTATACTGGAACACAGTGTATATTAATATGCTGGAATTATACCCGGGAACAGTATAGAGCGGAATGTCATGTTGTCCATAGGATTGGCTCTATGCAGTGGCGGAGCCACACTTGTTCTGTGTAGTCAACTGACTACACAGGATTTTGGAAAAAACTTCACATATAGGCTAAAAATTATACGAAAAAATACAAAATTGATACTAATACATGTATTTGACATCACAATTTTAAATTGACATCACAACTTTGTAGCCCTGGCTCCGCCACTGGCTCTATGGATTGTTAAAGCCTGCGAGTTTGACTTTGTATTCGAACTCGGCGCATGACTCACACGTGCGTGCTAGGATCTAATTGTTTAACAGTAATAGACTCGGTTAATGGCTGTTAATGATAGTGGTTGGTTTAACAAGTCACGAGTCCTATCTGGAAACAGATTGAGTTATCTGGAATTTGGAGTCTATATAAAGGTCCCACCCTCTAGCCTCAATATGCATTGTGAGCGGCACCACCGATAAGGCAGAGGAATAGAGGGTAGACCGACTTAGCTCCAACCCTAATTTCTAACATTGTTAGGGTTCCTCCATGTCCCCGAGAACTAGGGAAACTACTCGGACATGGGGGCAGAAGGCATCATCAAAATACTCATATGAATTGCGGATGAATGATTAAAATAATACACGTACGAATCCACAATAGGGTTTTGGATTACAATGAGATGGATGGAGGAGTTGATGACGAGGGCGTAGATGGTGATGATGATGGAGATCGATGTTGTGGCCTTCGAGACCGAAGCGATGGCAGGGTGGATGCACTTCTGCTGATTCTCCCTCTGGATCCCTTCTGATGGTGAGGTTTTTGGACCTGTTTCGAATGGTGTGGCTTCTTTGTTCCTCTACTCTCAGATCCGTTTGCACGTGGTAAAAATACTTGACGAGATGAAGGCGGCGGCGCATGGTACGACCGCCGGTACGATCGCGTGCGGTTGCACCATGCACCGGCAAGTTTTCTTTGAATTCGGTGCGAGGTTTTTTTTTTCTCAGATGCTTGTCTCTTCGTATGGAAGATGTTTATGGCTTCCAATCAACATATTTTCCACCAAAAATGGGGAGTTTCCGTAGAATGCATCCATACACTTGATTTTAGTGATCCTAGTGAAGTCAGCCAAAAACGGGTGTGCGAGCGCGGTAAAATGCTAAAAGCCCTACGTCTACAGTACAAAAACACTTAATAAAACATGATGCAAAATGCACTCATCAACGTTCGCGTGCCGTGTGCCCTCCATGGGCCCACATGCACACATAGCTCCTGCAGCAATAGGGTTCGCTCTGATATCACCTGTAACACCCTCGCCCAAATTCGCTCAATGCCCAGCCCACCTATGGGGCGGGCACACGTAGTACATAGCACCCCTCTTACACTTTCATGCTCGCTTCGTGTAAAAGGGTTAACCCGGAGGTTCTATGTTTGGATCATAAGGGTATATATGCTGGTAAAACTCTCTCTAAACTCTCGATGTGGGACTAATCCCACCACACAACTGAACTTGGGCCACATGGTCCTCCACTACCTGGCCGGGGTATTCCACTCACCCCGCCTTCAAGGGCACACCACACAACTGAACTTGGGCCACATGGGCCGCCGGGGCATTACACTCACCCCCCTTTCAAGGGCTGACGGCCTCGGCAGTATACTGCTAGTCGGCAGATGTCTAGGATCGCCCCTCGGTACACGTCCCGTGTCGTGTGCCCTCCATGGCCCCACATGCACACGTAGCTCATGCAGTGACAAAGTTCGCTTTGATACCACCTATAACACCCTGGCCCAAATTCGCTCAATGCCCAACCCACCTGTGGGATGGGCACACGTATACATAGCACCCCTCTTACACTTTCGTCCTCGCTTCGTGTAAAAGGTTAACCCGGAAGTGCTACGTTTGGATCACAAGGGTATATATGCTGGTCAAACTCTCTCTAAACTCTCCATGTGGGACTAATCCCACCACACAACTGAACTTGGGCCACATGGGCCTCCAGTAACGTGCCAGCGTATTACCAATGGCACATTTTTCCTAGAAGACTAAATTGCCAAAAACCACCACTGTCGAGATGACCGTTGCTCGGAACTACTAATCCGACTTTGTTTCACAGAACCACTACTTTTCGGCCAGGCTGTTGCACGAAACCCAATTGATCGGTTCATGAGCTATGTAAGATGTACAGCTATTCATGTATCGCTACTATGGATTATCTGCTGTGTGAAGTGTGTGTTTTTTCATTGGAAGATTGCACCATGTATTGAGGTGCTTTTTTTTTAGTTAAATGTATTGAGGTGGCTGGGTAAAGGAGTAGGACATAGGAGGCTGCTTTTTCTTTCCTCTTTCTGTCGGCTAATCATATGGGTGGCTGGCTCACTTCCCCGTGCCTTGGTTAGTAAGCAAGCCATGCGTGTTTTCTTTTCCATCATCAACAAGCTAAGCTTGATCTTCTCAAAAAAAAAACAAGCTAAGCTTGAGTTGCGACTTGTCAAAAGGCTCCTCGATCCTGAAGGCTTTTTACTCACTATAAGCGAATCTTGGCACTTTGCATCTCGCTCCAGAAGTCGTACAGTACTAATTAACATCCCTATCACTTCCGCTGCCCCAGCTCCCTCAATTTTCCTCTTACCAACAAGGCTCCTCCTGAAGGCTTTTTACTCACTAAGGGAATCTTGGTACTCTCCATGTCGCTACAAAAGTCGTACAATACTATTAATTAACATCCCTATCATTTCCGCTGCCCCAGCTCCCTCAATTCCACTATTACCAACAAAGAAGCATATGCCATCGCTAAGCAAATCCAAGCCAGTAGATATGAAGAAGACGAAGAACATACCCGGGCACCCCGGCGATGAGACGCCCGGCGGCAGCCGGCGCCGGGGGAAGGCTTCCACGGTACGACTTTTGCTTCGTTACTTAACTGCCACTTGTATTCGTTACCTAAGGAAGCATAGCATATGCAGCTAGACAGATTAATTTCTACTCGAATTCACCCGTGCATATGTAGGTGCTCTTGCGGGTGATCAACATGATATACCAATCGTCTATTCCTCCTATCCTACTATGTGTCAACTTCCTTGCATACTAGTATCTATCTAAAACCTAGCTTGCATGGTATGTGCTTTTTCTTCTTTTCTTCAGCCGGGAAATTACCATCCTCATCATCCATCGCCACTACCGGAAGGCGTGCAGTTTCAGCTCTACACTTTACCGGTCAGACAGATCAATATACTCGATTTTTCACAAATCAATTGTTGACAAACAGATAATTAATTTTCAGGTTACTGCAAGGTGTGTCGGAGATGGCGATGGCTTCACTGCTCATGTCGAACAAGACAGCAAGTATGCAATTAAACCGAATCGTTCGCTTTTCTCGACGAGTTAAATGCCTGTCCTCGCCGATTGTCGCAGCACAATTTAATCCTAGGCTGTCTGGTAGTAATAGTTTGGAAAGCGATTAAAAATAATAAAAAGTTCAAATCAATCCGGTCATTCACCACGCACCCATGCCGGACTAGATTTTAAAAGTCCTTAATCGATCTTGGGATTTTACCTTTGTCCTGGTCATTTTGCTCTTCACAGTTGTTGAATGCGAGTATCCATGTTGTTTCAGGACTTACTACATCCATAAGACTTGTTCCTTGAATAACATAGTCTGGTTATCATCAATCTTCAAAACTGAAACGGGGGCCTAGATACTACACACTACATCACACACATCAAGCGATCGACCCGTAGCTAATTAACATGATTGATTTTCAATTTTTTGCACTAGCTTTGAAGCACGTTTCTCATTAAGCATTTCTGTGAGCTTGCAGGGTAGTAAATGGTTCAAACAACGGAGAGATTCTTGCAAGGAAATACCGAATTAGAATGAGGTATGTATTGCAATAATTACATTTTTTAAAAGGATAATGCAATGCGTGGTCGATCGCACTGCTACACAGAATGTCATCGGAGACAGTTGAAAAATATCATCCCAGTCGGTCCTAGCTACTGGGTGTATCCAAAGGTCTTTGATAATAATAGACATCTCTGACGGTTCTCCAACCGTCTGTGATAAACTCAACCGAGGCTGTTCAAACTGATGAACCGTCTATGATAAAAGCAATAGAGTTGGTTCCGTGTATGGACCGTCTGTGATAAACTCAACAGAGGCGGTTCAAACTGAAAAACCGTATGTGACAAAAGCAATAGAGGTGGTGCCCTGTATGCACCGGGCTGCGATAATTGATTATCATAGACAGTTAAAAAGGTGAACCATACGCGCTACTGTATTATCACATATGGTTTTTAAGTTTGAACCTCCGAGATTTGTTTTTTCAAGTGAAACAAAAATACAGTTGCCAAATTTCAGAAATTAGCATTGAAACACAGAAATATGTTCGAAGTTTACATTCAATCACACAAATATGTTCATCTACACTTGCCATCAAAGCATCTACCAAGGAATGAATTCAAAGCATCACCTCAGGTCATCCTGGACGGACCTCCCCCCTCCCCTCCCCTGTCGCGGACATGGAGTCATCATCATCCATTCCCTTCTCGTTGTCAGCATCTCGTCGCCTAACCATGCCATGGAAAGGAAGGGCCTACCCACTGGCCACCAACGACGAAGGATGGCCTTGGTTCCATGACAAGGCCGTCGACGTGTGGTACTGCCGGAGCTCTACATCTAGCCGTTGCCGAGCCTGTCGAGGCTACAATGGATGCCACTATCGCTCGGCCTAGTCACGCGTCACCATGGACATGGCCACCACCTGCTCAGGGGAGAACGTCGGCAGCAGACCCTTCCACCACCTCCTCGAGTCCTCTTGGCGAGCCCAGGGTGAGCTCGGAATGGACCTAGAACCAATCATTTTTGCCCCACATTCAGAACTTGCCTTGTTCTAGGCACCCAGATTTCACGGCTCGATCTAGAGGAGAAGGGAGAGGAGCAAGGTTGGAGTCGATCGGTTGAGGAGAAGGGGAATGCGATGACACCAATTAAAGACATGTACAACTGGGAACCAAGTGGACTACTTCCTCCGTCCTAGTTTGTAGGGTTCAATTTGCAAATCTCTTGGCCCAAGGTGATAGTTGATTGGAGTTTAAATATTGCATGCATTGATGGAGAGAAGCACCAACCAATAATGAAGAGTGAATTAAATGAAATTGTGCCTTAGAGGTGGGAGATTTTGGGACAAATTGGTTTTGAGATTATGTCCTACAAACTAGGACGGAGGAAGTATCTTTAATTCGGGCATTCATTACATACCAACATAAATTATCACATAATGAACCGTCTAGAGTACTATCACAGACGGTTTAAATAATGAATCGTCCAAGATAGTTGATCATTAGACCTGAGGAGGCCCTTTTAGCGTAGCCGTCTCTGATAGATGTTAATGACCGGCGAGTTCACCTAAGAGCAAGTACAATAGTAGAGCCAAGTGCTGGCTATAAGAAAATAACATGTCATATATAGCCAACATGTACAATAAGCTAGCTATAGATATGTGCTAATTGGCCTACCTCCACTCTCACAAAGTGATTAGGAGCACGTGCAAGAGCTGGCTCTTACATGAGAGCCCACTCCCCTTCTCTCTCCTCTTCTCTCACATCCATGTAAGTATAAATATAATATTTAAATCCTTATAGCCAGCTGACTGGACCTTATTGTACTTGCTCAAAACCGTCTGAGATGTACTTGCTCTAAACCGTCTGAGATGAGGAGTCTACGATTATTTTTTTTGTAGAGTAGGCTACATATACAACTAGATTTTGGGGCGCGGATTGCCAGGCACCGCCCATCTTTCGCATTGGTACTCGTTGAACTATCATTACTACAACATGCCTTACAATACAAATCAATGAAAATGAAAGCTCCGTAAACAAAGTCCATTAGATTGATAAGTCACCTGCTAAGCAGATGTAGAGAAGATAGAGAAATACATTACACGTAGTAATGACAATTTAGGTTTAGAGCAAAGCGCATTGCTCCTACATACACGAGATCTTTCAGGGTAGATAGGTCCAGATCGTCGCTATGTACAAACAACCACGAAGCCTACAATTCATACATGTATATATAGTAGCAGCAAGGTACATAACTGACTATATTACAGGAGTAAGGTGGTGGAGGGGATGCTCAGCGTGATGGTAAGTTCTTGCTAAGTTGCTTAATTTTTATTTTTCCACCACCCGCCTTCTGCATCGACTACTCGATAGGTTGAGCATTCTGTAAACGAACATAATGAACACAATAGGAATATCCACAACAGGTGGAGACAAAGGCCATACAAATAATTGGCAGCCATATGGTAGTAGAGCAAAGAGGGATATTTGTTACACATGACAATCACTGATAACTTCTGCAATAACAACCTGCACTTAGATACACTTACATATGATGAAGGGTGCCGTCTTGTGAGGCCTGGTACAACTCAAACCAGATGGGCATTACTTACACTTTGTGTAAGCCTTGAGATAATTGTGAGGCCTACTATGCACATATATTAAATAAAGTAGCATGTGAAAATGATACTGTGGAGCCATTTACTTATCAAGGACCTTCACCCATTTTTCCTGACATTCTCAAGAATATTCTACTTTTTATAGCTCCTGTTAGGTATCTCCTGCTTGGTATTTCCTTCGCTACATCGTCAGTTCCTTCTCTTCTAGCTGGTTCTCAAAGGAAGATGACTAAGTCTAATTAAATATGGCTCGTTGTGTCAAAGTGACTGCATTATGCTTAGAATAAAGAGAAACAACGTCAAGATCCCCGCTTGGTTTTGAAGATGTACAATTCAAGCAACTAAGACAGTTTTTGTTGCCAGACTAACCTGAAACACTATTTTCAGTAGAAGGCTAGTTCAGGAAAGGAATTTGTAGTGCGCGGAAGGACGGTGCCAAAAGCAAAACCATGTATTCAAAGAATAGCTAGCTAGAACATGTATAATGAAGGCATATCACTATGAATGATATATTATAACAACGAAACCAAGGGGGAAATAACACAAATATAATTAAGTTAAAGGGACGCAGGGTGTTCATACCATGTTAGCAATTGGTTGGGAGAGACATCCACAAAGAGCCTTCTCTGAACAACAATGATAGGAAACCCTCTTAAGCAAAAGTAGAAGACACCAAAGCTCTTTATGTTATATTTCACTTCCTGCTGCAAGTGGAATCAAATGAGTATATGAAACATAAGATCAAACTTGAAATTAAAGCTCGAGGTATTTCCAATCTGATCTCAACTTTTATTTTCTGGCAAACGGCACAAGCCTTAAATGAAAAACTTTGAACATATAGGATACATCTTGCAAAAACTATCATGCCTTGTTGCACTCAACCTACGCAAAAAAAGTATTAGTGGATTTTTCCGAGAAACACAACAAACCATTCTTTCATTTAAAATGGGTTAAACTTCAGATGGTTCAGCTGCCATGCATCTAAACCAATAAGAAATAAAACACAAGGAACACCTTAACCCAAGTTTAATTTAAAAATACATTATTCATGATATAGAGAAAACATGCCGGACTTCAGTTTAACATCCACAACGACAAAATAGTAATATTTCCTTATCAATCCAGTAAAATGAATAAGCGAAAAATGACTAAACCAAACCAACAACACTTTGCTGTACACAATCGGATCGGTGAAGTATCCCGCAAGGCACCGATCCGTATCCTAACTAAACTGATTCTATACTTCAACAATCAGTAACATGTAGGAGTTAACAATAGCACCAGGATGCAGGGCATTAACTTGATTACCAGAGAAAACTAAGGTGCTAATAGGCCCTGAGCTAGCACAGTGTGCCATAATCTGATCAAAAGAATATTATGCAGGGACAGTCTAATAACAGTTTAGAAGACCAATAGCTAAGCACAAATTTTCACTTGAATAAATGACAGGATGGTAAGACGAAAGGAGCAGCAGAAACAAATCGGGGGAGAGGGCGGAGAGGGAGGGAAGAAACAAAGAGGGAAGAAAAAAAACATATTCAGATCACAGCCATGACATGCAAGAAAGACATACCCACATGACAGAAGGAAAGCATATACTTTTGACGATTAGCTGTTTCTGTAGCAAAACACTATTGCCCTGTAGTACAGATGGATGCATCTAAAGAAACATTGGTATTTTACCTATTCAGATGACATTAACAACAGAATCATACGGGAAATCAATCTAATTAAAGGGAGACAAATAAAAACGAAAAATAAATTTGGTCATGTGCATAAGTAGCAAGAAAGCATTAGCGTTCAGATAACATCATATCCTTTGATCTGGCAAATAGCAATTAACAGTCATGTAGCCAATTATTTTTAAAGCCTAGACACTAATGCATGTTGTCCACACATAACAGCACATCTGTAAAACAGGAATAAGAAAGTGTATATTTTACATCGATGTAACAGGAGCAAAGCATATTATTGTAAATGGTCAACTGAATCTGCAGCAAAAGCACCACGGTTTCCATCCAATATCTGAACCATGTGTTCTTGTACGTCTAAAAAGCCACTGGTGCTCTACTCACCCAGCTAACATTGCCATCATCACTACATGAAAAAAATCAAACTAATCAAAGGGAATCTAGTATAATCCAGACATAAATCTGATCATGAACATAAGCACCAAAACCATATAAGTGTTTAATTAACCATGTCATACCCTTTGATGTGCCAAAATTCAGTTAACATTTATATAGTTAGGGAGTTGTAAAGTTCTGAAAACTTCTCTATCATACACGTTAAGGCAACAGTTCAACTAAACAGTACTTGATGCATGTTGATCCTTAAATGTGTTTTGGTATCCACAGGTAACTATAAAATAGATGCATGGGAATAAAACAATAACCATTTTGAAGCTAGAACAAATGAGAAGGTTCAGGCGGTAAGCCACAAAGACATAACCATAAGAGAGAGAGCAAACTCCTGTACCAGCACAAATAAAGCACCAGCCCACGAGACGACAACAGTAGATAATAAAACATACAAAAACCGAAGGTAGAAAAGGCACGTAGGACACAGTAGGCAACGCGCAGGAGGAACAAACAAAGCATACACCAAGACCACACATCTATTGAACAGGCCTGAAATAGGCAACTTACCAACAGAAGGAAAGAGCCAATAGGCAACCGCGCAGGAATATTGACTGATCATTTTACTCAGTAACAATACAAACCTCTTTTACACCCAGGACCTGAAAGAATAAGCATCACAAAGAGAGATATACGAACAGAACTAAATGTTACACACAAAAGAGACCAACTGGTTACACAATATTTGCCACTGGGCCACTGCATTTGCACCGCTGACACTACTGGAAGCAACTACGTGAGCCGTGGGGCTAGCTGATCGGAAAAGTGAGGCCGCGCGAACAACAGCAGACCGCGCGAGCTCCCTATAAGCTACCATTCAATCGTAACTGAATTCATGGATCGCGAACCCATATATACCCTAAAGAAAGAGGACGACTTGCAACGCAACCTCTTCATAAGGACAACACGAACGAGCAGACACGGAGGCATGAGCCGGTGAAAGCCCTGACGAAAAGAAGAACACAGCGAGCCCTGCGGTGGCAACGCCCCCCAGAAACGCACGAAACATGAGCTGACTTTGTAACCCAAATATATGTGGCTATGCCAAATAAGTGCCACAGAGAAGAAGAAAACATAAGTCAACGAAAGGAAATAAAGAAATGTTTCAATCTCTAATGACACAAACAGGTACTATCTACAAAATCTAATCACCAGCAGAGGTATACAGGCAATACAATCTCGAAAAACTCATACCATCCAAAACCAAAATCGCCTAGATTGACAAAAATGTATGCCGAAGAGACAAAGAACACAAGGGGCAGGCAGCATAGGCTCACTATAAAGAAAATAAAAGGTGGTTACAAAAGGAACGTAGCAGCAAAATTCTCAATACCAAACTATAAACAAATCTAGTTCAGCCGACAGTTGTAGCGATGACCATGAAAAAATTGTGTTGTGTTAGTTCTTTTCAGCTAACAATCTCCTCCACTCAGTTATAACGTGAATAAAGAAATAAACAACCTAATATTAACCACCCGTTTACTAACCTGGTGTAGCAAGAGAAGAAACACTGGAGACCATACCAGGGAAAGAACAGCAAACTAAGACTAAAGAAGACCAACAACCATACTGAAAATCCTCCATAGAATGCAAGGAGGACGTACTAACAACTAATCATTCCACTAAGACTGAACACAAATTGCTATACGGACTCGCGTGAACACCAAAAGAGATAAACATAGTCTATTTGTAAACTAACATGAGAAGAAAATCATGGGGCGTATACAGCTGCAAATACTCGTGAATTTTCCTTGATATGATATAGCAAGAAACATGGGACAAATTTTCTCACCTCAACATGGATGAAGTACTGACCCTGTACAAATTGTAGCTCAAGGAAGCAGATAAACAGCGCATATAAAGGAAATGGAAGCAAGTCACATAGTCTGAAATAGAAGAACTCTTGTATAATTGTTGGCTAGCACCTAGTAAGAGGAAAGAAATTTGGCACATGCAGCATCAATCATAAACAGCCGGTTTGTCTTTCTACGGTTATCTCCCTCAGTTTAGTCCACATGACAAATGAAAAATGAATAGTGGTGTTACTTTTGCAATTCTCACAAATCATTGGCACACAAAAAAGCCAAATTCTCTAGGAACTTACTACTTATTCAGGAGCGGTTAGAGACTAATCGGTACATTTAACTCAGAAAACCCAATTGCATGCATGAACACTTTATCTGCTATATAATATTGGTACAAAAATAAAATAAAGGGAGTATCTTAATTACAAAGCAATTTAATGAGAACCAACACATACCATTCTAAGCTGTTAACTTATTTATAGGGAACCTTTGAAATGTCAACAGAAGAACAATGGTATGGGAAAGCAATCGGAGAGAAAACATCGAATACACTAATCAATACCTTTTTAATTCCAATAATAAGGAAACATATTCCATCGAAGAAAGACAAGCACAATATAGATAGACACCAGTATACAGGAATCAAGATCGAGAACACATGTTAATTACCCATCTATACCCCGCCTACAGTTCCTAACCGTGATGGATACAATTACAGCCTTGACAGATAATAGGGTCAATAGAATTGCTAACTACTCCCTCCGTGTCAAAATACAAGGCGCGCTATTTTTAAGGTGGTCTTTGACACTCAACTTTGACCACCAATATATACCAAAATATATTGAATGGGAATGTATATATGATACCGTTGGATTCGTCTTGCAAAATTCTTTAATTTCATATATCTTTATAATAATTTTGGGTACATATTATAAGTACAAATCATGGTCAAAGTTACACGGCGTTGACCAGCGGAATTAAAGGGCGCCTTATAGTTTGAGACGGAGGGAGTATTGCTTAAGTTCGTTGACAAACAACTCAGTTTTGTTCTTTATCTCTGCTCAACCAAAAGATGAAAAGGGTATGAAACAAAATATGAGAACAACCTGCTTGGAATTTTGTCAATCACCTTGTAGGCATAGATAAACAGAATCTGCCCAAACAAGCAGGATTTACTGGGATTAAATCGAGAGAGAGAGAGGAAGCGAATCATGAGGAAGAGAAGATCTTGGGCACCTGCGTTCCATGTGATCTCAGCCGCGGCGACAACCGACGTTGTTCCCGTTGCTGCTCCTGTTGAGCGACCTGCACTCCTCCCTTTGAGCACCGAGAGGAGAGAGAGGCGGAGCAAAGGAATGGCATGAGCTCCTCCTGCTGTTCACCGAAGAGCAAGAGCGGCGACGTGCTAAGCGCCAGAGAGGAGGAACTGGCGACTTGCAGGAGCCAAAGCGAGATCAGTGCACGGCGTCGAGATCAGCGCACGGCCTCGCAAGTTGCGATGGGGAGGAGTAGAGGCGGGAGTGCGGCGGCGGCAGGGGGAGAAAACGCGCGCAGAAATGGTGTGGCGGCTAGGGTTATCCCCACGACCAAGCATAGCACATCATCCCCCGCAAAAATAATCAGCGAGCAAGACAAAACACTGGTTGACTCAGTTAACATTTTGAAGACTAAAGTAATTCTAATACATACATTATGTTTCAAACATTTTCTACAACAGAATTGTATTTGACTTGGGAGTATATATCTTAGTGATAAAATTTTCTATTCCTTCTTATCTTTTCAATATAGATACAATGTATAATGGTTGTAGTTCAATCCTATTTTGTGTCCACCGGATGGATGACTAAACATTTTTATTTTGGGGGGATACTTCATAGTACATTTTGTCTTTCTTCCAAGTATGTTTAGGGCGCCTTATATCGTCAATTTTTATTATATTGTAGATTGTGAGAAGATCGTGCATACATAAGATTATGTGAATCAACAGGGGAATTGATGCACCGGAGCTGGAAATGGAGTATGGGAAGGAGGCTAGGAATGAGCTGGTGAATCTCATCGAGGGGAAACGTGTCATGATTTATGTGTATGAGCAGGACCAGCACGAGTGATACATTGGTGATATCTACTGTGGTGCCATGTTTATCCAGGTGAAACAGAAAATACTAACGTTCTGCTTCTTTTGATTGCATTTTGCATGGTTCTGATAAGATTGATAATGGTTGGTGTATACATTCTGTAGGAGGAAATGCTGAAGAGGGGCTTCGCATGGTATTGCAAAATTTATGACAAACGTTGTGAATTTGAGCAAGTAAGAAATTTCTCCCTTCACGTTCCAACTTGTATTTTAATTAAAACAAGTGTAATATAACACTTCCATTGCCATTCTTACAGTCTATCTAATGCCACATGTGTCTAGTGTTAAATTGTAATTGTATAGTTTGTATTTTAATTATGCTTACAATCTGAATAACTGCATATGCAGTGGGAGAGGGAAGCGAGAGATGCACGCCGAGGGCTTTGGCTGTCAGATAATCCTAAGAAGCCATGGGAATGGAAGACATATCACCCGCGCAACCCAAAAAAACAAGATGGCATTCAGGTATACTTGCTTATTGATGCAGCTAATTAGATCGAGCCAACAATGCTTGAACTATGTGAGATGAGTTATATATGGGCACTATGGTTCGATCTGGAACAGGTTGCAGGCAGACGCACTCTAGCTCTCATTGTTGTTGATGAACATATGTACCAAAAACAAATCCTAGACCTAATGTCTTTATGTTTTTATCAATCGGAGTAATGTCTTTATGTGAACGATGGCAATTTGTAGATGGATAATGGGAGCTGTGAAGCCCAATCAAGGATGATAAAGGATAAAAAGAATTATGAGGAAAAAGCTACGGAGTGGAAAAAGAAATGGGAGAGTGTTGTAGCTGAAAACCAGATGCTGAATGATCGACTTCGGGAGTCGAAGGAGGCCCTATCAAGGATGATACAAGAGAAGAAGAATTCTGAGGAAAAAGCTACGGAGTGGAAAAAGAAACGGGAGAGTGCTGTAGCTGAAAACCTGATGCTGATTCAGGTGTTAAAGGAGGTGCTTCAGAATGAGGAAAAAACATGCAAGCAGCGCGTCAAACGAAGGGTCATTTGGGTTGGCACGTCTATGCTTGCTGTTGGCATTGCAGTGTTGTGCATAAAATGGAAAACACCTCCTAAGAAGAATGGTGGTGCTCTTCTGTCCCACTTCACCAGGACCATGATTTGGTAACATGTACATTAGCTACTGCAGCTCAAAAAAGTGTTACTAAGGTCTGTAGTAACACAATTTTTATGTATTTTTGTAGCATATGTTACAACGACTGGGTTTATTGTAGCACATAATAGTTGACCATATATATATAATAAAATGTGTTAGAACTACTCCATAGCAACACATGTCATATGGGTTGCCATAGGCTCTAGTAAAACAGTTTTGTACATGTAGCAACACGGATAGTGACATTTTTTTTCTACTGCCACAGTTAGTAACACATTTTTCTCAACATTGTAACACAGTCACAGAAGATTGTCAATAGGCCCGAGTAACACATTTTCCTAACTATAGTAACAAAATTAGTAACCACTATTTTATAAATATTACAACACTATTATCATACAAAAGCTGAAGGCCAAGCAATTGTTTTTCCTGAGGCATATGCATCACCAATTGTTTTGCGGTTTTTCCATTCCCTTACTAACTCCTCGTCTTGCTCGGTAGCATCATCCACACTCATATGCGTAAATGCGCTATCTAAGTCAACACCACCAACTGTTGTTGTTGGGGTGCTACTACTAATAAAAATAGCATATGCCACACGTCATTTGTTTCAATATATTTGAGTATTGAGAATTACTCTACTACCAGCCTATATTGGGATCAATATACTCACTAAATGAGAAACATGAATAACTTATATGAACAAAAATCATATGAACATGTTATTCTCTTTTTTACCTCCATCGCACAAATATGCATCCGCTTTGAGGACATGTGGCATAGTGTTCTGTTTTGAGTCTCTTATTGTTGTGTACTTGTCGTAGTCTCTTGGAACTTCTAGATCCTCCTATTCATCTATAGATATACACGATCAAACTTATTACATCCTTGTGATTTGGCCACCTAAAATTCACAATGCAAATTTTCTATGCACATATATATGTGATGCATAATCTTAACTGGATCAGGGGGTGCGCCGCACCCCCGGTTCATAAAAGGGAACCGGCAGTCGTCCAACACCCTGTCAGCGGGCTATCATATGAAACAATGATATCGCCATGATAAAAAATATATAGTAGTATAGCATCTAGAGCTAAGACAATTACCGCGCGTATACATAGTCTAAGCACCAAGATACAACATAATTTACACAAGATATGATGATTTGCGTTTTATAAATCATGACATAAGCACAAACAGTTAGGGCGCGGCTTGCCGCGCGCCACCGGCTCCTCTAAAGGGTGACCCTGTGTGATTGAAATGTGTATGTATGTCAGGCGCTAAATCGAAGGAGCACAAGCACATAGAGTTTTTTGTTTCAGTATGTTATGTCTGAGAGTCCTTAGTCGTAGTGCCAAACAGTAAAGCTGGTACACTGCTGAAACATATCCCAGTAGTGCAAGAGATGGTGGAGAGACTATGATCAAAATAACTACCAACTACACAATACAGTAGCCGTATCTCCTCAATTTCCAAACCCCGTTATGATAATCTCAACAAACCATCAATTTTTGAAATGTCAACAAAAGAAAATTTCGATATTGCACAAAGTATTGCCAAAGTTTCACAGACCTATACATATAGACATATCTGAGCATTGACCAATGGGGACAACACGGTGAAAGAGGGTACAATAGCATACATCATTTTTACTCTAAATCCATTTATGTGAACATAATGTATTAAAAGCCATCTTTGAGTTGTCTCTTCTGCTGGAATGTTCATAATCCTTGTACTAACTTTATGAACCTAAAATAATCCATATTTATTTTATCAGCAACCTGATATGCAAATAAAAGATAAGATATGTCAAGATAAGGCAGGTAGTGTGTATTTTCAGACTTGAAGTTGAGTACTGGCTCTTGAAGTGGTAAGCTTAGTGGTTGCTAAAAAAAGTACCTATGTTTGAATTAGAAGAAAGGCTATGGAAGCTTCTTCAAATACAGAAATGATATACACAACAAAGTAAAAAATGACATAACCAAAAGTGATCAACAGATAAAAATGAATGGACTATCATTATGTGTGAAATCAATAAATAAACCTCGAGCACGCCTACAAATCGTTGATGTTCATGCATGAAAGTGTGCATTTTGAAACAAAAGAATGGTGTCATTCTTGTGTCGTCTCCACCTGCAATACGTCACTCTGTCACTGTTAAGAACCTAACCCTCCTAGCTTACCCTGTAACAATACGCAGTTGCCACAAGAATGCAACGATTATTTACCCAAAAAATTAAATAAAATATTGGTCACAACATGTAGCTCTTGCCTCATAGAGACATAGACACAACAATTTATTGGTCCCTAAGTATGCCAACCTAACATGGAGGCTTCATTACATATTAACCAAACAAACATAACTAAGGGGAATACTAAATTACCTAGCAAATCATGCATAGACTTGTCAGCAAAATTTAAAACAAAGTCTCACCTTATCAAGTGTTCGTCATTGCGTTTCGGCCATTCTCAACCAATTTTTGGTTCACACCGATATGCAAGAGTATGTTACAAACCTAAAATATGAGGACCGAGGTTAATCCAAATATAATCAATATGAGGCACAAAATGCGAGAAATGAACTAATCATTTTTCCGAGCACATATAAGGGCACACCAACAAAGCCTAATAAAAAAGTTGAAAAACACACTTAGACCTTGACACTGGGCGGCAGCACCACCACCATGCATTTATTTAGTTACAGATGGAGTAATATCACCATAGAAAGCTAGGTATTCTTCAATTTGGAAAGAACTAAATTTTTTGGAATTACGACAACTAAGCTCAAAGAATTAGATCAAGGTAAAACTAACACGATCATTGGCTCAAATAAATGACCTAGACTAAGATTGACATGCAGCAGGAAACAATGGAATTGCATAATTGACTTAGTTTCTATTATTCAGCAATTTTTATTGCAACTCTAAGTAGAGCTCATAGACAGCTATCTAAGATCCCAACTGCGTTGACAGAATTACCCAATGGCTTTTACAGACTGAAGATAAACAGTTAAAAATGAGAGCTGACCAATGCAATTTGCGGTATCGAGTATCAAATTCCTTCCACTTTTCTTTGATCTGTATCAATATTTCTTGATCTGTGAAGAGTCCAACACCAATGAAAAATGTGCATAAAAAAATTGTGGTTTGCTAAACTGATTTTGAAAAGAGTAAAATAGGAAATAGAATTGCAGCCGAGGCATGAGATGGTAGAAGTAGAGAATGGAAACATCGTACATAGCATAACCTATTTGTTGCACTTTAGAACGCCATTGAGATTTTTTTAGGCAATGTAACACATCATTCTCGTGAGCTCCGAAGCCTCCTCATTGCCACAACCATGTGTACACCCACAAAAGGCAAGCATGTCAATATGTAGATGAAACCAGCATAAACGTAAACAAAGCAGTTAACCATTAATTCTACTATAGCACAAAAGCCTATAAAGTGGTATCTATGCAGATTAACTAGAAGCAAAGAAAGGAATTTTAAATGGCATATGTGAGCAGATGAAGCAAAGACAATGTATTCACAAAACTGATTGTAGAACAGATTCTAAAAAACACTTTCTGCTATAGTTACCTTTTTTCAGAATTCTTTTGAAGTTACATCTATACCAAAACAAGTGCCAGGATAACATGTGGTTCCCGTGAAAACTTTCTTAACAAAAAAAACATGCAGTTATCATCATCCCTTCCAGGTTGGACACGGAGTTTGTAGCTAAAAAGAGATACATCCATTGAAAGTACAAATAATCCACAAACTACTAACAATCTGTAGATGCAAAAGTTACATCTCGATCCCCCAGATCTGGAGGCCGGTGGCTACATCCCAGAGGAGTTGTGACTCCTCGTTCCTTCTGGCTTTTGATACTAACAAGATCCTCTGTAAGTTGCTCCGGCAGCAGGTGCCCTGCTCATGTCCTTCTTGACCTTGATTTCCATACTGTTTTAATTGATGAACCTACATTGTTACATCCATTTGCATCAGCAGCACAGGAAAAAAAAACCTGTCATGAACATCTAGCTACTTTCATCTATACATTTAGGTGGTTACATGTAGCTCTGTATCAGATGAAGGGGAAAAATACATCCTGTAGCAAACAAGTTCATTAGCACCAAAAAAGGACAGGCGCAGGGGCTATGTATCAGTTCATTAGCTGTGTCATGAACAACTATCTAGTTGCATCCATTAACAGAAAAATATAGAAGAATCTAGCTTCATCTAGATGGTTACATCTACATTTGCATCTATCTAGTTACATCCATTAACAGTTACATCTACATTTGCATCTATCTAGTTACATCCATTAACAGAAAAATGTAGAAGAATCTAGCTTCATCTAGATGGTTACATCTACATTTGCATCGTGTTAATGCGAAAAACACATCCAGGTTTTACATCTACCTTTCCCTTACAAAAGTAGAAGTATGGAACTGACAAGTTCAGTAGCACATGCAAAAATGCTTTGCCATGGTGGAAATGATTATAGAATGAAAACATGAACTGATAATATAGATCGTAGTGACACCAGGATGAAAACCATAGTTCAAAATCAGAATGACAGAGATCATGCAATTTTTACATCCCAGAGCATTGAAAAAATGACAGAGATTCATCACAGAAAAAGTAACATCCCAGGACAAACATATCGGATAACCCCTGTTTAGCAGAAACATCAAGGAACAAAACATATGATTGCCACCAAAAGGGAATTAACATCAGGTCTACTAATGAACTTATGCCAAGTGAAATTGCGTTGGATCTGAATGTTGAACAATACTGTTTCAATGGAAACTTACTCTGCATCTTGATCGCCATTGTTACGTCCTGATCTTTTTCTTGAGTCACAATGGTGTGTGCATGTATTTATACTGGTATGTACTCACTAATCGGTACATAAAAACTGTATATGGGATGCAACAAAATGATCAAAAACTTCCTGGCAAGAAGAATAAAATGATTACTCGAAACTACATATGTAGATGCATGGAAAAGTAGATAACAGTTTTGCATATTTTTTGAACATACAAAAGGTTTTGCTAACAGATAGCATGTAACTTCCAAATCTAGTTGGCAGTTCAAAGCACTCGGGAAAAAAATACAGTGAGTTCATTACATCTAGTTTGTTACATCTAGATCGTTACGTCTAGTTCATTACATCTAGTTCGTTTACCACTAGTTTTTTTACATCTAGTTCATTACATCTGGTTCATCACATTAGCCCACTGAGAAAAGTACCATCTAGTTGTAACTTCCATCTAGTTGCCAATTAAAATCCCATCTAATCCAAAAACACTGGATAAATACATCTAGTTAATCAAATTAGTGAAAGTATCATCTAGTTGGCAGTTAACTCTCATTTTGATTCCGAAAAAACCCAGAAAAGATACACATAGTTCGCAAGTAGCACATGTATAGCATGCAACTTCCATCTAGTTGCAGTTAACTCCTATTTGATTACATCTAGTTCACAACTAATTCCACAATTACATCTAGTTAGCTCCATCTAAAAAAAGATACACACATGTTTACAAAACTAGTTGTGAACTACTAAATTACATGCAGATGCACAAAGCTGCATTTGGGGTAAACTAAAAACTACATTTGGGATACTAAAGAAACTCCACCCATCACACATAAAGTTACATTTCACAAAAACAGCAAAAAGCACATCATCTATATCCGAAAAATACATACACTACTATCTGATAAAATACATCCACTACATAATGTAAGTTCCTCTGCCATCGAGCGACGTGATGTAAATTACCGATTTTGACAAATCCGCGACATCACGCCAACAAGCACCGATTGAGGCGGCGTCCGCCTACTAGTTCCGGCCGCGACCTCGTGGATCTGGCAAGGCGGAGCTTCGGTGCTGTGAGTGGAACTCGAGAGGGCCACAAAGTTACATCCAGTAGCAAAAATTACATCCAGTAAACACCACCACGCACGCATCACAAGCATTTCCAAATCCTGCACAGCTCGGAGCCTAAAATCCTCAGATGATGGCTAGGAACCACATGCTAAACCGAAAGCGAGAACAAACCAAGGCAAAATCTGTCGCCAATGCGCATTTTCGTCGGAACAGCACACAGGAGTCCAGTTTCTGTGAGACATGTCGAGTCCACACTAGCCCCGTCAACTACAACGTCCATCTCACTATCCCAGCACGAGCCGAGGGGAGTAGGACTCACCGGCGGGGCGGATCTGTGGCAGGCGCCATGGCGGCGAAGAAGGCTCTGCTCTGGCACACAGCACGCCGGAGTCGAGCTCCATGACGACGACGACGACGCACCCGCAGGCACAATCTTAGATCCACCCCCTCCTGCTCCTCGTCCCGCACCGCCACGAACGGGGTCGATGCCAGCGGCAGGTCGACGGACGGGAGTGCTCTAATCTGGGCAGGCAAGTAGCTGCGGTGGCGCTCGGTGCTGCTGGACCTCTCCTTCTGCTCCGGTGGGCGGCCTTGGTCGGCGGTGTGGCAGCGGTGTAGCACTAGGTTGGGGTGGAGAATGAGAGGCGGAGGGGATCGAGGAACACGATGAGGGAAAAGGAAAGGCGGAGGAGGGGACTGGCCGACTGGGGCGTACGTGGAGAATTCTTTTTCTCTACCGCGATGTCAACAAGTTCCGCCCCTCCAATTCCAACGCAGTGTACCTTGACAGACTAGTAATTGCGCACGTGCAACACACCTTCTCCACCAATATTGGAAATATATGTTCATGTGACATAAAATAGTTTGACAACATTACAAAATATTGCAATTGAAGCTCTAGTTGAAACAAATTAATATATTTTAAATGCACTAAGCGCAAAGACAGTGACGTTTGGTTACTCCAAACCTGACATTTGATTCCATATTTATTTTTCCAAAGTCAAAGGGATCCAAGAAGTCTGATTTTTTTCCTAGTTTAATCTGCTTTATTTGCAGTGAGATGTTTATTTAAGTCATGATGCTTAATAATAAATTGAACGTACATTAAGTAAATTTATTCACAGTAGAGGAGATAAGAGTTTAAGCAGGTTTGAGATAGATTTATTCAAAGTTTGCATGTGATGATAATTTTGAACAAAACAAAAATATGGCAAAAAGGAGCCATGGAAGAGGCACAAACATGCATATTGCAAGGAATGTTTCTGTATGGTTCCCGCCGTTGAACCGGCTATATACGGACAATATTTGACATTTGTACCCACGGAGGCATAGTTAAAAACTATATATGGGAACGGGGAAATCTTAGGTAAAGCAACTGCTCTAAATTGATGGAAACAATCTACTTCACCAGCAAGTCTATCAAAGGCTGCTTTCTCGGGCCATTTCTCCAACCATCTCTGCATGACATCCATCAATCATTATCTCAAAATAAATCAAGATACTAACCGGCTGCTTTTATTTACTATTTGGATAAAACACGAGCGGAGAGATGGCAACTATGGCAACTGTATGCTTATGGTCATTGTTGTTGTAATTGTCAGAAAGCCATAACCATATCCGAAGGTCATCATCGCATACCACATAAAGGGAGAAGAAGGTATCGGTACACTTGGTAAAAAATCGATTGCACCAAAACATATTAGGGCAATAACTGGTCAGCTGAAAGTTGTTGATTACCAGTTAATAAGTGGCAAGTCACATGTGGATGATAGCAACATGCAAAAAAAAAAATATCAGGAAGAAGCCAAGAATATATTTGCAGAAAATCTGGGAATCAAAAGCTGCTGGAGAAACACATCTGCTTTTGTCACTGAAGTAGTAACATTACACATGAAAAATATCACTTGATCAAAGTCGAGGACTCTTATCATTTCCAGGAGAAAGCAGAAAATATATCACTATGGGAAAGTGTCATTGGGAAAATTTACATAAAACTTTGTCAGACGACTGTGGTGATAGTTGCCTCGAGAACTTTGAAGAACACTTTGTGAAACAAAACCAAGGAACTGCATGTCACCTTTCTGAAAACATCCATTAAGAAATAGATCGACAGACCCGAAAATGGTAAGCAAATGCGTAACAGACCAAATGTTGGGCTACTGCACCAATGCATTATATGGGCTTCACATTGGCAGGAAGCAACATGAGCGACTTATTTGGTTTTAAAGCTACTTTTTGTAAAGACCGTATTACAACTGCACTTGTACACAAAATGGACATGGATATTTGGGGAGCAGTAACGACATTCAGGTTGGCTACGTCATCAAGGATATTTATATGGACTTAATATGCAGACATGAACAGTGTTTTGAATTTGAAATAGAGAAAATCAACCCCCCATAAAAAATTCATACATCGGCATGTAAAGACTTGCATCAGAATTCTGAATTGAATTGCATATAAGACATTAAGATAAATGTGAATTTCGAATCACATAAACTGGACATGCTTCAATAGCTAACCACGCAATGTTCTTATAAATAGAATCCTTGATACATCTACAAAGAAGGGCATCGATTCACCTACTCTAACCTGATATGATGTGTAAATGATCAAGTTCATACCTGCAACATAAAGGAGACACATTATGTGTTTTACTCCTTTGTTCAGCTAAACAGTTGTTGAAGCAGCTTCAGGTTCAGCAGCACTACTGGCATTCTGATCGACAGAAATGGACATGGAATCTTAGAGCAAAATAAGCAAAAAAAAACATGTGATCTGTCAGTCTTAGGCCTTGTTTGGCAGAGGAGTTTTGGGGTGTTTTTCTGTGTATATTACCTAGTGTTTTTGGTAAAAACACTCCTCACACCCAAAACACTTCCATCCCTCCCAATCCCCTTCTCCACCGAAATCCCCCACCAGTTCTAGTCGTTTGGTACACAGGTTTTGCAGACAAGTGTTTCAGCAATAAAAGTCTCATTTTTTTTAGTTATTACAAAAATGTGTTGATCTCATGCATCGTTACATGACCAACACCTCATCAGGAAGTATTCGTAGCAACTGCTGCGGCGCCGAAGACCCCGACACCGCTGCCTGCGCCACCGGCTTCCATCTCTTGCACAATCTTTAACCCCGTCTCTGATTAATCCTAGCCTTGTCTCTGAACTGGCATGACGGGATGCACTCAGAGCTGATAATAAAAGGTCGAAATCGTCTCTCTAGTGAACAAACTAGATCGGGTTTTTCATCTGCATGACAATGTAGACATTTTAGACACTAAGAAACAGTTCAGGACATGGACAACAGGAATCAAATTCTATTGTGTTAAAGCATATTTTGTTAAAGCATTCCATTTATGGTCACATATGTTGTTAAAGCATTCCATTTGTGCTCACAGATTAGGCTCTAATGTAAATGTGTTACTGGAAATAGCAGGAAGCAATCCATGTTTGGTTCCATAAGTACTTTTATAAACCTGAGCTTGTGAGCATAAGATGCATACCAATATAAACTAAGAACTACATCAGCATTAGAGAACACGGCACTGTCTACTGCTCCATGATGCAAAACAGAACATGACCAATGAATAAGCAATAGTTTATATATCCTAGAAACCTCACCAGTGTACTACAGCATATTCATGATGCACACTATTCCCTGTTTCTGATTAAGAAGTATCGCAATAGTGAACAAAACCAGCAGCCTATTTAAAAACAATTGCAGGACAAGTTTCTCTAGTACTACATGAACTTTAGAACAATTGCAGGACAAGTTTTGCTCTTAATTTTCTGCTACTAGAAGAAATTAAATGAAAAAGGTAACTACTACAACTTAAAACTGGGAACATAAATAAATATGTGAGAAACCTAGTCACAACAACATATGTTCTAAACTTGAGTTTTCTTTGGACCTAAAATATAGCAAGTTCATCCTATAAAATAGTGCAGCGCAGAAAATATGAGACAAACAAAGGAGTAGCTACCTATAAAATATCTATTTTTAAGACAATACTTGAGTATTCAGTCAAATAAAGAAGTGTAAGGAAGAGATGATTAAGTGAACTCAACTTTAAAACATGACTTGCTCAGAAACAGAACAAGAGATCATCAGCAAGCACATAAATGCAGAGAATGCTATGATGCACAGTAACAAGGAATATACATTCAGATCTGATGAAATGGTATCTATGTCCATAAAGAATGCTCACTTCAGAGCATCCTCGTGCAGTCAAGGAACACTATTCTTTGTTTTTAATTATTGCTAACTGGATATGAATTTTACAACATAAACTCCTAGAATCCGATACAGAAATCATGTTGGTAGCCCGTGTCAGAGATCTGACGAACAAACTGGACCAGAGGCCCCAAGTTCTGCTTCTCAATTCACTAGGATTGTTATGCGAAACGAATCAGGATGGATTAATTTGGCAACTCGCTAGTACCATGCAAACCAAAATCCTCAATCCTCAACTAAGCAGTGTTGGAAATTCGACTCACGATCGTGCGAGAGAGAGTTTTGTGCTGCGTAAAACTTGTAGCTTTTCTGTTGCTTTCTATTACTTATAGCTCGAGATCAACTAACTGCTAGATCCTACAAACTAGGACATGACCGAGCTTCAGAACGTGCCATCCCACGATCACTCGTCCACGTCCCTCTACCGCGCCTTGACCGCGTACATCTCGCCATGCCATCCCATGGCGCACGCTGCCTACGCCTACTTGATCGACACCTCGAACAGACTCGAGAGTCGACCGTTTATTCAGAAAACTGAAAGTGTTCGACAGTTGCTAAAGTAAAACTGTCATGCCTAACTGAAGCTGTTCGTCAGGTTTAAGGTTCAACAAGCAGCAAGCTAGGTAATTTAACTAACAATTTTTTTTCGCTACTGTTTAGCAGAGCTCTGGCAATAAACAGAAGTCATTAGATCCATACAGTTCCTACGCGCCTGTGCATCACATGGAGCAAATAAATAGCTCTGCTAAACAAATCGCAACCGAGCTAGGGCAAACAAGAACTGGAGGCAACCAGGAATTGGATCTCAAGGAGTAATCAAGAAACCTAGAACTTAGCTAGGACATTCAGGTAGCAGTCATCAAGGGAGAGTACAGGACGAGATTGGAAAAAGGACTTACAGCAGAAAAATCCCGACTTGCTGGAGGAAAGCGGCGGCGGAACAAGCTCGGAGCTAGTAGCGTCGGTGGAGTCGGCGGCGTCAGATGAGGAAGCACTGGCTCAGCAGGATGGGAAGGCCGTCGTTGCTTCCGGCTGGCTGGCTGCGAGATCGAGGAGCCGCTGGCGTCGACGGCATCGCGAGAGAGCAGATCGGGCGTCGCTGGCGCGTTGGTGCAAGCGTCGTGCGCCGCCACGCCAAAACGCGAGGGGGGTGGAGTGTCTCGAATACACGTCAACCCGACGTGTGTTGCGGTGTTTTCCTGGGCCGAGCCCGGCCAAAACCGGCATGCCAAACGGCCGACGCGTGTCTCTTGGTGTTTTATGCTTGGCCGGGATAATACACGGAAAAACCCGTGGAAACCGGCTTGCCAAACAAGGCCTTAAGTGGCCATACTAAAGCCTCCAAATGTGGAAAAAAGTAAAATATTCACTTGCTGCGTGCCTTCGGCGCACCCACCAGTTCTAGCAATCATGAAGGCCAGGATGACAACTGCCAAAAAAAAATGTTGACCAGTCATCACTATCCTGCACTAACCACTAATCATCCATGAATTCAAGTACTGATTAGAAGAACCAGGAGCATCAGTATTAAACAGATTGTAAAGGAGTTCTAGTTGCATTTAAGATTTGATTTGTCAACACTTAGCCAATCAGCTCAAACTGCTGTTTGTACTCAACCAAACATAAATATGCAATTTTCCTAATAGTAATTGCCTAAGTATTTCCTAGAAGCTGGACAGTTCTGTCATTGCTGATCTCTAGCAACCAACTATCACGAACAAAACAACTGAATATCAAGGAAGAGCCTACAGAATGAGCACTGACTGTGCAATATAATATAAGCAAACCATTCAATTATTAACATAGATTGGTGTAATCAGCTTATTGTCAAGGCAAATTATCATGCAAACTCAGTATATTAACAGACATGTACTGATTCTTTTATACATAAACACATGTAGTAATTAGTTTATTGTTTATGCACAACCAAAGCCAGAAAACCCAGAAAAGCATATATGATCGTCTCCGAAGTTAAATATATATACCTGTCTCACAATGAATCCCATCTGGCAAAGCTGACTGAAGAGGAAATTCTAATACTTCATATGCGAAAGATAGTTCGTCTTCGCTGGGATCATGGACTGATGCGAGTGAGTTGTTGGTGGTGGCGTACGCTGAAGGCATGTATACGTCTGCTTCATGGTTTCTCTGCAGGACTGAGCATTTTCTCATTGAAAATAGTTGCTGTGATCTTGCCCTCTTTACCTGGCCTTCTTCTTGTACTTTGTAGCAGCTCCATTGGTCGTGCATGATGATGATCTGTTGCAACACAACAAAACAATGTCAGATGTTACTTAACCTACTTGTCGTGGATTCATATTTTCTTTATACTCCTCTCTAACATGAGACAGGAAATGGGGTGCAAACCCACATTCTTATTTCATCAATTTAACCCGTCATTTGTTGATAAAATCGCTGCTGTAACATGAGAAGCTATGAAGTATTAGAATTTAACCTGCTGTAACCCGTCAGCGCGCAGCACCTAGAACCAAGTCTTCTGGACGGCGCCGCGCCGGTTCCTGCTTCGATCCTCGCCAGCAAGATGTATCCTCATAAGAAGCGTATTACTGAAACCAAAGTGCTAGACGAACCAAGACGAATCGGCGGCGGTGCTAGGTTTCTGCAGCTGGCCAAGGCGATGTCGGGTAGAGGAAGGTGGTCGCCGCCGTCTGTGTTGGAATTTACTAGTATTTACTAGCCCAAGATAAATTCAGAAATTCTCATTGGCACATTATTATATTTTATTAATTGGGAAAATTAATGAGTCATTGATTAATTAGTAACGGTCACGTTTATTACGGCCGTTTCTAATTCATTAACAAACACGGTTAATACAGCCGTTTCTGATTCACAAACACGTTTATTGTGACCGTTTTTAATTTATAAACGGACGTGTTTAATACGGCAGTTTCTAAATCATAAACGGACGCGTTTACGAGGGCTGCTTTGACTCCCAACCTGCACTATAAAAAACCGAACCAAGCCAATTTTGGCATATACACGCAACACATGGTCTCGCACCACCATTCCAGAACCTTGCGCCGCCGTCTTCCAAGTCTTCTCCATCCCGTCTTCCGGCGTGCACCGGTTGAAGGGACAGTAGGCCTCCGAAACCCCGCCTCTTGTGATCCTGTACGGGAGAGGGGCGATCAGGTTTTTGGGGAGCGCACTCGCGCGACTACTGGCATCGAGTTCTTCCCCAACGACGACTTCTTCCCGGACATCGGCAGCCTCTTCATCGACGACATGGGTGACAACATCAACGCCAATGCTTCTACTGCTGCCGCACTGTATGCATTCTTAATCTTCCTGTTTCGTACTTTGCTGGAGTTTCTGCTTGTAGTAGTTGCTCTAGATTTGATCTGTTTATCTACTGTTTTGGTAGATCGCATGATTAGTTTAATTCTGGTTATTCTAGTCATAATCTGTTACTGTTTTCGTGAATTAAATCAATGCTAAATTGCTTATATTTTCAACAATCCAAAAACCTGATTATAGGCAATTTGCATCGCCTGGCTTTCTCGCGTCAACGAAGTCATTTCCCTTCAAAGGGGTGCTTTACAAACGGTGGCGCATGAGAGCAGTTTACTGGTTCCAAAACAGTAACTGCTATGCCGCCATCAAAGGCAAGCCTGAGGGCGAGCTTACTCCTGAACAACAGGAGGCATATGAGAGGCTCGATACTCTTTTCAAGAGTGCCCTCCTCAGTATTCTTGACGACTCCATTGTGGACTCGTACATGTCGTTTGATAACGGCAAGGACATGTGGGATGCGCTCGAGGCCAAATTTGGGGCCTCGGACGCTGGCAGCGAGTTGTATGTCATGGAGCAATTCTATGACTACAAGATGACTGATGAGCGTTCTGTTGTACAACAGGCTCATGAGATACAGTCACTCGCTAAGGAACTTGAGCACTTCAAGTGTAATTTACCGGACAAGTTTGTTGCCGGTGGCATTATCGCCAAGCTTCCACCTTCGTGGAGCAACTTTGCTACTTCTCTGAAACACAAGAGACAAGAGTTTTCCGTTTCGGATCTCATTGGGTCGCTTGATGTTGAAGAGAAGGCGAGAGCGAAGGATACACGTGCTCGAGTTGCCGAGGCTGGTTCTAGTGCCAATATGGTACAGAAGAAGAATTACCAGCAGCCCCACAAGCCCAAATTTAACAAGAGCAATTCTGGGGGTAAAGGCAAGTCTGATGGAAGGTTCAAGCCTTCACAGCCTACCAACTTTAAGAAGCAACAATAAGAAGCCGGGAAGGGATCATGCCATGTTTGCGGTGATCCGAATCACTGGGCTCCTCGTTGTCCCAACCGCCATGAGCTGCGCAACAAGAGAACAGCGGCAAGACTGCCAATGTTGTCATTGGTGACGTTGAGATGAAGGAATCTGGGTACGGTATATTTCCTACCATCCTTTCAGTTTGTCATTCTCCTGAATGGTTGATTGACACTGGTGCCAATGTACATGTTTGTGCTGATGCTTCCATGTTTTCTTCTTACCAGGTCACAGGGACTTCTCCCGTGCTGATGGGAACGGGTCACATGCTTTGTTCGTGGTGTTGGTACGGTCGATCTGAAGTTTACTTCGGGAAGACCGTGCGCCTGAAGAACGTTCATCATGTGCCCTCCATCAATAAAAATCTCGTCAGCGGATCGCTACTTGTCGAGATGGTTATAAGTTGGTTTTCGAGTCCAATAAAGTTGTAATATCTAAGTATGGACAATTTGTTGGTAAAGGCTATGAGTGCGGAGGCTTGTTCCGCCTATCTTTGTCAGACTTTTGCACAAAGTTATTAATCATATTTGCCATGAAATTGAGTATAATGTCTGGCATTCACGACTTTGTCATATTAACTTTGGTAGCATGACGCGGCTAGCTAGTTTGGATTTAATTCCGAAATTCACTACTGTCAAAGGTTCCAAGTGTCAAGTATGTGTGCAAGCTAAGCAACCTCGCAAGTCCCATACGACTGCTGAGGCAAGAGACTTGGCACCGCTGGAACTTATACATTCGGATCTCTGTGAGATGAATGGGTGTTGACAAAAGGCGGAAAGAAATATTTCATGACGCTTATTGATGACTCCACTAGATATTGTTATGTGTATCTTCTGAAATCAAAAGATGAGGCTTTAAACTTCTTTAAAATCTATAAAGCTGAAGCAGAGAACCAACTTGATCGGAAAATTAAACGATTAAGGTCTGATCGTGGTGGAGAGTATTTTTCCAATGAGTTTGATTCGTTTTGTGCGGAACATGGTATAATCCATGAGAGGACGCCTCCCTACTCGCCTCAGTCAAATGGGTGGCGAAAGAAAGAACCGAACTCTAACTGATTTGGTTAACGCCATGTTAGACACTTCGGGTCTCTCCAAGGCATGGTGGGGGGAGGCTTTATTGACAGCTTGTCATGTCCTAAACCGAGTTCCCATTAAGACGAAAACTGTTTCTCCATTTGAGGAATGGGAAAGGAAAAATACGAGACTCTCTTACTTTCGTACTTGGGGTTGTTTGGCGAAAGTCAATATACCAATTCCCAAGAAGCGCAAGCTTGGACCAAAAACCGTGGATTGTGTTCTTCTGGGCTACGCTTTTCATAGCGTTGGTTATAGATTTTTGGTAGTAAAATCTGAGGTATCCGACGTTAATGTTGGTATGATTATGGAGTCGAAGGATGCGACTTTCTTTGAGGATATCTTTCCCATGAAGGATATGCCTAGCTCATCAAATCAGGAGATACCTATACATCTAGTCAGGAATTGGCTGTTATTCCTGATCCTACCATTTCGATAGAACACACTGATAATCCTGTGGAGGATGACAATGAAGTTCCTGTTAGGAGCAAGAGACAGAGGACTGCAAAGTCCTTTGGTGATGATTTCATTGTGTACCTTGTGGATGACACACCCAGTACCATTTCAGAAGCCTATGCATCTCTTGATGCTGACTACTGGAAGGAAGCTGTCCGTAGCGAGATGGATTCCATCTTGGCTAACGGAACCTGGGAAGTCACTGATCGTCCTTATGGGTGTAAACCTGTAGGATGTAAGTGGGTGTTCAAGAAAAAGCTTAGGCCTGATGGTACTATTGAGAAGTACAAGGCGCGGCTTGTGGCCAAGGGTTATACCCAGAAAGAAGGTGAAGACTTCTTTGATACTTACTCACCTGTGGCTAGACTGACCACGATTCGTGTGCTACTTTCGTTGGCTGCCTCGCATGGTCTTCTCGTTCATCAAATGGACGTTAAGACAGCTTTCCTAAATGGAGAGTTAGACGAGGAAATTTACATGGATCAGCCCGATGGTTTTGTAGTACCTGGTCAGGAAGCAAAGGTGTGCAAGTTGTTGAAGTCTTTATATGGCCTGAAGCAAGCTCCTAAGCAATGGCATGAAAAGTTTGAAAGAACTTTAACTGCTGCAGGTTTCATTGTAAACGAATCTGACAAGTGTGTGTACTATCGCTATGGTGGGGGCGAGGGAGTTATTCTCTGTCTGTATGTCGATGACATACTGATCTTTGGAACCAACCTTGATTAATCAAGGAGGTTAAGGATTTCTTATCTCTGTTTTGAGATGAAGGATCTAGGAGTGGCTGATGTTATCTTGAACATCAAGCTGCTGAGAGATGGTAATGGTGGGATTACACTGCTTCAGTCTCACTATGTGGAAAAGGTCTTGAGTCGCTTCGGGTATGACGACTGCAAGCCTTCTCCGACACCATATGATCCTAGTGTGTTGCTTCGAAAGAATCAACAGAGTGCTAGAGATCAACTGAGATATTCTCAGATTATTGGCTCGCTTATGTATTTGGCTTGTGCCACGAGGCCTGACATCTCTTTTGCTGTGAGCAAGTTGAGCCGGTTTGTTTCTAATCCGGGAGATGATCATTGGCATGCTCTTGAGAGAGTTATGCGTTATTTAAAAGGCACTGCGAGCTATGGAATTCACTATTCCGGGTATCCAAGGGTACTGGAGGGTTATAGTGATTCAAATTGGATATCTGATGCTGATGAGATTAAGGCCACGAGTGGTTATGTGTTTACACTCGGTGGTGGCTGTTTCCTGGAAGTCTTGCAAGCAGACCATCTTAACGAGGTCAACTATGGAAGCAGAACTCACAGCATTAGACACAGCCACTGTTGAAGCAGAGTGGCTTCGTGAGCTTTTGATGGACTTACCTGTGGTTGAAAAACCAATACCCGCTATCCTTATGAACTGTGATAATCAAACTGTGATAGTCAAGATTAAAAGTTCTAAGGATAATTTAAGTCATCAAGGCATGTGAAGAGGAGATTGAAATCTGTCAGAAAATTGAAAAACTCCGGAGTTATTGCGTTGGATTATATCCAAACGTCTAAGAATTTGGCAGATCCCTTCACAAAGGGTTTATCACGTAATGTGATAGATAGTGCATCGAGGGAGATGGGTTTGAGACCCACGGTATGAGTTGTCCACAGTGGTAAACCACTCTATGTGATCGGAGATCCCGTGAAGTAGAAGTGGGTGACAAGCTGTTGGACAGCTGAGAGGAGAGTATCCTTATATTTTACTATCCCACTCCGTGAAGATGCAATACTCTCCTGATCTGCATGGCAGGTTGATATTTATCTTAATGTGTTCCAAGCGGCTTACTTTTATAAGCGGAGATGTTGTCCTGCAGAGCATCTCTTGAGGAATACACCTATATGAGTCTGACTGTTAAACGTCGCAGTCCGTGAGAGTTGGGTGCTCTTTAATAAACTCATGAAAGGTCTTGGAGTATGACGCATAAGCTCCACCCGCGGGGAAGCCTTGCGGCAGCCCAGTATCGGTCAAGGGCTTGTGTGAAACTAGTTCGCAGCAAACTTGTAGTTCAAGGCATAGTCCACTATCCAAGTTGTGATCTAGTGTAGCATAAGTTTCTAAGTGGAAGTTCAACTTAACAGTCTCCACTGAGTACCGGTATATAAAAAATGTTTTGGAACTGAATGATGAGATATGAGCCAATGAGACTTTGTGGGGGATTGTTGGAATTTACTAGTATTTACTAGCCCAAGATAAATTCAGAAATTCTCATTGGCACATTATTATATTTTGTTAATTGGGAAAATTAATGAGTCATTGATTAATTAGTAACGGTCACGTTTATTACGGCCGTTTCTAATTCATTAACAAACATGGTTAATACAGCCGTTTCTGATTCACAAACACGTTTATTGTGACCGTTTTTAATTTATTAACAGACGTGTTTAATACGGCAGTTTCTAAATCATAAACAGACGTGTTTATGAGGGCTGCTTTGACTCCCAATCTGCACTATAAAAAACCGAACCAAGCCAATTTTGGCATATACACGCAACACATGGTCTCGCACCACCGTCCAGAACCTTGCGCCGCCGTCTTCCAAGTCGTCTCCATCCCGTCTTCCGGCGTGCACCGGTTGAAGGGACAGTAGGCCTCCGAAACCCCGCCTCTTGTGATCCTGTACGGGAGAGGGGCGATCAGGTTTTTGGGGAGCGCACTCGCGCGACTACTGGCATCGAGTTCTTCCCCAACGACGACTTCTTCCCGGACATCGGCAGCCTCTTCATCGACGACATGGGTGACAACATCAACGCCAATGCTTCTACTGCTGCCGCACTGTATGCATTCTTAATCTTCCTGTTTCATACTTTGCTGGAGTTTCTGCTTGTAATAGTTGATCTAGATTCGATCTATTTATCTACTGTTTTGGTAGATCGCATGATTAGTTTAATTCTGGTTATTCTAGTCATAATCTGTCTACTGTTTCCGTGAATTAAATCAACTGCTAAATTGCTTATATTTTCAACAGTCTGTGCCTGTGTTCTACTCAGTCCGGGCAGAGGAGCTGAGGAGGCCGTGCGGGGGGCTCGAGTGGCGCAGCCGCGAGCCGCCTCGACAAGCCGCTCTCGCCGGCGGGCAGCCACCTCGTCGGGTCCCGTGATGCGCAGATGTGCTGCGCCCCGCTCTCCCGGCGCCCGCAGCAGAACGGCGTCGGCTGCCGGCGCGTCCGCAGCGGTCGAGTTCCTCGTCCTTGCCTGATCTAGGCGTCACGTGACGGGGAGTTGATGGATGCAGAGACGTGGAAGGAGGAGCTGGAGAGGAGAGTTGGGGACGTCGTCGGCTGGCGGCAGCGACCTTACTCTAGGAGGATACGGGGAAATTCAGAGGGGGAGGATGCCATTGTTTGGTTTCCTGAATTCAATCGATTTTCCTTGTTCACTGCTTAATGTGCGAATTGTTTACTAATCACTAGTCATTGCTTAATGTGAATTGTTTAACTAACCTGCTGCCTGAATTCGATCGACAGCACTATCCCACTTTTCTACACTGTCGCCCAAACCTGCAGGCGTCAGCTCAACATGGAAGGTGTGTCAGCCGCCGAGATACTCCTCCGCGTTGCATTCCCCACAACCCTCGTCTGCAAGCGCTGGTGTCGAATCCTCTCCAAAGAAGAACATGGCGGCTTGTCCTACCTGTATCTGGCGCTGGGGTGCGAGAACACATTTGACGGTGTATATGCTGCAAGATGGAGCCTGGTGTATGCATATGTCAGTCACAATGGAACTTCCTCTCTCTTGGTCGCGACTACAAGCTGTGTTGGTCGAGAATAAAATCTATATGACGACCACCACGAGAGACATTATCGTCTTCGATTTAGCGACCTCAAATATCTCCACAATTCAGCCCCCACAAGGATTGGAGTATGTCCCTTCAGACGTTATGTTGTCACGGGCCGGTGATGCTTCCGGAGTATACCTCATCCAAGTGGAACATGAACTTCGCATCTGGCTCCGCAAAGGGGACATCTGGTTGCACGTGGACACCATATGCTTCCAGGAGATGTTTGCTAATTTGAGGATGTCAGATTGCACGGTTGATTCTGAGCATACTGCTGATGTGCTGATAAGCCAGGTGGGAGACGATGCTAAGTTTGTGTTCTTGAAAATGGGTCGATGCACACTCTATCTGGATACCAAGTGCAGGTCATTGCGTAAAGTGCATGAGAGGACAGAGCATGAACCATCGTTGGATGAAATATATCCTTTTATGATGATCTGGCCTCCCACTTTCCCTACGCTCAAGGATGATTGGAAGGTTTGGCTTTTGCCCTTTAGATGATCTGTATGTACAGTGCTCTTCTTAAGGTTACGAAGTTTTGCAGTGTGCATCGTGTTAATCTCTTTTCTGTTTTGTTTTTGCCATGTGCTTTGAAGTTGAAAATTTGTAGCTTGCATCAATACACCTGTAAGGACCCGAGCTGCTACTCTCGTCTCACTTTTCCGGTGGACACACACACGCAGCTAGCTCAACACACTCGTCGGCGGCGAGAACGCGAGACAGGGAAAAAACAGAGCACACACGGTAGGATTTGGTCCAGCCCACTTTGGCTTTGGGAGCCTTCCTCTTTTACTGAATATTCAGAGTTGTGTTGCTACACGCTGCAACCTCTCTTTTACATCTGCTGTCCGACCAGCAGTAGACCCAGGTCGTGCTTCTACAGTGCACCGACCATACACACTATCAGCTACACTAGTGCTGATCTAAGCCATGCCTCCACTATCCTGCTGCTTGTCATGCTTGTCATGTAGCAGCACGGTAGATAACTGGACATACTACCGGTGCTTGTGCTTATACAATTGCAGCAAGCCCCGGTCTACTAAAGTGCAAATTAGACTTACAAATTTGCTTAAAGAACATCACTGTACAAGGTCAGGTTCTAACAACACCATCATAATCGATTTCTGTGGAATTGATTTGCATTGCTGCATCTGTGATGCTCTGTTCATTCTTGTTAGTAGTTCATCAATCATCATAATGTTTGGTATAAACTACAGAATGGTGTTAGATGTATGATTGATTCCTTCGGCCATTTTAGGTAAACTAATTCAGTAGTATCATTTAGTGTTGGGTGTTCTTACTTCCTCTGAAAAACGATATTGTGCATGCCTTGCCAATTATTGGTCCTCTGTAATTCTGTACTGCCCAGTATATTGTTGTTATCCGACCATATTTAATACCAGCGTGCCAATGCTTTTAGTTGCGAAGCTGGTAATATTTTTATGTACTGGAGACTAGCTACAAAACTGCATCTTGTTGTGCGATGGTAGGCAGGCGCCGTTGTCGTTTGCTCGGCGTATACTAAAGTTTAGCTAGGCTATGTCAGATGACTCCATAGAATGGTTAAAATACTTGAAAGCCTGGGTAGCTTCTCGAAACTTTGCTTCCTCCCCTTGTATTCTGATGTATCACTGTTTTCTGAAAGGTAAAGGTCGTATAAGAACTGAAAGATGTCTAGCCTTGTTATCGTGTTGACCACTTGTGCTAAAATATTATCACTGTTTTCTGAAGGCATTTACTATTTTGTAGAGACATATGCATCTTTTTGATGTGAGAGTGTGCATAATCCTCATATCTGACTATCATCGTACGAGGCCCTTTTGTTAGTTATCCACACTTACTTATCTCCTTCCTGGCATCTGTTTTGTTCTCTTTCAAACAGGAATGACAGGCGAATGACACCAAATCGTCAAGGAAGAGCAGCTTTCCCTCCTCAAGTAGCTGGTAGTAGTAGTAGTTCTAACCGGTGAATTAGAAAGCTATGTTGCTGGAGGCTGGAGCAGGTCTCCTTGCGCTGTAGTCTTGTGGTTCCACTGCGTGTTACTTGTGGCATTATGAGAGAAGTGCCCTCCTCATCACCGTTGCAAAGTGTGTAGGTCTAATTTGACAGTAAAAAAGAAACGTTTCTTCAGAACATAGTCTATTCTACATGGACGGCTATGGTAGATAATCTACAATGTACTAGTAAGGAGTTGGTACCACTGAGTCACATAAATACTTGTTAAATATTTAAAAGGCAGTAACAAAAGAGACGATATGTACTAGCAAGATGAAATTCTAGAGACATGATGGATGACCAAAGAGCTTTCCCTACCCCACGACTTGGCGGGTAGGGTATGAGTATTACCCATGGGTACAGAAATGTGACCATACCCTACCCATATGGGTATGGTACCCGCGGTATCCGTACCCATGGGTAAAATTGTCAACCTTAAACTTACATAAATTGCTACCAGTACCTAATAAAGAGCATCTCTAGCAGATCTTTATATGGGAAACCTTAAACCAGGTATAAGGTAAACTCGAGTGTCTAAACAACTCCCTTAAATTGAACCTTAAATTTGAAAGGTAAACTTCACGCGAAAATTCAGAGAAGCAGTTCATTTTCAGTTCATCATAGTTCATTACATACTGCAAGCTCTCCGCCCGCCGGCGCTAGGGCAGGAGCGCCGCGCCGAGGTGGGAGGGCAGCATCCGCCGCCGCCTGTGTCGGATGTGCACCACCACCTCGCTGGCTTGGAGAGAGAGGGGCGAGTTGGGGAGGCGCCGTCGGCGGTGCAGAGATGGCGCTGCACACTGTTGGCCTTGAGGTTGTACCCCTCATCCCATAAATCATGGGCGCACCACCACTGGATATAGAGGCCAAGGACGAAATGGCGGCAATGACCAGGCCCGCGGCGGCGCTATCCATATACCCCTCCCGCGCTGCTCCCTGTAGGGTAGTGCTTCCATGGCCTCTAGTTCTCCCTCGACGCCGGCGCTCCGTCGATCTCGCGCTTCCAGCCAGCGTCCGTCGCTACGTTGAGCTCGTGCTCCCTGGCCGGAGTTCGTCTCCCCCTCGGCCATCCCGCGGTCCCGGCCGCCTTCCGGGTGTTTCACAAATTCCCCGCCGTGATTTTTTAAGAGAGGAAAAGGATGTGCTAGAAGAGAAAGCAGAACCATCGGATGGACGCGGAGCACGGATGGGAGCACGCAAGGGGAGCAGGCAAGCCCCATCCACCTAAACCTAGGTTATTTCTGTCCACAACTAGCATAATTAATAAATCAATCATGATAGCGCATCAACATGTATTTGTTACAATCCGAGGAGGCACGACCGCACGACCCGACCCAAACCCCGATTTGGTTCGACTCCCCTTCCTCGCCGCCGTCACCAATCGAACCGGAAACTCCTTCCCTCGCTCCTCCGGCGATGTCGCTCGTCCCAAACTCCGAACCCTCGGATCTCCAGATCTACATGCCGAAGTTCATCACTGGTTTGCCCGGGCACGATGAACTGTCCAAGTCCACAGCTCATGTGCTGCGCAAGATCCACTCCGCCTACCATTAGCATTGGTGTTCTCTTGGAAGATTGTTGGCCTTCTGCTGTGACATTAGCCACAGGGAGGGAAGAGCTTCAGTACGTCCATGCAAGGTAATAACTGAAGTGGATGCATGAAGATGCAGATGGTTCAGGAATACATACACTTTGTAGCTTTGGCAGGAAACGCAGGAACAGGAGGAGATTGCCTCTGAAGTCTGAATCAAATCGCTGCTGGCACCATCCCAGCTACGTCTACTATCTTATCCTTCAAGTCCAAGAAATTGGTAATCACTTCGTCCGGAAACGTAGCACAGGAAAAATCTTTGCATATTTCTGGTAAGAGTTGGATGTCCGGATTGGATTGGGATCGACCGACCCAAACCCCGATTTGGTTCCAGCCCTTCCTCGCCGCCGGACCAATCGAACTGGAAACTCCGAACCCTCGGATCGCCGGCAATGTCGCTCGTCCAAAACTCCGAACCGTCGGACCTCCGGATCTACAGGCCCAACTTCATCGATGGTTTACCCGGGCCGGAGGAACTGTCCAAGTCTAGAGCTCATGTACTGCGCAAGATCAGCTCCGCCTACCGCAAGGCGCGGAGAGCGCTCGCGATCAGTGACGGCGCGTGCTCCTCCTCCTCCCTCTGCGTCGGCCTCCTCGACCCGGTCTCCAACCTCGTCATCAACAGCCTCGTCTCCTACAAGCACAAGAGGGTTTGCCAAGAAGATGGAGACGACCCGGAGCGCTGGTCGCTGGACGGCATGGTGGCCTTCCTCACCCGCCTGTTCCCGGACCTCGCGGAGGGCCAGGCCGTGCGCTACCTCTTCCTCACGGACGCCGACGTTCTCGTCGCCGCCCGCATCCTCGTGTCGGACGCCTGCATGACGAGGTTCTACGACTCCGGCCCGGCCATCATGGAGATGGCCCTTCTCAAGTGCGCCGCGCACGCCGCAGGGCACCACGACCCCGACCGCCTCGTCCGCGCCTGGCGCGGCATCTCCGACCGCATCTACGCCGTCCTAGGCCTGCTCGACCGCTTGTCGTCCGGCGGCCACGTCCCCATTGTCGTCAACAAGCTCCGCCGGATGCTTAAGGAGGGACCCGCCTTCGGCCCCGAGCACGACGCGTCGTGGGCGTGGCAGCTCGCGTCCGCTCGTCGTCGTCGGCTCCCTCGTCGTCCCCGTGGCGTGCGGTACCGGCACACCAGGCTGCTGACTCGGACGCTCCACGACGCGGTCCACGGGTTCTACCTGCGGGCCCTCGCCCGGTTGCCGGCCGGCGAGCTGCGCTCTCGCTTCCACCGCAGCCTGCTCAGGGCCGGCCACTGCTACGGCCCGCTCGATCCGGTGTCCAACATCATCGTCAACACCGTCTGGTACGACGCCGCGTTCCCGCCAGCCAAGATGCTCGAGCTGGACACGATCGGCACGGAGAGCCTCCACCGGATGGAGAACCGCTCCCTGTACGGCATGGTCTCCTTCCTCTGCACACGCTACCATCGGCTCGGTTTCCGGCGAGCCGTGCACCGTCTGCTCCAGGCGGATGCCAACCTTGTCCTCGCTGATCACAACCTTGATCCTGCCAACTCCGCCCCCGGCCGTGTCGAGCAAGCCTTCTTGGCCGCCGCCAAAGCGGCCATGCACCCCAACCCTGACGCCCAAGTGAAGCTTCTCACTTCGTGTAAGACCATGCTCGGCTCTGCCGCCTTGTCTCTGCTGCAGGGCTCTAACAAGCTCTCCTCTCAAGATATTCAGCGGCTTGCCACGTTGCTATGTCCTGAATCTCCCTCCTCCGGTGACACAGGAGCACTTCTCCCACTCTCCCTAAAAGGTTACGGCTATGCAAAGCTAGCAAGCGTGAATACAAGAATCTCCAAGAAGATCATTGCCCTGTTGAATGCATATGAACAGATGCCAAATGGGGTAGGTTTCTTTTGCTTTGATAACATTTCTCATGTAGTGCTGGCCTATACTAATGTCGCTCACCAGATGTTCCATTTCAGGATCCCAAATTCGAGCTTCATACGATTTGTGGTGTGAATGATCGGGTCTCCTGCCTTTCCTCCGATGCTCCTCCTGGGCATCACCACTCTCATGTCAACTTCTTGGCTACTCCCAAAAGCCCGTGTGGTGGCGGAGATCCGACTCTGTTCTTTGCTGAACTTAGCTATGGTTACGAAGACCCCTCCTTCTGTTGCCCTCTGCCTATGCCTCTGCCGTGTGCTGGTATGCCGATATTTTCCCCGCCTCTTATCTACACAATATACCTTGTTGCATATAACTAGCTGTTATATTATTACATATAGCGTCTGAACCACCACGATGCATCTTTACCACAAGTAAACACTTGATTGTGTTTTATTACTCTGTCAGTGCTTGCTAAAAATAAAATTGTTCGAGAAAACTTAAGTGGCAAAGATAAAAAAATTAATGCCTTTACTTGAATATCTCCATGTTTATAGGTTAGTGAAGTCAAACAATTTGATTGAGCAGCCTGCCAAAGTGATCAGCATGAGCTGTATTATCCACCCACACACCATTTTGCACTGCACCTTTTGTTTTCTATTTTCTCTCAAGCCCATGCATTATCCTATACATAAACAAATCAGACGTCTATCCCTTAGTTAGATCTTGTTTAATGGGTAGGAGAACCAGAGATTTTGAAAAAAAATTGGCTGTCCACATTTTAAAATGCCAATAATAAACATGGTATAAAAACATGCTGTGAAAATGATCAGACGAACTGAAATCAAATACAGTGGATACCAACTTAGGCCGAATTGAACCCTTCCAAGTTGATGGGCCCTTGAAATAAGGCTAAGTCCATTCGTAGTAGTGAATTATTGAGCAATTTATTGTCCAAATGTGTATATCACACCTGGGTCCGCCATGCTGGGCCTACAGCCATTTTAGAGCAAAACAATAATTAAGAGTTGACCAAATTGCAGAATACAACACCCATGTTCTGACAGGTCAACAATTAATTAATTCGTAAAACCAAAGGTGCAATAAGGTTGACTTTATGGACTGTAAGATCAACAATCTACACAAACAAATTCTCTAGCAACCTGCAAACATACTGCTGGTTTCAATATTAAGTCACTTATGTTTGCAGGTTTCAATTTTTAGTCACTTTCATGCAAAATCTGAACAGGCAAGCAAAATTCATCACGGATTGGAAAGCAGTGTGAAACTCAGTTCAGCCTAAGTTGACATAACTGCAACTAGTTGAGAACAATAGAACTCAGTCGTAAATCCAGAATTTTCTGATTTGCTTTTTTTCTTAGTTGATTTGCTATAGCACACACACTGCATCTTCTTGAAATATCCAATTATACATCACAAATAGCATTGTGTTCTATCTGCTTAGAACACCCATTCTATCTAGCTAATATTACATGGGATACTTACGGTACATCGACGAGAAATAATCCTTTCATTTCTAAATTTTTTTGCTCACGCACAGTTTATGTAGCAACCACTAATTATTACTAATTACCTCATGTGTTGACAGCACAAGTTCGGTGTCTTCACTGCGAGTTTATGGGGACTAGGATTGTGCATCCAGTCGGGATAGACTTCCATGGGGGCGAGTCAGCGTTTGAGAAGGTGGCCTGCAGAAAAAACCCCGATGACAATGACGATGATGATGACTGGGACATGGATATCATCAACCGTAGGTTTAACTTGGCAGAGAGTATTTATTGTAGTGTGAAAGATGATAGCCTCTATGATGACCTTGATGGGCGCAAGATTGAGGTGCCTGATCTGAGTTCCATGAGTACCAAAGCCAAACTTTTATTTTTGGCGACATGTTGAGTTTATTTCGTCTGTGACTATGCAAGACATGTTTATGTGATCTAAGAGGTGGGATGATGCTCATGAAATTTAGCAAGTGGTACCATTAGAATATCCTTTGGCAGCAGTAATATTTGAAAGTGAGAAGTGATTTTGTGATAGCAGTTTACTATCTCCCTCTGTTCCGAATTAAGAGAGTTACTTTATCCGGAACGGAGTGAATACTATGTAGCTACTTTGGTTAGCAACATGGGTTGGTGCATCTTTGTTGTCAAATTTGGCCACGTTGGCTGGATAATTTGCACCAAGCCGGTGGAAATTAAGTTTGTACATTTGCTGTGTTTTGTCTGTATTTCGACGTGATCTAGTTCCATTATCGTTCCAGCTAGCTGTTTTGTTATTGTAGTAATATCATTAATGTGTTCTCTACGTGTCCAGTACTCTAATGATAATGCAAAACATTTCTAATGAAATGTGTTGGACTACATGCAAAAAATTTAAGACTTGATCTGCCGGCTCAGTATTTCGGAGATACTCATGGGGGTAGGGTGTGCGTGCGTGCGTTCATAGGGGTGAGTGTATGCGCGTGTGTGAGCGTCTGTACCGTAACTTTTTCCTAGAAACAACAGAATAGTTTAGTTTTTTTATTGGAGAGAGAGAACAGAATAGTTTAGTGGACCGGACCTGCGGACCACCGTCGTCGAGCATCCAGCCCACTTGCTCCCTCTCTCGCCCACCCCAGCTCGCTCCGTTCCCTGTGGATTCCCTCCGTACGCACAGCCCACGCGCGCCTCGTACGGACATGCAATGGGTCGTCGACACGCGGAGTAAAGAATGGTCGCCTCTTGGCCCCCTGTGGAAGGCAAACAGCAGCTTTCCATTCTGGGGAGACGTAAATAAATAAACAACGTCAACTGATTACACGCCGGATGCGGAGCAGAGTGAAATTTGACAAAATTAACCCTTTGGCCAAACTTTAACCAAAAATAACCCTTTTAAAAAAAAAAATCGAAAACTAACCCTTTTGTGTGGCTCCCGCATCAGGGGCGCCACACGTGATGGTGCAACGCCCCAGGCTAGGGAGCCACACATCTGCCAGCGTGGCAAGGCGGGTCTCAGCCCGGTTAAGTAGCGCCGGAGCCGGGGGCGCCACACATACATGTGCGGCGCCGGCCGCGGGGGCGCCACACCTCTGGACATAGATCGTGGCTTGGCCGCAGCATGCAGTCGCAGGGGCTGGCAGCGGCACTGCAGCCATGGAACTTTGCCACTGCCATGATTATGCATGCATGTCGTAGTAGGCTCGAAGTGTTTCTTCTCTCTCCTTGAACGAGTATTAGTGATTTGATACGTACTACACCCTCCTCGGGTTTCAAAATATAAGACGCGCTAATTTTATATAAGCTGCTGTTTAATTAATGCACAACTTTAACCGCTAATATGTAGTATTGTACTAAATTATACGGATTGAGAATATGTAAATATTTTTGTTATTTAGTCTTGCAAAAATATTTATATCAATTTTGCGGATATATTATAAGTATAAATTATAGTTAACTTTGTAAGTCATTGGCCAAAGAAAATCAGGATGCGTATTATATTTTGAGACAGGGGTAACACATCAAAAACAAATTACATGAGTATTACCCATTTTGTTCTTCCTACATTTTTTCACCAAACCAAATACATGCTTAATGCGGGGTGTTAATTAAGTTATTCTTTGGTAAGCAGGTTGCGGTTAAGTTGATAACCTCCTTAATCGAGGACACCGCAAACTAGGCAACCTGATGCTAAACAAATGTTATTTTAAATATAGGTATACACACTTAGATATTGCACTACGTTGGAATGGAGAGAATAATACAACGTGTAACTAGATCCACATACTACAAATATCGTGGAGCATAATAAAGAGAGTAAATCATCGTCTTTGATGTATGGATTTTAGACCATTACCGCTAACTGGTAGTATTTTTTTTTTCAGACGGAGGCTTTTTTTTTTGCAGGAAACAACTGGTGATTACAGTAAGTAAACAGAAAGGAACACCACAAAGATGAAAATTACAACTAGATCCTTCTGCATATCGATGTCGCCGGCGAGAGCAGGACGTGCCGATGACGCGCCGCCGCTGCATCTTCCCTCAAACCTTGGATCGGAAGATGTCCCCTTGCGGACGGGAAGTCGTCGGTCCTCGAAGCCAGGGGGGTCTGTATCCTATTCCTTTTCATCGGGCGTCTTCTCGACATGCTGCAGCTAGTATTAAGCTCACCCCTAGGCAATGGCATCCATCAAATAATGTAGTTCAAAGTATTGTTAAGAATAATTCTCGGTCTGTTCTTCAGATTTTGAGTCATCAGTGTGTGATGCTTGTCAGCGTGCTAAAAGTCATCAGTTACCTTATACTCGTTCGCATCTGCTCCTCTTGAACTTGTTCATACCGATGTTTGGGGTCCTGCTTTGCCCTCTTCTAGGGGATACAAATATTATGTTAGTTTTGTTGATGATTATAGCCGTCACTGCTGGATTTATCTCATTAAAGACAAATCTGATGCTGCGGAAATTTTTTATCTCTTTCAAAAACATGTTGAGCGTTTCCTTAACACTAAGATCCGTGCAGTGTAGTCCGATTGGGGTGGTGAGTATCATCGCCTTAACGCTTACTTCCGTCGCACGGGCGTACTCCATTGAGTATCATGCCCGCATACTTCCCAACAAAATGGAATTGTTGAGCACAAACACCGACACCCTGTCGAGACAGGGTTAGCCCTCTTAGCCCATTCCTCTCTCCCTTTACGATATTTGGATGAAGCTTTTCTCACCGCTTGTTACCTCATTAATCGGATGCCCTCCCCTGTTCTTAATAATCTGCCACCCATTACTCGGTTACTTCACCAGTCCCCTGATTATTCGTTCCTTCGCACTTTTGGATCCGCTTGTTGGCCTAGTCTTCGCAGTATAATTCGCGCAAGTTAAGTACTGAAACAACAACACTAATCGAGCTCAAATCACAGAAATCTTTCGGGAGACAGCAACGCTGCAGCACCAAGGTTCTGATAGAAAATATACAGCAAAAATCACACTCTGCCTACAACAATAATCCAATACAAACATATTACAAGTCGACGTGAGCGGCGTCGGCAGCTGCGACAACACAAATATTCTAGATAGATAGTACACCCACCATTTAACCGCGTACTATCTATCTCCCCTTAAAAAAAACCTGGTTAATTTTTTTTCCAGAAAATGCAAAAGCTTTGCGTTTCATTTCATTGAAAAACTAGAATGTTCTGAAAGGACAAGGATGTCGCCTAGAGAGGGGGGGGGGTGAATAGGCAATTAAAACTTTTCGGGTTTAGACTTGCTAATTGCGGAATAAAACTAGGTGTTTTAAATTAACAAGCCAACAACCTAAATAAACTAGGTTCACCTATGTGCACCAACAACTTATGCTAAGCAAGACAAGCAACAAGGTGATAGCAAGAGAGAATACTTCAAGCACGAAGGCTATCACAAAGTAAAGTGCATAAGTAAAGAGCTCGGGTATAGAAATAACCGAGGCACACGGAGACGAAGATGTATTCCCGAGTTCCTCCTTTTTAGGGGAGTACGTCTCGTTGGAGAGGTGTGAGGCACCACAAAGGTCGATCTCAACGCCACAAAGGCTCACCCTATTCTCCGATGAACCGCACCACAAAGGTTTGGTTCACCATCCACTATCGGAATCCTTCGAGGCGGAAATCCGGAGCCTTTCAACAACGATCCGGGGCACAACCCACACAAGGGATTGGGGGCTCCTGAACAGCTACAAGTGACCACACAAGGGTCCAACCACCACGCGGGCGTCTAGGGTCCAGGGACCCAAGAGTAACAAGTTCACAAGCTTTCAACTTCCACGAATCTTCGTGGAGAGCACACCGATGCACCAAATGCAAAAGGCAAGAGCACAAGTGCTCAAATCCTTCACTCTCAAATCCCACCACAAGCAACTAATGCTTATGGGGGGAGAAGAGAGGAAGAACAAAGAGGAGATGCACCAAGAACTCCAAGATCAAGATCTACTAGGTTCCCCTCACTTAGAGGAGGGATGGATTGGTGGAAATGTAGATCTAGATCTCCTCTCTCAAATCCCTCAAAGATATGCAAGAATCATGGGAGGAAATGGGAGAGGGGCAAGCTTTCCAAGGTCAACAATGGAGGAGAGAGAGGGAGAAAAACGTGCTTGGAAGAGCTAAATGGCTGAAGGTAGGTGGAGGGGTATTTATACCCCTCCCAGAAAAACAGCCGTTGCAGCCACTTACAACGGAGACTCCGGACCACGAAGGCCGGAGACTCCGGACCAAAAGTGCGGAGACTCCGGACCCGGAAGAGCAGGAAAAAGCCGACGCAGAAAGCTTGCACCGGAGACTCCGGACCACGAAGGCCGGAGACTCCGGCCAGTGCGGAGACTCCGGGGTAACTCCGGACCAACTCCGGACCCCTATACCGCACACGCCGCGCGCGAGGCACTTAGCCTCAAAACCAGGGGCCGGAGACTCCGGACCAAAACCACGGAGACTCCGGACCAAAAAACCAGCAGAGCAGCAAATCCTGAAATGCAATAACTTTCTCGTATGAACTCCAAATGAGATGAAACCAACTGCGTTGGAAAGGTAACGACAAGTGCTTTGCTACAAAAGCCGAGGTGGACCGAGGTGGAAATATTAAGGGTCACAAATATAGAGGGGATACCACACATGGGAAGGTGTGGACCCTATCTCGAGGTGGACCGATAATATTTCCAAAGCCGAGAATGCAAACAAGTTTTCATCCGGACTCCGTTTTCGATGATCTTGGGCTCGTTGGAATCGCAACGAAGAGCCCTTCAAGATTATGCATATACACATCATAGTCCATCATGTGAGGAGGAGAACACAAGAGGAGAGTTTGACCTCTCTACAAAAGATGAACCGGTAAAACCTCCAACATCAAAAACATCATAAGATATTCAAATGGAATTCATTTTTGATGAACTAGAGCTTGGTATGGAGATGAACACAAGCTCTAAATTCTCACATGGATAAAAGCCAAATAAGAACCAAGAAAGATGATAATGCCAAGTATGCAAAGGTTTGAGCTCTCCACAAAGATGCGATCAAGTTACTCACTTGAGAGCCCCTCTTGATAGTACGCCGTCTATCCTAAACCCGGTCTCTCACTACACCACGAGACCGGTAAAATAGAAACCCTATCAAGATCATACCTTTGCCTTGCGCATTCCACTTGAGCTAGATGATGACGATCATGATCTCTTCAAGTGGACCACCTTTCTTGATTGCGCTTGCTAGCACATGCTTGATGAAGACTTCTCCAAATACTCCCCCATACACCATTATGGGAGAGCCTCGCTAAGCTCCGTCTCACAAAGATGATGTCTTGAATTCTTCAAGACATGCTTGCAATATGCTCAACTCTACACATGACCATTCTTCATATAAACCCTTGGATGGAACCTTGGTCATCATGTAATCTTCTAGAGTCCAACACATGAACTCCAATCTCTTCCTATGGACAAGATCTACAAGTATATCTCAATGCAAACATTAGTCCATAAGGATTGTCATTAATTACCAAAACCACACATGGGGCAACACATGCACTTTCATGTTTGGCTACAGTCCTCCTAGGAGGCAAGACAACAGGTTACAGGGATCATTGAACGTCCCAGCTTGGTGGCAGAAGGACCCTTTAACCGCGGATCGTATGGTTTTGGGTCCGGTTTCACTAATTAATTGGATCAATTATATTCTTCTTCTTATAATGCATAGGCAGAGCTCCTGCTATGTATCGTAAAAAAAAAGTGCTCCTGCCCGAGCAAACATCCGCGCTTCGTCTTTGATCTTGGCCACAAAACTGGTTAATTTGTTGGAATACCTGGCACGACACGGACGACGAACTATAGGTGTTAACGTAAGCAAAAGGAAAGCACTCTGATGTTTTGGTATAGGCAAAACGTTGGAATACCGAGCCGCAATAAAATATGTTTCCACCACGGATATGTAATATCCCGTGGCCACCGACGACTGCCGGGACGTGAGATGGATACAAGTGCTTGTGGTAGCACCAAACCCTAGGTGCTTGTGGTAGCAACCAAACCTCAATAGATCAGATCAGAGGAAGAAGAAGGGAGAGAGGAAACGGGAGCAACCCGAACAAGGCGATTCATTTCCGTTCTGTCCTTCCCTTGGCTGCTCTGCTCCCTCTTGTAGCCACCGATCACTGCTAGAAGCCCAGTCCAGCTGGCCCACGGCCCATGTATGCCAAGCCCATCCTGGTACGGGTGTGACATTACCGCCCCCAAAAAACATTGCTTGCCCCCAAGCAATGGCTCGGTCAGGTCGGCCCTGTTTGCAAGTGCCTATTTTGCACAATCTTCTCGGTTGTGAACCCCCGGGATCCCACTGCTTGTACTGAAAATGGTGTGCCAGATGGGTGAAGGAACAGAAATCACAACCATTAAATAGCCCTTTGTGCACATATATAAGCCAGATCATGCCAAAGTTTCCAAAGCTCCTGCTCTCAAGATGCCAATTACCAATTTCTGAAAACACCAGTTGATTCCTAGCTTGAAACTGAAAATATGTAGCCTCTACATCCGAATATATGTAACACCACTCCTCTGATTTTTGTATCAGTAGACCACTCCAATGATTGTGGCATATCAGGATAGTAAGTCTTCGATAATCACCAATATGGTTCCAGTATAGTGCCCAGGTGCAAACTGCATGAACAAGAGATTGACAAGAAATATGCATCCACTCACTGTGTTGTGCCACTTCAGGTTGCACTATCTCTTTGACCAGCTGCTTGTGAACACCACGGTTCCATGATCTCCACTGAAATTTTCTGGCCACACATTTCAACAGCCATAACTTCTTGCAGTTATATATACTTTGTAGCACAAGAAACAAAATCACTGCAAAGCCCTGTCCCATCTGCATATAGTTCTGAATTGTATGTTGAGTAGTGCACGGTAACAGAGCATAGCCCAAGCATCGGGCCCCAAGTACCGAATAGCAACCAAACTGAGCAAAACAGTCACAATCCACACTATTCTGGTACTGCCTGATAGTCATTGCTCTCCTCATTTCAGTCCCAAACCTTTGACTAATTGTCAGTCCTCCTCCAGCTTGCCTAAGCAGAGAGAGTAATTCATGTACCATATCCTCATGAGTTCCCGGATCCCATGGTACAGAAGCATCCACACAAAGCTCGAAAAATAGGGACAAACCTCCAACAGTAGTGAACACCTCCTCTTCGACCATCCCATCGAGAGTTTGAGTTGTATTACATGTGTCTCTACCAACCGGAAGAGCGGTAGCGGGTAACGTGCCGCCGAGGGCGGTGTTGTTCAGCAAAGCAGCGTTCATGGACAAACCTGGAGTTGCTTCCTCCACCACTGCAGAACTCTGCACATTGGTGTTGTCAAGGATGCATTTCGTCAAATGCATTGGGGTTGTCGACATGCTCAACTTGTGTGCAACACACGGCTGCGGCGAACGGTCCAGCGAGGGCTCGCAGGGCACTCGAACCTCTGCTTGTGTGTTACCCCAGCTTGGGGACACGAGTTCGGCACGGCCTTTGTCGATGTAGTGGCCGTGGCCTTTTGTCGAACACCCGGTGGGCATGGCAGCAGCGATGACAGCGTCCGCGAGCCGAGCACCAGAACCCATGACCTGACCCGCCGAGAAGAGCGAGGATGACGAGGGCTTGGTAGTCTGCTGCTCCAGCACTCGACCTGGCTCGAAAATCGGCGTGGTTGTGGCGATGGCGCCGATGGGCATGAGCGCCGCCGTCGTCTTCTTCAGATCGACAAGCATCTCCTCTTGCTTCGCGGCAATACGACCCAGCTTCACGCTGAGCTGCGCCAAGCTCTCATGGATGGCGCTCAAGGTCGCCTCCGTCGTTGTCGTCGCCACCTCCATCGAATGTATGCCAAGCCCATCCTGGTACGGGTGTGACAGGATACCATGTCACGGACAAACTAAGGAAACAACGGAGCCATTTCGTTTGCCAAGATCATCCCGCCCCAACAGTAACCTTCCGTACCGCACCCAGCCGCTCAAACGAAAAACAACTCCACCACGGCAGCATATCCCGGACAAAACAAGGAACCAACGGAGCCACCACGCCTGCATGTACAGGCTGGCACGCACGGCGTTAACGCTAGGAAGCACTATTGGCCACAGCCCAAAGCCAAGAGAGATCTGATACTCTCTATATCCAACGGCTAGTAAGATATGCATAGCTAGCCACCATGGTAGAAAATACGCGTTGATAACAGAAATATCAAATATATCTGTCTAGGATATGATGACATTCAATCTGTACTGAGGTTTCCTATGTTTTCTTGAAAAAATGATACTCTGCCCCGAATGCTTGTTATGTATGGAATTTGAGCGAGATGCTGTCACACCCGTACCAGGATGGGCTTGGCATACATGGGCCGTGGGCCAGCTGGACTGGGCTTCTAGCAGTGATCGGTGGCTACAAGAGGGAGCAGAGCAGCCAAGGGAAGGACAGAACGGAAATGAATCGCCTTGTTCGGGTTGCTCCCGTCCTCTCTCTTCTGTCTCCTACCTCTGTCTCTCTCTCTGATCTTCCTCATGGTGTAGTTGCTACCACAAGCATCCAAGGTCTGGTGCTACCACAAGCATCTGTATCGATCTCACGTCCCGGTGATCGCCGGCGGCAACGGGACATCACAGATGCTGAATCAGGTTTCAGTTAGCAATATGTACCTTTAATGTAGCTGCAAAAATAATAGCTTGACCACAGTGACACAGTCTGTCTACTCCACATGGCAGATAGTCAATAATGCACTTGTTTGATACCAGCCTTTGCATAGGCTCTGGTAAATGTGTCATATGTTACCAGGGGTAAGGAATCAAGTGTTTATAACTCAGTAGTAAGTAAATTCAGTATTAGAAAATGTATATCCATCTAGGGGCTAGTTAAACTGAATTAAGGCAACTACATGTGTGATTCAGAGTCCCAGTATCAATCCGTGCCTCATGTATGTGTTTGTCATGAGGACGAAGTGAAAATTCTGCGGTAAACGGAAACACCAAACGATAGTGTAGACAGACAACTTTTAAATCTTCAGTTACAATAACATCACGGGATCGTAGCTCGAATCCAGAATATTATTTCCTCTTGATCAATAACCGCTTGGACCCTGCGTTGCAGCTAGCCTCATCATCTTCAATGCATCAATGGCTCCACCGACCGTCGCTCCACCCCGTCGCGGCAAGATATTGATCGGCTGGCAGGTGTGCAGTAGTCGTCACGTAGCTGAGTGATAACGAAGGATGCAGGTGCGACTGTTCCCTACAAGTACATAAGCAAGTTAAGCTGGAATTAAAGATTCTGTACACAGAGGCTCCAGACAAGGAATGCACAGAGAGCATCAAAAACAGAGAAGACCTCTTCAAATGGAAAATGCTGGGATCACTTGGCCACCTTGCCAAGCAACAAGCTAGATTGTCACTATCTCTGTTGCTAGCTTCTGTAAATAAATAGTACGCAGCTAGAGTCCATATTCACTTTCTCCATATGAATGATTCAGGCAACTAACCCGAAGAGATTAAGAAAATTTTGGAGAATATACAGGTTGGATAATAATGCTTAAATGAAATGATTCAGGAATCCTCAAATGATGCGTTCAACCGCCAACAGAAAGGATGAATAACATGCGTACCGATTCTAACATAAGAGTATCGGTACTCACTGTTTAGAGATTCTTTGGCTTCACCAATGGGTCTTTGAAACAATAGATAGTTATTCCATCACTGAAATATAAGAAGACATCTTTCTTATGAAACTAAAAGAACAATATTTTTCACTAAAATGTTTCTTGCATTTTCACTATGATTCGTTTAGTCAGCACATCATATATTACTGTCTATGAGAAAGTGGGTAGTCTCTCCTCCTTTTTCCGGGCTTGAGACCGGCTACGCGATTTAAGTGTTATCTTAGAATGGCATAGGCGGAGTTCCCTACCTACCAAAAAACAGAAAAAAAAGAAAAGAACAAATGCAAAAAAAAAAACACATTTAAAAACAAGGAAGTCTTTTTTTTAGTTTTTAATGTATCAAATAGTTTTTTTTTTCAATTTGATTTTTTTTGCATAGAATACATTTTGTAAAAGAAACTGTTGAAACAAAAAAAGATGAATACACTTTTTTTAATGTTTTTTAGATCTTAATGTGGAGACAAAAAAATAAGTTTTTTCCAAAACAATCTAGTGCTAAAGAAAATACATATTATTTTTTTTAGTTTTTCTGTTGCAAACCAGTGTAATAGTGAAGGACTGAAGGGGACACCATTTTTCTTTGCACCAATCGATGAATCAAGCTCAACGAGTTCTTAGTAATCAATTGGTCTTCCAAGTGACGATAACAAGATGGTAGAAGACTTTAATGTCTCTTTATCCTGTAACCAGAAAATTTAATTTGATTTTGTCAACAAAGAGCCAAACCGTAGAAAGCAGAGGTATTGCATTTATAAGATCTTTATCTGGGAATTCCAAATCAGGAAATATTGTCTTGTCTACAAACATGGAATAGTAGACAAATTGGTCGCCTGATGCTAGCATCAAGAAGAGGACGTATGTGACGGCCATTATGCATGTGGACAGATATACAAAATGTAGAAAAATAGAGACAGAACCGAGCAGTGTACCAGTTTTTGATGGCATGAATGAAGGAAGAGAAATTATGCAATTCAAGGTAGGCTCGCCACCCCTTCCTCTTGACCGTCACTGCTTGTGGCAACATTATTGTCTACCTGGAGGTTTATTAGACGTAAATTAAACCGGCCAGCCAGCCATCAGCGACATGAAAACTAAACGTGGTTCTATATATATAGCTTACGACCGATACAACAGGGTAGCATGGAGTACGTACCTCTTTTTGCTCGGTATTATCATCGTCGCCGTCATCATTGCCATCGTCGTCATTGTTGCACTCTGTGGCATCACAGTTGTTCGCCTGTAGGTAAGACATACAAAAACCAGCGAGGTGGCCATTAGTTATATGATCGATGTATATGATTGTTTCCATGTAGAGATCGATCGATATGATGGAGTAGAAAACTAGCTAGCATGTACGTGCGTACCTCTTCTTGGCCGGTACCTGCATCATCGTGTAACAAACTCTTCAATTGGGTAACAACTCCAGGCAGCTCTTGTTCGCCATACTTTCCGACTCGAGGATGAGCCTCGTCCCGTAACAAAGTCTCCAGTGACTCAATCACGTCAAGTATATCTCGTCGATTTGGAGGAGTGTCCCTTAGCTCCATACCATGTAGGATCCACCTGAGTTTATCAATGAGTTCAGCTTTCATATGGTCATAGTTCAGTGATGCGGAAGTGAATTCAAAATCTCTGTCATTCTTGGCGTCCTGCAGCATCCACTTTATTGCCCGCCGGTCTGTGTGACCGAAGTCAATGCAGTGAAGCCAACACTGGACATATTTAAGTAAAGGACATCTATCCTTCCACGGCGCCAATGTGTCCTTTCTATCAGAGCTGGCACCGTACCTCAGGTAGCCAAGCCTCGGCAATGCTCCTTCCCCAATAGTGATCTCTATGTTTGTGAACAGCTTTTCCAGCTTCTGAAACTCAGTGCTGCCAAAGGCATATGATATGTGCTTATCCTCACTGATCAGCAGAACCAATTCGAGGAGCGATGCGAACCTTCCGAGGGTTTGAAGATCCCGAGCTTCTACCACCTCCACGCACAACCACACATCAGAGAGGAGCGGAACGCACAAAGGATCGATGCAGGTTGGCATCCTGGGTAAAATTATGTGCTCTAGATGTAAGACATTGAGCCTTGAACTAGGTACCCAGTCTTTCAAGCTACCGACATGGACATTCCACTCTGGTACATTAATAGTTTGCATTTGTTGCTCGAAATCATCAGACATTGAGATCATCAGACTTTGTATCTTGTGTAGGTTGCATAGAGACTCTCCCAGATCCTTGCCTGCGATGTGTTCACATTCCTCGAACTCGACGTGGAGCACCCTCAAGTTTGTCAGCTTCTCCAAATCCGTGCAGAAGTTTGGGCACTGTTCCACAGAATATAGCTGCAGCTCTTCAAGGCACGTCAATTTCCCTATCTCGCCCTTCATCGTTGTACCCTCATCGGCAAACAAGCACCTCAAATTCTTTAGCTCACCAACAGACGGCGGCAACTCAGTTATGTAACCTCCCCTTACATCCAATACCTCAAGAGATTGTAGATCATGTCCTATTCCTACCGGGAGCTTGTCAACTTTACACTTCACCAGCCCTAGATATCTCAGATGAACCAACTTCCCGAGCTGCTCAAGACTATGCCCTTCAGGGAAATCACATTCAGCTATAACTAGTACACGTAATACTTTAAAGCTTGAAAAGAGGGGCATCCTACTAGCACCACACATGATAGCATTAAATGACCTCACATGTTCAAAATGAATGCTAGTGTTTCCCTCCACACTTCTTCCATGAAATGCTAGTCTGCGAATCCTACTGGTTTGTTTGTCCATCGAATAGGTCATGTGTTGTTCCATATCATCTACTGTAACAAAGTTTATGTTCCTTGACATGGTGCGGATGTAATCGAGCACCATGTCGTGGACACGACAACCACCTTGTCTTTTAGTCTCAAAAATGATCATGCTTTTGTTCACAAGCTTGTTAAAATAGACCTCCCCTAGCTCATATGACCATATTCCTTCTTTATCAGGGACAAATCCTTCAACGACCCACCTCCATATTAGTGATTTTTTCTCAATAAAGTAATCTTCAGGGAACATACTGAGATACAGTAAACATGCCTTTAGATTGGAAGGTAGATCATAGTAGCTAAATGACAGTATTTTTCTTGTGTTCTGAATGACTTCACTATCTTCATGCCCAAAACCAATTGCATCATACACCTTAGACCAATCTGCACTTGGTTTTCCAACAAGCAAACTAGCTATTGTAATTATAGCTAATGGCACACCACCACATTTCTTTAAAATTTTCTTAGTCACTTCACCCGGTTGGTTATCCTGACTTACTCCAACACTACCACATGTTCTTGTATGGAATAGGATTCTGGAGTTATCATCCGAAAGCGGTTTCATGTGATAGATACCACCAGCTTCTGTGGCAACATCAACAATACGCGTAGTTATGATTATTCTACTTTTCGGATGACTATCCACAAAAGCACACTTAATCGTTTCCCAGATTTGTTTGTCCCATATGTCATCGATAACAATAAAGTACCTATTTACGTGAGAAGACGAAAACATTAATTAGGAAAAAATGCTTGTAATGTACTTGTACCGACTAGAATAAGAAGCATGCCAACACAACATTAAAAAATAAGGCATTGACAATCATTTAATAGATTGTATAAAATACATCTCAAATTTAGGCTCTACGGTCATGATTTTAAGATCAATATACTACAGATAAATAGATCTGTATTACTCCATCCGTTCACTAATATAAGGAAAAACAAGTTGGTATGCAGGGGCGAGAGGTGTTCACTGAGGCCGTACAACAGTTAGGGGACGCCAGCGCAGGTAGAGAGGAGGAAGGGGGCGCCACTAGGCGCCAAAGCTCAGACATACGTGAACACTAAACGAACAGAGTCTCAAGATCCTCGCGGGCGCCAGGGCAGAACGGATAGTCCGACGAAGGCAAACGTCTAGGTTTAGGTCTACACGGGTCCTAGTCACCCGAAGGCGCATGATCTAGAAGAAGTTGTTCCAGTTTACATCCTACAGGGGCACCAGACAACCGAATATACACAGGGAGCAGTACACACCTGTAGTACGGAAGTTTGGAGGGTAGCCGAAGGCAACCACACGTTGATCCGGGAGCGAGGAGGCGGGAAGCCCGACGAGAGTGACATGGATAAAAGAAGCTCCACTTCCGCTTGGTGTGAGATGTGGTGCACAAGGGGGTGGTCCCCACCCCTCTCCAATGCTGCTGAAACCACAAGATTAGGGGCCAAACAGTGGTAGAATGCCTTGGGTAGCGCTGTGCATAGGAGGTCGAGAGGTGTCCATGCATCATTCCACAGGCATACAGACCGTCTGTCACTGACCATAGCCCTCGTGATGGACGGATACAAAAGGAGGCGGGAGAGAAAACTTCGAAGAGGGAGGGGAGGCCGCCAAAGCTTCACCAAAGTAACTTCGCTTCACCCACCTAGTCCAAGGGTGTCATGGCCAGAGAGGAGCCCATGAAGCATCTTGGGAAGTAGAGCCAAGTAGGCACTTTTTTTGGAGACCACGGTCGACAAAACTCTGAGACCACCCTCAGAGCAGAAACATCAAACGAAGTCCCACACAACCTAGCAGTCACCACCCAAGCAGGACATTGTTGCATTCTAGATTAGGGCACGACGCGGGCGGTCTGTCCTTTCGAGACGCTCAGCAGGATCGAAAGGACAACCTTGGCTAAGGAGGCGAGAGCTGAAAGGACGAAGGTGGAGAGGCTGATTTGTCCACAAATTGGCATGAGGGACATGCGCCCCCGGGATGCGCAGGTAGACTTCGATGACAAGAAACTCCAAGGAATCAACGGGAAGCTTCCTGTCCAAGAGGGGGAGACCGAGGTAGGTATGAGGGAAGGATGAGACGGGGCACCGAGGATGGAGGCAACACTAGGAAAACCCTAAGAAAATTCCTAGTATCAGTGGCGATTTTTTTCCGTGTGCCACTGATATTGATACTAGCGCGCCTAAGACGTAGATGCCACCGGTAAACCCCTACCACCCGGCTAGAACATACTTGTGGCGCCTCACATAAGTGGCGCGACAATGGTAGGTAAGTGGCGTGTGTTTTATTTGGCAAGCCACCAGAATTTTGCGCTAGGGCTACTCGCTCCAGCACATACTGGTCTCTTGTGTTGTTTACTCGGGTCAAATATAGTGCACGCCCCTGAAACGGCGCGTCCTTAATAAAGCTAGGATTGCAGGCTGGGGAGAGGATATCGAGGAGACGCCCTGCCACTTCCCCACGCCACATCAAGTTAAAGAGCCAGTGATTCTCCATAAAATTCCCTCTCACCAGAGAGGGATCATTTCTTCCCCAGCCATACTTCTCCCTCCTCTCCCAAATCTGAAACCTTTGGTGACAACTCCCAAGGGATGCGGATGTGGACGCGAACGCTGGCGACCGCCGTTGCCCAAACCTCTCCGGGCAATTGCGACAGAGGTTCCAAGCCGCCGCGGTCGGGGGCAATCGTTGTTGCCCAAGCCATCCGGGGCCAAGGAGGCGAAGACTTCAACGATCCGAGATCACGGCCACAGCCGCGTGCGCGCCAGTGGTCATGGTTGTGGATGTGGCAGCGGCAGCGCCCCGGGCAGCGGTCATGACCAAACGCCTTCATATGCGTCCTCCTCGGCAAGCTCATTGGCCGGGTTGTACAGCTTCGAGTTCATGGTGCCTTTGCACCACTAATTGGGGAACCGACTGAATCTCCCGGACTTGTTTGCATAGGAACTCGAAGATCATCTGCCCCGTAGCTTCACAATGAAAATGGCAGGTTGTCCCAACATTTCAGTCGTGGCGAATGTGCTCTCCGACAGGTGGCTGGAGCAAAGTTTGCCTGTATGCACTAGCTGTAGCGGGAGTACATCATCATATTCAAGGTCAAATGGGAAGGCCTGCTCCCCGTCAAGGTGTTTGACGCCACCCTGTGCCTCAAGTTCAGCTGCGAGGAAAGTGACGAGGAGGTCGAGCAACCAACACCCAAGCTAGTTGCATATCTAGATTTCAGGGATTAGACTTGTCATAGGGCTGCATATGTAGGGAAGTTTATATATTTTTTGTCTTTGAACTTGATTCGCTTTCTCTGTATGGTTGAATGAATGAAATTTCAAGTTCAAAATATGAATTCAAAATTATTAGACTCGGCTCAATTCAAGATCAAAAATATTAAATTCTAGTTCCCGACGGCACGCCCATCAGTCGCGTGTCCATCCTGCACACTAGCACTAACACTGTCCAGTGGCAAATTGTGATTGAACGCCACTGGGGCGGATGTCAGCAGGGGCGTGTAGCGCGCGCTGCTGTTAGCTACTAGTAGTGGCGTATAACCAGTGGCGTGTGAAAAAACGCGCCACTAGGCTCCAAATCAGCGCGATACTATTAGGTTTTTTCCTACTAGTGCAAGCTCGGTTGCGCAATCCGGGAAGACACACACGGGGAGGAACATGCTATTGTGAGAATTGATTGTCAGCCTATTTGCATTTGAGAAGAGATCCAGCGATGTCCGAAGACAAGCAATCTTCTACGGATCCGCGCGCAGGATAAAGAGCATGTCGTTCGCATACTGGTCAGATGCCCGAATGACGGGGCACGTAAGATCATCGGCCAACGAGTGAGCGAGGCGAGCATCTCCAATGCCCTTAACCAGCAGAAGGTGGAGGAGGTTGCCCATGATGAGGAACAAGGCATTGGCCTTATTCTCGAGGGAGTATGTTTCGGATCCATCCTCGACCCCGCCCCCTCCCCAAGCCATTTGCATCCAAAATCTGGTCCAGAGCTTCCCATTTGACTTAGTCGATTGCCTTAGACTACCCATAGTGGGAGTAACATAGCGAGTAACATAAGTGCCACATAAGCACAAATGATGATGTGGCATGCAATTAAAAAAGAGAGAGACGGTGGTGGTATCATAGGTAAATACCGTAACATAACAAATTTCGAGACAAGATGAGTCTATAAGCTAATAATTCCATGATTATATGATACTACACATATGTTACTATCCACTATAGAGGTAGTAACATAGACTAGTATCATATGCATGATACTAGTGTATGATACTCCCCATTATGAATAGTCTTACAGCAATATAGCTTGAGAACGATCGAGGGGGCTTTGCACACGTGGCAACTTTCCACCAAATCCGTCGCATATAAGAATTTGTCAGTAATGTTGCGCCATCGTATAAAGCGAGATTGCTCGAACGAGACATGACATTCAGTGAAGGCCTTTAGACTTGTAACTAGTTTCATGACACAATTCTGGAGCAAAATGGGGCGGAAGCCATGCGCCGTGACAACATAATATTTTTGGGAGGAAGCAAAGATAGGCAAGGTTGACACTCTCCAAAGCCACCGCGCAAGACTGAAAGTCATGGAGGAAGGCCATCAGATCGCCGGGGGTCACATCCCAGAAAGTTGAAAAGAACGTGGGGCCAAAGTCGTTCGGGCCAGGATTGCTATCGATTCTCGTTGGCCTACTGCTCGCTAAATGGAACGTCAAGAGCAGTCAAGCCGAGGACGGGGGTGACGAAGTCTCCCAAGGCAAACCCCCACACGGAAGGGGTGGAGGAGCCAAGAAGAGAGGAGTAGAACGCATGTAGCACCCTTTCTTTGTCCGAGTGATTAAAGGATCGCGCCGCCGTCGCGCAGCATCTGTATTAGTTAGTAGCAAAACTATAGATATTTGACCGGACCGCATGAGTAATCCATGTACCATTCAATCAATCCCGATTGATGGTAATCTCAAAATTTATTCAAAGTTCATAGGTGACGCATACTTTAGACTACCCATAGTGGGAGTAACATAGATAGTAACATAAGTGACAAGTAGCCAAAAATGATGATGTGACATGCAATTAAAGAAGAGAGTGACTCATATTTTAGGCAGAATTAAAGTATGAGTCTCTCTCAGATTTAATTAGAAGACTTTGACAAGTACAATTCTTTGTCCGAGACTAGTATATATGTTACTCCCCACTATGTCTAAGTAATAGTCACACAATAATTTCATATTTTAGTGGTTTTATCGATAACTTTCCATATGGAGTGTCTAATTACTGGGCTTATAGTTTTAGCCAAACAATAGAAGAGCTCTTTTGCGGAAAGGGCGACACCAGCGCTGGCCTCTTCGGGGAAGGAAGCAATGACGGTGGCCACGGTAACGTCCTCGGCAGCGTCGCTGCTGGGTTTCCCATGGCGAGTGCGATGGGCTTTGGTCCGACCGCAGGTCTATGACCCTAGTGGAGGAGCAATATTTGGATGCGATGGTACTCAAAATGGATCACATGTGGTGGTTGGTGATATTGTTGGGTTCTCGTGCTGAGGTGGTGGTGGCCAATCCTTGCTCACTGGCACCGGCTGAGAACTAAATGCCTGTAGGTTTGGCCGTTGGGCTTTGGTACTGCCTACGGCCTACGGGGAAGTGCACAGCATTGTGCTACTAAATCACTCATAACCGGTTGGGTTTAAAGAGCATGAGAAAAATATTAACAACGAAGCAAATCATCTGTATTTGTGTGTATATATACCGTAATCTCCTATGTACATGGAATATATCTTCCATTTCTTTTTGCCTTTTCTTTTATATATTGTACTTGTCAAAGTCTTCTAATTAAATCAGAATTTTCTATCTAAAAGATAAAAAAACATATGCGAAAGGTTGTTTTATTATACTTCTGTGCTAGACGAATTAAGTAAAATATCATAAAGTAAACAAAAATGTATAACGATATTCATCCTTCTTGGTTTGACAATATCCTAATTGTGACTTCCTTCAGCGTTTTAGTATATGTGCTGAACAGATTGATTAACTACGGCCATACTTGTGCAGATATCATGCTACCACAAAACAAAAGCCATATAGTTGTATCTGGGCATTGGTGACACAAACAGGCTATTGACTTGACTACCATAAGGTGAGGCTTATGCGTACCTCTTTCCTGCAAGGATTTTTTGCACCTGGTTGATTAACTGCCTTTCATCCATTGTTGCTGCATCTCTGTACACATTTATGTCAAGTTCAAGGAGAATGTCCCTAAGAACTTTTTGTGTGCCTTGATTCTGACCAACTGGAACAAATCCTGTACACTCATATTTACTTCTAAGCTTGTCATACAATGCTTTTGCAAGGGTAGTCTTACCCAACCCTCCAAATCCAACAATGGAGACTATCTTGAGATCTTTTTGGGATGTTTCAAAATCCTCGGACAAGACTTTCATTAGCTCTTCAACTGGCCCATCAGTACCAACAAGGTCAGAGACCTTCTTGTATAGGGCCGAGAGACGAGGGTCAACTGTAGTTGATGCAACATTAGAAACAATATCATCGATCTTGTATCTATCATACCTTTGCTTGATCTTCATAACTTGGCTCTCAATATCTTTGATGTCACTAGCTATTTCATGGCGCGCACTGATATTGGTGTATTTATTGCGTACCTTCTTCAACCAGTTGATAGTTTGCTCGCTTGGCTCACCACCCTTGATGCACGTCACGAAGGAGTCGAGGCTGTCCTCGATGGCATAGGACAACTCTCTAACCTCGTTAGCCCAAAGCTTAACATGTGGATCAAGTTGATCCAGCGGCACGCTGGACACCTTCTCGAGGGCCACTTTCATGCTCTCCAGCTCGGCCGAGAGATCTCCAATCCCCTTCTTCACACTCTCCTTCAGGTGGTACTCCTTTAGGAGCAGCTCCCCAAGTTTGGGGAGGAGAGAGCTCATCGCCCCCGTGGCGAACTCCATGCTCGACTCTCACTCCTCCCTCTCTCACTTGCTAACTTGGTGGATTTCGACTTCTTTCTCTGTCCCTCAGTTTCTATCTCCTTTTAGAGGCTCTCTATTACAGGTTGTGGCTAGGATGCTGTCTCTTCTATGTGTATATGGACTACAAGCTAGTAGGATTAGCTTTGAAACATCTTCAAGGATCGGAGTGGCTGGCTAGGTTATTCCATTTATATAGTTCTGTGAAAAGCTTCACTAGATTAATTTGTAGTATAGTAGTATTTTAGTTTCCTCTAGATGTGTGCAAAATTAAATTGTACAACTACCAAAGTCTGCCAGTGGCGTTTGTCAGAATCCGGAGAAGAGCTGCTCCCAGTTCATTACCACATACAAACTTTCTCTAGATCTGCGCAAATTTGTAGGTTAGTGCATTATAATTTATTCAGAGTAAAACGCGTCAGAAGTCACGAAGTTGCCACCGATGAGCGTTTTGGTCACCAACTGGGAAAACGTCAAGTTTTGGTCACGAAGTTGCATGGATGAGCGAATTGGTCACTCGGTGACGTGGCAGTTTTTTTTTTACAAAAAACACCCTATAATTTTTTCTTTTAATTGTTAGGTCCTTTTTCGAGCCAATGCAGGCCGGCTCCAGCACGGTGGCGGGGGCGAGCCAAAGCCTGGCAGCGGCGGCGGCGATGTTCGTGTCCTGCGGCAGGAGCCGCGCGCCGGCGGGGGCGGACGGCCAAGAACGAACCGCCGGACGGGTCCAGACGGAGGTGCTGGAGCGAGCTCAGCACGTCGTTCACGGGTGACCCGATGCCCAACCAGGAACCGCGGCGGCGACCTGGGCGGGGACTCTGCCGGCTGGATGGAGTGCCCCATCGGCGCTGTGGCCGCCTTCGCCGGCTTCGGGGAGGCCCCGCCGGAGCGGCTGGAGCCCATGCCCCCGCCCGCCGACCACGTGCTCGCGTTGGCATTGGCGTTGGCGGTGCGCCGCGCGCGGTCCAAGCGGACGCGCGGCTCTGCCTACCCGCGCCGTTCCGCGCCCGAGAAGGAGGAAGACATGGAGCTGGACGAGGAGGAGATTTGGCAGCCGCCGGCGCCACCGTCGCCTCCGCCGATGTGGATGCGCTCCCCGACTCCCCCGCCTCCGCCCGGGTCGCCCCCGCGAGCACAGAGCGTGGTGCCTCCTCCGCCTTCGTCGCCCTACAGGGTCCACTTGGGGCCGGCCATCACCCCGCCACCCGAGATCAGCCCGCCACCACCACCCGGGTTCAGCTCGCCACCACCACCAGGAGCCGGCCTGCATTGGCTCGAAAAAGGACCTAACAATTAAAAGAAAAAAAATTATAGGGTGTTTTTTGTAAAAAAAACAAACTGCCACGTCACCGAGTGACCAATTCGCTCATCCATGCAACTTCGTGGCCAAAACTTGACGTTTTCCCAGTTGGTGACCAAAACGCTCATCAGTAACAACTTCGTGACTTCTGACGCGTTTAACTCTTTATTCAGGTACTACTACGATTCAAAACTGTCTTTGGACTCTGTAGTTGTTCGTCTTAATTACAGCTGCTTCCAATCGGCCATGACAAGCTACAATCTATTAATTGCCAGTTGCAATGGTAAACGGATTCATTACTCGTTTCGATCAAAGATGGAACAAGCCAGTGTTTTGTGAAGAGTTAATAGCACCAGCGGTCACACAACTCGTCGTCGATGTGCACTTAAGCCACACTTCTCCAGAATGTGATTATTTGGTCACACAACTCACAAGTGCGTGCACGCAGGTCACTGGCCCCACTTGTCAGTCCGTTTTGGACGGTAAATTTTCAGAAAACCCCCTAGAGTAATATTAATTTTACAAAATGGTCCCCCTGGAGGACCATTTTGTAAAATTAGGAGGACCATTTTGTAAAATGAGGAGGACCATTTTGTAAAATTAGAAGGACCATTTTGTAAAATTAGTGGGGCCAGTGACCTGCCGTGGATAAATCAGCCTTCGTTGTGCTTCACGTATGCAAACCTGCTTGTACTTTCAGATTTGTTAGCGTAATTTTTTATTTTTGAAAGTTACAGCGAAGGCTGCCGACAGACTTTTGTAGGGTAGTTTTTGTAGTTTCGATTCGGGGGAAAAAAAAAACTGATTCCTCCACATTGAGATGTGAACTACTAGACAGACCATCAGAACGGAGCATTAGACAATTCCACCGTCCAAACCATATTAAAAAGATCGATGTCAGATGTAGTAGACTTTGTGCACATCTAGGAGAAAAGAATCTATCTCAACGTTCAACAAGCCACTGTGCGCGCGTCTAGCTAACTAGTAGATTACTCCATTTTATATTTTCTGTGGAAAGCTTCACAAGATTAATTCGTGCAGTTTTTTAGCTTCCTCTAGAGTTGTGCAAAATTCAATAGTACTACTACCGATGTCTGCCTTTGGCGTTTGCCAGAAGTGGGAGAATAGCTGCTCCCAAGACCTCCAAAGTTTCTCTAGATCTGCGCAAATATGTAGGTTAGAGAATTATAATATTCAGCTGCTTCCAACGTATTAATTGCCATGTTGCAAGGGCAGACGGATGCATGCATTATTGGTTCCGATCAAAGATAGAACAAGCCTTCCCTTGTGAACTTCGCTGTGGATAAAAACGAGCCTTCCCTTGTGCATCACCTATGCAAACCTGCGTGCACTCTCAGACTTTTTAGGGTAGCTTGTAATTTTGAAAGTATTGGATAGAGCGAGCTTAATTACATTAACTGTCAGCGAATCTGCGAGGTATAATTTCCAGATTCTGTTAGGTTCAATGCACTATTCATTAAAGCCAATAAATTGAGAGTAAGCGAATCATGCAATTTTATCTATTTGGGCAAAAAGAATAATATTCGTCCGCATTGAGATGTGAACTACTCCGTCCGTACTCAAATAAGTGGATATATAGAAATTTTAAGACAAATTATGGAGTGGAATAGAAAATGCATTCGGAAGGTGCAATCCAACATCTCTCTCCTCTTTAACTCCCTCCATCTCCAATGAGCTAAGTGCATGTAGAAAATGAGGAGACCATGTGTTGATGTTATTGGGCTTGATTCCCGTGTGATGAGAGAGAAGTATTTTTTTCTAATTTAAAGTGCATTGGGACGATAGAAGTATACTCTTTTGACAAGTATACTCTTTTGTGGACAAATTTTGAATGCTAAACATCCACGTATTTGAGGACGGAGTGAGAATTCGATAGACCACTGGCCATTAGACAATTTCACCGGCCAAACCTTACAAAAGAACGATGCCAGATGTAGCTATAGTTTGTACAGATCGGTCTAGGGGAAAATAATGTACCTCAGCTCGCGCCCGTATCTCTCAATCGTATGTGCCAACTTGCGTCGATCTGCACCCTCTCCCTACCTCTCTCTCTTTCTCTCTTAATTCGAAGATTAACGAGGAGTTTCTTTCAGTTCAACAGAGTTGGTCACATAATAATTTCTAATGCATTTTTTTTTGAAAGGAGGTTGAAACCACCGCCGCTGCATCAAATTATGCATATAGCCAATTTTTATTAGATTATTCAACAAAGTCTGGCAAAAATATATATCGATCAACAACCCGCAGCCACAATACCTACAACCTCGACGTTGGGGTGATCACGCCATAGGGGCATTATGCCCTGACCCTACAATGACGCCCCACTAGGTAGAACTGGTGGCATCACTACGCCGTCCTATGGCTAGCCGAGAGCACAGATCCGGTCCAGCAGACCCGCATCACGCACCGCATATGCGCGCCCCAGAAGCTGCCGCTGTCTTCCGTCAACCCATCTCCAGGACAGAGATCAACGCATAGACCTTGCCAGGCCTACCGCCGACGCCACCACGGAGCCAGACAACGCCACCGCCCTGCGCGCGTCCATCATCACACGAGCATCGCCAAAACCCCGGTGCGCCATGCCGTCGAACTTGTCGTCGTCGATCCAGAAGATGCAACACCGTTCCACCTCCAGACCTCTCCAGCCAGCACGTGTTTTAAAACGATGCCCCCAAGAGGGAGACGACACTGAAAGTGCGGTCATCGTCCGATTCGGAAGACCCAGATCTAGGGTTTCCCTAGAAACATCAGGGCGGGAGGCGAGACAATCGGCCCCGATTGCATCGAAGCCCGACTTTCGCCGGCCGAGTCCACCACCAACGCCCTTGACCAACCCAGGAGAGCCCAGTCTAGGCCCGTCGCGAGGATATCCGGGGCAAGCCGAAGCCACCACCGGAGAGGGGCAGGAGGATGCCGGGGAGAAGGCGCGCCCCGGAAGCCGAGCCACGCCACCGAACAGAGCCGACGCCGCTCCTCAATCCTCGCCGGGAGCTAACCCGCGCCGCCATACCACCTGGGGAGAGGGTAGAAGCATGCATCGGCGCCGCCTAGACCACCGCAGCCCCAGAGGAGTCGAGCCACCGGAGAGGGAGCCACCTCCGTGCCGTTCCTGCGACGCCGATCTACTCAGAGAGGAGCAACTGCACGAGAGTCTAGCCTTGGCGCCGCCGTCCGCCGCCCAGGCTTAGCCTGGCGGCTTCATCCGGTCGGCGGCGAGGGGGTAGGGGTGGGAGAAGGGGGTTGCGACGGAGAAGGTTTAGGGTTCCGCCCGAGCCGCCTGCGACTGGCGACGCGGGGGACCAGGAAGATTTGTCTCTAATGCATTAAGTAGAGTCAGATAATAATAATGTTGTATTTTCGTACAAGAGTGATTAAGTCTCATGATTTACTAAAAAAATGCCATGGCCGGCTACCGACGAGTCCTTAGATAGCTAGGTTGCGGTCAGATGATCTCGATCCACAATTTTGAGCCAGCTATATATTAGAAACGATCTAAAGTAAGCAATGTATATATTCACACTAAATTAATTTTACACCCGTCTGCAAACTAACCTTGATTGTACATTAGTTCTGCATGATTCCTTCTATGTATCGGGGAATCTAAATCACGGGCGGGGACTTTGGGAACAGTCGTAATTCCGCCACATGTTTCTTTTTTTTGTATTTTTCATTTTGGTAAGTTTCCATTTTTCATAACTATCTATTTTTGTCAACTTTTAAAAAAATCGAGTGCTAATTTTCGGACGATACGCCCCAACTTTCAAATCCAAAATTTCGTAAATTCAAATTTTCAAGTGATTTGAGCAGTAACAAACCTCACAAACGTTGAGAAAGAAGGGGTATAAATAGGGGTGTAAACTGATAGGATCGGAATCGAATTTTTCGTTACCATATACTCTACCATATTTTTCGTCGGATTCAAAGCATATAGGACAATAACTGGTTGCGGATTCGAATGCAAATATACCAGACCGCAGATTCGGAACTAAAATATGTACAACAGACTCGTGGTGGAAACAAAATTAATCGGATTTGTACGCGCATAAAAACACTAACAAGCAATATAAAAGAAAAATTGATAAAATGAGTTTAACAAAACATTCGTAGAATATTAATTGTGACATGATAGAATAAATATAACATGACAGCATGAAGTTTGTACTCCATATTCTGTAAAATAACTTTGTAAGTGGGATGTTGTTTAACAGACGAACTCGGCAACTCATTAATTACTAATTGTGCTATATTTTTAGACGTTTCGATCAAAAATCGGATTATTCGATTTAAAACCGTTAAATGATCCTAATTAATTTATGGATAATCCATATTTGGGTGCTATTTGAAATACCATATCCTATAACGTAACAGGGTATCAAGTTCAAAATCGGATATCCTGATACGTCGGATTCCTTCAAACCAGATATGGGTTCTTCAAAACGGATTTAAAAGGGAATTCGACGCAGAAATTATCCTATCTATCTACATCCCTGGTAAATAGAGGTCCCCGTAATCTTCATGTTGCCCAAATCTCCACTTTTGTAAATTTTGAACTTCTGACAATTTCAAACATTTAAAAAAATTGAAACTTCCATTTTTTTTTGGTATTTCAACTTTGTAGAAGTACAAACATTTCAGAATTTCAAAAACTAGGTAAATTTGATGCTATTACTAAGAGCATCTCCACCGGTGCCCCGGGAAAAGTTTCAGCCACCCCCCCCCCCCCCCCCCCCCCCAAAAACAGAGGCGCTTTCGGGGTGCCGACTTAACATGATTTTTCGGTCCAAGACCTAGCTGCCTTCATCGTTGTTCCTGGGTTCACTAATGACAACGTTATCTTCATTGGCTGATTCGATGACCTCTGGCCGAATGAGGATCTTCTTCCCCTCCGCATCTGGCACGTTCATTGGGAACGGCCGGCAATCAATTGTCCTGCCGGTAAAGCTCAATCGCCCGTCATTAATGACCAATGTTCCAACATTTTTTTAAATTGTATTTCTTGCAATTTGCACCATATTTATTGGACCCGCTTCACAAGACATGCCTTTTTAGTCATTCGAGAAATGGAAAAAGATAATTTCAAATCATAGATGTGGAATATTTTTTGGCACAATTATTTATCATGGTAGGAGTCATGTTTCTGTCATGGAGGACTTATCATAAAAAAGGTCTGAAAATGGCCATGCACTTGGTCATTTGAATTGAAAGCCATTGATGTTCAGACTTCGTAGGCTTGTCAACCAAGTTTTTTTTTCAAGAAATGTCAAATTTCAAGTTGGTCATTTTTCCTGACTACTAATACACACAGTAGGACACCATGCCAAGGCATTCCTTTTTTGACCTTTTAATGACATTTTTTGTTTTTTCGTAAAAAAGTGCAAATTGCCGACCAAACTATGACTTTTTCAAAAACCAATCTGTATCTTACATAGATTTATACATGGCTATACGAATATGATTTTTTTATTATTTTCTAGAACAACCAATCTCTAGTGCAAATTTCAGTTATTTTTTGGTAAATTGGCAGAAATGCATTTAAATGCGGAAATATAGCAGAATGTCTTGAAAATTCAAAATATTTATAGTAGAGCTAAAGTATGGTCTAATATTTTTGAAAATTGTATTTATTGCAATTTGCACCATATTTATTGGACCTGCTTCACAAGGCAGGCATATTTAGTCATTTAGAAAATGGAAAACCTATCACACATGCTTACATATATATATAACCGTGTGTGATGACTGCGCCACAAAATGTTGCGCCGCTTGAGTTCCAAACCCTTCCTACAAACACATTCAGACATATATTCCTCGTAAAATCTTAAGAACCATTAATAATATTTGGTACCGGAAGGGCTCCATTCAGAGATGGTTTCCCTTCCTGCTACAAAAAGATCGTACATCCAATTTCACATTACATAACACATAAAAAACATCTAATAACTACATACTAAACGAGTTTTTTGTAAATGTTTTAATTCAGTGTTATGTGAAATCCAATAAATTGCATGACCTTTAGAGGGGTTTTTTGAACTGGGAAGTACTGCATACATTCCAGGCTCCATCTTAATCAGAAACAAGATATATAACATGTAGCCTCTTGAATAATGACCGTGAACCGGTTGTTCCGGGTCAAGAAAACTAAGGTTCAACTTGGACGGCCATGGGTTGCGGCCCACGAGTTTTTTTATGCCATGAGTTAGCTAGTTGCTACTATTATAACACGCTGCGCGCATCTTTCGGGTCAAGAGCTTAATTGTCTTGAGCAACTAACGTGGGAGAGTGTTGGCTTGGACCTACATATATTTCTATAGATGAATTGTCTGGGGCCTACTAATTGCTAGCCAAGTCTTTCGGAGCAACTGAGCTATACTCTTTAAGCTACTACTTTTTTTTTTTAAATGGGGGCAAATCCTGGCCTCTGCATGAAAGCGATGCATATGGTCTTTTATTTCATTATTGCAAAGTTTGGCACCAAAAAGTTACAGTTCAAGGGTCGCAAAGTGTAGATACATGGATCAACCAAAGGAAAAGGCTAAAAGAAAAGCAAAAGTGATACATCAGCACGTGATTCTACTATCCAACCGCCAGCATGCCCGGTTGGAGTAATCCCTTGCGACTGTCTCCAACGTGCTGCACCCAGAATCCATTGCATGTCGTTGCTCCACTAGTTTGAGATAAGACTATGTACGGATCAATGGGTAATTAAGGGAATAACATGGAAAAAAGATTTTTTTTTTGGTTTGTTAAAAACAACGTCATTGCGCACATTCCAAATGACCCATACAACTGCGCATACCCCCACCCGGATTTGCCTTAAATCCTTCTTAGCAATACCCCTGAGCCAATTCCCAAAAACATTTGAAACATTTGTGGGGGGTGTCAGATTAAAAGACATATGCACTATTCGCCACACTATTTTGGCAAAAGGGCAATCAAAGAAGACGTGCTGAATGTGTGTGATGTTCTATGTGGCTTTAACTGTAATGGTATCCTTGTTTGCTATAATGTACTCCACGCGAGTATATAGAATTTCATGTGCAGTTGCAGTGAGTACAATCTGTTTACCATGTGCTGAGGTCACTGATTTTTATACTGCTGCACTAGAAATTTCTGTAACCTTATTTAGAATGCTTTGATCACTACGTTCTGATACTTCTGTGTTGCCATGCCTCTTAAGTTTGATTTGGCGATCTTCTAGAGAAGCAAATTTTTACCTGAATGGCTCTATCTGTTGTGACACTCCTAAGTTCTATTTGTTGCTTCAGTTACGCATGGAATGTACTAAGATTCTTCTGTTCCTTGAATAGGTAAGGAAAGTTGACATGCTTGACGGTGTGACGATCCTGCGGTCTGAGAAGGTCAAGGATGAGATAGTCCTCGATGGCAACGACATCGAGCTTGTCTCTCGCTCAGCAGCCCTGATCAACCAGGTGAAACTTTTTTTTTTTTTTTGAAAGGGGGGGCAAAAGATTTGCCTCATTCTATTGATTAAGAAGGAGTTAGAGGCATAGTTTTTTACATCACCGGCCAAAAGGCCCCCAATCAAAAAATTGTGGGATCAATCTCCCGGAAGAATAAACTCCAAGTGGTTAGCACCCGCTTTCACCCAAGTATAAGCCTCATCTTTGATCCGCCCCAATATTAGCGATGGGAGGGTGGATTTGTGTCGGAAAACTCTAGCATTGCGCTCGGACCACAACTCCCAAGAGATCAACATTGTGAGGGTGGCAATCGCCTTTCGCCGAGAGGAATTATTCATTGTCATGTGGCGCCACCAATCTTGAACACAAGTGAAGTTCTCCCAAGCGCTCATGTCTAACCAAGGGAGATGGAGCCAAACCTTCACCATGTTCCAAATACGCTTGGAGAAACGACATTGAAACATGAGGTGGGCGGCGGACTCTCTAGTTTACTTGCACAATGGACATAGATCACAATTTGGCCACCCCCTCCTATGTAGCCGATCCGCGGTCCAAACCCGGTTTTGGATGATTAGCCATGCGAAGAATTTGCATTTAGGTGGCGCCCACACCTTCCACACCATTTTCTTCATATTGGAGGAGGTGGACCCTAGGAATTGGGCATGGTAAGCCGAGCTTGTAGTGTAGATACCCGAGGATGACATAGCCCAAATGATGGAGTCGGGGACGTCTTCATTGAGGTGCACTTGTTGTAGCAATGTCCAAAGGGCAACAAATTGTTGTATGTGAGCAAGAGTGAGTCCATCGGAAGTATTTATTTGTCCTATCCAAGCATCATCAAGCATGGCCTTGTGCACACACCAAGTCTTCCGCTTCGAAATAGAGTAAATGAGTGGGGCTATGTCACACGGTCTACGCCCCTCCAACCAAGGCGAGTCCCAAAATGGCGCCTTATGACCATTGCCAAGAGTGATCGTAGTGCACGCATAGAAGAGCTTGGTGTCATCGCTCGTGCAAGGATTGCCCATCCCAACCCAAAGCTTGGAGGAGTCCGTCCATTCATGCCAAAGCCACCGGAGGCGCAAAGCTGACCCAAACTTCTCGGTGTCGAGGATCCCCAATCCTCCAAGATCGGTTGGGCGGCACACCTTTTTCCAATTTACCTTGCACTTGCCACCGAAGACTTTATCGGAGGCCGCCCAAAGGAACGAGCGCTCAATCTTGTTGATTCTTTGGATGAACCCGGGAGGCAATTTAAGAGAGGTGAGGTGGAAGATGGCTTGGGAGGCCAAGACCGACCTAACCAACTCTCTCCTTCCCGCCGGGTTAATGAACTTGCCCGCCCAAATGGGGACTTTTCCGACCATCTTGTCCTCAAGGTGTTGTAGGTCGACCCTCTTAAGTTGCCAAACGGAGAGCGGTAGGCCAAGGTAGCGCATGGGAAAGCCGGTCCTAGTTGCCGGGAACGGTTGGAGCACGTCGTCCAAATCAATGGCACCACAACGGATAGGGACAACGGAAGTTTTTTGCATGTTAGTGCATAGTCCCGTGACTTCGCCAAAGGAAGTGAGTATACCCGCGAGCTTGGTTATTTCCTCCTTGATCGGTGCCACAAAAATGGCGGCATCGTCCGCGTAGAGAGAGGTCCTAAAGAATGCACCACGTCCCCGAAGGCGGGAAAGGTCACCTCTTGCCGTAGCAAGCTCAAGGGTTTGTTGCAGTGGGTCAATCGCAATGTCGAAGAGGAGCGGAGAGAGGGGGTCGCCTTGCCGAAGACCGCGTCCATGCCGGATGGGGGAAGTAGGCACCCCATTGAGGAGAATCCTAGATGTGGAAGTGCGAAGGATGGCGGAGATCCAATCACAAAACCGGTCCGGGAACCCAAGACGACGGAGGCGGTCAATAAGGTAGTCCCAACGCACGGCATCGAACGCCTTCCGAATATCTAGCTTGAAGAGGAGGGCCGGGGTCTTGGTGCGGTGTAGCCTCCTAGCGAAATTTCTCACGAACATGAAATTATCATGGATGCTTCTATTTTTAATAAAGGCGCTTTGAGCGGTGAGATCAACGTGTTCATGTGAGGGGCGAGCCGGGTAGCCAAGATTTTAGCGATGATTTTAGCAATGGCGTGGATCAAGCTAATGGGCCGGTAGTCCGCGATGCACTCGGCTCCATCCTTCTTAGGAATGAGCACCACGTTGGCCGAGTTCAACCAATGAAAGTTGTCGGAGTGGAGGTTGCCGAAGAGGTGGATGACTCGCATGACGTCCATCTTGATAATCTAAAAAAAGCACCGGTGAAACCATCGGGTCCCGGAGCCTTGTCCGCCGGCATTTGCATGATAGCCCGATAGGCCTCCTCTTCCGTGATAGGCACGTCTAGGTCTTGGAGATTTATGTTGGGTTGTGGAAACAAATCCCAATTGAAGTCAAGCTCACGTGGTGGACCTCTCCTCATAGCCGCATGGAAATGCTCCTGTACAATTGCTTCCTTGTCTTCATGAGACGTGACCCAACCTTGATTGCGTCTAAGCCGGTGGATGTGATTTTTCCTCCTTCTCGCATTGACCCGTAGATGGAAATATTTGGTGTTTGCATCTCCCTCTCTAATGTTGGTGACCCGGGAGCATTGTTTTTTCCTAGATCGCTCCACCACCGCGAGACTTATAACTCGACGTTTGAGGCGTGCACGGAGGTCTCTTTCACCCGGAGAAAGTTGCCTAAAGTCTTGGGCCTCATCAAGCCGCAAAATGATAAGGTGCGCCATGTGCATTTGGATCTTGGCATTGGAGAAGAAACCTTGGCTCCATCGTCGCAGTTTAGCCCCCGTTTTGTGAAGCTTATGGAAGAGAATTTGACATGGCTCTCGGTGAGACGTCTCAGCGTTCCAAGCCTCCGCAACCACCTCCTTGAAGCCCGGAAGGCATGTCCAAAAGTTTTCAAAGCGGAAAGAGCGTGGACGGCGCGGTCCGGAGTCATCGGCAAGCAACAAAGGGCAATGGTCAGAAAGAGAGGAGGAAAGGGCATGTAGGATGTGCCTGCCAAAGTTTAGGTCCCAATCCGGGTTGCAAAAAGCACCGTCGATTCTAGACATGGTGGGAGTGGCTCGTTCATTTGACCATGTGAAGCGGCGATTTTGGAGATGAATAGCCTTGAGGTCGCAAGTGTCAAGAGTTGCCCTAAACTTGTTCATCCGTCTTCTGTTGAAGTTGGTGTTGTTTTTATCCCTCGCTCTAAAGATCTGGTTGAAGTCCCCGAGGACCAACCACAATGTGCCCGGGGTAGGTTTCGCCGCAACAAGTTCGGCAAAGAAGTCGTCTTTCCGCGAGGCAAGCGTTGGGCCGTAGACTGTAGTGATCTTGAAGCTCGCATCAGAGTGGATCGAAGTGATCTTGGCGGAGAGACAGAACTCCGTGACCTCGACATCGCTGATGTTGACGAAGTTTTCACCCCAGAGCAAAAGAATTCCTCCTTTGGTCCCAAGAGCAGGGCGCTGGGCATACCCTCTCAGTCTACCACCACCAAGGTAGGCAGCAGTGAATTGGTCCACGTTCTGTAGTTTGGTCTGCTGTAGGCAAGCGATATGGCAAGAGGAGGAGGCAACAAGGTCGTTTACAACAGCTTGTCTGTCAGGATCATTCAGACCCCTCACATTCCAGCACAAGAAGCTAAGCAATTGCATAAGATCATCCATTAAACATTAGGCAGACATCGAACAGTAGTTGCAACAGAGCTAAGAAGGAGCTAGGAACACACAGCGGGAGGGGCAGCAGTAGTAACCAGTACATGTACCAGGAACTCAGCAGGAGCCACGACACTAGAACCAAAAAGGAACACTTTTGATCTAACATAGGAACACACAGGGGCTCAGGTCGACACGAGCACAGGAGCAGCATCAAGCTTCAGCAGTGGCTTCGTGACCTTCACCATCAGCGAGGTCAACAGCCTCGCCTCCACCATGGTTGATCAGGGCATCCTCGACCGCCATGGAACCCGCGCAGTCCAGCCGGAACAAGGCCCTCAGCGCAGCCAGAATGGTGCACGGCAGCTGCCCCTGGAATAGGCGAACAAATTCGGCCACTGCCTGTTCCGTGACCGGCTCGCCATCCTGGACAATGCCCAGACGACGGCAGACGAGCTCCTCTGCCATCCTGGCCACCGGCACGCGGCACCCCTTTATCTTCAGGCGAGCGCTGGAGCGGCGGTACGAGCAGCCGACGATGGTCTTGCGCCTTGCCGCTGGAGCCTTGGGTGGTGGGGAGGCCGGCGTAGGGAGCAGGGCCTGCATCTTGGCCATGAATAGCGGCTGGGCACCAGGAGTTTGGGGGACAGGGGGCGAGGAAGCATCAGGAGCCGGCGTCGCAGCCGTCGGCGGGGAGGCATGAGCCGGGGCTCCCCAATCTGGAGCAGAGGGGTCGTGGCGAGCTCCGGGTCCCTAGAGCCGGAGCGAGCGCGAGCATCAGTTGGCGTCGGGAGCACGGAGGATGGCGACTGGGACCGTGGACGATCGAGCGGGTGGCGACGGTGCGCGGGGCCACCCCTGGGGCTGGGTGGTGGGCTCGGAGAGGAATCGGCGCCGAGGCCGCGGCGATGACCATAGCGGCGGGAGCCCTGGCGATCATGATCACGTTTGTCGACGCTGGCGTCGCGGTCTTGGTCGCGGTGAGCCCGAGAGCGACTGCGGCCCATGATGCGGTCACGTAGGCTGCGGCGGTCGCCGTCACGGCCACGGCCACGGTCACCGCCATCATCATCCTCATCACGGCGCGGCTCCCGGGAAGAACCACGCTGCACGCTGGAGCTGCCAGAGGGCTGACGCTCGCCGTCGACGACCCCCAGCTCCCAATCAAAGACCTCCGTGCGACGCGGCTTGGAAGGCACACCGGGGACAGCTTCGACGCCAGTAAAGTCCTCCCACATGGCGAGATGGACGATGACCCTGGAGCGCAGCGTGCGACGGCCAATGGACGGCGCCGCCACAGCCGCCACGCGCGCCGGAAGCTTGAGCTTCTTCACCTTCGGGATGTTGTCGGGGTTGTCGGTCCACGCCCACACTCCCAGTGTGGTGGTGTCCTCCTTGGAGACCGAGCGGGCCATGATGTAGTCGATCTCGCACTTGTCCCCGATGGCGCGCGTGACCGTGTCAGCGTCCCAGGCGTGGAGCTTGACGCCCTCCAACTCGAGGAGAACATGGAACTTCATGTCGACGTGCTCGGTGAGTCCCTCCATGGTCCATGGCTTCATGCGGATCTCAAGGATGCCCCGTCGGAAGGACGGGTTGGCCATGGCGAGCTCACGGTGATGCTGATGATGGAAGGTGACCAGGAAGTCTTCAGGGTGATGGCGCACGATGGTCATGCCGGCGATGGGGATGGTGAGCTCGTCGTGGATGGCGTCCGCAATAGCCGCAGGGGAGACGTGCGGCCTGGTGCCCCCCAGGCTGAGCAGCACCGAGTTGGAGCTGAAAGCAGCCGCGGAGCTCAGCATCTGCGTGGTGGCCGGCACCACGACGCTGGCCTCCGCCGAGCGAGAGCGCGGGTCCCCAGGGCGGCGAGGCATGGTCGGCGGCCGGAGCGGCGGGAACGCGGCCGGGTCAAGCCGGAAGGGAGCAGGAGGACTCGATGGCTTGGTGCACTCCCCCTCCTTGTGCCCCGATCCACCGCAGCGCCTGCAGCAAAATGGATCCCTGCAATCTCTCAGGAAGTGGCCCTTCTTGTAGCACTTGAAGCAGAGGCCCCATAAATGGCGAGGGATGGGGAGCCGCGGACGCGGAGCCGGTGAGGGTCTTGAATGCGGGGGAGGTGGTGGTGGCTGACGGGGGCGGCGATGCTGCACCAGTTGCCAGGGATGTCCTGTCTCTGTGCCAGGCCACACCCAGCACGACACAGACCTGTCAGAGAGGTTCAACCCTCACCCCGGGTCCACACATCTTTGCCGTGTGCTCTTCGTGACGACGCACGGCAAACACCCCGTCTTTGCCGTGTGCTCTTCGTTACGACGCACGGCAAACACCCCGTCTTTGCCGTGTGCTCTTCGTGACGACGCACGGCAAACACCACGTCTTTGCCGTGTTCTCTGCCCAGCACTGCACAGCACACACCGGAGCTTTGCCGTGTGCTCCGCTCCACACAGCACGGCAAAGATGCAATGCCCAGACCCAGCCTCCACCCCTTTGCCGTGTGGCTATGCCCAGACCACACGGCAAAGGCACTAAATGGTCATCCCACACTGCCAGAATGCACAGGTGGGCGCCACGTGTAGGCTTTGCCGTGTGCCTATGCACGGCAAAGGCCTTTGCCGTGTGACTATACACGGCAAAGTGACCATATGGCACCATTTTAATCTGTTTTTTTAATCCCTGCAATTCAAAGCAATATATATTCTGGCCTAGTTCCCAGAACTCATTTCAGCACATATATATGCATATAACCACATAATTCATATCCACAACCATATAAAAGTTCACAAAACCACATAGAAATTCACAAAGCCACATAAACATGCACAAGGTACATAAGTCCATGCATATACAAGCACAAGATCCATAGCCCAAGGTCCAGCTCCATCCATACATGTTTCTTGAGCTGCACATGCCGGCAAAGTAAAATTCAGTGAGCCAAGCATTGCAAGAGAATGCCAACACTTTGAACATGAGAATTCAAACATTGGAGATCAAATGGTACTAAACCAAGTGTAGCACTTCTACTCTTATCAGTACTAAGCAAGTTAAGATGTTACTAAACCAAGTTCAGATGTTAGTAAACACTTTGAACATGAGAATCCCTCTAAGCAAGTTCAGATGCTACTAAACCAAGTGTAGCACTTCTACTCTTATCACTACTATCAAACATTGGAGATCAAATTGGTTTTCATATGTGGATCGATGTGAGACATCAAAGTAAGTTTTCGAACGAGAGTGGTAGCAAGTTGAAATGGTAACTAACCTCTACTGGCCTTCCGGCGGCGGAGTAGGATCGTCCTACAAGTTTGCAAAAAAATGATGAGTTCGACAACTAGGTGGAAATGGCATAGTCATGGCATTAAAAGAAAGCTAACTAAAATTTGATGAGGTCAACTAATGGGTAAAATTTGACAAGTTTAACTAATGGGTAAAATTTGACAAGTTCAACAAACTAAATTTTGACAAGTTGAACTAAAGTGGCAATGGCATGGCTAACTAAAGTGGCAATGGCATTTTGACAAGTCATGCGAGCATACCCACGGGAGCCTCCGGGCAACGCTAGGGTTGGAGATACGGGGCTGCCCCTCCGGATTGTCCTGGCCACGAAGCGGCGGCGCCATCGAGTGAGATCCACCCGCCGATCCTGGATTCACCTACAACATGAAAAAAGTCTCGCATTACACAAGTAATTTAGTTACAACAATAAGATGGATAGAATGACAAGTTTGAGAACATACCCATGGGAACATCGGTGGAGGCGGTGGAGGGAACATTCCCATGGCAACAGCCCCGTCCCCAGGAGCAAGGCGCTGCACCGTGCCATACATCCACTCCATCATCTGCATCTGATACTACTGCTGCTGCCTGCAATACTCCTGATGCTGCTCCTGCTGCTGCTCCAGCTGCTGCTCATAGAGCACCTGCTTCTGCCGGAGCTCGTCGACAGCTAGACTCGAAACTCGTGGGCGGGTCTCCACAGCAGGCGCACCGGACGCCCTCCCACGGCGGACCTGGCGTAGAGACGGGACGGTGCGAGGGTCGATGGAGCCGTCACCTATCCACAAGCGGCCATTCGCCGCGCCTTGCCCCGCAAGCACGACAGCCTCGACGTCAAGTGGACTGGTGAGAGGATCAGCTTCCTCACCGTTGCGCTCCTTGAACTTCTCCCTGTACCCCTTGCTCCGGAGCTCGGCGGTCTGGCTGATCCACATCGACCCTGTCTCAGGATCCGGCGCATCCCTGGTACGCATCTTTTCCCAAACGGCGAAGGGCGAGGGGTCTACGCCGGTCTTCAATTTCTGCAAAGATGGCACGAACATAGGTGAAAAGGAGACGATATTGCAAAAGAGAGCACGAACATAGGTGGATTAAAGAATGCATTTGCTCACCTCATTTTGTATGCATTGGGAGAGGCTGAGGTTGCCTTGGCGGTGTGTTCCACCCTTGTTCTCCGCCCGCTTTGCCTTTCCCTCCGCGTGTATCTTGAGATACTCCGGGCTAGTCCACCACGCTACCATCGCGAGGTGGCACTCCTTGTTGTTACCGACGTACGGAGGAGGCACCTACGTGCACAGAACACACATATTAATGATATTACACGGCGGTCAACAAAATCGATAATATAGAAATGACGCTACCTGCAGGTACTGCCATGGCTGCATCAAGATGTCCCGAGCACGCTTCTTTTCCAGCGCAATGTTCTTTTCGGCGTACCAAGTGCGGACAGAGTTCACGCGAGCCTCGTAGTGCATGTCCGTCACCATCTTAGAGGCCATCGTCAAAAGGATGGCCTCGCACTTGGCCTTGTCCTCCTCCGACAGGTGAAGAAGTTCTACAAGCATGCACACATAGGTAAAATAGGGTCAAAGCCATTAGTGCAATCTCGGATTTATAGAATGATGAGAAGTCAAACAAACTTACCCAGAAATAGCCGAGTGTCTTAAGCGCCATGTTGAGGTACTCGCCATCGGGATCCTCCGCGAAACAGTAGTGCCTGAAAGTCCAAGCTACACTCTTGCCACCCTCTGGGAGGATGACAATCCCTGGGAAGAACTTCCGGAGACAACATCCAAGGATGCTCGCGTAGGTACGCTGTCCTTCACTTTAGGAGGCTGGTACTCAAATGTCCTACACAATGAGAAAACCAAAATTAGTATAGTTAGCGGGTCAAAACACAATGAGAAGCTAAAATTGAACAAAAACTATAATAAGTACCTTTTTCCAACAGGCACAGAAGAGTGTTCTTGTAGGCGTAATATCGGGGATCGGGGAGTCCCGCCGCCCCCCGCTGATACACCGGCCTGGTCCGTGGCTCAGGGATATTCTCCTCAGTGTCAACCCACTCCGCCGGTCCGGGGTCCCACTGCAGCGTCGGGTCAAGCTGAAACCCGTCCTCCCCAGGTCCCTCCTCGCGCCCCTCCTCGTCGCTGTCACCTCCTCGTCCTCCTCCTCGCCCTCCTCCTCAGAAGCCTCCGCCAGCAGCTCCTCAGAAGCAGACTCGCTCTCAGAGTCCGACTGCACCTCCTGATCGTAGTCCGAGTCATCCTCGTCGGGCTGCTCGCGAAGAGAGGAGGCGGAGTCTTGCTAGGCCTCCTTCTCGTCCTCGAACTCCTCGCACGTGGAGGAGAGGGTGGAGGTGGAGGTGGTCATGCCGAACTCGATCCCACAATGAGTGCCTTCACGCTGCCCACCTTTTTTGACAAGGCCTTCTTCAATCTGTTTCCCCCCATGTTTCCTGCATTGACAAAAAAATAGGTTTCATCAGTATACATGATCCAAAATTAAGGTAAATAGATGAAGCAACAATGAGTAAAGCGAAAATGAATACAATTAGATGAAGTAGCGACAATTAAGGTAAATGGAGTATCGACAATGAGTTCTCACAAAATAAGCTAGACTGACAATCACTATTACATAGAGTAGCATTGACCTATTACATATAAGCTAGACTGGCAATTACTAATACATGTGTCCTCATCGCTATCAGTAGCCTGTGTCGAGATCATCGGGACCAACTATTGGACCACCCGTGTCGTCATCACTGTCAGGGTCGCCACACCACCAACCATCCACGGAACCTGGAGGTGGTCCCTGTGGCTCGTCGACGATTAGTCCTGCGTGGAACGCTCTAGCAAAGTCACGTCGGCTTGGTTATGAACCTCCTCGACTTCGTCATGCGCGGTGTCTTCCTCCATTCCCGCATCTTCGTCTTCTTCGCCGTATTCCATGTCATCATCGGTCGGCAAGTTGATAGTGAATTTCCCAGGGAGCCCTCCATCCTGATAGAACTCGCCGTCAGATGTTGAGGGGTCTAGGCGGCGGTAATCTTGACCGTTAGGCATAGCCGGCCTACTGTGCGACGGTACCGTCACCACAACATCCCACCCCTGTAGACGCTTTTGATATGCTTTTGCTGTCTTCTTGCACGGGTACGGGAGATAGAATACTTGGAAGGCCTGGGTAGCCAAAATGTAGACGTCGTCTCCCGAATACTTGGAGCTTCGTTCAACTTCGACCAATCCAATTGTAGGATCCCGTCTAACCCGACGCGGGTCTAACCAATTGCATTTGAATACAACGGGATCTAGCCCTTTACCAAAACCATAATTCAACTCGTATATAGCCTCAACTCTTCCATAGTAATGGAGTTTATCTGAGCCTTCACATAACACCCCACTATTTATTGTCTTCCGGTTGCCCCGGTTTGTTGTGTGTTCATGGGTATGGAAGCGATATCCATTCACGTCATAAGCATGGAATGAGTTGACGGAATGGCTAAAGCCATGGGCAATGTTTCTAAGCTCTGGCTTCATCTCTTTGTCCTTTTTTGCCTACAAGTTTAGCACGAGAAGTTTAGAACGAGGAATGATCGATGAATGTCCACGGTACTAGAAAAGTTAGATAGAACAGTACCAAACCCGCGAACCAGCTAATGAAACCACCACCCTTGCCAAAACCACCACCGTTGTCAAAAAGATCCTTCGACTCTTTCGGGGTAGGGTCCCTTCTCAGCTTCCAGTTTTCACGAGTGAATCGTCTACTCCAATGAGAAAAGAGGAGTTAGCCACGAATATAGGAGTGAATGTTTGTGAAATACTAAATGGTGAAAGACTTACTCGCGGTACGGCTTCACTTCCTCCATACTCATCAAGATATACGAGGAGATCAGATCCCGCTCGAGCTTTGTCATGATGAACTTCTTCGTGCCACTTGATTTGCCACCGAGCCCTATGAAGATGCTAAGCTTGGGTACATCTTCAGGGTTGGCTGCATTGTAGCGAACGACTGGATTGTGGATTGTGGGAATGTTGGCATCATAGAAACCTGTCGTGAAGCTTGACACCTCCTCGTTAAGGCATGCCTCGGCCATGGATGCCTCGATCTTGCATTTATTCCCGCAATTCTGGCGTAGGTCTTTCATTTTTCTCTCAGGCCCAAACTGCCAACGGGTCGACACAGACCCCCCCATCAAAGCCTCGTGCGCGAGATGCAAGATCATATGTTGCATCGGATTAAAAAACCCTGGCGGAAGTATCGTCTCTAGCTTGCAAAGCAACTCGGGTGCCTGTTCATGCAGCTTCAGAACCACCTCACGATCTAACTCCCTTGCACAAATCTGCCGGAAGAAAAAGCTCAACTCCGCCAGTACTCGCCAAGTCTCCTCATCGACATAGCCTCGAATCATCACCGGCATTATGCGCTCAAGCCACACGTGGTAGTCATGACTCTTCAGCCCTCCTACTCGCTGCGTGTCCAGGTTCACACACCTCGCCCAGTTAGCTGCATACCCATCAGGGAAGTACAAACACTCCACGAGCCACTGTAATATTTCCCTTTTTTCCGGCCTTGTAGGGCAGAACCGAGCCTTTGGCTTAGACCACCTAGTGCCATTGACTCCAGGAGGCTTCATATCAAGATCTGGCCTGTCACAAAGTTCTTTTTGTCCATTCGAGCCTTGACGTTATCCTTCGTCTTCTCAGTGTTCTTCGTCGTCTATAAAGAGCCTCTGCGATATTCTTTTCGGTGTGCATTACATCAATGTTGTGTGGAAGTGATGGCGTGAATCACACGTTCGTTGGGAGACCCCAAGAGGAAGGTTTGATGTAGCCTAGCAGCAAGTTTTCCCTCAGTATGAAACCAAGGTTATCGAACCAGTAGGAGCAACAACTCTTCAGAAGGTTGTCAACAGCGAAATATGATGCGGCGCAACACCAGGGATTCCGGCGCTGACGTGGACCTGCACACAACACAATCAAAATACTTTGCCCCAACGAAACAGTGAGGTTGTCAATCTCACCGGCTTGCTGAAAACAAAGGATTAAACGTCTCGTGTGGAAAATGAGTATTAAAGTGCAGAGAATGAAAAAGAAACAGTTTGCAGTTTGTGGTTTAATCAGTTTAAAAGAATGGACCGGGGTCCACAGTTCACTAGTGGTGTCTCTCCATAAAGATAACTAACATGTTGGGTAAACAAATTACAGCTGGGCAATTGACAAATAGTGAGCGCATGACAATGCAAATACATGGCATGATGATTACTATGATATTTAATTGGGCATTACGACATGATACATAGACCGTTATCCAACAGCGTCTATGACTAATAATCCACCGCCGGGTTATCATCCGAGTCCCCCGTTGGTATTAAGTTGCAAGCAACGGATAATCGCATTAAGTAAAGCGCGTAATGTAAACAAACACATATGCCCGTGGACAGAGCATTGTTGGGTTATCCCTAGTGGCAACAGCACATCCATAACCTTAGAACTTTCTGTCACTGTCCCAGATTCAACGGAGGCATGAACCCACTATCTAGCATAAATACTCCCTCTTGAAGTCACAAGCATCTACTTGGCCAAAGCATCTACTAGCAACGGAGAGCATGCAAGATCATAAATAACATAGGGCATAGATTGATAATCAACTTGACATAATATTCAATATTCATCGGATCCCAGCAAACACAACATGTAGCATTACAATAATATGATCTTGATCATGTAGGGCAGCTCACAAGATCTAAACATGATGGCACAAATAGGAGAGACAACCATCTAGCTACTGCTATGGACCCGTAGTCCAAGGATGAACTACTCACGCATCACTCCGGAGGCAGGCATGGCGATGTAGAAGCCTCCGGTGACGATTCCCCTCTCTGGCAGGGTGCTGGGAAGAGGTTCTGGACCCTCCCGAGCTAGGGTTGACGGCGACGCGTCTCTGGAACTTTTCGTGGATATTGGCTCAGTCACTTAGGGTTGTTTTCTCGGGGGGAATAAGTAGGCGAAAGGGCGGCGGCTGGAGAGCCCCGAGGGGCCCACACCATACCAGGGCGCGGCCAAGGGGGGACCCGCGCCCTGGTGGCGTGTGGCTTCCCTGTGGGCCCTCTCTGTTGCATCTTTGCTCCATCTGGTGTCTTCTGGAAAAATAGGGATGTCCGTGAAGTTTCGTCCAATTCCGAGAATATATATCCAGACTAGCTTTTCTGGAATACAAAAACAGCAGAAAACAGGAACTGGCGCTTCGGCATCTTATTAATAGGTTAGTCCCAAAAAATGTATAAATGTGCTATAAAGTAGATGCAAAACATGTAGCAATTGGTATAAAACAAGCATGGAACATCAAAAATTATAGATACGTTGGAGACGTATCAGGAAGCTCGACATCCTCCATGTAAGGGAGCAGCTTCCAGAAGCACGGAATGTGTCTCCCCATAACCCACGAAACCATTCCCATCGGGGTTAGGCACGAGAGCTTCTAGCTCAGCCCTGATTTCTCTTCCGGTCATCAGACGTGGTTTCGGAGCATGGATCTTGACTCCTTTCTCGAACCGCTTTACGTCACTCCTGTATCTATGACCTGGCTCAAGGAACTGTCGATGTTGATCAAAGCATGAATACTTGCCTCCCTTCGTAAGCCATGAGAAAGTCACAGCCTGTCTGCACTGTGGGCAAGGCCACTTCCCATGTGTACACCAGCCGCAGAACAAAGCACGCGCTGGTAAGTCATGCAGGGATGTGTGGTACCAGACATACATATCGATGTGATCATTTGTTGAGGCGTCATATGTTCGGACCCCGCGACCGTTCCAGCCAACAGCCAAGTCTTCAACCAGCGGTTCTAGGTACACGTTCATGTTCTTACCCGGGTATTTCGGTCCTGGGATTATCATCGACAGTAACATGTTATGTGATCTCATGGACTCGCCGGGGGGAGGTTCTGGGGTATGACAAACACAGGCCAACAGCTGTATGTTGCCGCCGACATGCCATACGGATTGAACCCATCGGTTGATATAGCAACAGCTACGCTCCTCGGGTCGCCTGCTTTCAGTGGATACTTCGCTACAAAGTTCTTCCACGCGTCACCATCCGACGGATGTATCATCTTGTCCGTGTATCTCTTCCCTAACGCGGCCCATCGCATCTGCTGGGCAGTGTATTTGTTCATGTAAAGCCGCTGGATCCTCGGTATAAATGGAAGGTACCGGAGAATCTTTTGGGGAATCCCGGTCTGCCTCTTCTGTCCACCACCGAGGTCGACCTCGAAGTACCTAGAGGAATTGCAATGGATGCAATAATTTGTTCCAACATGTTCTTTCCTGAATAGCATGCATCCCTTTGGACAGGCGTCTATCTTCTCATATGACATCTTAAGGTCACGGAGGAGTTTAGTCGCCTCGTAGAAGCTCTTCGCCAAGATATGTCCTTTCGGTAGAAGGCTGCCAACGACGGCCAGAATATCATCGAAACCATCCCTGCATATCTTCCTCTGGCACTTCACGGCCATAAGGCGAGCGGTGGCATCTAGAAGGGTAACATCTGTATGTTCATGAAGGGGTTTCTGCGAGCCAAACATAGTCTCGTAGTACTTCTTCGTGTCTTCATCTGGCTGCTCACTTGTCTCCGCCTCCAGAGGTGTCTCCGCCTCTACACGACGGCTTTCAGGCGCATTAGCATTGACAAAGGCGTCTAAGCAGTTGTTGAACCCAGTGTCAAATTCTCCCGCTGGCTGAATCTGACGTGGCTCGGTTCTAGCACGTTTTGCTAACTGTTCACCATGGAAATTCCAAACATGGTAGAATGGTGTGAACCCATTCTTGATCAGGTGCGTACTAACATCTACCTTCGACTGTCGCTTTCGGTTATTGCATTTTGAACAGGGGCAAAACACTTTCATGGGTCTGCTACTGATGTCAAACGCCTTGTTCACAAACTCCTCGGCCTTATCTCTCCATTCATCACTGAAATCCCACTGACTCTTTCTGCCAGCATACATCCACTCACGGTTCTGTCTCGGATCCATACTTTAATCGGTACCAAAAAAGACATACACAATGCTTTCAGTTCAACATGTCACTGAATTTTAACAAAACCATTTTTTACGGCCAAATTTTATCTTTTACAACATGCAAGGGTTCACCTACACTTCTAATGGGTAGGGGCCTATCCCGCCCGAGTACGTGTAGATCGAGTCGTGTCCCATGTTCTACCCCGACCTGAGACGGAATTTCGACAGCACCTCCCCGCTGTTCTTCAGAATACACGTCTCGAGCCTGTCAAGCCGAGAGGGTGTGCATCCGAAGAACAATGGGGAGGTGCTGCCGAAATTCCGTCTCAGGAAGGGGTAGAACATGGAACACGACCCGATCTACACGTACTCGGACTGTCCAACAGGACAACCCGGAAGTGTTACGGTTATAAATATGCAAAGATGGACAATCCTGCATATTTATAAATTTGTAACCCTTCCGGATGGGATCTGACTCGGGTTACGCGACTCGACTGACCCGGTGATCTAGACCAAAATTAAACCCTAGGTACATTCAAGAAAGGCGACGAATTTCTTACCCTAGAAGCGTGATCGACGGCGAAGAAGATCCTCGCTGCTACTTCAAACCGCCCTCCATCGACAGGCCCGCTGAGCTAGGTAGAACAAAATGAACAAATTTTAGCAATTAGTTCTTACAAAAATTCACAAGTGTACCTAGTAGCTAAACAACCAAAAATTAATGCAAAACATGATTTTTTTTGCCTAATCTAACTATATTGCTTGCCTAATATGATTTCTTTTCCTAATCTAACTATATTGCTTGACTAACTAGTGTGCAACAAATAGTAAATTAAAGAACAAAACAAAAAATGAGAGAAAATGGAGCTTACCAAGCTTCATGGAGTAGCCATGGGGCACCCCTGGTAGCGGGGAGCTGCTGCTCCGATGGCTGGGGCGGGGTCAGGGCGAGGGTGGCCGAGGGCGCGAGCTAGGGGCCGGGGTCAGAGGAGACGAGCTCGGCCTCGGGGACGGCTCGGTGGAGGTGGGCTCAGGGCGCGGGTGGAGGAGGAAGGAGGCCGCGGTGGTGGATGCCGGCGTCGAGGTAGGAGTGCTCCTCTGGCGTGGGGGCTCGGGGCAGCGTGGGGGCGTGGGGGCTCGGGGAAGCCGACCTTGCGCGTCCCGCTCCGGCTCCGCTCCTCCTCGCTATCCCGGCGCGGCGAACTCCATGGCACGGTGCTCCTCCGGCGAACTCGGGGAGAAGAGACGACGGAGGATCAGAGACGGGCAGCTCGGGCCAATGTGGGATGCGTGGGGGCTCGGGGCAGCCGGTGGGGGTGGGCTGCGTGGGGGTTGCCGGTGGCGGCGCTGTGGCGGCACGGCGGATCGGGTGGAGGTTGGGGGTGGGCGTGTGTGTCGTGAAGTGAGCTAGAGAGAAAGGGGAGTTTTCGCCTCTAAGTGCAGAAACTCACTAGAGAGAAAGTGAAGTCGGTGAAGCCGGTCACACATAGGAGTAGGATATTGCACATTTACAACACCCAACACACTTGTATACACATGGTATGGCACAAACTAGATTTGGGTGGGGTTCCGACGCTCCGGGGCCCCGCTTCGGCGAAACCCTGAATCCGCTGGTAAAACCCTAACGCTTTCGTCTACCCCCATAGACGTGCGTCGAAAGGGGGTAGGCCAGTGGACTTTTTTGCTTGGTTGTCTTAGGTTTGGCCATAGGAACATGAGAAACCAAAGTTTACCCCAAATCAACACAAGATTCCATCTGGTTCGCCCGAAAGGGGAGTTTTCACCTCTAAGTGCAGAAACTCACTAGAGAGAAAGTGAAGTCGGTGAAGCCGGTCACACATAGGAGTAGGATATTGCACATTTACAACACCCAACACACTTGTATACACATGGTATGGCACAAACTAGGTTTGGGTGGGGTTCCGACGCTCCGGGGCCCCGCTTCGGCGAAACCCTGAATCCGCTGGAAAAACCCTAACGTTTTCGTCTACCCCCATAGACGTGCGTCGAAAGGGGGTAGGCCAGTGGACTTTTTTGCTTGCTTGTGTTAGGTTTGGCCATAGGAACATGAGAAACCAAAGTTTACCCCAAATCAACACAAGATTCCATCCGGTTCGCCCGAAAGGGGAGTTTTCACCTCTAAGTGCAGAAACTCACTAGAGAGAAAGTGATGTCGGTGAAGCCGGTCACACCTAGGAGTAGGATATTGCACATTTACAACACCCAAGACACTTCTATACACATGGTATGGCACAAACTAGGTTTGGGTGGGGTTCCGACGCTCCGGGGCCCCGCTTCGGCGAAACCCTGAATCCGCTGGAAAAACCCTAACGTTTTCGTCTACCCCCATACACGTGCGTCCAAAGGGGGTAGGCCAGTGGACTTTTTTGCTTGGTTGTGTTAGGTTAGGCCATAGGAAAATGAGAAACCAAAGTCTACCCCAAATCAACACAAGATTCCAGTGCATGTAGTATGCCCAATCAGGAAGAACCACACGGATCGTGTGTTTCCTTCTAGCGCTTGTGAGCCATTGGATCAGCGGTGTGTTTCTTTCGAGCGCTTGTGAGCCATTGGATCAACGGTGTGTGTTTCTTTTCAGGGCTTGTGAGCTGTAGTATGCCCAATCAGGAAGAAGCACACGGATCGTGTGTTTCCTCCCACCGCTTGTGAGCTGTTGGATCGGCGGTGTGTTTCTTTCGCTTGATCCAATGGCTCCCAAGCTCTCGAAGGAAACACACGATCCGCGTACTTGTTCCTGATTGGCTAGCTGGAGGGAGTCAATTCTTCTCATCTCGCCCTATAAGAACCCCTTCTCACTGAAGTTGGTAAGCATTCTAGTCCACTCACTCGAACATGTCGAGCTTTCCTTCAGATGGTAGTTTCCCGGTAGGAATGTCGGCACTACTTTTACAGTTTACGGTCGATTTCAAGGTAGACAATAAGAAGATCCCATTCGAAGATATTGTTAGTCATCCACCTTATCTCCGTGAGCTATCAGCGAAGCTAGTTAGGCATGGGTGGCCACGAAGGGATTCGAAGGAAATAGAAAAAGAACTTGTGAGGCTGTATGCTAGGTGGCAGAAGAAGAAACTAACATATAGGAGTGAAGCAGATATGTTGAGTGCTTTTCGTAAACCGATTTTATGGGTCGAGGAGAGCGAGGATGAAGATGGTATCTTCATGCCGACTGAAGCGAGCAACAAAGCTGCAGCAGCGGCGGCGGCGTCGAAGGGCAAGGGTGCGGCGTCGTCGAAGGGCAAGGGTGCGGCGTCGTCGAAGGACAAGTGTGTTGCGTCGTCGAAAGGCAAGCGTGATGCGGGAGGCTGCGTCGATGGTAGATGAATTTTCTTTTTCTAAATTGCAGAGTACCATGTATCTTCAATTTATGTTGTGTTTTCGCTACTACCGATATTTTGTTGTATGTGTAATTTATGTTGTCAATGCAATTTGCATGGTTTGTTTAATATCAATGCGAAAAGTAGTCACCCATCATCATCATTAATCGAAACAGAGTAGTAGCAACTAAGATATAAGTCTGGTACATAGATAATAATATGTCTCGTACGTAGATAATATGTGTCATACAAACATAAATATGAATATGTCTCACATACAAATAGAACAAGTGTTGGGAATGTTATAGGCCGAGAAGATAGGACCGTCGGGATGAACTGAAGGATTTGTAGATAGAAGAAAACACACGGTTAGCCCGTCATACAGCCCAACGGTGGCTCGTGAGTGCCTGCATATCAAATGCACCGTTGGGCTGTATGACGGGAATCCGAATGCTTTGTATTCGGTCGACGAACTGAAGGATTTTGTTGCTCTCTTCACTCGGCAAATCGGCCTTCGATCCAAACAGCGGCAAGACATCTCTGATGATCTGCAACCGTCGGAGCAAGTGTTGGGAATGTTGCTAATCATCAGAGATCCTTGCCGCTGCTTGGATCCGACCGAGGGGAGGGTTCACCTTCAGCCTCCGCTCTACGAACTCCTGCCTCTCAGAAATCATGCTCTCTGCTACCCGTGTACTGCCAATGATGGATGTGAAGTGTACTCCTGCCTCTCTTATAGACCTGCCTCTCCGAGTGACTCCCTCCAGCTAGCCAATCAGGAACAAGTACGCGGATCGTGTGTTTCCTTCGAGAGCTTGGGAGCCGTTGGATCAAGCGAAAGAAACACACCGCTGATCCAACGGCTCACAAGAGCTGGGAGGAAACACACGATCCGTGTGCTTCTTCCTGATTGGGCATACTACAGCTCACAAGCCCAGAAAAGAAACACACACCGCTGATCCAACGGCTCACAAGCGCTCGAAAGAAACACACCGCTGATCCAACGGCTCACAAGCGCTGCGAGGAAACACACGATCCGTGTGCTTCTTCCTGATTGGGCATACTACATGTACTGGAATCTTGTGTTGATTTGGGGTAGACTTTGGTTTCTCATGTTCCTATACAAGTGTGTTGTGTGTTGTAAATCTGCAAAAATCTACTCCTAGGTGTGACCGACATCACCGGCTTCACTTTCTCTCTACTGAGTTTCTGCACTTAGAGGTGAAAACTCCCCATTCGGGCGAACCGGATGGAATCTTGTGTCGATTTGGGGTAGACTTTGATTTCTCATGTTCCTATGGCCTAACATAACACAACCAAGCAAAAAAGTCCACTGGGCTACCCCCTTTCGACGCACGTCTATGGGGGTAGACGGAAACGTTAGGGTTTTTCCAGCGGATTCAGGGTTTCACCGAAGCGGGGCCCGGGAGCGTCGGAACCCCACCCAAACCTAGGTTGTGACATACCATATGTATACAAGTGTCTTGTGTGTTGTAGATGTGCAAGAATCTACTCCTAGGTGTGACCGACATCACCGGCTTCACTTTCTCTCTAGTGAGTTTCTGCACTTAGAGGTGAAAACTCCCTTTCGGGCGAACCGGATGGAATCTTGTGTCGATTTGGGGTAGACTTTGGTTTCGCATGTTCCTATGGCCTAACGTAACACAACCAAGCAAAAAAGTCCACTGGGCTACCCCCTTTCGACGCACGTCTATGGGGGTAGACGGAAACGTTAGGGTTTTTCCAGCGGATTCAGGGTTTCACCGAAGCGGGGCCCGGGAGCGTCGGAACCCCACCCAAACCTAGGTTGTGACATACCATATGTATACAAGTGTGTTGTGTGTTGTAGATGTTCAAGAATCTACTCGTAGGTGTGACCGACATCACCGGCTTCACTTTCTCTCTAGTGAGTTTCTGCACTTAGAGGTGAAAACTCCCTTTCGGGCGAACCGGATGGAATCTTGTGTCGATTTGGGGTAGACTTTGGTTTCTCATGTTCCTATGGCCTAACCTAACACAACCAAGCAAAAAAGTCCACTGGGCTACCCCCTTTCGACGCACGTCTATGGGGGTAGACGAAAACGTTAGGGTTTTTCCAGCGGATTCAGGGTTTCACCGAAGCCGGGCCCGGGAGCGTCGGAACCCCACCCAAACCTAGGTTGTGACATACCATATGTATACAAGTGTGTTGTGTGTTGTAGATGTGCAAGAATCTACTCCTAGGTGTGACCGACATCACCGGCTTCACTTTCTCTCTAGTGAGTTTCTGCACTTAGAGGTGAAAACTCCCCTTTCGGGCGAACCGGATGGAATCTTGTGTCGATTTGGGGTAGACTTTGGTTTCTCATGTTCCTATGGCCTAACCTAACACAACCAAGCAAAAAAGTCCACTGGGCTACCCCCTTTCGACGCACGTCTATGGGGGTAGACGAAAACGTTAGGGTTTTTCCAGCGGATTCAGGGTTTCACCGAAGCCGGGCCCGGGAGCGTCGGAACCCCACCCAAACCTAGGTTGTGACATACCATATGTATACAAGTGTGTTGTGTGTTGTAGATGTGCAAGAATCTACTCCTAGGTGTGACCGACATCACCGGCTTCACTTTCTCTCTAGTGAGTTTCTGCACTTAGAGGTGAAAACTCCCCTTTCGGGCGAACCGGATGGAATCTTGTGTCGATTTGGGGTAGACTTTGGTTTCTCATGTTCCTATGGCCTAACATAACACAACCAAGCAAAAAAGTCCACTGGGCTACCCCCTTTCGACGCACCTCTATGGGGGTAGACGGAAACGTTAGGGTTTTTCCAGCGGATTCAGGGTTTCGCCGAAGCGGAGCATCGGAGCGTCGGAACCCCACCCAAACCTAGGTTCTGCCATACCATATGTATACTAGTGTGTTGTGTGTTGTAAATGTGCAAGAATCTACTCCTAGGTGTGACCGACATCACCCAAACCTAGGTTGTGCCATACCGGCGTCGGAATCCCACCAAAACTTGCATGGGTCCCTAATATATGTATAAGAGTGTGTTGGTAGGTTGTGGGAACCAATATACGGCTCCGAGGTGCGACCCCCTTCACCGACCCCTCTTACTCTGTAGTAAGTTCCGACACTTAGAGGTGAAAACTCCCGTTTCGGGTGCCGGGCACGGAATCATGCGACGAAACACATGAAATCTTGGACATTTACAACACCCAACACACTCGTACACACATGGTATGGCAAAACCTAGGTTTGGGTGGTTTTCCGACGCTTCGGGCCCCCGATTCGGTAAAATCTAGATCCGCTGGAAAAAAGTCAAAGTTCCCATCTACCCCTTGACCGAAGTCGAAAGGGGGTAGGCAAGTGAACTTTTTTCCTTGTTTGTGTTAGGTTATGACATACGAACATGGAAAACCAACTATTACCACAAGTTCTCACAAGATTGCCCCCGGTTCCCCGAAACGGGAGTTTTCAGCTATAAGTCAAGAAACTTACTAGAGAGAGAGTGCGGTCGGTGAAGATGGTCACACACCGGAGCAAAATCTTGGACATTTACAACACCCAACACACTTGTACATACATGTTATGGCAAAACCTAGGTTTGGGTGGGTTTTCGACGCACCGGGGCCCCGATTCGGCGAAACCCAGATCCGCTGGAAAAACCCTAACGTTTTCGTCTACCACCTTGAACGTCGTCGAAAGGGGGTAGGCCAGTGTAATTTTTTCCTTAGTTGTGTTAGGTTATGACATACGAACATGGAAAACCAACTATTATCACAAGTTATCACAAGATTGCCCCCGGTTCCCCCGAAACGGGAGTTTTCAGCTATAAGTCAAGAAACTTACTAGAGGGAGAGTGCGGTCGGTGAAGACGGTCACACACCGGAGCAAAATCTTGGACATTTACAACACCCAACACACTTGTACATACATGTTATGGCAAAACCTAGATTTGGGTGGGGTTTCGACGCTCCGGGGCCCCGATTCGGCGAAACCCTAGATCCGCTGGAAAAACCCTAACGTTTTCGTCTACCACCTTGAACGGCGTCGAAAGGGGTAGGCCAGTGTGTAATTTTTTCCTTGGTTGTGTTAGGTGAAGTAAATGAACGTAGTAGAAGCCTTAACAAAGAAAATAAACAAAAGAAGCATGTCGAAATAAAACAACCATGTTAGTGCAAACATGGTTTGCCGTGTGGCATATGAGAAGGCACACGGCAAAGATGTGCTGTGCCGTGCTGGCACTTGTAGGCGCACGGCAAAGATGTCCTGTGCCGTGCAGGAACCTACAGCCAGATGTCCTGTGCCGTGCAGGAACCTTCAGCCACACGGCAAAGAATACATGTGCCGTGTGCTTTTCATCTGCACACGGTATATCTTTTCCCGCCAATTTATTTATAGCGCGGGAAATTTGTTTAGATATTTCCCGCGAAATATTTTGGGAGGGCGGCAAAGATATTTAAATATTTCCGCGGATCGTAGTCAACGATTTTGCCGTGCTATTACAGGAAGGATCACAGCAAAGATATCTTTGCCGAGATGCATATATTTGCCGTGCGTTTTTATCTGTTTTGCCGTGTTGTTTTCTTTGCCGTGTGCTCTGGGACTTCCGTGCCGTGCCCCTCGTGTTTGCCGTGATCTTCCTTTTTCCCGCACGGCAAAGATTTCTTTGCCGTGTTCCGAAAATCGGCGGCCCACGGCATAGGCTGGTCCGCACGGCAAATTCGATTTTTCCGGTAGTGAGGCTAGAACTGCTATGGAGGGAATACGTGGGCAAGTTTTGATGGGACGGCTTCGTTGATGGGTTTAGGGCTCAGTATTGGGTTTGGGCTGGACCTTGGGTCACGAGGCAGGAGTAATTAGCACGATATGATGGAAGCGTCGGACGTTTGTCGGACGAGAAACGTCGTACGCACAGCAGTTTTGAATTACCATAGAACCATGTTACTTTCTTAGTTACCAAAAAAGAGCCTTCACTCGCAAATAAATTCAATCCAGATTCCGGTTCTTGCGCCAGTGGCGCAACATGTTATCTAGTAGTAGAGATAAAAGCAGCAACACACCAATCCAAATCGACCATCTGAGCAGAGTGTTGATAAAACAAGACAGCAAATACTCCATATTCTCAGTTACACGGAACAAAAGTTTCTACTATTTACATTACCACCATCGCACTGGCCGTTTGAACAGAAACTGTGAAAAGGAAAACTGAAGAAATAACAAGAAGAAAAGAACTCAGTTGCGTCTGATCCTCTCTAGAAATCGAACCCACTGCCGTCATCATACCCGCCCGCCGAGTCGGAGATCATGTCGCTGATCAGGAGCCCGCCGAGCGCGCCACCAAGGATCCCGGCCCCGAGGCCCATCCCCATGCCGCTCTTCTTCGGCGGCTTCACGGGCCTGCTGCTGGTAGCCGTACCCGGCCTGCTGCTGCTGCTGCTGCGGCGGGTAGCCGTACCCGTACCCGCCCTGCGGCGGCGGGGGTGGGTAGCCGTACCCGGCCTGCTGCTGCGGCGGGTAGCCGTACCCGTACCCGCCCTGCGGCGGCGGGGGTGGGTAGCCGTAGCCGGCCTGCTGCTGCTGCGCCGGGTACCCATAGCCGTACTGCGGGGGCGGCGCGCCGACGGCGGTCACCGGTGGGTACGCGGACTGAGGAGGCGGGTACGCGGATTGAGTAGGCGCGTAGGCTTCGGCCTTGCCTGCGGGAGGATACGCGGCCTGACCACCGCCATGGGTGACCACCTCGCCGAGCTTGTACGAGAAGTTGAGGACCCCTGGGGCCTCCCGGACCCGATGTTGCTGACCTGGTACGCGACGAACTTGACGGGCACAACCCCGTCGGGCGCCCATGAGAGCAGCTCAGAGAGCGGGATGTGGACCTCGCCGACGTTGCGGTCGCCGAGGGCGCGCTCGGCGCGGAGGAGCACGTGCAGGGACCCCGCGGCGTTCGCCGGGACGGTGAACCGGAGCGCGGCGTTCCAGGTCGGGTTGCGGCCCCCAGACCGGTCGGGCAGCACGCGCTGGCGCGAGGAGCGCGCGGGGTCGCCGATGAGGAGCGAGACGAGCGCGTAGATCTTCATCTTGGAGAGCAGGTTGACGTCCTTGAGGTCCTTGGCCGAGATCAGGGTCAGCTCCAGCGCCCGCTGCTGCTGCTGCGCCATGGCCGAGATGTGCATGCGATTTGTGAAGTGATTTCAGATGTGGACAAAGACTTAAGATAGTTGAAACCGCCCTCTTGCAGTCCTTCGTGGAAACTTTCCCCAGATGGGTGTTGTGCCATCTGCCCTTCCCCAGATGGGTGTGCACGCTCGCGCGGGCCATCTCCCGCACCCCCGCTCGACGTCATAGAAATCCGATACCAGATGGATGTTAGGGCATGTACATTGCAAGGTGCCTAACTAGAGGGCTGCTTAAGGAGAGAGAGTGATGCAACGTCATCGAAACCCAGTTTTTTCTTAAGCACCCAGGTTAAGCACCTGCGTTGTACATGGCCTTATTGGTGCAGTTTATTAAATCCCCTATACATTTTACAAATACTAGTTAAGCATCACTTGAGATGATTCCCGTAGGAGGATAGAATATGATTTGTACAAGATTACGACAAGTTATGGAACTGGAGCATGTGCTGCTACGCTATCCTTGTTGTCTGTAAGAATACCTGGTGTTGATTTTTTTACTTGGACCGGATATTTGCTTCCATGGCTGAGGCTGAGGAAGCCCCTATTTATCTATGTCTGAATCATGCCCATTACCCAAAAAAAAAAGTTTCACATATAAAAGCATGCATTTACATATACGCAAAGTTCTCTGACTTTGAACGAAGTTGAAACTATTTTATTCAAAAAGAAACAATGTTTAGATATCTGAACATGGCCCAAAATGTTTTTGAACAGCTGGTCTTCGAAGACCTTTCTGGAAGTAAAAAAACTGACCCAGTTATGTAATATCCCTGATCTACCCAACATGTTCAAGCTTTTATTTCAGCTAATGTTCCTAAAATTTTGAATTATCTGATATTTTCCTATTTTCCGTGGAAAAAATATATATGTGAAACTATTATCATCTGGAAGAAATCCGAGTCTTAGAGTTGGTCGGTAGAGTCGGTTTGAGCAGGAAAAAAAATGAGCCAACTCTAAAAGGCGCCCATGAGTCGGTTTTTCTCAAAAAGCCGACACAAAAGAAAAAACGATTATTGGAGTCGGGAGTCGGGTAAAATTAAAAACCGACTCCAATAATCCTAGAGTCGGTCATTAAAACAAACTGACTCCAAAAAAATTCGAGTCCGGTAAAATTAAAAACCGACTCCAATAATGCTTGAGTCGGTCCAAAAAAACCATCTCCCAAAATAATAGCATTGGAGTCGGGTAAAATTAAAAACCGACTCCAATAATCCAAGAGTCGGTCATAAAAACAAACTGACTCAAAAAAAATTCGAGTCCGGTAAAATTAAAAACCGACTCGAATAATGCTAGAGTCGGTCCAAAAAAACCGTGTCCCAAAATAATAGTATTGGAGTCAGTTTATTTAAAAACCTGACTGAGGGACCCTAACCAACCCTATACGTCCACCGTAGTTGTTGTTGCGACGCTAAGTGGCATACCGTAGCGCTGGCCATAGAAAACCCGGAGGGTCCAAAAAATTCCGTAGGGTCCGGAATTTTTTAAGATGTGTATTTTGTTGGCTTTTTTTTTTTGTCCATTTTGGCTAATTTTTATTTTGTCCATTTTAATATTTTCATAAACACAACATACCACATAATCACAACATAAATTAAGATAGTTCTAAATTTACATAGTTCTAACACAACCTAAAGCATAATTAAAGCATAGTAATTATATATAGTTCAACTAAGCATAGTTCCAACACAACATAATAATTAAGCATAGAAGAAATACTACACTAGCTAGAACATAGTCCAACTCCTAGTCGATGACGATGATGATGGGCGGCGGGGGTGGTGGCGGATTGACCTCGTCGTCCATGGCCTCCAACTCCTATCAATCAACACCATCATCAGCATCCACCTCCATGTTGGACACGCACATGGCGGTGGCCAAGTCCGGCCACTCGGTCTCGTCGTCGATCTCCTCGTCGGGGTAGGGCTTGGTGTCGTCGTTGATGTCCTTCTCGGACTCGGGCATGGTGTCGTGGATACATTCCACCTCTGCCGTCAGGCCGCGAGCACGCTCACGAGGGTCCATCGCTCTAGCCCACCATGCTGGCCGCTCCGCCGAAAAGCAACTGTCTCGCAAGTAGTCGCACTCGGTGATGAGGTGTTAACTCGTCAAATCCCATGGTTAGGCACCTAGGGTTTCGTATAAGGGAGGACGATTTGGTAGCGCTGGCGGTGACTACGGCAGACAAGTAAGGTTTACCCAGGTTCAGGGCCCTCGTATGGAGGTAACACGCCTACGTCCTGCTTGTCTGATTATTGATGGTTGCGAACAATGGTGTTACAAAGGGGACTCGGCGAGATGTCGATCTCGCCAAGGTTCTAGTGGCTAGAGTATTGCGTGCCCAGGTCGGTGGCCCTCCCAGCCTTTATATAGGAGGCTGGGTCTCGGGGATTCGCAACCGACTTGGTTTACAAGTAAGGTAAGTTTAAACCAACCCTATCTACGCTTGGCTTGGAGCATACTCCTTCCTTGTGGGACTCGGACTTGATCCTTTTAATGGGCCTTCATGCAGATCTTGCTCCTTATACGTGTACCAGGTATCCTCACAGTGGGGCACCCGAAAGGTAGGCCCACGTCAGTAGCCCCAAGTGCTTCGGGCTGGGACTCCTCCATAAGTGCACGTCTTGAATCATCTTGCTTGGGTACCTAATCAGTCGACAAAACCTCGACTGACCATTTTGCACGTTTTGGTACAGAAATATTTTGGAGCTGATTTTGAGCTGACTGATGCTTTGGATACAGTTTTACTGCTTTTATGAGTTTTTTAGGTATAATGACATAGTAGGCCTGGTACACCTGACGGATCGGCACCAGTTAACTGCTCTTGGGCAAAATCTTACTAGCCTACATCAAGTTCGAATCCCCAGACTCGAATCTGGAACTGGCTGGTCAGGATTGACTCAAGCCACGGAGGTCTTACAGAGTCAACCTGCAGCATAACTTTGCGGGTACCTAACGCATCCGCTAGGATTTTCTTCATGTCGTCAGACACGGAAAGTTTCAGGGCGAACGCAGTACGTACGGGCCCTGGCCCACTCGACGGATCGAAGGGTCTTACCTATGCACCATGCGTGCAACTTCCAAGGGTCGAAAATACATCTTGGGGAGATGGCGATTGTGATTTGCTTTATGCGGTTAACTAAGCAGCTGAGTCGAAGATTACTCGACTGAACATGGTGTTCTTTTGCTCTGACTTGTGCCTTATCGGGTGCGCGATAGCGCTCTCGATGGGAGTAGCCCCCGAGATTATGCTTAATTGTTTGCAGTTGAGGATAATCCAAGCTTTTAAAACCTTTTTGCAGCAGTCGACTACATTTCGACTTGCTCCCGATGGTAGTATTTTCTTTTGGAACGGTGTCACCCGAACAATCATTTGGTTGTTTTCCATTCTCGCAGATGAATGACATCAGGGATGACGTCTTTTGGCGACTGCGCCATCTGACAAGCGGTGTCACACGCTGTGTGATAGAAGGGACATGACCTGTGGGCTCCAGCCTGCAGTGTTGACCAACGACGGTGCCGTTTGGATTGGATTTGACCGCTCTGGCACAGTTTTCACGGTGTACGTGATGATAGCTTCCTCTTTTCTCGTGCGTAGTGGGCGGAGCAGCCGGCGACGGTTGCTCTCTAATGCCGCCACGTGTACGGCCAGATATACCGTGTTGTGCGAAGCCCGTTTTCGACGATCAAGATTGAGGGCTTGTAATGATAAATAATGCGGCGGTGGGATAGTTTGATTTACTTGCCATTTCTCTCCGCCGCCGCTTCCTGTGCTTCTTCTTCCTCCTTGCGATTCTGCCATTACTTTGTGATACGTCTCAAACGTATCTATAATTTTTGATGTTCCATGCTGATATTATACCAATTGTTACATGTTTTGCATCCACTTTATATCACTTTTATACATTTTTTGGGACTAACCTATTAACAAGATGCCACAGTGCCAGTTCCTGTTTTCTGCTGTTTTTATATTCCAGAAAAGCTAGTCAGGAAATATTCTCGGAATTGGACAAAAATTCACGGAGGGCCCTATTTTATCAGAAGACACCTGGAGTCCGAAGGAGAGACGAAGAGGAGCCACGAGGGCCCCACACGTGGGCTCGGCGCGGCCAAGGAGGGACCCGCGCCGAGGGTGCGTGTGGGCCCCTCGGGTGCCCTCAGCCGCCGCCCTTTTGCCTACTTATTCCCCCCGACTGGAAAACCCTAAAACGAGAGTCATGTCCCCAGAAAAGTTCCAGAGCTCCACCGCCATCCAAAGCCCTAATTCGGGGGACAGAAGTCTCTTTTTCGGCACCTTGCCGGGATGGGGAATTGCCCCCGGAGCCATCTCCATCAACGCCACCGCCTCCATCGTCGCCGTTGCTGCCTCCCATGATGAGGAGGGAGTAGTTCTTCATCGGGGTCGAGGGCTCATACCGGTAGCTATGTGGTTTATCTCTCTCTCTCCCATGATGTGATCTATATGTGATCATGAGCTTTGTAATCTAGTTGAATCCATAGATGTTACTCTTCATTATCTTATATGCTACTTGAGTGGTTTTATTAATGTAAACTCCGGAGTCACCTTTGCCCCACGGTGTGAAGTTGACAGTGTGCGCACCGTGTGTGGCTCTTAGGCTAAAGATTACAGGAATACTTATCATGAGTTATTATTTGTGTTGGATGTCTCTATGAAATTGTGGTGTTTGTCTAGTACTATTTAGGACGCTCAAGTTGACAGTGTGGGGTTCCCTAGATGTGGAATGCGACTTTAAGGTGTGTTTTTGCAGCCCTACGCACTGGATTGGTGTTCGTTATCCAACGAGAGAATAACTCAGAGTAGCATAGTGAAGAGGAAATATCTATGTATTCAATTATATTATTATTGTTGAGAGTGTCCACTAGTGAAAGTATGATCCCTAGGCCTTATTTCCAAGCATTGAAACACCGTTTACTCTCATTTTGTCTCATGTTTGCTTGCTGCCATTTTTATTTCAGATTGCAATTACCACTTATAATCATCCATATCACTTGCATTTTAATATCTCTTCTCCGAACTAGTGCACCTATACACCTGACAAGTGTATTGGGTGTATTGGGGACACAAGAGACTTCTTGTATCTTAATTGCAGGGTTGCTTGAGAGGGATATCTTTGACCTCTATCTCCCTGAGTTCGATAAACCTTGGGTTATTCACTTAAGGGAAACTTGCTGCTGTTCTACAAAACTCTGCACTTGGAGGCCCAACACTGTCTACAAGAATAGAAGCGTGCGTAGACATCACTCTGCCTTTCACAATCCCCTGAGCTTGCATTCTCCGGCGTCATGGGCAAGGGGGACAAGAGAAAGAAGGCCGCCGCCGACATCACCGCCATCGTGGATGCTGCTCCGGCCACCGCAGCCGCCAGCGCCGCGGCCCCGCTGAAGAAGAAGGCCGGTGACTGGACGAGGTCCAATATCTCAGCGGCGAAGCTTGATGGATATCGGCGGGACAGCCTACTTCCGCTCACCGATGTGCTGCCAACGCGCGTCCCTGGTGACGAGGTAATCCCTCAACCCAAGAAGGGCGAGCGCGTATGCTTCCATGATTTCAAGGTTAGGGGATTTTCCTTCCCTATCCATGATTTCCTACCTGCGTTGATGTACGCTTACAAGGTGCAGCTGCATGATTTTTCCCCCAACTCAATCATGCACATTGTTGTTTTCGTTGTGCTCTGCGAATGTTTTTTGGGGGTACACCCACATTGGAGTCTTTGGAAGAAGATCTTTGATGTGAAGAGGAATGCCGGCCCCGCCGGAGTTTATGGTGTTGGAGGTATCAACATCCAGGCTCGCAAGGAAGTTGAATACTTCGACATCCAGCAAGTCGAGTCCACGCAGAACTGGTGCAAGAAGTGGTTCTACTTTAGCACCCAGCAAGAGGGACTGCCGGATTTTGATGCCACGCACCTCTGGTGAACACCCGAGCTTGGCTACACCAAACTTCTGCTACCGAAGAGGCCGAAGCCAAGCCTTTGATGGAGAAAATCGAGAAGCTGATGAAGACCGCTGGTCGCGTAGTCACCGGCCTGCATTTGATCTCGACGTTCATTAAGAGGGATGTGCAGCCTTTGCGAGCGCGGGCGCACCCGATGTGGGAATTCCAAGGTGTGCATGTGATGCCCACAAGTATAGGGGATCGTTGAAATCTTCATTGGGAAGTATTACCCAAATTTATAGTTCGACTCAAGGGAAACACAAGAATACCAATAAGACTTTAGCAATTGAGGCGTCACTCTCAACCACACCTGTATATCAATAAACTTGCAGCAGTGATAGTTATGGCAGTAGGATGATTCAAGCAAGCAAAATAAAACAGCAGTAGTAAACAAGGGTTTCCCAGTTTTCACCGGAAAAGTGAAAGTGTAACTCAGAGATTTAAAACGTAGGCATGAGGTGATAGCGGGGTGTTGCATGAATAAGATTGATCATATAATAAGATACAAATAGCAATGGGACTTATCTCTAACTCCGATATATGTAGGTATGTGTTCCGTAAATAGTTGTGCGTACTAACCAAGAGAATTTGCACAACATCTATTGTCCTACCTGCCCATTTCACCGGGGCCAACTTGGAACTACAGGTAATTAAGGTCTACCCTTTCGAATAGCCCGGAACAACGCATTAACACTTCATGAACACATAGAATCCTCAAACTAAAACATCTCCCCCTTGTTTTCCCTATATGTCACTTTTAGGGTTCGCAGGTTCAACATAATAGCAGGTGATACACTTTGCAGATAAATACCAAACTCAATATATGATGGGGCAAAATAAGTTCAGTACTGAAATCATGCCACTCGGGCCCTAGTAGCAAGCATTAAACATAGCATAAGTGCATCAACACAATACAAAAATATCCTCAAGATAAACCCCTAAGATCTCGGACAACGGGTATCATTACATGATCAATCTCATCCAATCCCCATCCACCTCATATGCCTACAGCGGACTACTCACACATGGTGATGGTGAAGGAGCTCATGGTCGATGGAGATGAAGGCGGTGAAGATGGCGGTGAAGACGGCCTCCGGATCCCTCCTCCGGGGGAGAATCCTGGATCAATCTGTCTCCGAAAACGAAGATCGTGGTGGTGGCGGCGCTCTGTTTCGCGAAAGCTCCCCCTTTAGGTCAGCCACTTTTTCGTATATATGAGGGGTACGCGAAAGCCGAAGGAGAGGCGGTGCCGAGGCCCAGATGGGTGGGCCCTTGGCCGCGTGGGGCCCACTCTTTTGGCCCTCGACGCTTCCTCGTGTCCATCTTTTGCACGATGCCCTTCTTTTCCATAAAAATTGACGTGGTATTTTTCTCCGATTTAATTTCCTGCAAAAACAACCAGAAAAGAGACTTTGCTAAAAACAGCGTCAGATTCAGCAGTTTTATTCAAATATGGGAAGATTCCGGAGCAAATTATGAAGCAAAGTGCTTGGAAAAGTAGATGCATTTTAGGTGCATCAACTCCCCCAAGCTTAGCTCGTTGTTTGTCCTCGAACAACTCAAACATAGTGCAGAAGCGATAAAAAGACTTTGACAAGAACTTTGCATTGCATATGTAACACCGTTTAATACCAACAAGTATTCAAAACATAACTTCCATAACAAATAACAAAATGCTAGCAAAGGTGCATCTAATCAGTGTTAAAGCATTTATATTTGTTGCAAGAGAAATAACATGAAGTGTCAGCACTTGGATGAGTTTGCCCAACTGTAGAAATAGACAAAGGTTCTTGCATCGCTTTTGATTGAATCATGTCAAGATTTTTGAGATCTTTCGATTCTTTCTTTTATTGACTAGTGAACTCATTGTGCTTACAACCTTGCTCTCAGTTTTATCAATCCATTTGGTGTTCCCTATTATGACTCATATGCTTGACCAACTAATGGTTGAGAGCCTCATGCCCCGTGAATACGAGTACCTACACCACGGTGTTACTCAACTCGGGCCACAAAGCAAGTTTAAGTTTTAAGTCATTGCAAGTAATAATAGCGTCATCAAGAGCGTCAACTGGGGTACCTCTTGTCCCAGGACATGGAACAAGCCCATGTCAAAACGACAAGACAAACAACAATGAACAATCTCAGCACTCTTTTATTTACTATTTGTGTAGCTTTTTATTATGGTGCATCACTGAATGTTCACTTTGTAGTAAATTTCCACCATGAATGATGCATGGCTTAGGTTGGCGGCCCAGGCGTCTCTCTAGCCATTTATACCCACTCCTCAAACTTACTAAGTTTCCGCATTTATTTGGCACCATGATAAGCATCCATAAACAAAAGTACATGATATCAACTAAATGTAATTTAGTGCAATGTTGAAAGCTTTCTATGTGTCAGCACATATAAGTTAACTCCCAACCCCTAAGCTTGTCAAGCATATGACTTCATGTTTAACATTTGAAAAACTCTTTTACTTTCTCTTTGGTTGGCAAGTTTAGCAAGCACAATGGGATGCGTAGACCTTTGTTTAGAGCCACAGTTACTCAATCCACAGCCAAGTGTTGTCACTAAATAATATCTCACTTGCATCATCATATAACATACTAGAACACGGAGAAGATAAACATTTGCTACCACTTCCCTAGATGTTAAAGAAACTATGATGTGCGCACTTGCTGTTATTAAAAAGTCCACATAAGCACGGCAAAGGTGTCATACCTTTCATCCACTTCATGCACATCAACTCATCATCGTTGTTCTCCTCTCCCAACTTGAACTGCGCAATAAAAACTCAAATCTGCCATAAAACGTTACTGCATACAGAACTGTTTTTGCCCTACCTAAACACCTCAGAATAATCTCATATTTTACGGGTGTAGGTTATGAAAAGTTGCAGTAGTGGTTAAAATTTTAGCTCATTCGGAGTTACAGAAAAAAAATGAAAAATAAACAGTGAGCAGATTTCAGCAATTCCTGCACCTCCGTTTTTACTTTGGATTCAAGAAAACGAAAATATTTTTGTTCTTTTTAGTTTTTAGATGCATAAAGTAAATGACCAGAAGTAAATAAGCAAAAGAAACAAATAAAATATTTTTGTGTTTTTGTGATTTTCAGAACAAGAAACTAAAACATAACAAGATAAAAGTGATATAAAACAACGAATGGAAAGGGAGAGAAGTACTCCCCCAAGCTTGCGATCAAGCTAGTATCCCGGATGGTAATCGTACCCACCACTTCCATCTCCAGGGAAGTATATTGGTAGCCTTGCATTCCTGGATTTGGGGCTCCTCTTGAGGTTGCACTTCCTCCACGGTCCACTTCCCGGTAGTCCTGTCAAAAAGGTCAGCACGAGGGAGCCTAATGGACACATTTTGTCCATTAGAACTCTTATAGCTATACATATAATGATCCTCATGCCTCTCACTCATTTCCATGCGAGAAGTCAAAGTAAAATCAAGTAAATTAGACTCTCTCACTAGGCTACCCATGTTATTATCAAAACCTCTCTCTCCTTAATGTGCTCATATACTAAAGTAGCAATGGCACCAGCATAAATAGGAGTGTAATCAGTATTATTCCTTCACAGCCAAGTGCAAGGACCTAGCAAGAATTACTCCCAAGTTATACTCACACGGTATGTTCTCTTTTGCACATTTAAGTAAATAAATCATGGGTCCAGTGCAAGCAGAAGTGTTATCTCTAGCAATAAATCCTCTTGCAAGGAACAAGGCAAAGTATCTCAAACCGGGGTGTTGTATGCAAGTGAATTTACCCCTATTAAGTCTATCAGGAATGTTCACAGAAATACTACGCCAAAAAGCAACAAGTTCTTGGTTAGAATCAGCACGGGTCTCCTCCCAACTACCCGTGTTCTCTACGCGAATAGCTTTGCAGAACTCATCTAATGACATAACCAAGCGCTGCCCTCATAGTAAATTTAATGACAAAGGTGGGAGGGTGGCTTACTTTTCTTACTGTGTTTGTAGTTTTCGGGGCCCTCGAACCGGAATGTGGAGAGGAATTCTCGCGAGAGTTCCTCGTATGTGTTCCGTGGATGAAGGGAGAACTCGAGTAAGCCAGCTGCAGCGGCGAAGGCGTTGAAGTCCTCCTTTATCCCCCAATGATCAAGAACACGGGGTCTTGCCATTTTGTTGCATGAATCCGAAGCCTCTCCCCTGCATATACCGCACCATCCTCCCAAAGGTGGTTGTCATCATAATTCTCGGAAACTCTAGATGATCTTCTCCTTGGTCTCGAAGTCATCCCAAACAATCCTTTACCTTGTTCATGATGAAACCTTGCTGTCCAAAAATAATATCCAACAAAAATTAAGATGTAACACTCTAAAACAACATTGAGCCATCCATAACTAGTCTCCACATCAATATCATGCATCAATATCAACTAGAAAACTTAAATCCATGGATTTCTCAAGCATATTAGGTGACACCTAGTGCAGCAAAATACTTCATACATAAAGCATAAGAACAAAAAGTAATTGGATGGGTGGAGGAGTCACATACCAAGGAGCAATCCCACCAAACAGATTTGAAAAATCTGCCCTAAACTTGGAGATCCAAGGATAGCAGGAAGAAGGAGCTCGGGAAAATTTGGGAAAAATACCTGGAGCTGGTTTTCTGTCGAGGGGAAGGAGATGGGCACAGGGCACTCACCTAACTCCACCTGGGGCCAAAGTTAGTGGGTCCCACGCGGCCAAGGAATCTGGCCGCGTGGGACACCTCTTTTGGTCCCTGGTGGCCTCCTGGTGTCCCACTTTTGGCTGTTGGTCCCTCTGGTAAAATAACTTACCTCCAAATTTTTCTGGAATTTTTCGAGAAAATTTTCTGAAGAGAATTTTTCAAACTTCATATTCTGGAATTTCTGAACTCTGAAATAATTATGATTATGCATATACTCTAAAACTAGGATAAATAAAATTAAAATGCAATACAAATTTTTATGGGAATCAAGTTTTCATCATTTCCACATTAGTAATGAGGTTGATCAAGTCTCATTAATAATATGTAAAAGATATAATACATGATTCTTATTTTATATATATAAAGAAGAAATTCAAGATACCTCATATTTGATTGGAATAGTTCCAATCATCAAGGTAGCATACTTTGGTGCAGGAGGTGGTAGTGCAAATTCAAAGCTTCCAATCATAATAGTATTTCTTTGAATAGAATTCACACTCTTGTTTATCATTGTAACAGGATTCTTCTTGGGAAAATAATAGTATGCTCATTTCCTTTGACATTAAATGTCACTTTGCTCTCAGTGCAATTTATCACAGCTCCTGCAGTGTTTAAAAAGGGTCTTCCAAGAATAATAGATAGATTATCATCCTCAGGCATTTCTAATATAACAAAGTCTGTAGGAATTAACTTAGCTATAGAGATAGGAACATCCTCACATATACCTATAGGCACAGCAGTTGATTTATCAGCCATTTGCAATGAAACTTCAGTTGGAACCAATTTATTAGGTTAAGTTTCTTATATAAAGAAAAAGGCATAACACTAACACCAGCTCCTAAATCACATAATGCATATTTCACATAAGTTTCTTTAATATGACAAGGAATAGTTGGAATACCAGGATCTCCACGCTTTTCAGGCAATTTCCCTCAAATGAATAATTAGCAAGCATAGCAGTAATTGCATCAGTAGGTATCTTCCTTTTATTAGTGACAATATCTTTCATATATTTTGAATATGGAGGAATTTTAATAGCATCAACAAGAGGAATTTGCAAATATAAAGTTTTAATCAACTCAAGAAATTTCTCAAACCTAGCATCATCCAAAGATTTCATTACCTCTTGGGGATATGGTATGGGTCTTTGTACCCATGGATCCCTCTCTTTACCTTTTTGTTGATTTGGATGCTTCTTCTTTTTATTCTTCTCAATAGATGGTTGAGGGTCTTCTTTTTCAGGAGGTTCAGGTTCTTCAATATTTTCAGCTTCATGTTGTTCTTCTTCAGGTGGAGATGATTCCTCTTCTTCATTATTATCATCTTCAGTCTCAGCATCAGAAATAGAAATATCCTTATCTTGTTCTTGAGAATCATCAATATCTTCGTTTTCATTGGGAGATTTTCCTGCAGAAGATTTCTTCTTGAGAGCCTCTTGCTCTTTCCTCTTGGGATGGTCTTCAGGATAGTCAGGATCCTGAGTACTTGCACCACCTCTAGTATTAACTCCACAAACCTGTTTCTTCTCAATAAGATTTGCATACAATTGATTTTGAAGAGAAACCATTTGTTCAACTTGATTATTCATCATCTCACAATGTTTAATAATTCTTCTAACCTCTCCCACACTAGCATTTAAATTTTCACGAAGAAATTTAATTTTATGAGAGTTTTCCATAATACTCATTCTAATATATGCTCCTCAGGATTGTTATAATAAGCAAAATCATTAATGTATGATACATCAATAGGAGGTGTTACCTTTTCATTACCTTCCATAGAGCTAATAGCATTGACTTGGATTGGAAAACATGGTTGATCAATAGGAAGTTTAACACCCATTTCAGATAATTCCTTGAGATGAGAGGTTTTAATTCCCTTCTCTTTAATAGCCTTGGAAGCTTCTTTCATTGTCTCTTTGTTTAACTTAAGAATGCCTCCTTTCTTCTCTGGAAATATCTCTTTTCCATCTATCTCTTCAATATTCCAATCTTCATAATTTCTAGAGATAGTCTCCAATAACTCAGTTGCTTCATCAACGGTCCTTTCCCTGAAAACATTACCTGCAATACTATCAAGATAGCCTCTAGTGTTTTCAGTTAGTCCATTGTAAAATATATCAAGTATTTCATTACTCTTGAAGCCATGGGTAGGACATTTCCTAACCATCTTACTGTACCTCCCCCAAGCTTGGGGTAGATCCTCCTTCTCTTTCTGTGAAAAGTTGCTAATCTCAATAGTTAAACCATGGATCTTATCTGAAGGGAAATATTTATTATAGAATAGCTGCAAGCATTCCTCTTTACTAGTAATAGATCCAGGTTCTAAATGATTATACCAAGTTTTAGCATTTCCTCCCAAGGTAAAAGGAAACAACTTTAAGAAATAATAGCGTTGGTGGATTTCATCTTTACCAAATAGCACAGATAAATCATGCAAAACAGCAATGTGTTCAAAAGGAAACTCATCATCTCTCCCATAAAACTTAAACTTCTCAGCTTTTTCATTATTTCAGGATCAACACTAAACTCATAATCTTTATCTTTAATTTTAATAGCTGGAGCATTCATTTTCTTAGTAACAGGGAAATAATCATCAAGAGGAGAATTTTTATAGCTATCAAGTTTATCCAATTTATCAAATTCGAATCCATAAAAGCCATAGTAAATGCATCTTCTTCCTCAGAAGAAGTTTCATCATCATCACAATATTCAATATCTTCCAACTCAGACTCCACATTTTCAACATAGAAGATTCAGGTAATTCAGGCAATTCAGGTGTTTCAGTTATCTCAGATGTTTCAGGTGTCACTTCTTTGTCTACGCTACCACATATTAAATTATTTTCAATACTAGTAGACATCTTAGACAATGGTGAACTAGATAAAGCTTTTCTTTCTTCTTAGCATAATAGCAGAAGCAACATTAGGTGAAAAGTTTGGCCTACTTGGCAAATCAGTACCTCTACGAGTAGTTGAAGGCCTTACTTCCTTCGGAGTATTCTTTTCCTTTCCCATAGTTGGGAACAAGCAAGTGCAGCAAATAAATGATAACAAGTTGTCTTACCAATAAAGCTAGGTTCCCCGGCAACGGCGCCAGAAAATGTCTTGATGCCCACAAGTATAGGGGATCGTTGAAATCTTCGTTGGGAAGTATTACCCAAATTTATAGTTCGACTCAAGGGGAACACAAGAATACCAATAAGACTTTAGCAATTGAGGCGTCACTCTCAACCACACCTGTATATCAATAAACTTGCAGCAGTGATAGTTATGGCAGTAGGATGATTCAAGCAAGCAAAATAAAACAGCAGTAGTAAACAAGGGTTTCCCAGTTTTCACCGGAAAAGTGAAAGTGTAACTCAGAGATTTAAAACGTAGGCATGAGGTGATAGCGGGGTGTTGCATGAATAAGATTGATCATATAATAAGATACAAATAGCAATGGGACTTATCTCTAACTCCGATATATGTAGGTATGTGTTCCGTAAATAGTTGTGCGTACTAACCAAGAGAATTTGCACAACATCTATTGTCCTACCTGCCCATTTCACCGGGGCCAACTTGGAACTACAGGTAATTAAGGTCTACCCTTTCGAATAGCCCGGAACAACGCATTAACACTTCATGAACACATAGAATCCTCAAACTAAAACATCTCCCCCTTGTTTTCCCTATATGTCACTTTTAGGGTTCGCAGGTTCAACATAATAGCAGGAATACACTTTGCAGATAAATACCAAACTCAATTATATGATGGGGCAAAATAAGTTCAGTACTGAAATCATGCCACTCGGGCCCTAGTAGCAAGCATTAAACATAGCATAAGTGCATCAACACAATACAAAAATATCCTCAAGATAAACCCCTAAGATCTCGGACAACGGGTATCATTACATGATCAATCTCATCCAATCCCCATCCACCTCATATGCCTACAGCGGACTACTCACACATGGTGATGGTGAAGGAGCTCATGGTCGATGGAGATGAAGGCGGTGAAGATGGCGGTGAAGACGGCCTCCGGATCCCTCCTCCGGGGGAGGAATCCTGGATCAATCTGTCTCCGAAAACGAAGATCGTGGTGGTGGCGGCTGTCGTGGGATTGTCACGTCAGGTGTCATAGATGACTTCGTAGGTGTGGGATTATGCGAGTCAAGCATCTCCGAGCATGGGATCGCAGGAACAGAAGATCAACACTGATTTACCCAGGTTCGGCCCCCTCAATGTGAGGTAAAAGACCTACTTCCTGCCTACCCTAGATTGGTATTGATATGATAATCGAGGTGTTACAATGGAGGCGATCCAATGTGGAACTCGCCGTATGAGCTAGGGTTTTAGGGCTTGATAGCTCGACCCTCTCTAAGTCCTGCGAGTCCTCTTTATATACACAGAGGCTCGTCTGGTTACAAGAGTTCTACACGAAGCCTGATCGTATTCTTGTCTTCCAAGGCAAGTTTGCACCGACCTTCTGGAGCTTTCCTTTACAGAGTCGTGATGCGAGATTGGCCCACCTTTCTTGTGGCCCAACAATGATACGCGGCCTTAAGTCGCCTTTGCTAAATTCAAATAAGTCCCGGGTTAACTATTCCCCCGACATTAGCCCCCAAGTGTGGCCTGAACTTCATGGGATATCTTGTCATTCTTTGATCTGGAATGTTTAGGCCGCACTTTTCTTCTTTGCGACTTATGATTATACTGAATTGGCCTTGATTCGCACCTGGAAGATCATCTGGCTTCGTGAGCTTCTTTGTTTGAGCAGCCTGATACCTTCAAAACTTTGATGACGTTCTATCTTCAAATTTTTGATGACAATATGATGTAGCCCCCAAGGATTGAGAGGACGTAACTTGATAGTCACCTCAATTCTTCTCAGAAAGCTTTGAAGGTCGTCACCTGTATCTTTATATCATGAATAAAACAATTGTTAAGATACAAGTAATTGTAATTGGTGTTGCCGACCTCTCGTTAGGTCATCTGATTCCTGTAAGTGGGCACCCGCGTGACTCAGAATTTCCCAGGTAACATGCGTGTTCAGGGTCGCTTGGCGGCCATGATAGGCGATCGCACTTCGATTGACACCGCACCCCAGTACTTTGGACACATAATGCGAGTAGCAATCCAACTTAAGGTAGGGTTGACAATAAATTGGCTAAAGCCATGATAGGCGCCATGATAGGCTAAAGCCATGATAGGCTAAGCTATGATAAGCTTGGGCTATGATAACACATAAGGTCGCGCCTCGGTGGCAACCGTGTTATTCATAGGGTTGGATCGCACATAGGGGGCGATCCATGGTGAGAGATGGGGTCGGTCGCGCCTGGGTGGCGACCTGATATGATACTTGGGTCGGTTGCGCCTAGGTGGCAACCAGAGATGTTATATAGGGTCGGTCGCGCCTGGGTGGCGACCAGAGGTGATACAAAGTTACGGCCGCGCCTGGGTGGCGGCCGATTTCTGATACAAAGGTTGATCGCGCCTAGGTGGCGATCAGGTGTTGCATAGGTCGCGCCTAGGTGGCGACCTGATTTGAAACTCTAGCCCTGAGTGGCTGTGATGATACTCAGCTAAAAGCTGGAAAGGGTGATGCTTGGCTCTGATTAGCCTTTTCTTATGCATAGTAAGGTCGCAAGTGTGCGACATTCCAAGGGCGAGGCGCTTCCAAACGATCTTCAAAATCGTGGCGATCGCTTCTTTCTTCCCTTGCGTCCAGCAAATAGTATGAGCCATGGTTTAGCTTCTTGCTGATGATGTAAGGTCCTTCCCATGGAGATGATAGCTTATGCATGCCTTTATGGTCTTGCTTAAGTCGCAGTACTAGGTCGCCTTCTTGAAAGGAGCGATTTTTGATGCGTCTGGCATGATAGCGTCGCAAATCTTGCTGATACACCGCTGATCTTGAGGCTGCCAAGTCCTGACTTCTTCTAATGTGTCCACCGAGTCTTGCCGAGCTGTCTCATTATCTGCCTCGACGTAAGCCGCAACTCTTGGTGAATCATGTATGATGTCGCTAGGCATGACTGCTTCTGCTCCATAGACCATAAAATATGGTGTAAATCCTGTGGATCTGTTGGGGGTTGTCCTCAAACTCCACAGTACTGCTGGCAATTCCTCCACCCAACATCCTGGAGATGCTTCAACCTTTTCTATAAGGCGCGGCTTAATTCCATGTAGGATTTCTTGATTAGCTCGCTCAGCTTGTCCATTGCTCTGTGGGTGTGCTACTGACGTGAGGTCCAGCCTTATGCCATTGTTGGCGCAGAATATCTGTGTTGCTCCTTCAGAGGTATTACTCCCATTGTCGGTGATGATGCTGTGGGGATATCCAAAGCGGAATATGACCTTCTTCAAAAACTTGACTGCTGTTTCAGCTTCACAATCTCCTACAGGTTCTGCTTCTATCCACTTTGTGAACTTGTCCACCATGACTAGGAGGTGAGTTTTTCCGTTTGAAGACCGTCTGAAGGGTCCTACCATGTCAAAACCCCATACAGCAAAAGGCCATGTGATAGGTATTGTGCGAAGTGCTTGAGCTGGCATATGATCCTGCCTGGCATATCTTTGGCATCCATCGCACACTCTGACAATTTGCTCTGCATCTGCTAATGCTGTTAACCAGAAGAATCCGTGCCGGAACGCCTTTGCCACCAAAGATCTTGACGAAGCATGATGGCCACAATCGCCTGAATGAATTTCGTGCAAGATTTTTCGTCCCTCTTCTGGTGAAACACATCTTTGGAATATTCCTGAGACGCTGCGCTTGTATAATTCATTGTTGATGATGGTATAGGCCTTAGATCGCCGTATGATTTTGCGCGCCTCAAACTCATCGTCTGGTAGTACTCCGCGACTTAAGTATGCCATGTATGGCTTGTCCATCCTGGCTGTTCATGCAGGGCTGCGACTAGAGTTGAATCATCCTCTGGCTCTGCAATGTCAATTTCCGCTGGAGGCTTAACTGATGGATTGTGCAGCTCATCTAGGAACACATTGGGTGGTACGGACTGTCTATTGGATCCAAGCCGAGACAAGGCATCTGCCGCTTCATTTTGTCTCCGATCAATGTGTTCAACTTGATATCCAGTGAAATGTCCTGCAATTCTGTCCACCTCCCTTCTGTATGCAGCCATATTTGCATCTTTGCTGTCCCATGTTCCAGAGACCTGCTGTGCCACCAAGTCTGAATCGCCAAAACAGCGTATGCGACTGATGTTCATCTCCTTTGCTATACGGAGACCATGAAGCAGTGCCTCATATTCTGCCACGTTATTTGTACAATTGAAGTGTATCTGTAACACATACCGTAGCTTATCTCCCTTGGGGATGTTAGAACAACTCCAGCCCCCGAGCCTTGTAACTGTCTCGACCCATCAAAGTGCATGGTCCAATACTTTGCTTCAGCCATGCTGGGGGCGACTTGGATTTCTGTCCAATCATTGATAAAATCTGCGAGGGCCTGCGACTTAATTGACGTACGCGGCTCGTAACTAATATGATGTGGTCCCAGCTCAATCGCCCATTTTGCGACTCTTCCAGTAGCTTCGCGATTGCGAATGATATCTGCTAGAGGCGCTGAACTGACCACAGTTATTGGGTGTTCTTGGAAGTAGTGCTTCAACTTGCGGCTCGCCATGAACACTCCAAACACTAGCTTCTGCCATTGGGGGTATCGCTGCTTTGAAGCCGTGAGTACTTCACTTACATAATATACTGGCCTTTGGACTGGGTACTCCTTTCCTGGTTCTTGTCTCTCTACAACCATGACAGCACTGACTGCTCGAGAATTTGCTGCTATATACAACAGCATTGGCTCTTTATCCTTTGGAGCCGCCAAAACTGGAGCATTTGTCAACTGTTTCTTCAAAGCTGTGAGGGCTTCGTCGGCCTCTGCATCCCAAACAAAGGTATCTGACTTCTTTAGCAATCTGTATAACGGCAATGCTTTTTCTCCCAATCTTGATATAAAGCGACTCAACGCCGCGACGCATCCAGTAAGTCGCTGCACATCCCTGATTTTTTCTGGTTTCTGGAGGTCCATCACGGCCTTTATCTTGTCAGGGTTAGCCTCAAACCTCTTTCTGATACTATAAATCCCAACAATTTTCCTGCTGGTACTCCAAAGACGCACTTTGTAGGGTTGAGCTTCATGTTGTACCTCCTGAGGTTTGTGAACGTCTCTGCCAAGTCACTGATGAGGTCTTGGCCAACTTGCGATTTAACCACAATATCATCCACGTAAGCGTGAACGTTGCGACCTATCTGTTCATGTAGACAATTCTGAATGCACCTTTGGTAAGTCGCGCCTGCGTTCTTCAACCCAAAGGGCATGCTGACATAACAAAAAGCTCCAAAGGGTGTGATGAAGGACGTCTTTTCTTGGTCCTATTTCTTCATCTTAATTTGATGGTAACCTGAATAGGCATCCAAAAAGCATAACAGCTCGCACCCAGCAGTTGAGTCAATCACTTGGTCGATCCGTGGCAAAGCAAATGGATCCTTTGGACAGGCTTTGTTAAGGCTGGTGTAATCAACACACATCCGCCACGTACCGTTCTTTTTCATAACCAACACTGGGTTTGCCACCCACTCCGGGTGGTATACTTCTGTGATGAATCCTGCAGCCAGCAGGCGAGCTATTTCCTCCCCTATTGCTTTCCTTCGATCATCATGAAAATGCCGTAGCGGTTGCTTAACCGGTTTAGCCGCTGGGTCCACTTTGAGGCTATGTTCTGCTAACTCTCTTGGTACTCCTGGCATATCTGATGGTTTCCATGCAAATATATCTTTATTTTCTTGAAGGAAAGCAACAAGAGCTTTCTCCTGTTCTTCTTCCATATGTGCTCCAATGCTGGTTTGCTTAGATGAGTTGCCAGGGATAAGATTTATCTGCTTAGTGTCCTGGGCTGCTTTGAATTTCATTGGTGGCTCAGCAGACGGCGTGGTTACTACACTCATGTCATTTGGGTCCACCTGCGACTTATAACCTTTTAGTTCTTCCGCAGCACAGGCCGATTCTGCGAAGGCTGCATCTCCTTCTTCGCATTCTATTGCTTTTTCTTATCTCCATAAACTGTAATGACCCCTTTTGGTCCTGGCAACTTCAACTGTAGGTACACATAGCATGGCCTAGCCATAAACTTAGCAAAAGCTGTCCTTCCAAACAAGGCGTGATATGGGCTTTGGAATTTTACCACTTCGAAGCATAGGAACTCGCTCCTGAAGTTCTCCTCTGTCCCAAAAGTTACCCCTAGGGTTATTTTTCCCACTGGTTGGGCTGATCTTCCCGGGACAATGCCATGGAACACGGTTGATGTGGGCTGTAGGCTAGAATCCTTGAGCCCTAGACGCTGGAACGTGTCGTAGTACAAGATGTTTATGCTGCTTCCTCCGTCCATAAGCACTTTGGTCAGCTTATAACCTGCTACATATGGTGCCACAACCAGTGCCAACTTCCCAGGTTCCCGCACTTGTGGCGGGTGATCATCGCGACTCCAAGTTACTGTGTGCTCTGACCATCTTAGCCAGTTGGGCGTTGCTGGTATCACGGCATTCACCTGTTGGCTTCTGCGACTCAACTTCCATTCCCTTTTGGAGGTGTCAATGACTATTGTGTGATATTGCCCTGTTTGCCTGGAGTTACTCGCGCTGTGCTGCCCAACATTTGCATTATGAGCCGTACCAGTGCCTCCTTCGTGGGAATTTCCTCTGTTATGTTGGCTTTCTTCTCTCCACTGCTTATAGTAGTTGCATTGTGCCTTGGTGTGGTCTGCTGGACGCCCATCACCTGTTGCGTGAAGGTCGCATGGCCGATTAAAAACTTCTTGTATGTTGATCGGACGGGAGCCGTATCCTCGACCCCTTCCTCGTTGACCTCTGAATCCTCCACGCGTATTGGCGACGAGCCCTGAGCGACCGTCTTCACTTTTGCGCTTATTTTGATTCACGCTGTTGTGGCTTGTTTGCTGCTGCTGTGGCTTACTAATGTTTTTCTTTCCTTTGGCAGCAGCCTCTTCTTCTTCTCCATCTGACGCATCTCTGGTCTTGTCCGAGGCAGCGTACTTGTTAGCTGCAGCCATTACCTCACTGAGTCTCTTGACTTTATCCTTCATGCGACCTAACTTATGAATCAGCGGCTCGAACTTACAGTTTTTCTCCATTATCAGGACGGCTGAGCTTGGAGGTATGTTATCTGAAGGGTGTATTATTTCTGCCACCCTTTTCATCCAATGGCGACTTGACTCGCCTTCCTTCTGAACACAACGCTCGAGATCTTCTATATTGCAGAGTCGCTTGCAAGTTCCTTGAAAATTCTTAACGAAAGCATCCTTCAGTTCCTCCCAAGTATTTATGGAGTTGGGAGGCAAATTTTGCAGCCATATGTGCGCTGCACCTTCCAGCATCATATTGAGGTACCTTGCACATATCTCTTCTGAGGCATTTAAGATGCTCATCCCCATCTCGTAATTGTTCAACCAGGTGGTGGGATCCATACTGGCATTGTAGTTTGCCACCTTGCGTGGCCCTTTGAAATATTCAGGGAAAGGTTCCGATCTGATCTTCTCAGTAAAACATGCTGGGCCCTTGAGCCGTGAGGACAAGGCTGTGGATGTGCCTGTGAGGTTATTAACTTCCTCAGGTCGCGTCTGTACCGCTGGCGCATTCGCCTGCGCTTCTGCGACTTGTTCCTGCTGCCTCTGTGCGACTCCTGATATATTTTCTGGTGGCTTGCTTTGGACGCTTCCTTCTGCAGCGATTCTGTGATTGATCGGCGCAAGGGGTAGTTGCCTTGCGGCTTCTGCCCGGTTGGCCTGTTGCAAAACGGCGGTGCTTAACATCTGAATCGCGCGCCGTGCTTCAGTATTGACCGGGTCGTCGCCTGTTGGCACCATCTGAGTCAAGATATTAGCCGCAGCATACATGTTATCAATAGGGTTTTGGTAATGCCCTGTGGGGTGTGAAACCTCCTTGGTTGCTGCTGGGCCTCCTGATTTATTGGTCCCAATCCTCCCACGGTCGTTGGGATTCCTGCTCCCGGAGTTGGAGTAGGCGGGAGCTCCACTGTTGGTTGAGTCGCACGTAATTGTGCTTGCGGGTTAACCCGTATTTGAGTCGCAGCTAGCGCGGCTAGGCTTTGCCGCTCCTGTTGGATTCCTTGACGTATCTGATCGAGCCTACGGCGCTCCTCTTCCATCCTTCGATCCTCGTACAGAAGCTCGGCCCTAGCGGCTTCTATTTCTGTTGCGCGGACGGCAGCGTTTCTTTCTGACACAGGGACAAGTAGCGGGTTGCTTGGGGGTGCTGATACTTCGGCTTCTCCAGCGGTTCCTGATGCGCCCGCTTCTGCGGTCGTGTAGACTGCGACTTGTGTCGCCTCCCGATCTGGTGATAAAATAACCTCCTGTGGGCAACCCCAGAGGCTTTCTTCAAAGGCGGACATGATGGACCCGAACTCCTGCGAGTCCATGTTCTCCATGGATTGATCTCCATCATCCGCGACTTCTTCTACTGAGTCGCCTTCTTGGACCGAGTCGCCGCCAATGAAACCAACGAAAACGTTGATAGATCCAAACGGGATGACGTGGCCGGTTTCCAAATAATATGCTTCCGGCCCCCAGCTTGAATCGTCAATGAGAGGTGTGCCATTGACCGTGATGATACGGCCAACAACGAGATCTTCAGCTCCCTTCCTGGATCCTGCGCGGAACGTGACGCCTTTGACCGCAGGCCCCACGGTGGGCGCCAACTGTCGTGGGATTGTCACGTCAGGTGTCATAGATGACTTCGTAGGTGTGGGATTATGCGAGTCAAGCATCTCCGAGCTTGGGATCCCAGGAACAGAAGATCAACACAGATTTACCCAGGTTCGGCCCCCTCAATGTGAGGTAAAAGACCTACTTCCTGCCTACCCTAGATTGGTATTGATATGATAATCGAGGTGTTACAATGGAGGCGATCCAATGTGGAACTCGCCGTATGAGCTAGGGTTTTAGGGCTTGATAGCTCGACCCTCTCTAAGTCCTGCGAGTCCTCTTTATATACACAGAGGCTCGTCTGGTTATAAGAGTTCTACACGAAGCCTGATCGTATTCTTGTCTTCCAAGGCAAGTTTGCACCGACCTTCTGGAGCTTTCCTTTACAGAGTCGTGATGCGAGATTGGCCCACCTTTCTTGTGGCCCAACAATGATACGCGGACTTAAGTCGCTTTTGCTAAATTCAAATAAGTCGCGGGTTAACTATTCCCCCGACAGCGGCGCTCTGTTTCGCGAAAGCTCCCCCCCTTTTAGGTCACCCACTTTTTCATATATATGAGGGAATACACAAAAGCCGAAGGAGAGGCGGTGCTCGAGGCTCCAGATGGGTGGGCCCACGCGGCCAAGGAATCTGGCCGCGTGGGGCCCACTCTTTTGGCCCTCGAATGCTTCCTCGTGTCCATCTTTTGCACGATGTCCTTATTTTCCATAAAAACTGACGTGGTATTTTTCTCCGATTTAATTTCCTGCAAAAACTACCAGAAAGGAGACTTTGCAAAAAACAGCGTCAGATTCTGCAGTTTTATTCTAATATGGGAATATTTCGGAACAGATTATGAAGCGAAGTGGTTGGAAAAGTAGATGCATTTTAGGTGCATCAGCATGACCCGACACGCTCGGCGGGAGGAGAGCCTTTACCCTCGAAGAGAGATGTGGAGACTCAGGTTTGTTCAATCACCAAGTTGACAAAGAACGACCCATGCCCTCTCGACTGTCCAGTTGATGCTTACGACAGCGAGCATCCATTGCCTGAGGTATGACTGATTTGCCTTGTCTTTCTTTACACGCCTTCACCCGAATGACAATTTTTGTACTGTGCACGCAGGATCACCCCTCTTTTATTTGCTTGACCCCACTGCCCGAGGGTGAAGAGACTTCGGAGGTTGAGGTGCTAGAGGCTGAGTTGCATGTCGACGAAATTTCTCTTGCCTCCGCGCACACACCCGAAGAAGCTGAAGACTCGGAGCATGAGGAGGGAGAGGACAAGGAACGGGCTCGCAAGAAACGTCGTCTAAGGAAGGCCGCTTCGACTGCCGCCAGTCTGCAATCGGAGCACCAGCCCACCGAGCTTGACGATGATGATGACTCGAGCTCGTCATCCCCTATGGTGAGGGAACATGTGGCGGCGACTCCCCTTCGCATGGCGCCTCCCGAAAGCGCGCCCGGGTTTGGCACGCTTCTTGACATCAACAGTCTTGTTGACGACGACGACGATGCTAGGTATGCTCCCTTTTTGCTAGTTGCTATTCCTTCATCTGCTATAACACTGAACAGTCAAGGCCGAGACTTCGACTAGATTTTCAAACAAGCATACAAAATTCAACAAAAATCAAATAAATGGAAAACCTTCGCCTCACGTCATGATATGTGACCTAGTTATCATAAAAAAATATAAACTTGCAATTCAGAAGTTTTATTGAAAACATGTTCCCAGAAACTTGCTATCATGAATAGACATTCATAGCTTTCAAAACTAACAAGCAGTGTTTTGGCCACATTCATGACATAGTTTGCCAAAATGTGCCCGAATTTGGCACATGCGTGCATTGTGGCATGGCAAACAATGTTGCCGACCAGCGATTTTGACATGTTTCACAAAAAAATCTACTTTTCATTTTGTAAGTGCTAAAAGCCCGACTTTTTGTGAAGCGGCTACCGAGAGTGTCATCCAAAATGGAACCCATACAATTTGTTCACATAGTAGACATCATTTTATGTACAATCACCAAATAGTATTCATTTCTGAGCTCTCTACCATTTTCCGGTCAATTAAACGGTTTCCTGCCGGAAATGGGTAAAATTTCAACTGCACGTGCTATATATATTGCCCGTTATTTTTCAAGAATTTTATTTCTAGCTTCACAACTAGCCATTTCATCGGAGATACATAAAAATCTTTGCATGATTCAATCACTACACACGAACGGTCACGACCGAGACTTCGACTAGATTTTCAAACAAGCATACAAAATTCAAAAAAAATCAAATAAATGGAAAAGCTTCGCGATGTGTCAACATATGTTTCTTAGTATCCATACAGAATAATAAACTTGGAATACGGCCAATTTTTTGGAAAAGTGATCACATAAATGAGCTATCATCTATGAAGGTTCATAGCTTTGAAGCCAAATGACGAATGTTATTGCCACATTCATGGCACAGTTTTTTAAAATATACCCATATTGGGCACAAACGTGCATCTTGGTACCATCAACAATGTTGCCGAAGAAAGTTTTCATTTTCCTTTCACAAAAAATCATTTTTTTATTTTCCGAACGCAAAAAATGGGTATTTTTGTGAAGCATCTACCAAAACTATGTTGGAAAATTGGAGCAATACATTTAAAACAAATACTAGACCGCATTTGATGTACAACTATCCAAATTTTTGTGTCTTAAAGTGTTTTCATCCACCTGACGTCAAAAAGACAAATTTCTGTCGATTTAGGTGGAAGCGGGTCAAATTTGAACTACAGCTGCCTCGTAATTTGCTTATGATTTTTGGTTACACAACTACCTATTTCATAAGAGATATAACAATAGTTTCACAAGAGTCAACTCCTAGCTACGAACGGTCATGTCTTCCGTTTTGACCTTATTTTGAAATCGGAATACGAAATTCAAAAAAAATTCAAAACAATGGAACACCTTCGCGATGTGTCAACATGTGTGTCCTAGTATCCATACAAAATAATAAACTTGAATTATGACAATTATATTAGAAAAGTGTTCACAGAAATGAGCTATCATCTACAAAGATTCATAACTTTGAAGCCAAATTTCAAAGAATTATCCAAAATTTTATTTCAAATTCCACAAAACCCTATATAAAACAATATTTATATTTTATTTTGACTAAAAACATTCCCTAGTAATCTATCATTACAGAGGACATATCTATAAAATTTTCAAATTTTATTTGGTTGAAATTGGAGTTCAAAATCAAAAGATATTAAAGAAAACAGAAAAGGATAAATACAAATGGGCCGAATAGGTATGGGTGTAGAATATGAGGGAATTTTACCTTTATTCTTGCATGGGCCAAGGCCTACTGTGTGCACGAAAAAAAAGGTGGCTCATCCTAGCAGAGCCCATGTCCATTCGGGTTCAATGATTAAGTAGGCCTGAAGTGCTTTCTTATCACGTAACTCTTGATGGTCTAGTGGTTAGCTCAGCGAACTAGAGGGAGAGGTCGTGTGTTTGATTCCCAGGTTCGACTTTTGCGTAGTATTATTTGCGAATTTGTCTGTCGGTGCGGTGGTGGGGCCCACATGTCATACGTCGTGGGCGGGTCCCGCTTGTCATGGCGTGGACCCACATGTCGTGCAGCGTGGGGCGGGTCCCGCTTGTCATGGCGTGGACCCACATGCGTGTCCCACATGTCATGCGGGGTGAGGCGGGTCCTACTTGTCAGATGTGGTGGAGCTGGTCCCACTTGTCATATTTGTGGGTCCCACCTATCACATTTGTCAACAGTCAACACCTCCTGTCAACAGGTCCCACATGTCACTGTGGTGACACGTAAGCACAAATGACACCTAGGCAGTGACATGTAGGCGAGAGGCAGTGACATGTAGGCGAGATCGCTGAGGTGTCATTCCAGTCATACAAATACAACACTGTGACCAATTAAATTGGTCGTAATAGTCTACGATTAAACTCATATTTTAGTGCTGTCTATTTTATGACCAATTGGTGTTAATAAATTATGAGTTTTCTAGAGTAAATGGTCATAATTTTTGAGGGTTTGGTCCCTCCCAAGTGGGCTATGACCAATGAGTTCAAAATGGTCACAAATTTATGACCAAAAAAATCGTGGTCACTAAAAAAGGTCACTAGTTGACATATTTCATGTAGTGGCTGGTCCAACAATTGGTATCAGAGCCTCGTGGAGGATCTCCTAGTGACGGGAGGTCATGAAAAAGGATCTAGGCGAATATTCCGGTGCGGCTCAAGAAACTACCGCGGCGTCGATGGTGTCGACGCAGTACCTGCGATTCAACCGCAGTAACTTCACGGTGTGGGCGACCACGATGGAGTGGGCGCTGGAGTCCAACAAAATCTGGGAGGCTGTCGATCCCGGCGGCGACGAGTAGAAGAAAGGCGCGTCAAAGTACCGCAAGGATCGTCAGGCACTCAAGGACATCTGCTCGGTGATGCTGATGGACGTGATGCAGCACCTGATCTCGAAGAAATCTGCAAAGGAGGCGAGGGAGGCGCTCAAGACGATGAACCTCGGGCACGAGCGCGTTCGCGAGGCGAACCTACAATCCATGCTGAAAAGTTACGAGAACCTGTTGATGCGAGAAGATGAGACGGTGGACGCCTTTGCCTCGAGGGTAGCCACATTGGTCAACGGGATTCGCGGCCTCGGCGAGAAATTGGAAGATATCTCGGTCGTTAGGCGTTTCCTTTGTGCGGCACCGCCGCGTTACTTGTCCATTGTGTCAGCGATAGAGCAGTGCGTTGATCTCAAGACTCTCACGTTGGATGATTTGGTCGGTCGATTCAAGGCGCACGATCAGAGGATGAAAATCACCTATGGTGATGAGAAGCAGGATGAGCATCTAATGCTCACGAAGAAGCAGTGGATGGCTCTTTCAAAAGAAAAGAAAGGAGGATCCACGAGTAAGAAAAAGAAGGATAAACAACGCCCAGCGAAAAAGTACATCGCTGAGGAGGACGATGATGAGCAAGACGACGATGATGAAGAGGAGGAGGACGACGACACTCCGCCAAGGAGGAAGAAGTTTGACATAAAGAAACTAAGGTGTCATAACTGTCGTGAACTCAGGCACTTCAAGTCTGATTGCTGGAAACCATCGAACAAGGAAAGGGCTCTCATGGCCCAGGAAGGAGACGAAAGTGCGATGCACTTGATGTGCGAACTGGTGGACGAGGATGATCCAGTTCTTCAAGCGGTGGCTAAAGAAACTGACACGCTTGTGGAAGAGAAAGTTTGCTTTCTAGTTTCGCAAACTCATGTCGATGCTACTGACATGGGAGGTGATTCGAGGACTCATGACTATAGTACCGGTATGAAGGCGTACATGGCGCCAGAAGTCCATGATGTGCGGCGTAGTGTCGCGTCGCAGGAAAAAGAAGTGAAGGCGTACGTGGCGTCAGAGGTTCACGGAATGCGGCACGGTGTCACGTCGCAGGGTAAAGTGAGGCGCATCATCGCGTCGTGGGGCAAACCAGCCATTGCGGAAGAAAGAAGCAGCAGGGTGCAAGGGAGCCTAGGAAGAGAAGGTGTGGTAAGGCTAGAAGAAGATGTACCAGTTCACCTAGCTAGGCCAGCAAGAGGAGAAGGGTTCAATGGGAGCCCAGCAAGCAGGCCAATCTGGCCAGAAGCAGGAGCGGCTGTTGGTGGCCTATCAACCCTACCAAGCAGCTCACATGATGGATCAATCATAGCAGGAGGTCCGGTCATCATAGAGGCCAAGACTAGTGGTTTTTCTAGCAAGCCAGAAGCTCGTAACAAGGAGGTCAGAAGCAGGTGAACCGTGGAAGGATGATCCGGTGAAGATGAAGCACGAAAAGCAATGTTTGCTCACAGAGGAACCGGCGAAATTTGTAGACACCGATACGATGGAGTATTGGCGTGAAGCACTGTCGTTGGCAGAAGAGCGACAAGATGAAGGTGAGATGTATTTCGCGCGGCTACATTTGTTCAAAGTAATTATTCTGGAGATGAAGCCAATAAAGTACACGGAAGATTTCTTCGAAAGTACCAAAGAAAAGGTGATGTTTGAAGATGTCGACAATAAAGGTTGTTGCTGTCAAAGTGTAGATGAGTCGACGAAAGCAAAGTCGATGTCATGGATACCACAAAGAGCGACAAAGGCAATGTCGATGATGAAGGCTGAAACGGTGAAAGCACTGTCGAGGGTCACTCCTACGCGAAGCGACCGGCGTATTTGGGACCCAGGAGGAAGATAAGCACACGTTGTGCTTAGGGGGTGATTGTTAGGATTAAGCACGACTGATGCCGGCACGGCGTTGTGTGCCGTACGGGTTCGTATACGAGTAGGATCGTATACGACCCGGGACTAAAGAGGGGGGGGGGATCTTTAGTCCCGGTTGCTCAGTCCCGGTTGAAAATCCGGGACTAAAGGCCCTTACGACCCGGGACTAAAGACATGTTTTCTACTAGTGGAGTAGGATACTGCATGTATTGGACTAGGAGTTTGTAACCGGATCGGTTAGCTAGTTCGAGTCGTAGGCTGAATCTCTTGCATATATATATGCTGTACCCTGGCTTGTAATCGTACCGTGAAGTTGAGAAGAGAAATAAAGAAGAAGCAAGGCTCGATAAGAGCCTCTGGCTAAATCGTTATTTGTGTTGTGCTCGTACGTGAGTAGTACTAGTTGGATCGATCATCAAATCGATCATGCAGCTAGCATCAACGTGTGCATCACGGCGGATTGAAGATCGGTGTACGTGTGCGTCTACGTCGGAACTTCGTCGTGGTCGTCGGAAAGTACTCGACGACAGGGGCTGGTCCAACAAGCGATCCATGCTAAGATGTGCATAGGGCCGGGTAGGGTTAACTGATTCCTGTGTTCCAAGTAGGTCCGGCATGAAGTCTTGTCACCAGAAGAATATCATAACGCGATGCATAAGGGCGGTCGCAACGCTCCACCCTAATATCTACACTACTTATAAAAGAGCAAACTTGAATTTTTCTAAAGCCACACCAGTTGTTGTACACAGGGTCATCAGCAGCCTCCGATCCAATCAAGAAAATCACATCCAACAATCCCTATTGCATCGGTGATCTACCGCTCCAATTAACGACCGTGATTTCATTGTTCCGCCTGGCGGACGAAAACTCTGCCGGAGTTTAGTCGCTACGCGTCCCCCACAATCCCACGAGACCACGATCTAATTCCTGAAATCATGCCAAGACTTTCCTTTGCATCCGCGCTTCCGCATCCGGGTCGTTGCCTACTGCCACCCACCCCACCGGCACCATGCACCACACCGGCGAGCTCCGCCGCATCTGCTCTCGAACTGATGCGTCCCTCCCGCTTGGATCGGCGACACTTCTCTGCGCTTCTCCCACTCCCCCAGATCGCCGATCCGCCGCGCCTCTCCGATGGCCGCCGTCCCAGAGCGCCGCGCTGCGCCTCTCCCGCTCTCTCGCCTCAAAGCACGCCGCCATACCGGAGCGCCATGCCTCTCCTACTACCCCGTCTCGGGGCGCCGTGGCCGCCCTCCCGCTCACACTGCTGTAACCGCGGCGCAACGAACCACCTCGGGCCGAATCGATTTGATACACGAAGGTACTCCATTCTCTGTGATGCATATTTCAATACCAAACTTGCATAGTGGGGATTCATAGAAATATTGGGTGATTGATTAAACCATTGGTCGTTCGTCAATGAATCAATCTGGGCTTTACCAATTCTATCGCCTCTTGCTCACAGACTAGACCCCATCATCCAATTCGACTACAGAGCCCAAGCAGGAAGAGAAATGAAGCAACTTGGTATTCATCTCTTGCTGCATTCTCTTCAAACCGTAAGTACTTGCATATATTGGGATGCAAAAAAATTCACTGTTGTGTTGTGCCGCACTTTACTATTTGAATCTTGTTAAGGTGCCAGATATATCTTCCTGGATAATGAAGGCTTATTGAAGATCGGGGGACCTGATGTGCGTGTCCAATATCGCTCCCGGTAATTTGAAAATGGTGTACCACGAGCTCCCCGTCGACAGCTTCAGTAAGCCCACTTTAAGGGACCCCAAAACGAGAAATATACAGATGATAATGCTGGGCTAACAACTTAATTGTACTTCTCTATAGTTTAGGTTACTACGCTGCTCCTGAGCTGTACCAAGTTGAAGTGTTCGACACAACTGTCGACACCTACACATTCAACTTCATCCTTTATAAACAGATCGTCTACTATGTCCTCGCCTCGCAGCCAGCATCCACAACGACCTCGCGTCGCAGCCGGCAGCATGTCTGTTCACTCTGCTGCAGTAAGTTCATAAGTCCTCATTAGCTATACATTCACTGCCATCTGTGTAGGAAACCCTATCAATGTGGTGGCTCTATTTGCTAATTTGTTTGACACGATTTCAGAAAATGACAGATAACTCAATGTCTGCCTCAGGATCGAGGGGAATAATGGGACCTTTACTTAGCAGTTTAATGTATGAGGAAGACCAAGGAAATGAATCATAATTTTTTTGTATGGGGAATACCAAGGAAATGAATAGTAAGTTTTTTTCACCAATGATAAACCGTAGCAAATAGAATTGAGATGGGAGGTTATTTCTATGATTCAGCTGACGAGCTTTGTTTATTCATCTGTCTTACCTGAATTCTGGTGTAGTTACAGTTAACTCATTTGTACTTGTAGAGAACTTGGCGGCATCCATGTTTTAGTGAGGGAACGAGGAATGACCTAAAGAAACATCTGGTTGCTGGTGTACAAGTCAACATAAGAGGTTTGTGTTTGTAAAACATCCGTGTTTCTGTCCTTTATGTAGCCTGGCTCAGTTAGACATTGTTTGGTTTCAGATAGTGCAGAGAGAATTCTGCTGCACTGGGCTGTGGACTCTGGCATCTAAATGATGTCAAGGTCCTTGTCAATTCAAATGCAGACGCCAATGCTCAGGTATCTAATTTTATTTGTACACTTCAACATTGCAATCCAAACTTCCTGGATCTTAAGTTTGGTTAGTGTATTTGAGCATATGAAGTGTATGTCCGACCAAGTGTGCTAACAGGTTTGCCTAATAAACTACATTAAATGGGTCAAACGTTGGCTATATTCATACTGACTATAGAACACTATTGTCAGAAGGGAATCAGATTGTCGAGATAAGCATGCATCCATTTGTGTTCCAGGAAAAAGTATGCATTCGGAATGATTCAGTTCAAGGTGTGATATGCTACTTCCAGTATGTGGAAAAGTTTCTCATTGAAAATGTTCTATTACGCTCATTATTCACGCGGTTTAAACAATTATGTATTTCTTTGTATTCAGCTGAAAGTGCATTGACATGCTATGCTCCTACAAGAGAAACAAAACTAATTAAGTTGTGTGCCGGTTCAGTTCATATCTGGTTATGCTAGACTGCTCTATATGCAGGATATGCTATTGAACATGTTTCTGACTTTGAGTCCGGTGCTTGCAAAATACAAACCATTATGTGTAGAGGTTAATGTCCTGAGATATATGAGCTCCTGAAAGCTGCCCAGCCCAAATATTCGTTAAAGCTGAATTTAGGTGCATCTTTATTTTAATGGATGTCGTTTTGTTGTTTGTTAACAATCGAGATTGTTAGTTTTGGTTACGTATTAAGGGCTTGTCGCATGTTATTTTATAGCCTTTGGCGTTGATAGTAACAACACATTTGATTTTTCCGTTAATGCAGGCTAGCATGACCAGCATATTCAATGTTTATCTTTTACAAGTAATTTGTAGGTCATCACTGGACCTGGAACACATGGAGGACTTGAACGAAGCATATAAGAAGCGAAGTATATAGGGAGCTTCACCGTTGGAGGACCAAGGACAGCCACTGACAACAGTGTTGATCAGCGTGCATAGAAGATATCTGACCAAAATAGTAGCCATCATTTGCGAAGTATATAGGGAGCTTCACCGTTGGAGGACCAAGGACAGCCACTGACAACAGTGTTGATCAGCGTGCATACACTACGGGAAATCCACAAAACGCCGACGGCCAGGACATACGCTGACGGCCAAATGTCGGGGCCGTCGGCGTAGACACCGACCAGGCCAACCGAGATCTTTTTTTCTTTTTTTAGCTACGCCGACGGCATTGCCATCGGCCTAGAGATTTTGGCCGTCGGCGTAGATTTTTGCCGTCGGCGTATACTTTTTCAATTTTCTACATTTGATACGCCGACGGCAGCCGTCGGCGTATACTTTTTCAATTTTTTACATTTGATACGCCGACGGCATTTGCCGTCGGCGTATACTTTTTTCTATTTTCCATTTAATATGAAATAATTCATATCTTTAAATCCGTAAATCGGAATTTAACGAATTAAATGTCTAAATCGATTAGAAAAATGAGAAGAATCCAAATATGACATCCATAAAATCTTTTTCACCGTGCACATGACATTTTGTTACTTGCTTAATTAAAAAGTCATTTTTTACACTTAAAAAATGGAAAATGATATTTATAAAAATAATTTGGAATTTGTTTTTGGCAACAATGATGATATGGATGTCATATTTGAATTGCTCTCATTTTTCTAATTGCTCTCATGTAGCTGAGTTAGAAATTTCGAAATAGAAAAAAAAGTTCAAAAAAGTTCAAAAAATTCAAAAAAATTAAAAAAAATTGCATTCATACGCCGACGGCAATGCCGTCGACGTATGAGGGCGTACGCCGACGGCAACGGATACGCCGATGGCAGAGTGGCTACGCCGACGGGCCGCTACGAAATAGAAAAAAAAGTTCAAAAAATTCAAAAAATTCAAAAAAATTAAAAAAAATTGCATTCATATGCCGACGGCAATGCCGTCGGCGTATGAGGGCGTACGCCGACGGCAACGGATACGCCGACGGGCCGCTACGCCGACGGCCATACGCCGACGGCCGCCGTCGGCGTATGTGTAAGCCGACGGCATACGAGCGTACGCTGACGGATTCCGGCCGTCGGCGTATTGTGCGTTTCCCGTAGTGATAGAAGATATCTGACCAAAATAGTAGCCATCATTTGTAAAGACTTTATTTTCTTGAGATGGACAGTAGTTGCACGATGAATAAACAATGTTAGAGTATCTTTTAATTAGTTTACTCATTTAACTTATGGGTCCAAGAATTGGCATTGTATGTGGTTCGGAATTAATGAATCTATAAGCTAATAACCTCACATCGTAAAATTGCATGGGATTTTCTAGCAATGTTTTCTTGCTTGTACGACTAACTAAATTTCAATACTTGTATTATGGCCTATATGGTTTTCATTATGTCATTTCTGTTTACTGACTGCAATGGTTGGTCATGCTAACTTGAATTCACGGTATTAAATATGTATGATTGACCTTGCCGGATGTTGCTCGCGTACTAACTTTTGTAAATCCGACGATATTTCATAATACTAGAGTAGTATTACTACTCCGGAATATAGAAATAATGATGTGTTTACAAAATTTAGTAGAGACGTGCGTGCACGTGCAAGGCTACTAGTATCGTCAAATGTGCTAATAGCACCGGCTCCAGATGTGATCGTCCGATCCATCGATCCAATTGCATGCAGCGATTATCCAGTGGCGTAGCTTTCCCAGTCCCAGCAGAACTCAAGCGGGGAAGGTGTAAAGCTAGGCGTCCAGTCGAAACTTACGAAGGAAGCAAAAAACATAACTCTTGCGAAGCTCATTGGCCGTTGAACGGCACGAGGATACGAATTGAATAGTGCTACTTGTTGTTTGGACAGTTCTTGGAAAGTGCAATAACCAAGAGTTTGCAACATGTGGTTCCTAAAAGATTTCTACCTGCCCTGCCCCATGGCTACACCAGGAGCAACCTGTCGATGATGCATTTCGCTGCAAAATGAGTCTAGACCTAGTTAGACGAAGTATACATTTGACAATTTTCAGCAATTTGTATAGTGCAAAGGTAGATATATATAGTGAGAAGCAAAGCGAGGGAGGCGTTTTGGCTCCCGGGTGTAGATGCACCCGGTATTTTCAAAACAAATTCAAAATTTGAAAACTCATCAAAAAAATCTGAAAAAAATCATGCACTTACCTGACCATGGTACGCACCACCGTATTTTTTTTCGCGCCGAAATGACATCGTACGCGCCCGTACAAAAATGACAAATTTCCTGTCAGAAAATAAGATTCAAATTTTGAATTTCTGAGGCACTTCCCCACGCTGGCTGGCCGGCTCGGCTACAGCCGCGAGCTTGGCCGGCCGTGCATCCAGGTGGGCTGCCAGGACGGCGGCATGTTGCTCGTAGAGGCCACGGTGCCCACGCCACTGTCCGACCACCTGCCGCTGCAGCCGTCCAAGCGCCTTGACGTCCTCCGGCCGCCGCCCGGGGCCGAGCGCGACCACGTCTTCATCCTGCAGGTCACGCGGTTCGCGTGCGGTGGCGCGGTCGTTGTCAGCTTGCACCACCACCATGTCGCCGACGGCCGGTCGATGTCCACGTTCTTCAGCGTGTGGGCGCGGGCGCTGTGGGGCGAAACGCTCGACCACCTCCCGATCTACGACCGTTCATGGCTGCGCCCGCGCAGCCCGCCGCGATGCGAGTTCGATCACTGGGGCACCGACTTCGTAGCGCCGACCACCGGCATCTCCTTGAACGGCAGCGGCCGTGCCATGGACGCCGGCGACGGCATCACCAACGTCGTGCTGCATTACACAGAGGACTATATCACCAAGCTCAAGGACGAGGTGGGGAACAAGTACAGCTCCTTCGAGACGCTGCTCGGTCACATGTGGAGGATTATGGCCGTGGCGCGCGGCTTGCACGGCGACGACTGTACCATGCTCCGCGTCTCCGTCAATGGCCGGGGCCGGATGAATCCGCCGGCGCCAGACGAGTTCTTCGGCAACCTCGTGCTCAACGCGTACCCCAAGACGGACGTCAGGCGCTTGCTTGCCGGCGGGCTCGCTGGCGCGGCGGCGACCATCCACGACGCCGTGCAGCGCGTCGACGAGCGCTACTTGCAGTCGTTCGTGGACTTTGGCGAGCTGCACGGCGACAATGAGCTCGTGCTGGTCTACGACGTGGACGGCGTCGTGCCGGTGTACAACACGGAGGGCAGCGCGGCCACCCCCGGCGCGGCCGCGGAGACGCCGACTGTGGTCCTGGAGGTGGACAACTGGCTGAGCTTCAGGATCGCGGAGATGGGTGGCCCGCTGCTGTGCGGGTTCCTGCTCCCGTGGCTGCCGTTCGAGGGCAGCGTGGTGTTCATGCCAGCGATCAGCGACGCCGGCGGCGTGCACGTGTTCCTGACGCTGCTGGAGAAGCACGCCACCGTGCTGCGGCACTCCATGGACGACGCGCATTTCTTGAGGAGCTCCTTGTAGCACCTAGCAGAGGTTCCTGTCGGTTTCCTGCTCACTTCACAAATTGCTCTGTTTGCTCAAAGTTTCAATTCCTTTGTTTTTGGGACTGTCTATTTTACATCCAGCTGTTTTTGAATTCGGTCACAGTCACATTTTCGTTCCATTGGCGATCTGCCGCGTGTCTGTTTTAGCTTTACGTAAAAAAGAGAAGAAACTTTCCCGCGTCTATGTGTTTGATTATTCACGGTTTTGTCTGACATATGGATATGGGTTTCGGCTCTGGTCTGTCCTCGACCCACCAAAAAGCCCAGAATAATGGGCTTGCTTTCTATTCGTTTTTCTTGTCCTAGGCAATGACAACGGCTCCAGGTTGTGGGCTTTAACTGTTGTGTCAAGGTTATGGACAGCAGAGACAAAAAAAAGACAGACAAAAAAGCCTCCGCCCCCTCCCTCTATCTAAACTCTGGATTTGATGCTTACCTGAATCCGTAAGTTGCAGTCTCCACGTTTTAAGGAGTAAAATGCATGAACGGTCACTCAACTTGTCTATACGGCACGTTACGGTCACTGTATTCCCAGAATACGTCGTGGCGGCCACTGAACTCGTCGGAGGAGATTTATACGGTCACTCATCGTGTACGCGCGTGTGTATGAGGTGACGTAGACGTGGCAGGTCACTCAACTTGTATTTGGAATTCACGAACGGTCACTGCGTTGCCTGGCCGTCTTGGAGAAGAGAAAAGGTGGAGGGGGCTAATTGCAAAGGTGGAGGGGGCTAATTGCAAAGGTGGAGGGGGCAAATTGCTAAACACTCGGTCGTCACCACGTCGTCACTCGCCCTGCCGCCAGGTCGTCAGTCGCATCTCCGTCCCGCCACCCCCATCCTCCAGCCGGCGGCATCTCCTCCACCCCGCCGCCCTGCAGCTGCCGGAACCCCGCCGCCGTATGATTCCTCCACCCCGCCGCCCTCTCGGTCGCCATTCTCCTTCTCCCCTTCGCATGTCCGCCGTCTCCCCGTCCCCATTCACTGGAGATTGAGGCGCCACCTGTTGCCGGCGGAATTGGAGAAGGTGGAGGAAGCGGCGGCGGGGTTGCTGTTGTTAGCTGGGGTGGAGGAGGCGGGGAAGCGACAGCGGCGAGCTCCACCAGCGGCGAGGAGAACTACGAGCTAATCCTGTTGCTAAATTTCGTGCTTTACAGGTCGGACGGAACTGAGGACTCTTCTCTGGCGATTGAGAACTAGTGTACACGAACTGGGCTGTCATGCTGCCGCACGCTCTACTTGTGTGTCTAATGCTGTATCTAGCTACGCTACACTACAGATCAACGTCTGGCAGCGGCACCTTCCAGTAATTCCAGGAATTGTAGTCCTCCTACATCGCATTATCATTGATGATAACAGAAAATCACAAAAATGAAAATTCAGGGAATTGTGTGAATATATCCACCCAAGTTTTCTGCTGTTCTTTGACCAATTCATTTTGCTGGTGCAGGTTGAAGTTTAATTTGCGTAGAAGCGTGAGTATGACCTCATGCTGAAGGTCCTCACTCAGTACCCAGCTCCCAGCGTGAGCACTGCTTATCCGGTTCGTCAAGTTCGTCGGAGTGCCGAAGTGGATGCAGATGTTCATTGAGCTGCCTTTTGCAGATGCGTGCTCTGGTAGTTGTGAAGATAGTACCTATGTAATGCCTCTGAAATATGGTGTATATCTTGTCTATCTTTGTACAATGAAGCAGTTAGTTGGCATTTTGAAGGCTGCCTATGTAATGCCTCTGAAATATGGTGTATATCTTGTGTTCTGCTACATGAGTAGCATTTTGGAGACTACCTATGTAATGCATGTTTGGTATATATGAATGAACAAATTTCATCTGAAATATGAAGTATATGTTGGCTTCTTTGTGTGATAAAATTTAGCAGTATTTTTGATGCATTAATATACTCAAAGCTGATTGCAATGTGCACAAAAATTGGACAGCATTTTATCAGGAATATTAAGCAAGATTTGACAGCTATTTAGCAGCAATTTGACAGCATTTTGCCGGTACATCACCCGAGTAATATAACACAGCAATTTGACATTGTTGTTGACAGCAATTTCACATCAGTGTAGTCATACATAGCTTTGCAAAATTGTGTGAATGAGTGCAGCAAGAGGGAAATGATGAAAATTACAAGAGTGCATTATTCAGTTTGTCTATTATTCATAGATCAAAATGACTACTTCATACATCAAAATGTCTACTTCATCTAGGATTCCTAAACTCATCAAACATTGAGACTTTCTTTGGTCTTTGAGGCACAAAATAACTTGCATCATCTTCTTCTTGCACTTCACTTGCCTTTGCAGCTCTCAAAGTAGCCATGAGCTGAGCTCTATCTCTGGCTTCTTGTTGCTTTTCAGCCCTCTTGGCAGCTGCTTGTCTAGCCTTCTCAAGATCCCTCTTCTCTTTCTCAACTTGCCTTCTCTCTGCTGCTTCTTTCTTTTTCTTCTCTGCAACTTCTCTTCTCACCTATCACAATGTAGGAAAATGTTAGTGCAGTTACAGAAACAATATACAAATCATGAAATGAGTATGAAAATAAGAAATCATGGAACATTTTCTCACCTCAGCAATGAACTTTTGGGTCTCAGCTTTGGCTTTTTTCTTGATTTCAGCCTCCATTCTTTTCATCTCCTTTTTCTCTGCAATTTCCCTTGCTTTTGCTGCTGCCTGCTCTGCCTTCTTCTTCTCTTGCTCAATCCTCTTTGCAGCTGCCTCCTCTGCTTTCTTGATCTGTGCAGCATATTTAGCTTCAAGAATGGCTATCTTCCTGTCCTCTGCAGCCTTGTTCTTCTCACCCTGCATGGCCTGCAGCCTTTGTGCTAGCTCACCTTGTCTTATTATGTTGCTGCCAGCAGATGATGAAGATGGCCCTTGGCTTGCCATATGGTTCCTCACATCTACAATGAAAGATGACTCAGGAGTTGGCTGTGGCTCCATATTTCTAACAAAAGGAACTTGCAACAATATCTTTGACAGGTTAGTCCAGTTACAACAGCAAGTAATTGTGACTAATATTACAAGCATTCAAGCAATAACCTGCTGAGAGAGGTTTTCAACCACAGTCTCCTGGTATGTATGCACAATTTCTGGGTCTAGTTCATTGCCAGGAGGTACATGTGGCTGTGAGGCTGTAGGTTGTGTACGAGGCACATTTAAATGTTCTGGACCTGGAGGTGTCAAGCCATGCTTAGCCCAGTAGCATCCAGCTCTATTATGACCAGGCCCTCACAATAGCTGCAATGAATGATGGCACCCCTCCTTGACACTTTTTTACCTCCACCTCTACAATCAATTTCACCCGGTGCTTTCCTCCTTGTCTTAGTTGGCCTACCCACATGTTTCTGATAGAATGGCGGGAGTATAGTAGGGCCACCCATTTTCTCCCACTCACTCTTATCTTTACATGGATACACAATATTTTCATGAGCTTTGTTATGCATCTCCACTGAATAGCAATGATCAACAAGTGATAGAGGATCTATTCTTTCCTTCCTGATACAAGAAAGAACATGTGGACATGGGATTCCACTTTTCTGCCACCTGTTGCAAGTGCAAGTCTTTGCCTTGAGATCAACAATGTAAGCAATAGGAGTGGAGCTCATCATTTCTGAAACTGCAAATAACCCATCCCCTGCTCCATCAATGTACGAATGGTTTGCTAATTCCACATTCTTCTCTACCTTCTTCTTTATTTTAGGGCAAACAGGGCCTGTCCATTTAATCTCCTCATTTTGCTTGTTGTAGTTTCTTGTCATAACTTGTGCCTTTATTCTCTCAAACATGGACAGTACAGGTAACTCTCTTGCTTCTAAGATGTACCTATCACAATGTAGGAAAATGTTGTCAATAATATAGCAAGCAAATAATATACCGATAAAACATGTAACACAAAAATTCCTTACTTGTTAAATACTTCACAGTTGTTGTTGAGCAAGATGTCACACTTTGGCAGGTCATTCTGAAAAGCCCTTACCCATGTCCTTGGATCAAGCTCCTCTAACCAAGCCCAAGCATCATGATTGAGCACCTTCATGTATGCCATATTTGCCTCAAACCTAGCAACTGTGCTGCTTCTTGCTATCCTCCATAGCTGGTTCTTCAATGCATCACCTCTGAATTTCTGTTGGAAATTTTGCCACATGTGTCGAACACAAAACCTGTGTTCAGATTCAGGGAACACAACTTTTACTGCATTGATCAGTCCCTTCTGCTTGTCAGACATAATTGTCCATGGCTCTGTATTTACAATGCCAAGATCATTTTTCAGTGTCTCCAGAAACCATGTCCAGCTAGCTGTGTCCTCCACCTCCACTGTTGCAACTGCAATTGGGAATATACAATCATTGGGATCCATTCCAACAGCAGTTAACAATTGACCTCGGTATCTTGTCTTGATGAATGTTCCATCAAAAAAATAACAGGCCTACAACCTTGCAGAAAACCTCTCCTGCTAGCTTCCAAACACATGTAAGCCCTCGTAAACCTTGAATTCTCATCAATGGCAAGAAAGAAAGAACTACCAGGGTTGCTCCTCCTTATCTCATTTGCATAATCCCACAACAGATTGTATTGAGCTTCTTCATCACCATAAATCACCTTCATGGCCAATCTCCTAGCCCTCTGCAACTTGGCTCTTCCTGGTGTCATGTTCCACTCCTTTTGAATTATCCTAGAGAAATTCTTCATGTTCATGTCTTGATCAGCTCTGAAACTCTCCAAATACCTATCAGCCAAGAAATTGGAAGTGAATGCATGAACTTTAAAAGTTTTGGTACATCCAAAGCTGTGATTAGGATTGTAGGTCTTGATCATGAAACACTTGGTACTGCTGGAATATGAAGCCCACAAATTCCATTCACAACCAGCAGAGCACTTGGCGTTGATTCTCTTCTTATCATTTGTGGGCAATTTGATGTCCTGTCTGTGAATGCAACTCCATGCTCTAATTGCTTTTTTCAACATCTCTGGAGTTTCAAAGCACTGACCAACATGGAAAATAGGATTGACCATGTCTTCCTCTGTGAATGTTTTGTATCTAGGTGGAGGCAATGTGCTTGAATTTTCATCATGAGGTGCCCATAGCCCTTCCTCTTCAACCTCGTCTTCTTTGCATTCCTTCCAATTGGGTTGTTCCAGCATTTCCTTCATTTTTTGCTTTGCTTCTAATGCTCTAACCTTCGCTTTCGCCATTCCTTGCCCCTTAGGAATCTTCACTTCTTCATCCTCTGAATTGTCAACATTATCCTCAAACAAATCATCGTCACCTGCATCTATTTCATAGTCTGAATCAACCATTTCCTTTGGATCAAAGTCTGAATCATCTGTCGGCACCAACATCTTCTTCATTACTCTGTTTCCGTCTTCTCCCATTTGCTTCAGAATTCAAATCTTGCACTTGCAGCGGGACATGGTCTTCTCCTTGCTGAACCAAATATGAATCCTTGTGTGCAAACACACCAACTGAACTGCTAGCTGCTCCCAAGCCTTTTCCCATGAAGCTGTCATCATGATCCAAATACAGCTTGAAGAAATGCTGCCCTTTTCCTAAAAACTGCAACATTGCTTGAGTTTGTGCGTCATCTGTAATTTCTATCAGTCCATTTGTACTAACATCCAAGTGAGGCAAGCAGAAATAAACTTTTATTCTTCCACCCATCTCATAGCCCATCTCCTCCACAAGATTCTCAATGATCAGTGGTGACCATGTCACACTGTCGACATGATCAAACCAAATTGAGTGTCCACTAACATACTTCTTGCTTCTACCAGAGCCCACAAAAAACCCTCCATGGTTGATTTGCACTGAGAAGTAGCTGCTACGATGACCTGTAACAAAAATAAATGCAATAAGTCATGAGCTTTCTTTCAGTGATACTGAAAAATTCAGAAAAAAATGCCTACACTGACAGCCAAACCCTCCCCTGAACTCAGCCACAATATGAACTTCCAAGAACAAGCACAACCTCCGTGAATCAGACACCTAAACACTAGGGACGCTAACTAAACCGTAATATCATGAAACAAAAGAACTTTTGCCAGATCAAAATTGAGCTCTGTGAGTAAACCCTGCTCTAAACCAACAGAAAACTGAAAATCGTCGATCGTACGCATTGCTTGTACAGAACCTCCCCTAAATCGAACAACAACACGACTAGGAGTGCATCACAACCCTAATCAGAGGAAAAAACTCAGCGTGCCTTCTCCCTCGTCGATCGGTGAGTCAAGAAACGCGCACGGCTGCCTCCATACCGTACACAGGGGAAGGAGCTCCTTCCTCACGACGCCGAGCCGCCATTGTCGCCTCAGATGCGCCGCCGAGATCGCCTCCCCCTTGGAAATTGGCAACCGTCGAGATCGCCTCGCCCCCTGCCTTTCTTTCCTTCTCTCCCTCCCTCTATGCTTTGTCCGTGCCGCTAATGGCGCTGCGGCGCTGCCTGACGAACAGATCACGCGGAACCGTTCTTTGCGACGCAACACACAGCGATGCCTGTCCATGATGCGTTTTTTGCAGTTTAGACCCCCACATCTTTACTTCTCCACATTGATCCAGCCGTGCAGTGACCGTTCATGAATCTCTCAAAAAAGTTGAGTGACCTCCGGCTGCCACGTCAGCGATACACACGCCGATACGTGATGAGTGACCGTACAAAACCCTCTCAGACAAGTTGAGTGACCTCCGCGGCGTATTCCAGGAGTACGGTGACCGTACCGAGCTTCTCCGACGAGTACAGTGACCGTTCATGCATTTTGCTCCGTTTTAAGGTTAGTCCTTGATGAAAAACCTCAGCACACTGCTTCTATGCCCTTATATCCTCAGAATAAGTCACGTTGGGGTAAAAAGCTCATGATTAGAAACCATGTAGCAAAAGAAATCGCACCAAAAAACCAATAGAGAAAACAATGGTGGCAACGAGATTGTGCTGGCACAAGTAGTTCTGGTAGTAGTAATAAGAGGTACAAAAGGGTACAGACAATAGACACCCAAACGTGAAGCAAAAGGGTACATATTTTCGACCCACATATAGCTAGGTTCAGGTCAGAAATTAAAGAACATCCCTACATAGATAACTGAAAAGAAGTTCCCATGTCCAGAACTGCCATCAAAGGGGTAACACACACCAGATTTGCTAGTTCAAACACACAAAAAGACTCCTGACCTTACACATACTAGAGTTCATCAAAGGAAATTTCAGAAACCCATTTCAATCCATAAATCAGGGAATCTTTATTTTGTTGGAACAAGAAGACATCACTCACCAGCGCATGCTGTCAGTTATTTTGCTTGAAAACATGGACGCCTTCTAGAGATATTTCTTTAATAATATAGATGGCCTTGTATTGGATGTCCTCATTCTACCAGCTCATGATTTCTTCGACAAGCAAATCGTTTGGTTCAAGACAAAGTAATTGAAGACACACTTTTGATTTATATTGACGCAGCCATATGCATGGAGTGCTCCATATTTACTATTCCATACTTTTTTGGCGTTTACCTCTCGATCAAAGTACATATACATTTTAGATGCTCTTCTTAGGGTTTTTTATGGCATGATTATGTATCAGGCATATTGCTCTTGAGCTTGATGGAAAATGTATTATTGCTGATTCTGATGTGCAGTTTGCCAAACCAAGTATTACTTTGATATATCATGTACATAAATTGAATAATATCTCCTTGGAGTAGTCTGTTTTGGTTAATCGTGTACAATATCAATTTTCTTGGTAAATTATGCATAAAAATCAAAACAATTATCCATCTGACTATAATATTTTAGTTAATTGTGTGTGGCCAGAATTATTAATCGTCTATTTATTTATTGCCATGGTGCAGCACTTCATAATTTTTTGAATTCTTGAATTGGTTCTTGAATTCTTCAGAACTTGAGTGACAACATAGAAACAAAGATAAAAAGATAGAGATATTATGTTGACGTCTGCTGTGAGGAAAAGAAAAATGGCCTGTGGCAACGCACGGGCTTGTTTGCTAGAATTTCAGGTGTTTGAAGGAGTATATGTTGTGCTCTTTTTCAACGCCCCTTCTATAACTCTTGCCTTTCATTTGAAATTTATGAGATTAAAATATTGTTGTTCAGATGCAATTGAATTTCCATTGTCTTCTTAGTCATATAATTCGATCTTATTGTCACACACTGTGATGCTATTGAAACCAGCAGCCTATATGGCAGTGCAATTTGATTTCAAAAAATATTGATCAATGCATATAAATGAAGTTTGATTTGTAGAATGGATTTTTTGGTTTATTTGTCACTTCAAAATGCCAGTGCCCATTTAATTTGCACCCAATTGTAGATGAAAGAAACCACAAGATGGTCCTCTCGTGATAAATGCAATTAAATCTTTGAAGATCAATTATATTAGTGATATATAATCCAATCTTTGTTCACAATTTTCACATCCAAGTTTCCATTAGTCATATAGCTATAAATTAGTACGATTGCAAAACCTAGACGTGCACGTGCACGTGTACTATATATATATATACTAAACAAAAACCTATCTTAAGAGATTTCCGTTTAAGATAAACAGAAACTATTCCTAATCTGGCCAGATACCGACCTGCACGGCCGCACCCTCGGCTGTAAAAGCAAGTGAACCCCACCTCCTGACCAAGAACAAGACACCGACCTCGATCCCCGCATCCTTTTCCTGGTTTGGCGCCGGCGAGCGAGCGGCGGCCGCGGCCGACGCTAGGGAGCCGGCGACGGAAAGGGCGGCCCCCGCAAGAAGACCACCTTCTTCCATCACCTCGGCGCGGCTGAGCGAGCGGCGGCTGCAGCCGACGCGAGGGGAGGCCGCGCCGAAAACGGCGACGTCCCCGGAGAAGATCACCTCCTACCTAGCCGGCGGCGGAGACCAGGGCCCGCACCCCGTCCCGCATCGAGTAGCCGAACCTCGTTTTGATCCCCACCTTCTTCCCCCTGCTTGGCGCGGGCGAGCGACGCGGCCGACGCGAGGGAACACGCGACGGGGGCGGCGACGTCCCCGGCGACCTCCCCAATGCGCCTTCTTCCTACGCCGGCGCGGCGCCATCAGCCACACGGTTCACCCGCCTCGGCCCCCTCGCGCAGCGCCGGCCTCCACCCCAGCAAGCTGCCTAGCTCCTCCGCGCGGCGCCTCGTCTCCAACAAGCGCGTCGCCCGGATGCCTCCCCATGCGACCCTTGGCTCTCGGGCGCTCGCCGCCCCCGCCGCTGGATGCCTCTCGAGCTCGCGCCGCCCCTGCCGCGGAACTAGTTCCCAGCGCACCGGCCCTGCCTCCTTTGCGCGCCCGACGCTCGCCGCCGACCTGGGTCTCTCGGAGTGCTCTGCGCCCACCACGAACTGCGCCCTGGCCGTGGTCACGAGTGGCTCTCGTATGGCTCCACCTTCGGCGCGGCAGCTGCCGGTTGCCCTCCTCCATGCGAGAGGTCCCTGGTGTGTGGTGTCCACCGCGTTCTTCTGAACTTTGCTAGCTCCGAGTCTGAACTATCCCGTGTTGGTGCACTGCTCGATAGGAGCTTCTTTCGTAAGACGAGAGAGCCACCACCCCGCTCCAGGCTCCCTCCTCACCTAATTCCTCCAACGCCTCACTGCCCGTGAGACAGGCGTACAAGGTAGAGGCGTACCCCTGGAGCTCTGAACTTCGAAGGCAGCAGCTTTGAAATTGCATATTCTGTTCCTGTATTATATTTCTGCTGCTTGGTGTCAACTAAAGAAGAACAGCGTTTTCATCTGCACACTTTTTTTAGATAAAGGGTTTTATTACTCAAAAGTTTAAGTATTACACCCGGGTTCTGCATCAAAAATGCACAGCCACAATCCAACGGAGAAAGTAAAAAAAAGTTGTGCAGCAATAGACGAATTACAATCAGCAAGAATAATGTAAAACGCCTATGTCATGGACAATCTCGACGGCCTATGGAGGTCCAATCCGGCGATCAAGCGGCTAGCCATGATGTGAAAAAATGTCCCTCGCCACCTCTTCCAGACGTGCACACGCCTCCGTAAAGAGATCTCGATGTCCCACACGTTGTAAGGTGGACCACATACGGAGAATATTTGTGCAACGGTAGAGTACCTGCATATGAGAAACATCTTTATCATTGAAAACCTTGTCATTTCTACTAAGCCAAAGCGACCATATAACAGCAATCGCTCCCTCCCTAATAACCGTTCTAAACTTTTTATCTATCCCATGTAGCCAGTTGCCAAAAACATTGGCAATAGACTTGGGTGGATATAAGTTAGACGCTATTTGGATGGCTGACCATATAGAACGAGCGAAACTACACTCGAAGAACAAGTGTTTTATTGTCTCATCATGTGGACAAAACATACACTTCGTACTTCCATGCCAATTTCGTTTAACAAGATTATCCTTTGTTAGAATGACACCTCTACGAAGATACCACGTAAAAACTTTAATCTTAAGTGGTATCTTCGTTTGCCATATTTTTTTATTATCATCCACTGGCACATCGGAATGTACTAACGCCCTATACATGGAATCCACAGAGAATTTACCATTCGCACATAGATTCCAACGAAACTCATCGGGCCCCTGTGTGAGTTGAACTGAACTCAACCGTGCCACCAGGGAGTTCCAAGACGCTAGTCTCGGTCCAAACAAGTCTCGCCTGAACGTCACATTCGGAGGAGAGCATTGCATTATAGAGCTCGACGAACAGTAACTGACGACTGCTGATGTTTCTTGGAGATTTGTTCGGCTCTTGGGCAATGAGGCTTGGAGATTATGTTCCCACGGCAGCAGCTCTCCCAAGTGCGGCACTGGATTTGGGCGCAGACCCTCTCCTCTCATTAGTGTACTGAACTCCTTTTTTTTTTGTGGCAGTTCATTGCGTCAGCTATCAAATTTCAGTACCCAAAAAATACGGCAGCTAACCGATGGTGGTGTAGTTGACACTAGGCCATGGTTAATTTCAATATTGTGCTCCCATCGATGCATTAACTAATTAAAAAAGGGTCAGAAGTTAACATTGACCTGCCGCAAGTTTAAGTTTTTGTCGAGGTCCGCTTGGAACACAAAAAAGGTTCACATTATCTTGTGACGGAGTTCACTTTTTTTTGTCTGGAAAAATGAATCGTTACCTTTGTTTTGTTTGCACTGTTGAAGTCACACTCTAAAACTCCAAAAGAGTTCACCATACAAAAAGGAGCAAAAAAAAAAAAAGAAGCACGAGTTCACTCATAAAAGTTCATGTTTAGGTTGTCACAGGACAAATCGTTACCTTTTTTTATATGACCCTGAAGCGATTACTGCCGTTGTTGTAAACTGTCGATTTTTGGCTGCTCACTGGAGAACTAGAGTGATGGAGAGTTGGATGTCGGGCGGCGGCTCCGAGTTTTTTTGCATCATCGAGGGTGTTTCGCCTTGTGTCGTGTGGGCGGCAAGGTTGCCCTTGGTGATGTTCGTCGTCGAGTCTCCCCGGAGGTTTGGTTGCTTTCATCTATGTCGGGGTGTCCTGTATCTGCTCCTCCCATAGCAGGTACAGATTCTTCTCTACAACAAAGGTGGAGTGTTGGCTGACCGTCTGCAGAGTGGTGGGTTGTGCTTGGCTCTAGGTGTTGTGTGGGCTCTGCCCCGTGGTGTTCGTTGTATGGTTTTCGTCCGGTTTCTTCCGCTGATAAATCGGTCACCTTCTGCTTATTTAATGGTTAAGGCAAAGTTTTTGCCTTTGTTTCTAAAAAAGTTTTATCTCATTAAATATTATGGAGAAAATGAGAAATGAAAGAAAAGTTAAGAAAGTGAGTACCAATTCCGAAATAAATAGTTTGGCGAGATTTGTATCATTTTTTAGACCAGTTATTTAACGATTTTTGCTTGGAGTTAAATATCTCGGCATTCTTTTTAATTTTTTGGATTGTCGATATATTTTATCTTTTATCCGCTTCTGATCCACACAATTGAAATATATCATAGACAAAAAAAGAGCACAATAAATCAGTATAATTTAAAAATAAGCATTGATGAAATAAATGTAAAAAAATTCAGACCGTGCACATCTTCTATTTTTTTTATTTTTTTTGAGGAAGGATCTGATCAATATATAAGGCAGCTCAGTACACTTTACATACAGGTCCAACAGAAAGAAAGAAATTACAAAAAGACCCAGGAAAAGTGCAGAGAGCACCCCAAGCCACTGATGAAGAACACGATCAGACCCAAAACGCCATGCCCAAAGCTCCTAGGCAAAGGCAGAGGCGCCGTACCACCGGCCGACGAAGAGAAGGCACCACCACGCTCTGTAGATGGCCGCAAGAGCCATCCGCCGCCAGGCAGCGGAATCCCGACTCGTTGAACGCGCACGGCCCCAGTGCCAGCTTCCCGTCACCACCAAACCACCAGCCGCCTCGCCATCGCCAAGGACCACCATCACCAGCTCCCGAACACCAACAGGCTCCACTCCCCTCGCCACCGAGGCCGGCCAGAGCAGCACCGTCGACGAAGACCACCACCATCCAAACCAACAAAAACAGATCGCCAGCAGCCACCGAGCTCTCCCCCCGCCACCTCGGCCGGCCAGAGAGACAAGGAAGGAGAGGCGCACCTGACAGACCCTCACGGCCTCCCCGACGACGAAGCCGCCGAAACGGGGTAAGGAGGGGAGGGACCAACCCCAGCACACCGACGCCGTCGCCGCCGTCTTCAACGGCATCGGGAGGGACGCACACCTAACACTAACCTAACTACACACACGCAGACGAAAACCAGAGCTCCCCCCACCTCACGGTGCCTCGACGGCGACCGGAGGCGGAGGGGAGCGGCGGAATCGCCGGCGCGACCTCGACTTTTCTGGTCGCCTCCCGAGTCGCCGCTCTGTACTGTAGAGCGAGGATAAGAAGAGTTTTCGTGCACATCTTCTGTTTGTTCTGAGTAGAGTAGTATTTAGTTCCCTTTTGGTTTATGAAAAAACGAATGAACGTGAACAGAACTGGATTACTGTTAGGGTAAAGGAATTGGGTTTAGCTCAACAAGATAAAAAAATTTGTTAGCAGAAAGAGAGTACAACGCGGGACACTTACTTAGGCACTTGAGCTTGGAAAAAAAAATACGCAATCATCCTTGCCGCTAGGCGCCGGCGCGCCGCTGCGATGATTCTGTCGCTACTGATTGCTCGGCTATCCGACGCGTGACGCTACGAGGTTAAGAAAAAAGTCTCGCCGACACGTACCATCCGCTCACTCCCCCACTCCTCAAGCTCCCTGCGACCCTGCTCGAGTTCCAGCTCACTCCCCCCCTTCTCGAGCTCCCTGCCCGACCACCTCCTCTTCCTCCCCACTGCTTGCGCCATTTCTTGCCGCCGGCAGCGCGCCGTCTGTCACTGATGTTCGATTTGCGATTCGTGACGGTCCTGCTTCCAATCGCGATTTGTCGCCCATTTCAGTCGAGCACACGCCGCCATGGATTTTCGCTCCTCCGCGCCGGCGTGTACGGCCACAAGGGGCAGGGTTGCTCCCGGTGCTCAGGTCCTTGTAGGTCCCCCTGAGAGCCATCTCGAAGGCTCTTCCGCGACCCTCTGCGAGGAGCACCTCCGCGGCAACCCCTCATCGAAGCCTGATTGGCGGCAATGTCCGAGGAGGCTAGGAGAGCCGTGCGAGAGGCGCCTCCGCGGCAGACTATGGTGCATCCATGACCGACGCCACTTGATTTCTGAATCTCCCTGGTATGGCTGCTTCCTTTTCTCTTTGTCCTTTGCACGGCTTCATCAGCTATCGCGAAATTGAAGTTGATGTAGAGAAGGGATTGATTATGGATGGTTCTACTATCTGCAGGGGTGTTGCATCACTTTGTCGATGCACTGTTTTTATATCGAGAAATTGAAGTTGCTGGAGAAGGGATAGATTATGGATGTTTCTACTATCTGCAGGGTTGTTGGATCACTTTGTCGTTGCACTGTTTTTAGGTGTCTCATCCTGGTAAAATTGGTGTTGGCGGTCATTCCTATGGTGCATTCATGACAGAAAATCTCCTAGGTCATGCTCCTCATATTTTCTGCTGCGGAATCTTTAACTCCATTTGGGTTTCAGGTACAAGTAAATGCTAAATTGTTTACCACCTGTCTAGTGCAGTGTCTGATTTTCAGTCCTAACAGCCTGCATTTTTCTGCAAAATAAGGATAGAACACTCTTTGAAGCAACTAACACCTACTTTGGGATGAGCCTTTTCATGTCGGGCAATACAATTAAGAGACCAATATTACTTATTCATGAAGAGGAAGACAAGAATTCAGAATCACTGACAATGCAGGTAAAGTCCTACGCAGTCTGGCGTTAGTATAATTGTCTACCTATTGTCTGCATCTCTGCTTTATCCACTGTTGAAATGCTTCATGTACCGTACTCTTAGGTAAAAAGGCGAAAGATTTTTTGAGGAAGATTGAAAATCGAATAACAATTGGAATATCATCATTTTCCTTGCACCGACAGTACTGCTGGTCACGGAGATTGTACTAACTACAGTATGTACGAGGTAAATATACCTTTAACTTTTGGACTGTACATTTTCCTTTATGAATTTATTTGGTAATATTCAGCTGAGTTCTTTTCTGGAATTTAGGTCTGCTAGTCCTACAGGTTTCATGAGAGTTAATTCTGATTGTTGTGGCCAAAGAGATCAGAAAAGAATTGTATGTATGGGGGAATATGAATCAGCCAACGAGGTATGCATCATATCTAAAGTATAAGAAATATTTTAATCTGCAATGTCATTTTTGTGCCCTTTATTTTTATTGAACTGCATGCAAGGTTGTAGTAAATATCGGTTTTTTTGTGCTTGTCTTCAAAAGGTAAAGCTTGCGGTTGCAGTATGGAAAAGGTGCGAACAAAAATGTTGTGCCATTAACTGGACAGGGGCAGTGTACCAATGTCCAACAGATGTTATTTCAGTCATAGCCCTTAACTTGACAAGAGGAAATTAAATGACTGAACTTACAACATCATATGGTGGAAGATATAAGCAGTACAGAAAGTAATATTGGCAACTAATGGGATATACTCCGGTAAAAGTGGATCTGCACAAACAAGTTATAATCTGAATGTAAGTATGCATAATTAAAAAATATAAAAGTATGATTGCTTAAAGTTTAAGTGACAAATATCTCACCTATGAAGTAAGGATCTCTCTGTAGACGATATTCTTCGTGTACGTACCAACAGGGCGATCGGAGCTCTTGTTTTGGCTATCATCTTTGTTCTTCTTTTTGTTACCAACATCCGGGACAACAAGAATCTTCACATTGTTTCTGGCGGTTGATCTAGATAGGGCGACATACAACTGCCCATGAGAGAACACCGGCTCGGGCAAGTAAATTCCGGCATTGGGATAGTCTGCCCCTGTGCCTTGTTAACCGTCATGGCGAAGCTGAGCCTAATAGGAAACTGTTTCCTCTTGAACTGAAAAGGGAACATCTCATCATCAGAGGGGCAAAGCGGAATCCTTGGCAAAAAGATCCTCTTTCCAGCATGTTGACCCAGCACAATTTCTGCATCGATTACATTTCTTTGAAATCCTCGAACCACCAGCCTCGTGCCATTGCAAAGTCCATTCGCGGGGTCAATGTTTCTGAGCAATATGACCGGGCAGTTAATCTTGAGCTTCAACAAATGTGGGGGCAGCCCATTAGGGGTCAGTGTGTTAAGGAAATCAGATGGGTAGTAGTTATGAGGGTCATCCACCGCGGAATCAAAGCTATGGTACACCATCTCATCTCCCTGAAATCTGTTGATCATTTCAAATTGACCTATCCACGCAATCATTTCGTGTTGACAAGATTGCTCTAGAGGTGATGTAGTTTGGATCTGACATGTTTGCACCAAGATTGGGGAAAACATTTTCTATCAGCGTATCAAGGTCAGTGGATTTCCCGGTACATGGCACACATATCTCGTCTGGAAGGTGGACGTCACCATCACCATTGGTCTCCTCCTTACCATCGCCGATGCGCAGTAGGTATCCGCAAACCACAGGTCAGTATGTGCCCTCATATTGCGTACCAGCTTGAGGTGATGCATGCAGTCCCAAAGGTAAGATCTGCGTAGCGATGCGTCAATTATCTGAGCCCTCGACCCCTTACGAACAACAGGGAGGACCTGCCTGAAATCTCCACCGAACACAACTGTCTTTCCACCAAACGGCAGGTCTGGTCGGCTCATTATATCACGCATACTGTTATCCAACGCCTCCACAGCCTGTCTCTTTGTCATGGAAGCCTCATCCCAAATAATGAGAGAAGCTGATTGTAGGAGCTTGGCTGTCCCACTCTGTTTAGTGAAGCTACAAAAACCGCCATCATCAATGCTCAAGGTATCTTGAACCTTGAATGAGCCGTTCTCCCTCCGGGCATTATGGAAGCTGCTACACCAGATGTTGCTGTTGCCACAGCAATCTTTTTTTTCCCGCGTACCGTTGCGAGCAGTGCTCTGTACAGAAAAGTCTTTCCGGTGCCTCCAGGTCCATCCACAAAGAACACACCACCCTCATCTCATCAACAGCAGACATAATTTTGTCATATGCGGCCCTCTGATCCGTATTAAGTGACTCTGATAGATTTATGTCCTCATCGTTGATCTCGATGGTGGACTCCTCGAAGATCTCCCTTGTCACACCGGTGGCACTGTCAAATTCCTCATCGATATCAGGAAGGGAAATGATTTTATGTCCTTGCCCATTGACTGAAGCATATTCCTGATATCTATGAGAACCATTTGCTCAACTACAAGTGCGGATGGATTGGTGCGGCGATAGTCTTCTGACATAGCCTCCAAGTGCTTCTCCCAGAGTCCGCGCACATCGCTAGGCTCGCAAAATACCAGTATTGTTGCAAAGAGCCTTCGTAGAGATGACGGCATCTCGTACAATGTGGATTCAGTAAGGGAGTCATCCAATGTGTTGTCCCCTTCGATCAATCCCCTTCTCTCTGCAGCTTCACGAAAGGTTGGTAGATCTCATCATTAACCGTCCTTAGATCCTCGTATGAGGTGGCCCCGTGACATTGTTTAGAAGGACACGCAGGTAGTAGCGTTCCCCCTCAGCTGGATGAGCGGACACAATTCTTCCAACCTGTCCACCTGTGTCATATTTCCTTCTTCTCCAGTATTTCTCCTTACCCGTCTGCCAGGTATACCATTCGGGAAAGTCCCTGTACAAGATAGACGAGCCTGAGAGTGCAATCTATTTGCCTCGAAGTATTCTGTAAGCATTGACTTCTCAACACCTTCACGGTTAACTACTCCTTGGATATCTTGGCCCTGTTTGAACGACACCATGTGCATGTTTGGAAGATGGAGCTGCAGTTGCATCACTGGTGGATTTCTTACTCAACGGAAAGCCATATATCCTCCATAATGCTTCTGGAGGAGTCACCCACCTCGCGTCTCTGTATTGTTTGATCTCATCTATGTCTCCATTGCCATCTGTCTTGTCAGCCTCGGTCATTGAAATAGATGCCCGATCATGACCCTTGTATATGTACTTGAAAAGGTACTTAACGGCCTTTATGCTCCCGCATGCCTCAACATTGATGTGGCAATTGAAATGACGCAGAAGGTGAGGATTGTATGGGACAACCCACCTATTATCTAGCCATTCCTTTCGAACCATCACGGTATGACCATCTTGACGTCTTCTGTATAGAGGGTAGGAGTCCTTGCCCTGTGTGGTAGCCGCATTGAAAGGCCGAGGATAGTGATTCTTGCAAGCAGGACGACCCTTTGTGCACGGGCAATTAGGGTTTAAAGCACCACATGGCCCATGCATCATGTGCTTCACGACCATCTTATATAGTTCTGGGTACTTCTTCTTGTTGGGAGCTCGGCTGAGATAAGACGGTCATACTGCTCAGGACACGTGAGCTTGTATTTTCCGTTCATGATCAGCAGGAAGTGTGCATGGGGAAGGCCCCTCTTTTGGAACTCCACCACATACACATAGGCTCGCACCTTGCCCAGGATGTCCTTTTTCAACAACTTTTCCTTGAGTTCCTCCAGTTTCGCCTTAAAAACCCGGACAACAAGATCTGGACGATCCTGAGGTGTCTGGCCAGGGTAGAGTTCGCGCTTGATCTCATCCCAGTTTGGATTGCACGTCATTGTGAGAAAGACGTCTTGCTACTTCCGCACTAAGGCCATAGCATCCATGTAGCGACGCCTCATGTCCCGTGGACCACCAATAAATGACGTACAACACTGTACGCTTTCCAACCGCCCCCTACCCTCACCGGCATGCAGGCTGTCCACTAAGCCTTGGTACAAGTCTGCCCTTAACTTATCTTGATGACCCCATATGTAGTCCAATCTGGAGTTCTCGATCTTGATATATGTGTCAACGGCGAACTGCTGAAAAAGACGCTTGCCGTAGAGGATCGGGTTGAATATCCCAGGACGCATCTGGAATTTGTAGCAGTAGTAGTCCCGCACAGACACACATAGTCTCCTCCAGCAGCTGCATAGAGAATGGAAAATGAGTGGTGCTGGAGAGACGGAGATTACATTGCATACCATGGACTGTGCATGAAATAACTATTTTGAACACTAACCTGCATCATCAGCGTCGGTCTCATCAGTGTGAATTGGGAGGACTCAGTTATCACGACGAGCTAGACGAGCACACGAGCTGCCATCACACATCATAAGATTTTTTTGCCTTCGGGATATCGTATGCCACCCAAGCTCGCCTCTAGGGAAGAATAGAGGGTAGGACAAAGCATCGTAACATCCATGATAGGACTTTATACCATATATATCTCTATTCTTCCCCTGCAGGACGACACTATGCTCGAACTGTCTTCTTCGTTCGCTCCCCTCCACCCACACAGCGGCTACTTCTGAAGTGTCGGTGCATTGTATCTTCTTTGATCCATCCTTGGGTCAAGGTTAAGTGTGATATGATAGTCCTCAACATCCTCAACATGTCCCATACTCCGGAGATGTTCAGAGTATGGGTTCTCACGAAGTATTTCCGTCAGATGTGTGATTACTTCTTTGTCTTTCTCTAACTGCTCTTTGCGGCAACTACGATACCTGTGCTCTAATCTCGGGTCGTCATCAAAAAAATAAAGCTCAAGGTGACTCAGCTCCAAACCAAATAGTCTGCCAAATGACCGTATGTTATGGTACATTTGTCCATGGGCACGAAATGTGTAGATAGGATGCATTGATGTGTTAGTGGTATCACTATCAAGGTGGCAGTATAGTGAGGTGAACGAGAAATGGCCATTGAAAAACCTGATGTTGTCACGGAAATGCCTAGCATCCGGGTCTGAACTCGTCCAAAGCCCTGAGCTCCGGTGGTGTATCCAAGTTGGCTAGTTTGATCTGCCCCTTACGGCAGCAAAACCCAGGGGTCTCATGCTCGAACTTCTTTGCATACAAAATTTGCAGTCCTCAACGGGCTTCAACATGTGCGTTTTTGTTGGGATTTTGCTGTACACCTCGTCGTATGGATCTGGGACACTTGGAGTTGAATGTGAGTCATCCTCGACCTCATCTATTTCGACATCTTCATCATCTGTGTCCTCTTCTGAAATGGTAGTTAACAACATGAATCCAAAAAACATGAGTAAAATATACACGCAACAATGGTAAACAGTAGAAAACTACCTTGTCCAGCAAACACGTAGCCTTCCTCATCTTCGGAGTCGTCCTCCAATATGACGCCATCTTCCTCACCTATCATATAATTAATTATGAGACTATGTATGAAATATGTCGTGGACTGAATAAGAGCAACAAAAATTACCATCCTCATTGGCTTGTGAGCGTGTTTGATGTATATGAACAGTCTCGGGTGTTGGATCCATAGTTTCTGTGAATACGACATGAAAATTATGAGCCCATGTTTCAAATAGGCCGTGGATTGAATATGAGGAAAAAAAGTACCATCATCATTGGCTTGTGAGCGTGCTTGATGTATATCAACAGTGTCTCTTGTTGGAGACATAGTCTCTGTGAATATAAAATGAAAGCCTGATCATACAACTGTTAACGATGTTCGAGTAATAGAACAACGAATATATGAACATTACCATTGTTAATGACGACTGATTGTGTTGGCCGTTCAGAACCATTGACGCCTTCCATGGTGATTGATGGGTTTCATCAGATGATGTAGTCCCATGCTTCTTACAATTTTCATAGAATGCTTCGTTTCGGAGACCTAGCAAAGCATGCCTTTCTCCAGGTGTTACATGCTTTCTCCTTGATATATTACGAAGATCAATATCAGGGGTCTCCTCCCCTGACATTTCTTGGGCAGTAGATTGGATGTAAATAGGGGTTCCACTAAAATCGGGAATATGCCAATCACATGTGGGTATGAAGCCATGAGAGCTAGATGAATCCACATTAGTATGAACGACCTCTGGGGTCCAACATGGGTTCTCCATGGCTATAGATTCTTTGTTCAGACTGTTGCGCCGTAACTCGCGGAGAGCCTTCTTTGAACTCTTTTGTTTTGGAGTCATATCTGCATAATGGAGCCTTTGTCTTGCACGCCTAGCTTCAATTTTCTTTGATAAATGACATGATAATGGTAACAAGTAAGAATTTTCCAAGCTCATTGTTATACAGTTAGATTGTTTTTGTCTCCAACGGAAAAGTAAATATTGTGGGTCAGTCACGGTACTAATCTTCATGATTATACAAGAATTATTACAAGGTGTAGTATCATCCAATGAGATATGACAAGCAAACCTCTATACTTGTTGGAGACAAACAAACCATTATGACATTTTGTCCATTACACAGGAGGTAGATAAAAGAAGATTCAAATTTCAGAATAATAGGACGTCTCTTGAAAATAAGTTCCCAACCAGCTAGCGACTTTATGGATGCTACCGTTTCCTAGGTTAGCCTCCCGAGTCGAAGGTTGGCATAGTGCCCCATCTTTATCCTTTGCCGTAGGAGCTTTTCTGACCTGCCCCCCTATGTATTTCTGATTGGCACGTCCAAGTGTGCGACGATAAGTAGCTAGTTCAGATGCTATTTGTCTGTCTGGCTCAAAGACAATCTGGCTGTTCTTTGTTGTGATCATCGCACCTACGACAGTGTAGACCACAACATGAGTGTCACAAACTTATTAAATGTTAGATTGTTTATAAAATAACTCACCTTGGCTCGTGCTGACCTCTAAGAACGTTGCTGCTAAGCAATATCTTCCCCGTTCGGCACGTATCCACATCATCATGTGGCGTGAGACATGTTTGTCCCATACACGGAGAACAATTAGCTCCTGCCTGGTAAAATAACACGCAATCAGCCATGGAGCAATGTAAAAATTAGATAGTGGAAATACATTATATTTTTATATTACCGAAGGTTCATCAACATGACATCACGGCATGGTGTGGAACGATGAAATGTTTCCTTAAATCTTATAGGGCCAACATAGACCACCATCCCAATGACATCTAGAAGGATGGAATACATATTATTAGCCTCTATGAAAGGTTTTGAATGTAGAAAGGTTGAACCAGCGAAGATATAAATATATCACCTGTCATCATTTTGTTTGGCAGTCTCGCCACATCAATAAAATGCATGAAATGTGAAGGAAGCCTCGGGATTGATACGTTAGGTCCAACAAGCATGAACTGAGTGCGATGATGCAGTACGAGATAGTACAATGTAGGTATCTTCAATGCAGTTGGTGTTCTGCCCCACACCGGCTCAAAACCCACACACCTGAAATAGTAGACCTCGCCGGTCTTCAGCTCATTGAAACGAGTTGCATGTTGTCTTACAGCTATTGCCTCCATTCTGTCACCCTATAAAAAATCCTTAGATCAATTACATTTGGTACTCAACGTTTGTTGCATTGTTACTATTAAACCTAGAAAAGTGTGGTTCCTTACAGACAAATCGGTGAGGACAGCACGGTAGATTGTATTTCCACTTCGCGTCTCTCTGATTTGGCCAGAGACAACCTTGGCTGTTATATTACACGAGCTGTGAACATGCATTTCTTCAACGTCCTTGAATCTGACGTCCCTGTTTACATGGACATATGACATAATTATTACAGATATACAGATGTAAGTGACAAAGTATTGGTTCTGGTGCAAGAAAAGTAATGTATTGCCTGTTGACAGGGGGCAAGACGACGGGAGCTGGGAACGGTTGAGGAGCCACAACCCTCGTGGATCCTGGGTGGCGACGGAGGTTGCGGAAGAATGGAGGAGGCACAACCCTGGTGGAGATGGGGCGACGAAGGATGTTTCGACTCTCCATGGGATGGAATGGAGCCGAGGCGTGATCTGTTTGCAAGAGGATGGGGCTGACGTGACGGTATGATTCTGGGCACACGAGATCGCATGAGAAGTGTTGTGCGGGGTTTTAAGGGGTCTGTTCGACCAATCAGCGCGGGTGATTAATAGAATTAATGCTGATTGCCACCTATTATCGTTGATTGATTGATTGATTGATTGTGTAGAATAGAATAAATCAGGCCGGATTGATTTCCGAGAATATGTTTTACCAGGCGGGGAAGAAACCAGGCAGAAGGTGTAAAAGTAACGGTGATTGCGAGAGCATTAATTGTTATTGATTGATTTTCTAGCATGCGGGATAGCATGCGGGATTGATTTCCCATAGTGACGATTGCCAGGCGTGAAAAAATAATGTGGGGATGACGTACGAAAAAAAAAGTTGGACAAAGGACGAAAGGTTGACGTACGAGAGGAACGAAATTTCTCTTTTAGATAGGAGAGAGATTGATTGTGTAGAATAGAATAAACCAGGCCGGATTGATTTCCGAGAATATGTTTTACCAGGCGGGAAAGAAACCAGGCAGAAGGTGTAAAAGTAACGGTGATTGCGAGAGCATTAATTGTTATTGATTGATTTTCTAGCATGCGGGATAGCATGCGGGATTGATTTCCCATAGTGACGATTGCCAGGCGTGAAAAAATAATGTGGGGATGACGTACGAAAAAAAGTTGGACGAAGGACGAAAGGTTGACGTACGAGAGGAACGAATTTTCTCTTTTAGACTAGTTGAATGCCCGTGCGTTGCTACGGGTTTTCAAATTTCTTTCTTCAACGCACTTGTAAATATAATGCATGTATAAATATTCACGTGCTTGAAAAGATAGCTCTAAAAACCATTAAGATTACAGTGTATAATTTTTTACATTGTCCGAATATGAAATTTGGCCAAATCTTTCTGTGCTTGAAGGCATTGGTAAGTCAGTAATTCTTCTCTCGGTATCTCATTTGACCCGTAGAAAATAAATAAAATACTATATATAAATATTTCATAATTTAAAAAATACAAAGTATGAGTACTTAAAGTATGTACGTGCGAAACAACTGACCTATTTAGTAAGGACCTCTTTAAAGACGATGTTGGTCGTGTAAGTACCATCAATATGTAGGATCTCTTCTTCTTATCCTTTGTAGGTGGGACGGCGAGGATCTTAATATTTTTTCTGGCAGATCTGGAAAGCGCGACATACAATTGCCCATGAGAGAACACCGGCTCGGTCAAGTAGATACCGACATTAGGAATAGTCTACCCTTGTGCCTTGTTGACCGTCATAGCGAAGCTGAGCCGAATAGGAAATTATTTTCTCTTAAACTGGAAAGGGAACATCTCATCATTTGAGGGGCAAAGGGGGATCCTTGGCAAGAAAATCCTCTTCCCACCATGTAGCCCCAGCACGATTTCTGCATCGATGACGTTTCTCTGAAATCCTCGGACTACCAGCCTCGTTCCATTGCAAAGTCCGTTTGCCGGGTCAATGTTTCTGAGCAATATAACCGGGTAGTTAATCTTGAGCTTCAACTCATGCGGTGGCAGACCATTAGGGTTATAGAGTTAAGGAACTCAGACGGATAGTAGTTGTATGGGTCGTCCACCGCAGAACAAATAGTGTAAAATTAAGGTATCAGCAAAACATACAGACTGGTAGCAGTACAATTCATTATTATTTTTGCCTTCATCTATGTCCTGATATTTTTTACAGGATTTAGTAGATATGTAAGACCACGCCTTGTAAAATATTAAGTTGTTTGGTGTACAGAACTATCACATAAAAATTCGTGCAACATTAAGGTTTCAGCACAAAATACAGACCCATGAATCAGATACCGACTACGCGCGGAACATATATCTGTATAAAGGCTCATTAGAATATGGTGAAGCATACTCAAAATCCCGATGATCTACGCGAGAGGAATAGCTCACCGGCGGGCTGTGGTGTAGACGACGCCGATCCGAGTCGAGGATAGTGTCTCCGTCTCCCTCTGTCCTATCTTGATCTCTATCTGGTTTAGACATCGATGGAGGCGGCAATGAACGACGCAATCACGCCATCCCGGCGGCGGCGACGTCGTCGTTCGTGTCCGGTGAAGTTGCGTCCGTTCTGGTAGCTCTGTATAAAGCTTCATTAAAATATGGTGAAGCATACTCAGAATCCCGATGTTCTACGCGAGAGGAATAGCTCACTGGCGGGCTGTGGGGTAGACGAGATCTGAGGCGAGGATAGCGTCTCCGGCTCCCTCTGATCTATCTCGATCTCTGGTTTAGACAGCGATGGAGGCGGCAAGGAATGACACGATCACGCGATCCCGGTGGCGGTGGCGTCGTTCGTCGGCGGGGAGCTAGGAAGATTAGACAGCGATGGAGGCGGCAATGAATGACGCAATCACGCGATCCCGGCGGTGGCGGCGTGTCGTTCGTCGGCGAGGAGCTTGGACGATTGCGGCGGCAGCGCGGTACGCGGGGAGTGGGCATACGAAGGATGAAGTTTTGCGGCCGGTCGGACGGACGAAGCACAGACTCAGTTAAGTTTCTAACGAATTCTAGGAAAGCATTTAATGCCCTTCAATCTTGCATGGCCAATCCATGCGGCCGGATTATGTGTAACAGGTGATTAGAGGAGGGAGTAGGTGATTACTGGAGGTGCAATTAATTCGATCGTGTCATAATTAGGCAGTATCTTGGTCGTCCGGTTTCGTCTGTCCGTGGCCGAGACAGGACAGTGCGTTCTTTTGTAGTAGAGATAGGAGAGAAGACAGTGTTGATTGATCGGTCATAGTTTAATTGGCTTTGCATTGTAATACAGGTTTTGGTCAATCTGAATTTGTCTATACTTTCACCCTAATGCTGAGACCGTGATGAATCATGCAGAGCTTCACTGACGCAGTGGCTCTTCTTCCTTGGTCTCCGGTACACCACGGCGACCTTCGCATGCGCCTTCATCAACATGACACCCATGTTCACCTTCCTCCTCGCGCTCCCCTTCAAGCTCGAGAGGCTCGACGTCGCCACGGGCTCCGGCGCCGCCAAGCTCACCGGCACGGCCGTCGGCCTCGCCGGGGCGGTGGTGCTGGCACTCTACCAAGGCCCCTCCCTGACTTCATCTCACACAGCAACAGCATCAGTGGTGCACCCTGCACATGGAGGAGGAGGCGACGCGCGGAGGTGGGCGTTGGGGTCGGCGGCGCTGCTGGGCGGCTCGGCGAGCTGGTCGCTGTGGTTCATCCTGCAGTCCAAGATCGGCACCAAGTACCCGGCGCTGTACTCCAGCACGGCGTGGATGTTCTTCCTGAGCTTCCTCCAGATGGCCGCCGTCGGGGTCGCCACGGAGAAGATGACGTTCCACGTGTTGTTCGTGGTGGCCACCAGGCTCCAGGTCGTCACGGTGCTCTTCGTCGGGATCGCGGGGTCCGGGCTGGGGTTCCTGGCCATGTCGTGGTGCGTGGAGCGGCGCGGGCCCGTGTTCACCACCGCGTTCATGCCGCTGGTCCAGATCGTCGCCGCCGGGATCAACGTCGTCGCGCTCCACGAGCAGCTCCACCTCGGGAGCGTGGTCGGGTCGGCGCTTGTGGTCGTCGAGCTCTACTTCGTTCTATGGGGAAAGAGCCATGAGGCGAGGAGCAAGGACGTCTGTCCACCGTCGGATCCCAAGCTCGCGGTGGTGGATGAGCGTGGATCACGGATTGATCAGACCGTGTGATAACGAAGCAGATGCATCAACCAATGCAACGAATTATGGAGCGAGTCTCCTCGTTCTCGCCCGTCCTTGAAGAACAAGTACTAGAAGACTAGTGCACTTTTTGGTTTTCCTTTTGTCTTTCATGAGACAAGTGGACTCGATATTTTCTTTAGTGAGAAGTGGACTTTAGATATGTCAAAGTGGACTATTTATGGTCTTATATCAGTGACTTTGAGCAATCACACCCCAAGGCCTTCCATTATTTTTAGTTACTCACTTTTGAGCGACCCGAACGACTCGACCTCTCCATCCAACGACCACTTCTTAGTCCTCCTTCCCGCCATAGTCATCGGTACCGTCGTGGCCTTATCGCCTCCATAGGGGATGTACGTTTTTCTCAAGCGTGATGACAACCGACGAGTGTGTTTCTCAAAGTTCTTTAGTTATAAATATAGTTTGGGAGGAAAATAAACGATTATATTAGTTTTATGTAGCCTAATATTTTTTTCAATCTCTCCCACCTCATTCTTGGTAGCCGCCATCGCCACTGGAATGGGTGGAACTACGAAAGCTAGTAGGGATAAGACCACCCCCTTTGTAGCTGGTAATAGAAACTGTCCTAGAGAGAAAACCAACCATGTCTTGCTTTTTGATTGAATGGCAAGTTCGTTGCGATTTGTACTGGCTCTATCTATTAGAGATATCATGTAACTGGAGATGGTGTTCCCTATGTTCTGTTTGTGACATGTGATCTATGGGCCGCCAAGGTTTTTGCTTGGCTCATCTGCTCTGTTCTTATGGTCGATAGTTGATGGTTGTAGACAGTGGCGGATCCAGGGTGAGCGGCGGCCAGGCCTCCGCCATGCTCCGGCCACCCTCAACAACATGCAGCAGGGGCTAGTAGTGATACGGTAGTTATACGCTTCTAATGGGGTAACATGTCTCGCCTTTGGACACGACCAATCAACCAGAGAGGAGACGACCCTCCCACGTCGATCCCATGAGCGACGGGGAGGGAAACCCTAGCCGCCGCCTCAGGACGCAGCCGGGCAAAGCCCTGCCGACGTCGGCGATGGTGGGGCATCTCACCCCTCCTGACGCGGGGGCGCCGACATGACATGGCTTTTCTGGGCTGGGGCGCCATGGTAAAGGGGCCCGTGGTGGCGTGGCGGTGCTCCTCCTCAGAGTGTTCGGCGGCAGGGCTGGCTCCGTGGTGGCGGGGCGTGGCCGTGGTGGTGGTGGTAGGGCGGGCTCCACCCAGATCTGCTCCGGCGATGGCAGGCGGAACAGGCTGCGGACGGAGAGGGCCCTCTAGGCGTGGTGGTTCTGCGGGAGTGTGTGATGGTGCTGCGGGCTTCGCCCCGCGCGGTGAGGTTGAGATGCGGCAGCGCGGGTGGCGATGTCGTCTCCGGCGGCGAGCAGCGGAGGCATGGGCGCTCGATGGGCCTGCGGGCCCATGGCATCCCGTCGAACCCTACCGGTGGGCCATCTCCCTCGTCCCACCCCTCCTGGCCACTATCAGTGGAGGACGCCGTGTGGGACCATGGCAAGCAGCGGGGCTGCTTTGCCGCGCCCCAGCGGATCCCGACGGCCGAAGCTCGGGCCAGCGTGCGGCGGCCACTGCTGGCAGCGGCGCGATTCAGATGGCAGCTCGGCGCCATCTGCTCAACGCGCCCCCGCGGTGGCTGGCCCGTTGGTCTGTGCCTCCCTCCTGCAACATTAATATTTTGGCTTCGCCCCCTGCGCCGTTGGTCTTCTCAAGCGACGTGCTTTGCCCTCTCCGGGTTGCCCCTGCTTTGGCGGTCTTCCGGGGTCCTTTCTTGCGGGTCGAGGCAAAATAGCCGCGCAGCGGCTGCCAGCGCTATCAACGGCGACGCCCGAGGGTGCTGATTACTCCTTGGATGCGTTGGCAAGACCCTTTCAATGGACTTCTTCCTCGAGCACCGGGGGATAGCCTAGGTCCGACTTGCCAGATCGGGCAGTTGTGGCGTCTCAACGTCGTTCCCCTATTGTAGGCGCTGCTTTAGGCTGCACATGGAGGCTTCGATGTGGCAACTGGAGTGCGACGACGCGTGGCTGCAGAGTCGACTACAGGGCGCAGACACGAGGTCTCATGTTGTTGTTGCGGTCGCAGGTTGAGCTACCTCCTCACTTAGTTGTTGGTGTGAGGACCTGCTGTTTGGCTGCACATACGTAGCCTATTCCCTAGGGCAAAACTGAATCGATCGATTGATTGATGTATGTGTACAGTTGAAGATCGGACTTCCTGTATTAATTAACGGTTTTGCTAAGTCTCAGCTAGCTGAGACATAGCTTATGTCTCAGTCACATTCGTGGCCGTCCGATCGTCCTTTTGCTTTGCGATCCGTGTTTTTGTGGGTTGGCCCGTTTTGTCTCCTGCTGTCTCTATTGGGCTTTGTCTGAATTGTTTTTTTTTTTAGCGCCCCTAACAGGCTGGGCCGAAATGGGGCGGTTCTATCGGGCTTTTGTTCGTCTTTTTTTCTGGAGTTTGGCAGTAGACTGGGATTTGTCTCAATTGTTGTTTTTTTCCTGAGCGCCCCTAACAGGCTGGGCCGAAACGGGGCGGTTCTATCGGGCTTTTGTTCGTCGTTTTTTTTTCTGGAGTTTGGCAGTAGACTGGGCTGGATTTTTTTTTTGAATGTCCATTTTGGGTCTGATTTAGGATTTTTTTTCTTTGTAATGATTTTTTTTTGCAAAAATAGATACATGGGCTGTTTTTTTTTTATGGTTTTGTTTTTGGTTTGGTCCTTTTTTGTATTAATTTTTTATTTGTCTGTTATTTTTTTCTATTTTTTTGAATAATATTTTTTTTGTCTTTTTTAATTAAAATAATTTGTGTTATGTAATGGATGATTATGTGAACTTGGTTTTTTTTGTGTTGATTTAATTGTGGTAAGGCTTATTTTTTGATTAAGTTTGAACAATCTTAGAATTGTTGTTTTTTCTTCTGAAACCGTTTTGCAACTGAGTTTTTTCTCGAGACAGGTCAGTTGCAACTGCGATTGCAACTGAGTTTTTCCCTTAGAGAGGGCAATTGCAACCGCACTTTTAACTGAGTTTCTTTTCTTGATACAGGACAGTTGCAACTGCACTTTTCTAAGACAGTCCAGTTGCAAATGCACTCGCAACTGATTTTTGTATTATTATTTTGTTATTTTTTATTTATTAATTTTCATTAATTTTTTTTTGGGAGCCAGTTGCAACTGCGCTTACAACTGAGTTTTTGTATAAGACAGGCGAGTTGCAATTGCATTTGTAACAAATTTTTTATTATAATTTTTTTGTTATTTTTTCTTTATTAATTTTAATTTTTATTATTTAGTTTTTTTGAACCCAGTCACAACCGCGTTTGTAACTGAGTTTTTTCTCGATACAGGCCAGTTCCAAATACGATTGCAACTGAGTTTTTCCTTTAGACAGGCCAGTTTGCAACTGCACTTTCTAAAGACTGTCTAGACAGGTCAGTTTCAACTGCACTTGCAACTGAATGTTTTTTTTTGTAAGACTGACCTGTTGCAACTGCACTTGCAACTGAGTTTTTAATTTTTTTATTTTTACTTTATTAATTTTATTTTTATTATTTTTTATTTTTTTGGAAGCCAGCTGCAACTGTGCTTGCAACTGAGTTTTCCCCCGAGACAGGTCAGTTGCAACGCATGAAACTGATTTTATTCCTTAGACATGCCAGTTTCAACTGCACTTGCAACTGAGTTTTTTTGTAAGACAGGTCAGTTGCAACTGCACTCGAAACTAATTTATTTTGTTACATTTTCTTTATTAATTTTTAATTATTATTATTTTTGATTTTTCTGGTGAGCCAGTGCAACTGCAATTGCAATTGAATTTTTTCTGGAGACATGCCAGTTGCAACTGGACTTGCAATAGAGTTTTTTTTTCTGAGACAGGCCAGTTCCAATTGCACTCGCAACTAAGTTTTTTTTCTTTTTTATTAATTTTAATTATTATTTTATTTTTATTTTTTGGAAGCCATTTGCAACTGCGCTTGCAACTGATTTTTTTTCCTATACAGGCCAGTTTCAACTGCACTTGCAACTGATTTTTTTTTAGATAGGCCAGCTGCAACTGCACTTGCAACTGAGTTTTTCTCGAGACAGGCCAGTTTCAACTGCACTTGCAACTGAGTTTTTTCCTTTAGACATGTCAGTTTCAACTGCACTTGTAACTGAGTTTTTTTTATGTAGGCCAGTTGCAACCTGAGATAAGCAAGTTTCAACTGTATTTGCAACTGAGTTTTTTCCTTATACAGGCCAGTTTTAACTGCATTTGCAACTAAGTTTTTTCTTTAGACAGGCCAGTTTTAACTACACTTACAACTGAGTTTTCCTCTTTAGACAGGCCAGTTGCAACTACATTTTGCAACTGAGTTTTAATTATTTGTTTGTTTTTTCTTTTCCTTTTAATTATTATTTTATTTTGTTTTTTTAACGCCAGTTACAATTGAAGTTGCAATTGAGTTTTTTTCCTAAACAGGCCAATTTCAACTGCACTTGCAACTGAATTTTTTTATTTAGACAGGCTCCATTAGAAATGTGATACAGTATGAAGTGTCTTAGCATAGTAATGCGCGAACACTAAGCTAGCTTATCGCCTTCATTCTATTCCTAAGCCCTGCGACTTGTATAGTTCAGCCACTGGGTGGACCACGACATTGTTTACCATGCATAATCTATATGTGGAGACCAGGAGACCAGCAGGTTCAGCTATCAGCTACGAAGCACATGAGTTGGAGAATAGCGCCACAACATGTCGATCGGGAGTTTATTTCCTTCTCCAGATTTCTGGGTGCATGTGTGATTTGATCGTCGGGCAGGCAGCGTGGTCGACGTGCACGTGGATCTGCTGCGACGCCCAATCATGCAACGCACGTAAGCCAAAGCGTGTCGAGCTAAGCTAACTGTTTTATATTTAAGCCCGCTCATACGTGCGTGGCACTGGAAAAAAAAAGTCAAACGAGCCCAACAACGACTAAACGGGCCGAATTTATCTAAGATGGACAAGGTGACGTCAGTTGACTGAGATGTAACTTATGTCTCAGTCGACTGAGACGTAGAGACTCCCATTAATTAAGCGCACGACAGCACAATCTCATCTACATGGAGTTATCGATCTCCGCATGTGACGCTCCCCAGCCGCATGGAGTTCCGACTGAGCATCACCGCCGTCGCCGGCGTCAGGACACAGCCACACGGATTCAAGTGTCAGTGATCAGCGAACCAATTCCCGCGTCTCGACATCTCTTGCCGATGATTATAACCTGCCACTGTTCCGTACGCCACTTGTTTGAACTTTCAAGGTATTATTGTATATGTACGCACTTGCTATGTGCTAGCTTCCTCTAATTTAGTCGTTGTTACTTGCTGGTTTAGTGGTTTTATTTGCTAGGTATAAATAGTTTATTCATTATTTTCTATTAGAGAGATGCTTGTCATGAAGAGAAAGACACCGCAAATTAGTAAAAAAAAATTAACTGGTTGGTTCGACCTCCAACTCTATGGCAGAAAATACAAATCGAACCGAAGAGATGGAGATACAGAGATCGCACATAATGATTTTGATCCTGGCCCAACTGATATGCAAATTTCCGATCATAATATTGATTCACCTGTCGATTTTATGGTCAGTATCTTGTTCGGCCCCATGGTTAAATTCTGGATCCGCCCCTGGTTGTAGATAGAGATGTTTCAGATCAGTATCGTTTATTTCGAAGCATCATCTAGTCGACCTTATTGTATGTATTATTACTAGTACCTTAAGACGGTATAATTCTCGAATGTATGTATCACCCTAATGTTGTTGAAATGGTTGGAGAGGATTTATCCTAAGACAGTGATTTTTTTTTTTGCTTTTGTAGGGAAAGTGTAAGTCATACGGTGATACTGCTAACCATTCTCACATGCCAATCCCAACAATATATATGGGCCTCAACTGTTTGGGCTGGGCTAGGCTGCACCTTCTCACTCTTTCCACTTCACCCAGCTCAGCTCACTATTCTAAAAAAAAACAAAAACAACCCAGCTCAGCTCACTCCCTCTGCTCTGCTCCACGCCTGAGCGGAAGAATGGAGCGGCGGCGCCGGCGACCTGGGCCCCTCCCCGGCAGGGCCGAAACTTCTCTTTCCTTTCTATCTCCTCCGATTCGAGGTGAGCTCTTCTCAGTTCTTCCCATCCTCTCCCAACATTCTCGCATTTCATACAAACCCTAGCTGGGTTTTCCTCCCCAAACCCTACCTTAAGCATTTTCTTGGTGCAACAGCGGGCCAACCGAGGGAGCTCATCTCATACAAGATGGATACTGCACAGGAGGAGACTATCCAACCGTAAGATCCCATCTCTACAGATTCTCCCCCACATTTCATTCCCCGTGCAATGTGTTGTGCTCATTTATATATTACCTTTATCGAAAAAATGTTGTATCCGTGTCTGATGTTTTTCTTAACGCGCCCCCACTAAATATGAGTTTTAGAAGGGCGCTTGTTGGTAATAAATGGGACATGTGGTCTCATCTATGTACCAGATTAATGGATGTTAATTTAACAGATACCCCTGATTCTTTTTGCTGGAAACTTACGCAAAATGGTTTATTTACCGTAAAATCTATGTATGATGATTTGATGAATGGACATACTAGATATTTGCGAACCTACTTATGGAAATTAAAGATACCGCTGAAAATTAAAATCTTTATGTGGTTCCGAAGTCGAAAAGTCTTGCTAACAAAGGATAACCTTGCAAAGAGGAATTGGCAGGGTAATACTAGATGCCCATTTTGTGGAGATTCCGAAACTATTGAGCATTTATTTATTAATTGCCCTTTTGCAAAGCTTGTTTGGCGTGTTGTTTTTTGTACTTACAATATTCCTCCCCCTTCTAATGTCACCAATATGTTCGGTAATTGGTTGAACGGGGTTGATAAGAAGACCAAAGCTAGGATTCGTATAGGCGTTTCAGCTATCTGTTGGTCTCTTTGGAATTGTAGGAACAATTTGGTTTTTAACCGAAAAGAAAATTTCCATGTTTTACAGGTTATTCATATGGCGACGCACTGGATCCAGTTATGGGCTTTCCTGCTACCTTCGGACCAGCGGGAACTTATGGTTGCTGGATGCTCAAGACTCCTGTTGGTGGCACAGGATTTTTTCTCCCGGCATACATGGCAATATATTAGTAGACTTTTGTAGTTGCTGTTTTTGGCTGCGTTCGGTTGAGCTTCGTCTCAGTATCTAGGTGATTCGTGAGATGTAAACCTTCAATACTTGTGGATTTGGATTTTGTAATAAATGGTTGTGTGCATCACTCGATGCAGAGGCCGGGATACCCCCCTTTTCTAAAAAAAAAATCGAAAAAATGTTGTGCTCATGTGCTGGATCGTGGATCCCCCAACCCTGGCTGTAATACTGTGCCAGTTTATTGAAGGAACTATTGCACGACACTGATGTGCATTTGTATTTGTTCTGTCACTGCCCATATTTCCAGGGTCTGTTCGGAGAAACCAGGTGTGGACGCTGACACACAAGAGCATTCCCCGACACAGGCCTTGTCAGTGACCAAAGGTTCTCGACGACGACAACCTCCTCAGGGAGATAATAATACGTGTCGGCTCCCCCACCACCCTTGTCCGTGCAGCCCTTGTCTGCAAGCGTTGGCTTGAGCATGCCTCCGACCGCAAGTTCTTAAGCAGATTCCGTGAGCTCCACCCGCCCCACCTCCTCGGCTACTACAAATACATGAAGCGGACCGCCTCATTTCAGAAGATAGATCCCACACAATTTGTCCCGATGCTGCCTCAGCCCCCTGAGCTCGCCGCCATAATCACTCACTGCCTGGACAACAGCATCTTCACCGGGATCCACAAAGGAAGAAATTATACACGTGCAGTGCACCGCCCACTATGCCCAAAGGGACACATGGAAATCATCCCACCATTCCCACATGTGTACGAATGGAATATGATATTCCATCGAATCATCTTGAAAGAAGAAGGCAGTAGCACGTCCTACCTGTATGTGGTGGGGGAGTGTACCAAGGAGACAGGAGATCGCACAGTAAATGTATATATGTTGCAAGATGGTGACTGGCGCATGCGTACCTCGGTCACATGCCCTTTTGGCCTGCATGAGGATCCAAAAGATGTGCATTTTGGCCACAACAAAATCTATCTGCCGTCCGCCGTTTGTGATGACATTTTTGTTTTAGATTTGATGGCCTCAAGTTTCTCCACAATTCAGTTACCACAAGGAGTGAAGTATGGCAAGCTTACGAGCATGTTGTCACGGGCAGATGATGCTTCCAGTGTATATCTCTTCAATGTCAAGTGGTTTCAACTTTGCATCTGGCTCCACAAGGGGGGCAACTGGTTGCTGGTTGATACTATTTGTTTGCTTGAGATGCTTTCTACTATGGGGATCTCTGGTCACATGCTTGAAAATGAAGGTTTTCTTCCTAGTGTGCAGATAAGCCAGGTGAGAGACAATGGTCAGCTGGTATTCATGCGGATGGGTCAATGCATATTCTACTTGGATATTAAGTGCAGGACACTATGTAAAGTGTATGAGTCCACAACAAATGGTCGATGCGTTCCTTATATCCATCCTTTGATGATGATATGGCCTCCCACATTCCCTAGCATCAAGGACGACCTTGCCAGGTTTGACTTTTGATGTTTAAAGGACCTGTATACTGCACTTGTTAAGGTTACAAAATGTTGCACTGTGCATCTTCCATTACACTCTTTGTTATAGCTACCTAGTGGTGTTAGCTGCATGATTGATTCCGTAGGTTATTTTGACAATATTAGTTGACAGACATTTGAGAATCCTCACCATAAGTTCATTTGAAATCACCTGTGTATTGATTCCTCTTGGGTCTTTTCAACAATACTAGTTAAGATACATTAGAGAATGTTTGCTGTAAAATGATTTGAAATCACTTTTGTAAGATGATTTGAAATCTTTTGCTTTGTTTTTAAAAAAAAGTATATTACCTGCGGTCATAGTTGGATGTTTGCTGTAATATGATTTGAAATCACTTGTGTAAGATGATTTGAAATCTTTTGCCTTGTTTGAAAAAAAAGTATATTACCTGCGGTCATAGTAGGGACCCTTACATGTGGCTTAGGTTACTTTTTTTAAAGCTTTTGTTTGCACCAGACAACATGCTTCCTGAACTTGCTCTATCCCTTATTATATTTTCGCACAATAGCAAAATTTAGTGGTGCTGAATATTGACTTGCTTGGTATTTTTAGCGTGGACTCTTGTACCACTCTTTTTCTGAACTATCAGTTCCTACATATATTTTGGTGCTTAAAGTGGCTAGGCAAATATATTGTGATCATAATCCCTCTGATTTCCTTTCTAAAACAGAGAGCATTTGGATGGTCAGTAACAATGTGTAGTGCAAACGTTGCTTCAAGGCCATGCATGTTTGACGGTCCAAACTGCAGTAAATTCGTCATATATGCATGTAGTGATTACTCTACTGGAATAAGGGACAGACGAGTGTGATATCTAACTGATGCCTGTCGTATGATGTTCGGTTGTGAAAATACTGCATGCCAGTTTCAAGTCTGCACCTACCAAAATTAGGTAGACAAACTCGTAAAATTTACAACAACAAACACATCATAGTATGAAATCACTGCAGCATTATAGCTTGCTCATTGCTCCTGGTGTGGATCTGAAGCTGACCGAAAACAGAGGATGCAGAGTCCAAGGTGCTGTCCATCGTTATCTGCAAGCAAGGTAAACTGGCATTAAAGATTTCACACATGTAATGGAAGCATCAGATAGGGAATGTTGCTGCCGAAGCTGAATGAAAACGAAGGATGCAGGCGTTGCGGATCCATGCAAGTAAGGTAAGCTGGTACCAAAGATTCTGCAACATGGCATGGAAGCTTCAGATAAGTAATACACAAAGAGCAGAGCATCAATAACAGAGAAGAATTCCAGCCCCAGTTTCCAGCTTCAGACAAGGGATCACTTTGCCAGCAACTTATTACTTGTAGCAACAGAACCGTTCCTGTTTGCTACCTGCTGATCAGTCGTGAGCGTCACCACGAGGTTTATTGAAAACCACAAATTATTTCTATCAATAAAACCATATACTTTATCATTTTTTTAGGCAACTTTGGTGGAGTACATGGAATAGCAGAGGGCTGCATTTCCTTAGTAGCAGTTATAACTATTCATTCCTATAGGGGATTCATTCCTGTAGGGGATTCATTCGCAAATCTGCTAGGGGATTTCATTCCTGTAGGGTTGGTCCTCCTATATGTTTCTTAAGCATCGAATTTGTAGAGTCGGTTGTCTTGTTCACCATTGCCGAGTCAAGGTTAGCAATGTGCACCTCTAATATAGCAGAAAAAGTAATAGCTTTGGGGCCACATGTTTGATACCAGCCGTTATACAGCCTTTGGAATATTACGAGGGATAAGTAAACTCAGTAGTAAGTGCACTTCAGTCCTACCATGCCCAGTTCTCTTCATAACTAGTACGTGTGCTTCTCCACTGGAATATTCTGCTATCAAATTTGGCAAGGATTGATCTGCAAAATTGGGTTATAAATAATGTTTATTTCATGGGTAGCTCACAAATGCTGAATTAATTATCCGAATAAAATCTCTGTAAACTGAAAATGAGACTGTATTTTTGGATTACCTGCAAGTGTCTGCTGTAAAGTGTTCTACTGACAGTTACCACCGATTATACTGAACAAACTGACCTTCCGTTCTTGGTTAATTATGCCGATCAAGATCTAGTCAGTGAGGTTAGCAAGGAGGTTTCTCCTCCGAGCTTGAGGGCACACAAGGTGGCCCTCACGAAGAGGACATCTCATCCTCCAGGGAGTCCGTCCGGTTCACCTTCAGAGTACACCAGTTAGGTACCAGCACTCCTCCATTTGCGATCCCAATATCTTTACATGCTTCAGTTAGCGATGTTTGTGTACTGGCTCTAGTGCAACAGTAAGGCTGAAACGGACCTTCAGTTGCGCTGCACTTTTGCTGGTTCTCCAGATAAGGACTTGATACCAGCCTTTGCATATGCCACTGGTAGGAGAATGAAGGGCGACAATCTCAATTGCAGGACAATGTACATGCAAGAACTTAGTTAGCCTGAACGAAAGGAAATATAAATGACCGAAATAAACAGAACCGAAAATTCCCTTTGATTGTCAAAGCTGACCGCAGTAAAGACAAACACAAAACATGTTGTGAGAAAGAATGTTTGCCCACATAAATATTCAAACGAAATTTCAAGACAGGTTCTGAGCTTCAGGATACACTAGATTTGTCCGTGGTCTCAGGACTTGATTGTGCAGATACTAGGGAAGTAGCAGCGACCCGCTTGGCGTTGTCTTTCCCTGTCAACATGAAAATGGAAGCTTAAGATGGCAGGGCATGAGTAACGGAGAGGACCTACCCACTCCAGTTTCTCCTCTTCGTTGGAAAATGCCTTTGAGACAAGAGATCTCTTTTCCTGCAACTTATCCTTGTAGCAACAAAACTATTCCTCCTTGCTAGATTCTGTAGGTAATCTCATGAGTTAGCATGGCCACCACGAGGAAACAGCAGATCATAAATTACATGGATAATAAAGTTGTTAGCAGCTAGAGGTATATACACTCACATGGATCATCTACATTGTTGTATCTCATTACCAGCCATTTTATAATGGCTAGTCGAAACTCGAATAATTAAATTATAACATTTCGCTTTACCAACCCCAGGGAAACTCCGAATACAGGCCGTCATCCTTAGTACAGACAGGCTGATTGGGTGCTAAGATCCAAAGTCGAGAGGGAAACAGCCCAGATCGTACGCTAAGGTCCCTAAGCAATCACTTACTGGAAAAGGAAGTGATCGAGCGAGGAGGAGGTTGGATTGGTATTTTCTACTGGATTTGTGCCTATAGACCCAAGATAAAGTCTCTCTCTCGCATAGCCGTAAAAGTAAGTACATAGTGTAGAGAGAAAGAAATAGAATCTCGTGTCGACTTGGAAGTCAATAGTAAATCACAGGCAGTATGCCCTATTTTAAAACATGCAATGAGGCTTAAAGATAACAAACATGGAGGGACTCATCCTTTAGTGCTCGGCGTGCCCCATCCGGAACTAGAAATGGCGAATGCGAGAACGGATCCGTCGAACCAACTACAGTATCTATGGACCCAGGCTCGCCGTTCGGTGTCAATTCGGTGTTTTTAGAAGCTCTATAATTAGAAATACCAAGAAAACATGATTATCTGTAAATTTAGGACTTGGTCCAGAAGTGAGAAAATAGGTGCGAAATTCCAGGCTAGGGTTAGCAAGGAATTGTTTGGGCTGATTGAGCAAGATAAATCAAGGGAAATTATATCTTGAGAGAGAAACTGTTGGAAGGAAAGGAGGTTGTGTTGGACTAACCTTATTTTTTGCAATTCTGTTAGAGCCTAGTCTGTTTGACTTGAATTTGGGGTCCTTTCATTCTTTATTAATAGAACACATAGTCTTTCCTACATGATTCGTCATTTTATAAAATAGTTGACCCGACCTAACATATTACTCTATGAGCACATGGTTGGTCCCTCCTCCTTTATCCGGGCTTGGAACCGGCTACGCAATTGTAAGTGTTACCTTAAAATAGCATAGGCGGAGTTCCCCACCCACCCCAACACACACAAAAAGGAAACCATGAAACAACAATGAAAACAGACTCCACTAGCCCCAACCCCAACCACAAAAAAAGAAATATAAAATAAAATTAAACTTACACTTTTTAATTTTTTGTTTTTGTGAAAGAACTGCAAACCAAAACAACAGGAGTTCCAGAAAAAATAATTCAAGGGATTTTTCCTACATAGAGGCTTTTTTTGGATTTTGTTTTTACAATTTTTAATGTTGATTCAAGGAGCAACCTACTACTTCTAAAAATTAGTAAACTCACATTTTTTTCTTGAGATTTTTAAACAAACCACTGCAAGGCTGAAAGCAAATAACCACTTCTTTCTTTGTACATCGTTTCAGAGCTTTTTTTTGCACTTGCATATACATCACTATCTTGCCTTCCAACTGGCCAGCAGCCTGTAAAAAGCATGCAACAGAAAAATTTAAGATAAGCTAGGCAATACATATACCTCACTATCTGCATATGAACCATGAACCCTTTACATGGGTATTTGGCAATCAAAAACAGGTTACAACTTCATGTAGTATTGATAGTTAGGAATTGTAAAGTTCCGGAGGACCTATCACAATTTGAATTCAAAAGTTTAGTTTGTAAAAGTAACAAGGATAGATGGCGTGACACTCCCGCCACGCCAAAACATACCCCCTCCATTTTTAAATATAAGGTATTTTAGCCTCATCATGATTCATGTTTATCCATTTTGGTCCGTATCTAGACCACATTTGGAATGACCAAAACATTTTATATTTAGAAACAGAGTGAGTACATGAATATAGTTATGTGTGTGTACCGTGCATACGTATCAAAACGGAGAAGACACTTGTATATACCTTGAAATCATGATTGAAGGAAGATAAAAAAGGTTCAAGGTTGGCTCGTCATCACCGCATCATCTACGGTGATGTGAGATATCTTGTGCATTAACTCATCGTCCAGCTAGCTTAACAGGAAATAAAAAAGATAAGTAAACGAGTAGTACGTACTCCATACACGTATGTTGTGAGGCAGTACTTAATTTGAGCATCCAGCCAGAAATATACCTCCTTTTCAGTACCCGATACCTCCTCCTCAGGTCCGCCACCTTCATTTTCATCATTCTGGAATTGAGAAAATAAAAACAACATACGAATACTTAGAGTAGTATGTTATTGATGCAGCATGGTTTATATGCGAATGATAGAAGAGGATAATAGTACATGCAACAGCGTGCATGCATGTGTACCTCTTCTTCATCTGCAGAGGAAACTTCCTCGGGTCCATCATCGTCAACGGACTGAAATTTGAGAAAGCAATTAATTTGCTGGGATGAGGAAACCGATGGAAAACTCGCATGGCACAACCTAATTAACAGAAACATAAGGGAGGAGCATGTGCTGTAGATTCTATTTGAAACACATATATGCTTTAATAATGTGATCAACCCGCCCACGTACCACGTAATTTTGTCTTTTTATTCCAAGGGTGGGGCGGTTGGGATGGATTTCTGCCACAAGCCGCAGCGCTGCCTCTGCTTCCTCTACCTCTTCAGAACTGCAGTTGGTGCAATCAAGCCAATAAGTGACTTTCTGGAGCAATGGCATATTTCCTGGCACTAAACCAACAGGCATTCCCACAGTAGCATTGCAATTCAATTCTTCAAGCATTGGCAACGCTCCCTCCCCTCCACACAGGATCTCCACAAATACACGAAAGTATCTCAAGCTCGGGAACTCATCAATACCAACAGTATACGGCAGGCAGTTCTCGATTTCATTCATGATGGTGAGATAGCGGAGCAACGGAAGCCTTCCAAGGATTTGCAGATCCCGCGCTTCTACGACCTCCACTTCTATATACAGGTACGACAGGTGCGGAACACATGAAAAATCGATCCATGACGGCAGCCTAGATAACCAAATGCCACATAGAGACAGCTCACGGAGATTCGAAGGAGGTACCCAGTCTTCCCAGCTGCCAACAGGGACTGACTCGTCTGCCTCGGAAACTATCCGTAGACTCTGGATTTTGTGCATGTTGCGCAGAGACTCCATCAGAGCCTTGAATGCGCTCTTCTCCATCTCATCGAAACAGATGTCAAGCACCGTAACTTCTGCCAGCTTTCCTAGCTCAGTAACAAAGTTTGGGCACTTGTCCACCGACTGTAGCTCAAGCTCTTCCAGGGACGTTAGCTTCCCTATCCCACCCATCATTTTCGTACCGTACATGGTATGTAGGCACATTAGTTTGCTTAGCTCGCCAACAGATGGCGGCAATTCTTCTATGTCACTCCCGCGCACGTCCAACGTCTGCAAGAACTTGAGATCATGACCAATATTCCTTGGGAGCTCTGCAACAGGGGTATTAATCAGCCCAAGGTACCTCAGCTGAACCAGCTTTCCAAGATGCTGAAGACGACAACCTTCCGCACCAAACTCACAGCTATCAAGAACTAGTACACGTAATACTTTAAAGCTCAGAAGTTGTAGCAGTCTACTATCAGTGCACAATGTCGCATTAAATGACCTCACATGTCCCAGTTCCACCTTGACATGACTGTGTTCTGCACTTCTTTTGTGGACGGCTAGTCTACGAATGCTTTGGCTTCTACTTGGTGAGCATGTGCTCTGCTCCTGCTCAATATCATGTATGGTAACAAAGTTTAACTCGCTGGACAAGTTGCGGATTAAATCAAGTACCATATCATGAACACGATAACCAACCAAGCCTTCACGGTCCTCTAGCAACTGAATCATACTTCTATTTACAAGCTGATTGAAATAACTCTCCCCAACTTCAAACAACCTTAGCCCTTGTTTACTAGGAACAAAACCTTCCGCAATCCATATCCATATCAACCTATGTTTCGTAATCAACTGATCTTCAACAAACATGCTCAAGTGCAACAAGCAATTCTTTAGACAAGAAGGGAGATCATAAAAGCTAAAAGACAATATATTTCTTGTGTTCTTGACAACTTCATTGTCCTCGTGCCCAAATCCAATAGAGTCATACACCTTTGACCAGTCCTCCGGCCGTTTACCAACAAGCAAGCTAGCCATTGTGATGATAGATAATGGCACACCACCACATTTCTTTAAAATTTTCTTGGACACTTCATCAGATTGAACATCAAAACTTTTGCCTTTACCATCACATATTCTTGTGTAGAATAATTCACTTGAATTATCATCAGAAAGTAGTTTTATGTTGTAGACACCACCAACTTTTTCAGCAACTTCACAAATACGAGTAGTCGTGATTATCCTACTTCCAGTGTCATCATCCACCAAAGCGCAGTTAATCGTTTCCCATGTTGGTGTTTCCCATATATCATCAATAACTATCAAGTACCTAATTTCATCAAAAGCCAAGAGACTTAAAATTACTACAAACTAACATGAGTGTATAGTATGCATTATAACATGAAGCTTGACAACTCTCGAATGCTGCATAAAGGTGTAACAATAAATTGGTGTATGTCAAGTTGTTAATTAAATTTTCAACCAGCATGACATGACAATACATGTAACAAGACATACAGTTCGGACAAATAAGGTGGTATTGAGTACAATATGGTAGGGGGCGGCAATGCATACCTCTTGTTTGTAAGGAATCTCCGCAGCTGGTTGATGAGTTGTCTTTCATCCATGCTTGATGCAGAGTTATACATTTGCTCGTCAAATTCAAGGAGAATATCCTTCAAAACTTTCTTTATGTTAGGATTTTGACCTACCGGAACAAAACCTGCACAATCGAATTCCTTATTAAGCTTGTCAAACACTGCTTTAGCAAGAGTTGTCTTTCCCAATCCTCCAAATCCAACAATGGAGATAGTTTTGAGTTTATTCTCCGACACATCCCTATGGTCAGACATCACCTCCATCAGCTCATCCATGGCCTTATCAATTCCTACAAGGTCAGATGCTTTGTTGTACATGGACAAGAGACGTGGGTCAACTTCCGTCTTGGCAACAATATTACCAATAACATCCCTGTACCTGTCGTACCTTTCCTTCACCTCTTTAACTTGGATCTTGACTTCTTTGATGTCGCTGGCTATTTCTCGTCGAATCTTGAGCTTGCTGTCCTTCTTGCGGGTCTTCTTGATCATGAACCGCAAGAACTTGTGAGGCTTCTCTGTTTCAAGACCCTCCACACGCACCATGAAGGAGTCGAGGCTGTCATCGATACCATAGGACAGCTCCCTGACATCATTTGCCCAAATCTTGACCAGCGGATCAAGCTGGTCCAGCGGCACATCGGACACCTTCACAAGTGCAGCTTCAATGATCAAGAGCTCGTCCCTGAGGTTCTTGATCCCCTTCTTCAAGCCCTTCTGCAGGTCGTACTCCTCAAGGAGCAGCTCCCCCAGCTTGGGGAGGAGAGAGCCCATGGCACCCAACATGTGGTCGACGGGTTGTGCGTGATGCTCCACGATAGTGGTTGGGGGATCTGTTCTCTCGTATCTGGTCAGAACGAAGAAAAATTGATTAAGAAATGGGCATGGTAAAGAAAATAAAATTGGTCGAATGACATGTTATTTATGTTATGAAAAAAGTCAGTTTTGTAAGAATCAAGATGATAGGAGACTAGGAGTACAATTTAGATAATTAGTATGTTTAGTCTTTCAAGAGAAATCCATACCTGGTATCAACTGTCTCGTTCAGATGTTCCTCCCAACGCCCCGTGCTCTTTCTCATTCCTTGTTGAATATCGCGCCGTTTTTTCAGAGTCATGTCTTCTTGTTCTTTGATTGCTGTTTCTTCAGTCACCATACTCTTATACCCCTGCCCACCAAAAATCACATCTACGAGTTGTACTCTAACTATAAGAGTGTTTGGATGCTTCCTAATGGCGACCTCCAATGCAGACTCTGCGGCTTTCCTGGATGATTCATCAACATGCGAAGTGCCAAATTTCACAGAGATCTCTATAAGGCCAGTCAAGTAACAGAAGCCAGCAGCTTTAAGGCTACACGCATTCCATTTGTGTAAATCGAAGCCTAGCTTGAGCTTTTGGACATGGGGCATTGCTCCAAGCTCAAAGTACAGGGATGGTACTGCAGCACACATGAACTTGAAGTGAGTGAGTACTGGGAACCCCCCCTCTTTGATGGTGATCCTTTCTGCAGGAGCTGTCTGGACATACAGGCTGAGAGCAGTGAGGGAAGGTAGTACTTTCAGGATATCGATATCATTCATTGACAGCCCCCTAATTGCAATCGTTAGAACGCGGAGTACCCTTAATTCTCCGAACCACTGGGGGATGCTGAAGAAGATGCAACAGCGCCATGACAGCTGGATCCTCTGAAGGGTAAGGGCCAGCGGAGGAGACACAATGCAAGGGATTTTTACAGGAGAGAAACCTGTAGTAGGTGCCAGAATTACAGACTGCAGGCCTCTGAGATTTTCAAGAATTGAGCATATGAGTTTCACATTCTTTTCTTGATTTTCTGCTAGCTGTACTGTAGAACAGGTGAGCTGAATATCCTTCAGATTGGTCAACTTGGCAAGATCCATCACAATATCCTCGGAGTGACTGCCGAGATCAAAGTACCCCAAAGTGCGAAGAGATGTCAACCGAGCAAATCCAACGGGCAGAACACACTCACTAGGAAGACGGAGGTGCAATAACTTCTCCAGATGAAAAATATCCGATGGAGCAGCAGCTATTTTCGCATCTACTTGCAGTGTCTCCAAGTATTGTAGCCTTCGCATCTCTTCTGGCAGTTGGACGGTGATATTACACTGAACCTTGAGATATCTCAGCAAAAACAGTTCACCAAGTCTAGTGAGGTCAAGAGGATCCTTATCCTGATCAGACCAAGTATGAAGAATCAAAACTCGAAGAAGCTTATACTTCTCAATGGAAAGTACACAATCAATGTACCCAAAATATACATATGACCGAGCTTGAGAAATCCTAAAGCCTGTCGGTATGTTTGCACACTTTGCACTGCCGAACTGGACAGATAGTCGACGAACCTTGTCAGGAAGTCCTGCAATTGCTGGTGAAGTGCCCACAATAACGATGAAATTCTGCACCATGGATTTGTGCCGAATAAGATCCAGTACCATATGGTGAACCGTGCATGACAACACCTCGCCGTCACAATTGATGTTTACTGCTTGGACCATTCCTCTACTGACAAGGTCATCAAAATAAACTCCAGCATTTTCCTCGGCGCCGATAAAATCTTCAGCCACCCATTGATTCACCAAATCGTCCTTCCAAACGATGCATCCCTCTGGATACATGCTAAGATACAGCAAGCATGTCTTCAAATAAGGTGGAAGGGCATTGTACATAAAGTTAACAAATTCTTTCATCCCATTGTGTGTAGGATTTATCATCAAACTGGAGGGCAAAGAATCACTTAACTGCTTCCACTGCCCCAACACGAGGTCTATTTTGCTTGCCAGCAAGCTGCCTACACATGCAATTACTAATGGCAAGCCACCACATTTGCTGATAATCGTATCTGAAACGTCTTTGAACTCTTGAGGACAATGACCTCCAGACCCAAAAACTGTACTGAAGAACAGCTGCTTTGATTGCTCAGGCTTAAGAGGACTCATGTCATATTTGTGCTTTAAGTGAGGCCTAGAGCATGCCAGTGCTACATCCTTAATTTCTGTAGTTGTTATTATTCTACTGCGGCAATCACCATGCGGAAAAGCACAACTAATAATATCCCATGTCGAAGAGGCCCATAGGTCGTCAAGTATAATCAAGTACCTGCATAATAGTTTTTGTTTATAACAAAGATGTTTTGTCAACCTGACACAAGATCAACAGATTAATGTAACATAACTACCATAAAGAAATTTGGGGTCCAAACGTGTGATTTTTCCGAATGAACGATAATCAGTTTCATAACCGATAAACACCCTCTAAGAGTAAGCATACGAGTGGCTACTGTTACTAATAATAATTGCATTTTTGTTTCCATTTTCCACTAGCAGTTTCTTACTATTTTGTTTCTTGTTTCTATCTTTTTTCTGTAATCAATGCAGAGACCACGGTCCAAAAGTAAAGTGCAGCATATTTCCACAAAGAATGTATGACATTCCGCTCAAAGATGCAGTATAAATAAAAGAAACTAGAATCAAAATGCAATAGACTACAAAAAAGAGCAATACAAACCTAGTAGAAATTGATTGCAAAATGCAGTTTGAACTACTCCCTCCGATCCTAAAAATGTGTCGCGGAAGGTGAACTAGCTACGTATAAATTTCTAAACTGCTCACGACACTTGAATAGATAAATAGGATCAGAGGGAGTATGTAAAAATTGAGTGCATTTTGTTAGGGCGTTGCTGCAGGAGACGGACACGTCGTCCTTGAAGCTCCGGACCGGAAGAACTCTGTGAGCGGACATTTTGTTTGAACTCTGTGAGCTGCGAGATTGGTTTCAGAGGAGAAAAGGAGGGCGGCGGGTGACGGGCATGACGACGCACAATTCTCTATGAGCGGCGGTCGTACGATGGTGCTCGGGCTACCGGCTGGCTGGGGCTGACCTTGCGTCGCTCCGCAGCCGCCTCTGGGCAGACGTTACCGATGGCGAGGATGCGGAACAGGCCGCGCGGGCGGAGATGGCGGAGCGATGCTCTCCGCCGGTGTTGCCGACGCTCGCTGATTTCTTCGCGTGTGGCCGTCTCGTTCCTCGGCCGCCGGTGGCTGTTCCAGGGATCTGCCGTGTGCTATCGCCGGCGTGTGCGTAGGCGCCGCCGCGTCTAGGGTTGGGCAGAGGTACCTCGCACGGGGAGCTTGGTGCTGGCCTGGCTGGTGTGTCTAACCCGGAGAGGAGCTCCGTGGAGACGACATCGCCGGCACCGGCACCGATGGGAGGCTTAAACTAATTATGATGATTAAAATGATGAATATGATATTTTCAGTCCACCTACCATTGAGAAGAAAATTAATTATGATGATAATATGCCTCATGTATGATGATTACAATGATAGATATGATAGTTTTGCTCCCACTGTTACTAATGAGAATGACTATACTTATGTGGAGAGTAACAATAATTTTATGCTTGTGAATCATGAGAAGAATGATTTATGTGATAGTTACATTATTAAATTTGCTCATGATGCTACTGAAAGATATTATGAGAGAGGGAGACATGATTATAAATAACTAAACAAATATTAAGTTTCCTCTATTTATATTGAAAGTTATAAAGTTGCACTTATTTTGTCTTTCTATGCTGGTTGTTTTGTGCTTCAGTGATTTATTTGTTTACAAGATCCCTATTCATAGGAAGTGAGTTAGACTTAAATCTGTTTTATATATGCTTCTTGATGGTCTTTTTGTTTTGTTTTTATTTATGTGCCAAAAACAGAAAAGCCCGTAGTGATTGAAAGTTCTTTGCTTACTGTCCAAAAACAGAAATTTTGGCATGTACTAAAAAATTCGTAGTTTATTCTCAGCAAATGATATTGAGCCAAATCGTTTTTGTGATGAAAACTCTGTTTGTTAGCTTTGAGAATCTATCTTGAACACTCCGTGTGGAGTTATGAAAGTATGTATTTGCTATTTTATGCTGCAGACTGTTCTGTTTGGCAGATTGCTGTTGTGCTTATACTTACATGCTTTGAGGTTATTTTTTTATGCTACAGACTGTCCTGTTTGGCAGATTGCTATCTCGATTTCCTGGCTGGAAACCGTATGTCTGACCTTCATTTGTTGTGCCTGGCAATGGTACACCTCTAGTAACAATGTTCGTTGTTAAAGGCACTGCATGGAGATTGCTCGAAGTTTCTACACAATGAAAACATATGATCTGACTATGGTTGTTGGATCGGACGAAGACAAGGCTTGTGCACTGTTACCTTCCTGGATGGATCGCCCGTTGGAGAACCTATTTCCCGATCTAGGTATTGGCATTAGTGGTGGTTGTTTCATGCTGTTGTGAGCCACTTACCGTTTTGGCGGGGTCTTTTTTTTTAATAAGTTGGTTGGGTGCATCATTGATGTTTTGGTTCTTGATATTATGTTGTTATACAGACCGAGTAATTGGTATTATCTTGATATTAATATATTTCTCTTTATAAAAAATGTAAAAATTCAGTACAATCTAGTGAGAAAACCCAAAAACTAGTCTAGAGTGCACTACACATGTCTGCAGAAAGCAATATTTTTTGTCGTAGCTAGTTGAAAATATAGTCCAACATGCCGTACACACTAATGTGAAAAACAATAAAAAAATACTATAGAAAGTTAATGTAAAATATAGTACACTCCAACAAGTGTTATGTAAAAACATAAAAAGACACTAGTGTGAAAATGCAATGGAGTAAAATGTTCAAAAATTTAAAATTCAATAAATTTATATAAATATATATTTAATGTCAGTCAAACCCAACTATTTTTTCCACATTCTATCTAAATTTTTTCCGTGAACTACAAAGTTTTAAATTCAAAGGTTGTATCGTTTGAGAAATAAAAAAAAAGAGAAGTTGTTCGAGAGGGAAAAAATGGGTAGCACGGATCTTGATGCACCTTTGGACAGTCCAGATAGGGGGTGTACAGAAAATCCATGAATCGAACAAACCAAGTGCAAAGGATGAAAATCATCGCCTCTAAGGATATTTGGGGAGCACAAAACAATGGACACCTCAAGGAGACCTATTTGAAAGCAAGGATGAAACCTAACTCTGACAGGTGTGTATGGACCAAACTAGGCGAAATGCTCTAGATCAATATATGCTTCCTTAAAAACTAATAAGCTTAAGTACCGCACTCATAAACGGTGGGAACACAAGATAGAAATTGTGAGCCGCTCCCGCTACAGTAAATTGGAGGTGACCGGAAGGGCGAAACACTTTTCTGCCGGTGAATCCGCCTCCCTCCTACTTCTCGTCGGCCCTGTGCCGTCGGAGGGGGGGGGGGCGTCGATTCACCGGCCGGACTCCGTGTACAGCTAGTCTTGTAGGCTAGGTTGTTAGGGTTTCTCGCCGTCCTCGACTTCGTCTATGGAGGTGCTGGAGGCGGCGGTGAATAAATCTGCTTCGGATTCGTTCTTGGTGACCTGCGTGGCGGCGGTCGCCGGTGGATCTGGTAGCTGGTCTTCCGGGCGAGGATTGCGTGGTGGCGACGCTGTCCTCGTTGCGGTTTTTGGTCCTCGGTCTCCGCCACCGCGGAGGTGCTTGCTCTGGCGCCGAAGTGGAGATTCTGAGGTTGCTCTGGAGCTTGTCCCGGCTGGCGCCGTTCTTGGTGGCGGCGCCGTACGCTTCTCCGTCCTTGCTTCTCTGGCCGGCCGTGGCGGCGAGGGGAGAGCTCGGTGGATGTTGGCGTCCTGGTTTTTTTGTTGGTGGAGGTGGTGGTCTTCCTTGATGATTCTGCTCCGGCCGGCCGTGGCGGCGAGGGGAGTGGTTGTCTGGAGACTGGGTGTTCTTGGTGGCTGGCCTGGTCGATGCGGAGGCGGCGGGAAGATGGGTGGTTTGCGGAAGCGAGTGCCATGGCTGTGTACGTTCATCGAGCCGGGTGTCCGTCGCGTCGCGGCGGCCGGATTTGCCGTCGACTACAACATGTGGAGGTGCTTTCTTCCCCGGGAATGGCGGTACGGCGGCTCTGGCGGAGACTGAGGTGTTTGGGGCGTCGGGGTGGATCCGATTGTGTTTCTTCCAGGTGGCTCGGGGTGTTTAGTGCAATTTGCTGGGTCTCGTTGTAATTTCTGGTTCCTTCTGGACGTGTCTGTAAGTTGTACTGAGCTTCCTTTTATATATATCGGATCCTGTTCAAAAAAAAAAAAAATTAAGTACCTCTTGCCTTGCAGATGTGTCTTGATGATGTCAATAAGATCTTGCACATCAGGAAACCCAGGTGGAGGTGGTGCCTTAATTTGTGAGAGGATGCTGGTGAGAAGCCTCCTCGTATTTGGATTTCGGGAGACTCGCAGAAAAGCCCGGCACTGGAATTTCCAGCCATGTTTGTGGTACATGGTGTTGGCAGCCGTTGTTTTCCCAACACCTGCAAATCCAAAGATAGTTATTACCTTGAGATGTTTTTCCTTCTTGTCGTCGAAATCCAGCAGCCTGACAATATCATCCATGGGCTCCTCAAGCAGCTGGGTTCGGAGTTGAGCCATGCCGCGGTGGTTGACACCGGCTTGACCACTTTCAGTTTCAGGTGGTTTGGATGATGTCGTACCAAGCTCGAGTCTTCGGCGTCTTTTTCTGGCATCCACCACACGAGCCCTTAGTTCCAAGAAATCTCTTGCTATCTCTGTATGTGGGCGCCGATGGAACCAGATGATGTTACTAAGACGAGCACGTACTGTGCGGGCGGTGTCATCGCTGGCAGCTGGTGATACCTCGTCGAAGTAGTCCTGGGTGTCAAAACAGAGTTCACGCACCTCCTTCATCCAGCACAAGGCCGTGAAGCTAGGCTCGTGCACCTGGTCCGACAGATCCTTGAGGGTGATGCATAACCTCCCGAGACATCTTAGGAGACGCTGGATCTTAGCCTCACTGACCCCCTCTGGCCGACAGTGCTCCGAATGGAGTTGCCGGAGGACAGCGGCCATGGGACCCAGCGAAGCTGTCACTGGAACCTCCATCGCCGCCTGAAGCCAAGCGGAATCTGGAACCGGATCCATCGATCTCCACCTGAATTAAGTACGTTTAGCTATGTCTGGATGAAACGTAAACAGCAAGTCAACATGTGAGGAGGATTGAACATTTATTTACACGAGAGATGTGGAGCTGGTGCTACAAGGAGAATAGAAGCTTCATGTGAAGGATGGTACGACGGTAATCACCTTGCGTCCTTGCACATCATCCTCAAAGACGTATGGGGTAAGTCAATCTCAGCACGAAGCGAACCCCCGCCACAAGGTGCCCCTAATCATGAAGAAACAGGGCCGCGGCGAGACAAGCTACAACATGTAGCTAGTGGAGTTTTCTCGGCGGCGATAAGGTCGCTCCAGAACTGGTGGTGGACGACGCTCTGCTTTCTTATCCAAGGAAGGTGCAAACCAGATGTTTAAGCCTCCGTGTTTCTCATAATCTGATTCCAGAGACTGCTGGACCTTTGTAGTTGGGATTGGCCTAGTTGCGTCAAGGATTTTTTACATGTTAAACACTGCAATCTTGGAAAATTACAAATTTACAAATTAGCACTCTCGGACTCGAAGTAATTAATAATTGGACTAATTTGCATGGGGAACACCTTTATTTCTGCAAATTACACTCCTGTCCAACAGTCCAAGTCTTCCCTTGCTCCCATAAATATTCATTTTGCGAGTCTGGCCATCACCAACCACGAATAAGTGGAATCCAGCGAGCCGGTCATTTGCCCAGTTATCCTCCGTAGCATCCACTGAATCTACATCCATTCAATTTGTAGCCGGCTTGCCAGTTCTGACTTCCCCAGCCCAAAGGCATGCAGTAGTTCTTGGGGATAGGTGCCCAGTGATCTCTCCAGCAAAGATGGCTGCTTTTGCTGCGGCCACGGCCGGCGCGTTAGTGGCCTTCACCCTGCCCAAGGTCGCGTCAGTCATCAGCCATCGTAATGTTCAATCCCTCCACTCTGAACTCCAGTCAATCGAAGCTGCTCTTCGAGATTACGCAACTAGTGGCAGTCCCACAAATTATTTGGCGCGGGCCTGGATTGAAGATATCAAACACCTGGCAGATAAGATCGAATACCGCATAGACCTCTATACGGTTGAGGTCGAGTCACAGGGCCGTGAAGCAGGATTCTTCCGTCGTACTGCTAGGGGAGCCAAGAAGAAGGCGATAACCCCTGGATGGTTCGCCTGGAAGATTCGTAAACTCCACCAGAAAGCCAAGGAGATACACGAGCGGCACACACGTTATAAAGATGCATGGAAATCCGATGCCGCCTCTTCCTCCCCTGCCGTCCCGGCGCCGCCGATGCATTGGCAACCGAATTTGGAGGTGGGCATTGACAAACCCATCAGTGAGCTTCTCGATCTGCTAGCGGTAACCACAAGGGAAACGGGGTCGGAAAGGAAGCTGAAGGTGATCTCCATCGTTGGTTACGGTGGCATAGGTAAAACTCTTCTTGCCGATAAAGTTTACTCCCACACAGATGTGCGCAGGCAGTTCATTGTGCGCGCACGGGTCGAGGTGGCGTGCAAGGGTGCGGCGGAGGTCGTCCAGGAGATACTCCAGCAATTGCGTAAGATCAACAACGTCGGCCAACAAGCAGATGTAAAGGGCAAACAACGAGATACAGAGGTCGACGACCAGGTACAAGAAGTCTCCGGAAGTACCTCCAACGCCAAACAACTTGTTTTATCTTTTGGAAGGCAACTCAACCAACTTCTGAATAACACAAGGTATAGTCAGTTCTACATTGCTGATTGAATTCTGCTTATTCCGGGTGACCTGTCTTGCATACAATACTATTCATAGACATATTCTAGTTGACCTATCAGGCAATTTTATGTAACAGATTCCTTATATGCATGTGTAAGGTAATACTTTTTTTTCGAACAAGTACTAAAAGGGTTTTTTACTTATTCATGCTAATATTGCCTTGTCCAGTTCATGACCTCATGAGTTTCTTTTTTTCAACCACATATTGAGTCTTGGGCAATAAGCACTTCACACAAAGCTTGACCCTGTTAGAAAAAGATGGGAAACGGTAGTCTACATAATCTAATGTAATGCACAGACCGGAAAATTATCTAATTCCAAGATATAATATTTACAGACGACCTTTCAAGTCAGCTTCTTTTTGACAAATAATTTGCCAACCGTTTGGTATGTAAAAATATAGAATATGAAAGAAAACCTATGATTGCCGTATGCAAAAGTATAGAATATGACATAACCACTACAATTGTGTTTTATTTTACCTGATCCTCATGGGTTATACAAAGTACAATAGGGGGAGTGACTTCCTTCGAGAAAGGGAATATATTAATATCAATAAGTCACCCAATGTTGTCGCATCCATTTGTCAAGAACACTGCTATAATGTGTCTATCGCCAGGCTAATTGCTCGAGGGCAGTTTTCAGGTGTACATCACGCTACAAAAAGTTTGAAGGTCCATGACTTCTCAACAATGTCACGGATGAGATGCGAAACGTTATGGATGGCACTCCATGACATATTCTGCGACAAAACAATTTCGTTGCGGTCCTCACGTCATAGATGTACTGTCCCTAAGAACGTGAAGAGCAGACGGCGTCAGCCGTTACTGCCGTTTGCTGATGTCACTGACCCCATTCCTGAGGTCATCTCCTCTGTGATGTTTTTTTCCGTCGCGGCCAGATACCATTCCCGTTGTCAGATGACGTCGCTAACCCCGGTCATGACGTCATCCACCTCATTTCTGACATCATCGTATTCGTGACGAATTTGGTTTCGTCGCGGCTTTGATGATGACATCATGGTGGGCATGACGTTTTTTTCGTCGCGATGCCAGCCAATCAGACAGCGACACGTGGGCCAACTACATGGAGCCACATTGGCTATTATCCGTGAGGAATTTCGTTACGTCGCGGGTTCGATGATGGCATCATGGGCGTGACGCTTTTTTTTGTCGCGATGCTAGTCAATCTAGCAGCGACACGTGGACAAACTACATGGCACCACCTGGTATCTTTTTCGTGAACAAAATTTTTTGCCGCGGGTTCGATTATGACGTCATCATGTTCATGACGATTTTTTCATCTACTTGCCACGCAATCGGAGAACGACACGTGGACCAACCAAATGTCGCCACATGGGCTCTTAGCTGTGACAAATTTTGTTTCGTCGCGGGTTTGGAGATGGTGTCATCGAATCCATGATATTTGTTTTTCGCCACGGATGGATTGTGACGTCATTGTTCGAATTACTATTTCCATGGTCCGTACACGGGTAAAACTCTAGCATCATACCGAAATCAAACATAAAAATTCAGCAAATTTACGTCACACCCGAAACTTGAACCCAATTATATGTAGGCATGAAATTGTGATCATACGGGTATATTAACTTTTGAGTGAATTCTACCTTTTAACCCTTAGATGTGAATTTGTAACACTAATTACACCGAATAGGGAAAATTATGTCGAGATATCCTATATCAGAAAAATTATACCTCTTTTGGCCAATTTAAGCATTCTGCCACTTCTGTTAGAAAGGACCGGCATGTCATATCAATGTGGCGACAGCAATTTGTAAAGCTCGGAGGCCTCATCGGCGATCTTCTCCATCTTCCATTCCTTTTTGTCCTTCTAATAACCTTGAACCTCGATCGCCGCCTTTTTAAATGGGGATTTGGACGGATTTTAGAACATGAGATAATTGGTGTGAAAGTGTAATTCACTCCTAACTTTTTTCTTCGAGCACGAGTATATATTAACTTTTGTTTGCATTTTATGTCTTGCAGATATTTAATTGTAATTGATGACTTGCAAATGGAAGAGTTGTGCGATTTAATTCCTCATTTCCCTTCAGTTGATGGAGTGGACAGCAGAATTATAGTGACGACGACCATTCAGAGTGTAGCTAAGAAGTGCAGCTATGATAATGATCTCGGTTGTTTGTACAAACTGAATACACTTAGTGACGAAGATTCAGAAGAATTGTTCCTCCACGTGTTTGGGAAATGTTCAATAGCAAGTAAACATGAGTTAGATTCGTCAGCACTCTTGAAGAAATGTGACGGTCTGCCGCTTGCTCTGGTTTGCACAGCACGGTTCTTAAAGGAAAGAAAGCTGGAAAATAAGACATGCAACGAGGCCTTCCGCAAGGTTTGTGATCCACAACAGTCTGCAGACAGATTGCAAAGAATGCGACGGCAGCTTTTCAGTAACTACGAGAGTCTATATAGTCTTGGTCTGCAGGACTTGTTGCTGTACTTTTGCATGTTCGCACGGGATCAACCTGTGCGGAGGAGGGCTCTAATAAGGCGATGGCTGGCTGAAGATCTCATCACGGTGCCACTGGATGCTGGACCTGATGGCAACTCATGGGATGCGGCACTCGACAAGTTGGAGGCCCTCATAGACCGCAATATCATTCAGTCCGTGGAAGTAAGCACGAATGGAGATGCGAAGAGATGCCAGCCTCCTGGGATGATGCTCGAGTACATTTCCCGCAGGTCCATGACCCAGCATTTCACCTTGTTTTGCGGTGACAAGGTCCAAGAACGAGAACGAGGCGGGAGTCGTGTCCGTCGGCTGTCTCTCCTTCCGGGCGCTACTGCTGCAAACTTGCCAAAGGACTTGTCTTATCTCCGGACACTGGTGGTATTCCCCGGGAAGCCTGCCGAAGCTCCTTTGAATTTCAAGAAGTATAAAATGCTGCGGGTGCTGGATTTAGGAGAATACAGTAATTTGAGTAACCAACACCTTCAGAAGATATGCAACCTGTTGGTGCTGAAATATCTTAGCCTCGGGCAGGGTATTACTAAGGTCCCAGAGAAAATATCAAAGCTGCAGTTATTAGAGACACTGGATCTGAGGAAGACCAGCATAGATTCGGTGCCGGTGCAAGTCATCCAGCTCCCGAGACTAAAACACCTTATGGGAAGGTTTCAGGAAATTGAAGGTGACAGAGCAACAAGAAACCTACAGTTGTTGCTGAAAGACAGTCACCTGGAGACGCTTTCAGGAATTGTTACTGGCAAGAGCGAAGAACTTCCACAACTCATGATGCACATGAAGAAGTTGAAGAAGGTGAAAATATGGTGCAAAAGCACAGAATCAGGTACAGGGGAACTGGATCGACAACATGGAGAAGCCATCCAGAAATTTATCCGCGGGGGAAACGAAGAGCCATCCCGATCTCTGTCTATTGAGCTCCAAGGTTGGCCAGAAAAGTTCCTGTATGATCTAAAAGCTCCAGGCGCTCTTGCCTCACTGAAGCTGCGCGGCAATCTGGGGCGATTCCCCTTGTTCATTCCACAGCTGAACCATATTAAGGAGCTGTGCCTTGCATTTACCAATGTATGCGGGGGAGTTATTCTACCCGAGGCCGAGACTGGTAGTAAATTTCAAATGAACACATTGAGATATCTGAAGCTGATTGAAGAGGACCTTGGACCCCTGGAGATACGGCACAAACACTTCCCAAGCCTAGAGCGGATATGTCTTGTGGGCGTGACAAGTATCAAGGGCATAAAAACAGGAGATCTTGAGTATCTTGAGTCCCTTCATATGATCTGTGCAACTCTAGATGGTCTGGCTGGCGTCCAACTCGGGCGCTTCCAAAATCTCAAGGAAATCGCAATCGTTTCTACAGTAGGAGATGCGATAAAAGAACAATGGCAAAACGAGGCAATGAAGCATCCTAGGACGCCCCAGGTTTCGCTCATTCCAACCCCCAAATGTACAGTCCAGGGATCGGGGTCCTCCTCTGAATTTTGAAGTAGCAACAAGGTCAGTTTTTGTCCATCTCACGCGCGCATCCTCGTTTTCGTATTTATTGCTGGAGGCATATAATTAGCTAGATTTTTTTAGCTAGATGGTTCACGCATATATAATGATACTGAGGGCTTTCTGGTACAAACTTGCAGTTTTTAACGGAGGAGCAACACCTTACCATCCTGCTGTGAGGATCTCCACAAATGAATCGTCTCCATGTTTCGATTCTAGATGTGCTGTCAAAGTTTAATGCTTCTTGATGGCGTCGGTGCCAAGCAGCTTCTGGTGTTGGTGCATATATTTTACCATCCTCTGTTCAAGTGTCTTTTCCAATTTACTACCATTGTATCCTGCTATTACTGCAACTTTTCAATTTAGTGTGAGAGATTTGATTAAATTATTGTTGTAACTTATGACTTGTGTGAGTGAGTTATGTACTAGCGATTTATTTACACTTCCACTTTTGGGTGCAAAATATGCTTTGCTATTGGGGAAATCATCTTTACCTCATAGGTGTAGATGCAACCACTACGTAAAAATGACATTTTAAAGTCTCAAAATTTTCAAAAACAAACTCGGACGTAAACTCAAATATTCTATGTTCTCAAAAAAAAATTCGTGAAAAAATGACATTTTTTTTGGCCTGTGTAAAAAAGAAAAATTCCAGTGCTCCAAAATGAATTTAAACGAAAGATTTATTTGTGTTTTTTACACAGACCGAAAAATGTCATTTTTCAACAAAATTTTGTGTGCAAATATAGAATGTCTTTTTTACCAGTGCATGTACGCAACAACCAGTGTATGCACGCAAGATTCCCGTGCCACCGATGTATGTATGAAAAGAGGAGATCGATTGGAACCAGTAAAAACCAACCTTGCTCACGGTGCGATTCATCACGAGCCCAATACACCTAAACGGAGGGAATATAATCAGCCTGGATGCTGTGACCAAGGAAAGCTGGAACATAACAGTATAATTTATTCAGAAGTAACAGAATAGTTTAGTTTTTTCTTAAGAGAGAGAACATAATACTGTAGTTTAGTGCACCGGACCACCGGCGTGGCTCGACCAGTCAGCTTAGAATTGACTAGGCCCACCCGATCGTTGGGCTCGGACGGCGCGCGGGCCGCCACAAGAAACACAGCATCCGTGTGCTCTCTTCGTGGTTGGCCGAGCGGGAGCCCCCACCGACCCCGGCCCGGCCCGGCCGGTTAAATAAATGCCAAGAGGCAGCGCGACAGCGAGAGATATTCTCGCTTGATGCCCTCTAGACAGCATGAAGCGCCAGCGACACAAGTTTTTGAGAATGACATTAGAATTTCTTATAGTAATAGTTGTTTTCTGAATCTACAGAAACAGTTTTTTCAATTGTATTAAGCGACATTTTCATGTATAAGATAGTTGAATGTGTGTGCGTGTGCGCGCATTTTTTAATACCAATGATGAATGATACTCTTGTGGCGTCTTTGTTATCTCAAAAGCTATCAAGACATATCTCTCTATATTATAATTATATTGTTTTCTTTTGCGAGATAGTCCCAGATCTATTTAGAAGGTCAAACACCAGTACAACACACCCCCCAACATAAACAAAATTACAAGATGGTCCCTGGGGAAACGAATCCAGCACTCCTCCGATGCGGGCCGAGGACGCGCCGCCGCACCGCCACCGCCGCTCCCTCCTGGAGCCGGCGAAACCTTGTTTTGCGTGGCCGGGTTCACCGCCGACGGGAAGTCGTCAGCCTCGGTCTCAAAGTACCGGCACAGCAGAGGAGATAGAAGTCGATGAAGTACTGAAGCAGAACCTTCCCCTCCAACTCCGGCAGCTGAGCTGGAAGAAGATCTGGAACTCACTTGAGACTGCAGAAGCAGCCCCACCTGCCAGGCTCTCCTGTACAAGGCCCATGGCTCCGCAGTGACGCCGGAGCGCTCGTCACCACCGCAGCGAAGGCAGGGCACAAAAGCCAAGTCGAATTCGTCACCGCCGCTGCAACCACCTCGATTAGCAAGCAAGCTCACAGATCCGCCCATAACCTCCATGAAGCAGGCCACCAGAAGCGAATCTGAAGCAACCTTATTCGTCGTCGCCGACTACGCCATCAGCGACAACGGAGCAACGAATGGCTCGAAACCTAAGCAACCTAGCTAATCTAGACTAGATGCACAAAGATCCGACCGGCGATTCGACCCCCCTCCCCCCACCGATGGCACCGAGGCCGACGGGAGGGAGGAGGGCGGCGGAATCGCCGGCGGAACACGGATCGCCTTCCGGTTCGCCTCTTTTTTACTGTAGATGGGGAATGGGAGCGAAAAGGTGTCTTATAATTATATTGTTTACCTCTAATGTTTTGTGTGAAATGAATTTGATTTGTGACAGCAAAAAAAATATTGCAAGACAATAAAGATGACAAAGTAAAAACAAATACGCTTATAGATAATGAAGTTTTATTCACACGCATTGAGTACTAAAGACATGTTATACTCCAATATCAATTGGGCGCGACAATGCGCGTCTTACCCTTCTAGTGTTTGTACAATCAGCCTGGATGTTGTGACCCAGGAAAGCCGGAACAGAACAGTATAATTTATTCAGAAGTAACAGAATAGTTTAGTTTTTTCTTAAGAGAGAGACATAATACTGTACTTTACTGGACCGGACCACCGGCGTGGTTCGACCAGTCAGCTTAGAATAGACTGGGCCCACACGATCGTTGGGCGCGTCCGTTGGATATTAGGGTGCCGGATCGGACGGCACGTGGGCCGCCACAAGAAACACAACATCCGTGTGCTCTCTCCGTGGTTGGCCGAGCGGGAGCCCCAACCGACCCCGGCCCGGCCGGTTAAATAAATGTCAAGAGGCAGCGCTACAGCGAGAGAGATTCTCGCTCGATGCCCTCTAGACAGCACGAAGCGCCAACGACACAAGTTTTTGAGAATGACATTAGAATTTCTTATAGTAATAGTTGTTTTCTGAATCTTGTTGGTACAGAAACAGTTTTTTCAATTGTATTAAGCGACATTTTCATGTATAAGATAGTTGAATGTGTGTGCGTGTGCGCGCATTTTTTTAATACCAGTGACAAATGATACTCTTGTGGTGTCGTGACTTTGTTATCTCAAAAGCTATCAAGACATATCTCTCTATATTATAATTATATTGTTTACCTCTGATGTTTTGTGTGAAATGAATTTGATTTGTGACAGCAAAAAAAACATTGCAAGACAATAAAGATGATAAAGTTAAAACAAATACGCTTATAGATAATAAATTTTTATTCACACGCATTGAGTACTAAACACATGTTATACTCCAATATCCATCGGCAATGCGCGCCTTACCCTTCTAGTGTTTATATAATCAGCCTGGATGCTTTGACCAAGGAAAGCCGGAACAGAACAGTATAATTTATTCAAAAGTAACAGAATAGTTTAGTTTTTTCTTAACAGAGACACATAATACTGTAGTTCACTGGACCAGACCACCGGCGTGGCTCGACCAGTCAGCGTAGAATTGAGTGGGCCCACCCGATCGTTGGGCACGTCCATTGGATATAAGGGTGCCGGATCGGACGGCGCGCGGGCCGCCACAAGAAACACATCATCCGTGTGCCTCTCTCCGTGGTTGGCCGAGCGGGAGCCCCCACCGACCCCGGCCTGGCACGGCCGGTTAAATAAATGCCAAGAGGCAGCGCGACAGCGAGAGAGATTCTCGCTCGATGCCCTCTAGACAGCACGAAGCGCCAACGACACAAGTTTTTGAGAATGACATTAGAATTTCTTACGGTAACAGTTGTTTTCTGAATCTTGTTGGTACAGAAACATTTATTTTAATTGTATTAAGCGACATTTTCATGTATAAGATAGTTGAATGTGTGTGCGTGTGCGCGCATTTTTTTAATACCAGTGACGAATGATACTCTTGTGGCGTCATGACTTTGTTATCTCAAAAGTTATCAAGACATATCTCTCTATATTATAATTATATTGTTTAACTCTGATGTTTTGTGTGAAATGAATTTCATTTGTGACAGCAAAAAAAACATTGCAAGACAATAAAGATGATAAAGTTAAAACAAATACGCTTATAGATAATAAATTTTTATTCACACGCATTGAGTACTAAAGACATGATATACTCCAATATCAATCGGCAATGCGCGCCTTACGCTTCTAGTGTTTATATAATCAGCCTGGATGCTTTGACCAAGGAAAGCCGGAACAGAACAGTATAATTTATTCAAAAGTAACAGAATAGTTTAGTTTTTTCTTAAGAGAGACACATAATACTGTAGTTTACTGGACCAGACCACCGGCGTGGCTCGACCAGTCAGCGTAGAATTGAGTGGGCCCACCCGATCGTTGGGCGCGTCCATTAGATATAAGGGTGCCGGATCGGACGGCGCGCGGGCCGCCACAAGAAACACATCATCCGTGTGCTCTCTCCGTGGTTGGCCGAGCGGGAGCCCCCACCGACCCCGGCCTGGCACGGCCGGTTAAATAAATGCCAAGAGGCAGCGCGACAGCGAGAGAGATTCTCGCTCGATGCCCTCTAGACAGCATGAAGCGCCAACGACACAAGTTTTTGAGAATGACATTAGAATTTCTTACAGTAATAGTTGTTTTCTGAATCTTGTTGGTACAGAAACTGTTTTTTCAATTGTATTAAGCGAAATTTTCATGTATAAGATAGTTGAATGTGTGTGCGTGTGCACACATTTTTTTAATACCAGTGACGAATGATACTCTTGTGGCGTCATGACTTTGTTATCTCAAAAGTTATCAAGACATATCTCTCTATATTATAATTATATTGTTTACCTCTGATGATTTGTGTGAAATGAATTTGATTTGTGACAGCAAAGAAAATATTGCAAGACAATAAAGATGATAAAGTAAAAACAAATACGCTTATAGATAATGAAATTTTATTCACACGCATTAAGTACTAAAGACATGTTATACTCCAATATCAATTGGGCGCGGCAACGCGCGCCTTACCCTTCTAGTGTTTGTACAATCAGCCTGAATGTTGTGACCAAGGAAAGCCGGAACAGAACAGTATAATTTATTCAGAAGTAACATAATAGTTTAGTTTTTTCTTAAGAGAGAGACATAATACTGTAATTTAGTGGACCGGACCACCGGCGTGGCTCGACCAGTCATCTTAGAATTGACTGGGCCCACCCGATCGTTGGGCGCGTCCGTTGGATATAAGGGTGCCGGATCGGACGGCGCGCGGGCCGCCACAACAAACACAGCATCCGTGTGCTCTCTCCGTGGTTGGCTGAGCGGGAGCCCCCATCGACCCCGGCCCGGCCCGGCCGGTTAAATAAATGCCAAGAGGGAGCGCAACAACGAGAGAGATTCTCGATTGATGCCCTCTAGACAGCACGAAGCGCCAACTTGACACAAGTTTTTGAGAATGACATTAGAATTTCTTACGGTAACAGTTGTTTTCTGAATCTTGTTGGTACAGAAACATTTATTTTAATTGTATTAAGCGACATTTTCATATATAAGATAATTAAATGTGTGTGCGTGTGCGTGCATTTTTTTAATATGAGTGACGAATAATACTCTTGTTGCGTCCTAACATATCTCTATATTATAATTATATTGTTTACCTCTAATGTTTTGTGTGAAATGAATTTGATTTTTGACGGCAAAAAAAAAATTGAAAGACAATAAAGATGATAAAGTAAAATCAAATAGGCTTATAGATAATAATGTTTTATTCACACGCATTGAGTACTAAACACATGTTATACTCCAATATCAATCGGCAACGCGCGCGTTACCCTTCTAGTGTTTGTACAATCAGCCTGGATATTGTGTCCAAGGGAAACCGGGACAGAACAGTATAATTTATTCAGAAGTAACTGAATAGTTTAGTTTTTTCTTAAGAGAGACATGTAATACTGTAGTTTACTGGACCGGACCACCGGCGTGGCTCGACCAGTCAGCTTAGAATTGACTAGGCCCACCAGATTGTTTGGCGCGTCCGTTGGATATAAGGGTGTCGGATCGGACGGCGCGCGGGCCGCCACAAGAAACACAGCACCGTGGTTGGCCGAGCGAGAGCCCCCACCGACCCCTGCCCGGCCAGTTAAATAAATGTCGAAGAGGCAGCGCGACAACGAGAGAGATTCTCGTTCGATGCCGTCTGGACAGCACGAAGCGCCAACGACACAATGCGGCACCTACCGGGGACCGCGCCCAGGCCCAGGCATGTGAGTGGAGCCCGCCTTGTGGCATGGCTTTTCACCGTGTCGGATGGCTTTTCTGCCGTGACTTTTCTTATACACGTTGCTAAATTTTACACCTCCCAGGTTTTCAGTGGAACGTGTATCAGGACGTGTAAATCAGGACGTGTATATTCCAACGGCTATATTTTCAAACGGCTATATTCCAACGGCTATATTTCCAACGGCTATATTTTCAACGGCCATATTTCTGGTCTATATAAAGCACCCCGACCACCTCTCTACCTGTGACTTCTCTTCTCACTCCTAGATTTCTCTGTCGTCTCTCACGCAACACAATGAACACATTCTCTTGGGACATGAGTTCTTCGTCATCTTCATCTGGCGACGATGAACTCATACTTGCAGCATTCGCATACCAGCTCCAGATACCAGAAAGCATAAAACTTTTGCCAAGAAGCAAGAGGGGGCTAGGAAAGATGTGGAACGAGCCTTTGGAGTTCTGCAATCCCGTTTTGCCATTGTTCGTGGACCTGCTAAAGGATGGAAACGTAAAGAAATCAGTGATGTCATGAAAGCTTGTGTCATAATGCACAATATGATAGTTGAAGAGGAGCGAGAAACTGGTCGGCAAAGCTGCAATTTTGAGGCAATGGGAGAAAGAGTCACAGTCTCTCGTACTCATGCGGAACAACTGAGCTCTTTTATTCAGATGACTCACCGGATTAGAAATGTCGATGAACATTCTCAGCTTAAACTTGATCTAATTGACCATGTGTGGCAAAAGTTTGGAGACGAGTGATGTCCTAGTTATAAATTTGTAATCCATTTCTTTTCATCCAGTTTTAATTTATGCAATGAGTGATGTAATCCATTTCTTTGTAATGCAGTGCTATCAATAAAATATTTTTGCTTCCAAACAAAAATCAGTATCAAAACAAAGCTATTTTCTGCCACTGATCACAAACCAGTATCAAATCAGTATATATCTACAGCCTCTATTCTCTCCAACCAGTACAGCACCAAATCGCAGCACCAGGAGCAGCTCCAAATCGCAGCACCAAATCCCAGCACCAAATCCCAGCCTCTGTTCTCTCCGAACCATCCCAGCACCAAATCCTCACCTTCTTCTCCCCCAACCTACACCACCACCGCATCCTCCCCCAACCTGCACCATCGAGCCAGTACTCCATCGAGGAGCAGCTCCAGGCCGTAGACACCACCCGCCGATCTCCAGGCCGCGGGCACCGCCATCCAGGGCCCACCGCCCATCTCTAGGCCGCCGCCAGGACAGCCACGGGCGCGGGCGCCGCCGTCCTCAACGCCACGGGCCACGGGCGCGGGTGCCGCCGTCCTCAACGCCACGGGCGCGGGCGCCGCCGTCCTCAAAGCCACGGCCGGGCGCGGGCGGCGCACTCTAGGCCGCGGCCGTAGCACAGGACCCCGCCCCGAGCCCCTCTCTCCGTCGCCCCAAATCGACATCGCCGCCCAAATCGAGCACCCGGCCGACGTCTCCGTCGCGCCCCATCTCCCTCCTCGCCCGCTGCCCTCCAGGCCGCCGCCGGAGCTCCAAACCCCGCCGCCATGAGCACCTCTCTCGCCGCCCTGCCCTCTCACCAGGGCGCGCGCCGCCGCCGCCAGATCTGGCTGCAGGCCTGCGGGCGGTGCGGCCGCCGCCCCACTGGTCTCTCTCTCTCGAATGGGGCTGGAGAGGGGTGGCGACGGGCGACGGCGACCTGGGGCGTCTTCTTCCGCTCGGCTCCGGACGGGGGCGGGAGAGAGCAGCTCCGTTTCTTGCGTCTCCATGAGCGTGGCGTGGTCGTGTTTAGTTCCACGATGAGTAGCGTCGTGGATGGACGTGGAAAATTTGCACGCCAGTATACACGTTCCGCTGGAGACGTTTTTCTGCCTTTTTTCTCGCCTGGTCGTGTACATTTCGTTTCCACGCCCGTTTCTACGTTCCACTAGAGATGCTCGTATAGTTGCACTCGCAAAACTACACCGGATATCTCACGGGAAATATAAATTAAAATCACTAGAACAAAAATATTAAACTTGTACAACAAATAAAAACGTCGTATGTAGTATTGCAGCAAAAAAGTTTAAAACAAAAAACTATAAACGCAAAATTGTCATTTTTGTGCAGCCCACGGTAAAAAAGACAAATCAGACAAAATTTCAAGTTTTTGAAACTGTGTACTGTTCACCACCCAGATCACCCATTTGTCATTTTTGTGCAGCCCACAATATAACGAATTTCGAGTTGAAATTTTGCACGGTAGTAGATCTCGACACTATCTACATCTGGGATTTTTTTCACGATTTTTGGAAACAAAAGTGCCAATTTTGAATTTTCGAAAAAACGAGCTACATGTAACTCGGGAGCCAAAACGCCTCACTCGTCTTAAGACGTGCTATCTAGTTTTTCTGTCACTAACCTTGCAGCCTAATTAATTAATTAATTTTCCTTTGTGCCAAAAAATCCTCTTTTTCGTCATTTGTGTTTTTATCTCCCCTTGCATGTTTTGTGTGCATGCACCTTCTGTTCGTCGCCTGACACACCTTTCTTCGAAAATGATTCCCTTGTTACGGCTATTTTGTCAGCAAAATAATATTAATGGACGTTTAACCTGCTTGCTGTAGCTTAACAATTCCCAGACACTACCGTTGTATTCATGCATGGTCCTAACAAAAGCCAACTTGCAAAACGACGTTAGTTAGTTTGGAGTCTTCCCAATGTACTCTACGGAGGTCTTTTACGGTGCATAGATGGATCGAGATCTTGATGGAATTGGCTTGGACCGATTGCACAAGACACATATATCAACCTACTTGCAAAACAAACATATTACTCATTTATCAGCTTTTCTATTGACCACACAAAATCGCTTACACATACTCAATAATTGTGCAGCAGCGGTAAGGCAAAAATTATATCATAGAAAAAAAGTCTAGGTATCTGTCGGTATGCTCTGACAATTTACCGTGCTCCGTGCACCACACGATAAGATACAAACTACACGTAGATGAGCATAGGAAGGTTTCGATTGCGTTTTTCTTTTTTCGTCCAGGGTCTGTGCTATAATCGTCAAGGACCGTTTTCTTACTGTTTTATGTTCGGAGGTCCTTTCTGTAATTTGTTCGACCGCTCAACTATCAATGCAGTATCTAGCCCCTTCGGGTCTTCCCTTGTTCAAAAAAAAAAAAGGTCAAGTGGGAAGCAACCATGCATATACATGGAGAGTGACGGGAGGAGACTTGGAGTCAAGCATGCGCAAGCTTGCTAGCACAATTTTCTAGGTTGCTGTCAGACTGTCACACGACCCATTCAACGGGAGTGTGCTGCATGTTACGACAGGTAGCTAACCTTGGTTGCATGCACACTATGACACTAGCCCATTCTACTCGACCGGAGTTATCTGGCCGATGCAGATATTTCTTTCGATTCGCCTTGGGAGCCTCTTCCAGCATGTCAGGTGTGTGAACTTGCGTTATGTCATGTATGAATGGACCTAAAACTGCCTCAAGAAATCCAAAGTTCCTTTAGGAACATTTGGAAGGGAAAGTTTTTTTAGACACTTTTACAAAGTTCCTATTTTTTAAAAAAAATTAAGGCATTTTTGAATTGTCACCGTCTAATAAAACACTTGTTCTGGGCTCTCGCGTCCTAAATTCTCTTGGGACCGGCCCATTCCCAACTATGTAAAGCCCAAGTCCATATATATTATCGGGAGGCCCAACAACTATTTTGTCCACCTCCTCTGGCGCTTGTTAAGTCACTCCCCTCTTGTTCATTTGACTTATAATATGATGGATATATGCATGTGTTACTTCGAAAGGATTATGAATGAGTAACATCGATCCATACATGTGTTAGTTCAAAAGGTTTGTAGACATACTGCCAAACCCAAATGTATAATATTGAAGTGATTCAACCAAAAACATGCGCCACTCGGCGCCACACGATCAGTTCCACGGTGTGAGTGGTGGAGTCTAGCCTTTGTTGGATTTTTTTTATTGTGCATGCTTTGAATTTTCTAGGTGTGCGAAAGTCGTGGGCCTATGATCAGCCGATCGTGCTTACACATCATGGAATGATGTATAATGCTCGAAAGAATATTTCCAATAACAAGTAACATGCATGTGTTCGAATGGTGTGTGTGCACGCTTACACGATTTGAACCAAAAACGATCAAAGAGCTATCTGGAACACATGCAACAAAAATAGACAATATATAATCTTGCAATTTTTTACATACAAAATCTTATTGGATTTTCTTTGCCCTGCTACTCCTAGGTTAGTTGGTATAACAGGTTTATTGAGCTTGTCTCCGCTTCTCCCATTTTTTCGCATAGAAATTATTCCGAGTCACTCATGCCGGAGAAAAAGATGAATGAAGGGAAATTTGATATTACATCATCACTGATTATCAGAGGATTATTCGAGGTCAAAATGAAAGTTATGCTCACCCAACCATTAACTGCTGAAACAGTTGCTTCAAATTTCATTTATTTTGAGAAATACATGCTAATTAGCTGTTGTAAGTTGCGAAGTTGTCTAGTGTAGTTTTTCTGAGTTATGCATCGATAACACAGAGAGGACGTCTAGTGTAGTTTTTCTGAGTTATGCATCGATAACATTGAGAGGACGTCAAAATGTGTAGCTATAGCAGAAATCTCCGACATGCTGTGACAACATTTGCACAAGTAGAGATGCTGCAATACAACGTGAATGATTAGACGACGCACATGACTCACTTTTTCTCGTTGCCTCCCATGCCTAACTACAGGCTAACAATGGTTCTCTCTTACAACCAAACTTGGAGATGACCCTGCTGAGTATCTCATATAATTTCAGCAGTAGATATTATTTGAGCAGCTTACAGAGTTTTGACAAACGAGCCACAAAGCGGCCTGGAGAGGGAGATCGGTGTTTTTACGATAATAAATCCAACATGAGAGATTTTACGGTGCATTCTACTACACAATTCAGGGTGTAGTATATGGTTGATCCGACGGACGCGGTGACTTGGGCTGGTAACGGGCTTCCGAAAATTAGGCCCGTCTTAGTGCGCCAGCTTAGGGGTAACGGCTCTATTAACGGCCTAGATTAACGGCTATATACTACAACATTAATCGTCGTAGTATATTTAACCTAATCAGTTTCCAAACAACTGTCGCTCATCCTTAGCGACGAGGTGACGAGCCCGTGCCTCTGCCCCGGCCGCCGGCCGCGACCTCACCGCCGTGCCTCTGCCCGGCCCGCCGCCGGCCGCCGCCGCGCAGGATCCACAATCCTGGAGAGCCCCCCCACGCCCTCGGATTCCCACCCCCCGTCCCGTAAACCCTAACCCTAGGATCGACGGCGCCTCTTTCCCCACAAGCCGCCGCCGGCGCCACCACCCTGCCGGGAAGGAGCGCGGGCGCTGCCGCCTCGTGCTTGGCTCGGGAGGAGAGGGGCCGAGGACGGGACCGGACGGCCGCGGTGGCGGGTCGGCGGAGGCGCTGCAAGAGCGCATCCCGGAGGATGGCGGCGCGCGGAGGACCACGAGCTGGGTTGCAGCGGCCAGGACGCGCGCACGAGCCGAGGAGTGCAAGCTGCTGCTGTCCTCCGCCTCTCCATCCTCCCGCCCCTACCAGATCCCCACCCGCAGTTGGAGGGCGCCGGACGCAGCGGCGCGGGTGGAGGAGGAGATGGGGAGGGCGGTGGAGAGGGAGAAGGAGCAGGGGCGAGCGCGAAGGGCGGACTACCGGCTGCTGCGGCAGCGGCAGGTCAAGGCGGAGATGGAGGCCGAGGGGAGAGGCGGCCGGGCAGGGTAGCAGCAGCCAGGCAGGGCGGCGGCGGCCGGGAAGGGAGAACCGTCCATGACGGGCAGCAGCGGCGGCCGGGCTGGGAGAGTTCGGAACGAGCAGATGAGAGAGGAAGATGAGGTGACGCGAGGGAGAGCGGCAATGGAGACGGTGCATCGACGAGGTGCCAGGTTAGGGCTCCCGATTGACGAGCTCCCAAGGTTGCAGCCATTGCAGAGAGACGAGGTCCCTGCTCGTGGTCTCCTTCTCCTTAACAGCAGCTGCAGGTCCATGTGAAAAGAGCACACTGTTATTCCCTTCTTCCTCCCTGATTAGCCTCCCCATGTGAGCTCATTCTTGTGACTCTTGGCAGGGCTTAATGGTGGCAGTCACTCACAATTGTATGGTGGTCGCACGACGCTCAGGTAGCCCTATCAGCAACTCTGCTCTGCAGATGTGTTCATCTCAGTTTGAGTTAGTGATTTGTTCTTTTTTCTTAGGATATAATTTCCTTTGTGGAGATGAATTAAGCCTTCATGGATGGAGGTGACAGATGTGTGCAGGTTTGACCACCAGATGTTTGTTTTAAAGCCTTACTCAAATATGAGATTACTTTTTCTTGCTGCCTATAATTTGTAATTAGTTTAGTTCACCGCTGAAAAATGTAGCCTGTTTTTCTCCTTGACAAGTACATTAGCTCCATTTATTCCAATAGAGGTCGGATATTCAGCTGCATTTATTTAGTTTTCTGTCCAAACTAGGAGAGAATTGGCTGTTTAATTCGTTACACAAAAGACTTGTCCTGATCTAGATAGATTTTTTTTAGATAAATTTTCCTGATGTTACCATGGTTTTAAACTCTTTTGTCGATATTTTATTATTAAAATCTTCAGTATTCAGTGGCTAGATTGGGGAATTAGGAAATATCTCCTTGAAGTTTGTACCTATTTTTGGATGTTTTGACAATTGTTATGTTACTCGTCAAAGCAGGAAATACAATGCATGTATGTTCAATTTCGTTGGTGAAGGAATGGGAGGATTTCATAGCTGATTTGTTTTCAAAGGAATTGAATCCAAGTAAACCTTCCCAGGCTACGTTGATTTGTTTTAAATTAGGATTAGTTGGTATGATGATTGATCTTTACACTGGTACATTCTATATGCAGTTTTTTTTAATGCCAACGACGGATGGGATCACATAGGAGCTCACGAGGACATCAGCCTACGCACTCTACATGAAGTCATGAGCTTATGCCGCTGCAGCTCACTTTGGTTCGTCCCGCTGCTCACTGTAGTTTTCTATAGTGTCCTCTTTTGGTACTAACTTTTTCTCTAAATCCAGCCAAGCTTAATGTGTGTTCATGAGGTACTACATGCTGAAATCGTTTTACAACTTCAAATGAGGCTGCAGCTGGTCTAGCACCCATAACCTTATCAAGAGGGATGTGATGAGGAAGAAAAATAAGAGTGGTGAGGTGTGTGTTCCTGCAAACTTTACCTTGCCATGTGGATTTTTGAATTTTGTAATGATTCATTCATGTGGCTTTCCATCTCTTTTGGTCATCGCATAGGCTTGCAATTTTTATTTTTTGTCTACGAATTGATGCTGAGCAATATATGTCCCTGAATTTTCTTATTTTTCGTGTGTGTCATGGCTTTTGTGTGTCTTTGGTGTGTCTAAGCTTGGAGAGTACGTGGTGAGATTGACTTAGAATGTTCGAGCGTGCATGGCTCTACTGCTATCTCTGTAGCTAAAAGAACACCAAGGCCCCTATCTCGATGTGGATGTCCCGCTCTATTACAGGTTGAGCATATATATACCCTGGCTGTTTTAGCCGATCTGTCTTTGTACGACTCTAAGCGCAGCCGCCGCCGCCGCCGAATCTCCTCACGCCATCGTCACCATCGAGCAGCTTCCGATGGAGAGTGGAAGCGGAGAGGGAGGCGTAGATGGTGATCGCACCGCCTCAGGCGCCATCAAGGTGGAAAAGCTAGACAATTCCTAACGATGATGATCCAGTATGGGTGTACAATTGTTTTATCACTTCAAAACTGCATATTTTTTATATTTAATTTTATAGCCTGTATTTATTAATCTTGCCTCATTGTACCATCCAGGATCACTTTGATGCCATGCTGGACAGTGATGACGAGGAGACGTACATCAGAAAGATTATCACGGAGCTGGAGAACAAAACCTACAAGGTTTTTCTCGACGGGACATATAAATGCCCTTTTGATGAAAAGCACCGGAACGGAGAGAAAAAAAGCCTCATAGATCATGCTAGATCGACAACGATTTATGGTGTAACCTCTGGGAATAGGGACCAATAAACAAGAAAATCCTGTTAGAGAAGTGCTTGATAGAGTTTTCATCAGTTCATATTTTTCTTTTTTTTTTTAAAGTTTGCTTCAGGCTGGGTCTGATCATGCACCTCTTTTATTGGTAGAAGGGGAAGATAGAGGTTTTACCCCATACAAATTCAGGTTTGAAACAGCTTGGTTGCTGAAAGAGAATTGAAAAGAAGAGGTTATTTCGGCAAGGCATATGGCCCTATTGACATACATGTTAGGTGGTGAGATAGATCCAACGAAAAAGGGTACCAATTAGGCGAAGAAGCATCATTAGAATTATGTTGGCTACTATAAAGTTATGTTGAAATGTTCTTCTTACTGTTCGCAAGAGAGATGTGAGTCTTAGGCCAAACCCTGCTCGCCGTGTGGTCTACCCGAGTGACTGGCGTTGAAATGGGAAAAACTTGAAATTTACATAAAATCAAAGACAATTAAATTAGTTCCACAACATGCAATGAAAGACTAGAAGATGAAAACCATGAAATGTAAACAAGGGACATGCAACCCTAAAAAATGAGACACACAATATGCATGACTATATAGACATCTAGACTTAAAAGTTGCAACCCTAAAAAATGTTTGACCCATAGCATGTAGTCCACTGCATGAAATGAAAATACCACATTGACCGAGAAAATGTCCCGAGGGTGTTAGAATAACCATCTAGACTAAGAAACAACTTACCATGACATGTGGGTCCCGCACCACGATACCTGACATGTGGGTCCCACCCCACCCCAAATTACATGTGGGACCACCTAACCCAAATGCGGGAGCTGTACACCCAGCTGGATAGAAGTGTCGCATGTGGGTCCACATGCCCGAAAGGTGATAGATGTACAACTATAGGGTTATAGGTGTTGTATATGGGACCGCATATATCAAAGGTGGTACAGGGTAGAACCTTCCAACTTCAACTCGTCGGGGACCCACATGCAACTCAGCAGTCTTGCCTACATGTCAGTGTTTAGGTGGCAGTTTCGCTTACGCGTAACTATTACTGGATAGACAACTCAGCTGTCTCGCCTACATGTCAGTGCTTAGATGTCATTTTCGCTTATGTGTCACTCTGTGTGACAGGTAGGACCCATTGACAAGATAAGCCCACATGTTGAGTTGTTGACTAATCTGACTGGTGGGACCCGCAGATATGACAAGTGGGACCAGCTAACAACTTACCATGACATGTGGGTCCCGCACCACGATACCTGACATGTGGGTCCCACCCCACCCTAAATTACATGTGGGACCACCTAACCCAAATGCGGGAGCTGTACACCCAGCTGGATAGAAGTGTCGCATGTGGGTCCACATGCCCCAAAGGTGATAGAAGTACAACTGTATGGTTAGGATGGTTGTATATGGGACCGCATATATCAAAGGTGGTACAGGGTAGAACCTTCCACCTTCAACTCGTCGTGGACCCACATGCAACTCAGCAATCTTGCCTGCATGTCAGTGTTTAGGTGGCAGTTTCGCTTACGTGTAACTATTACTGGATAGACAACTCAGCTGTCTCGCCTACATGTCAGTGCTTAGATGTCATTTTCGCTTATGTGTCACTCTGTGTGACAGGTAGGACCCATTGACAAGATAAGCTCACATGTTGACTTGTTGACTAATCTGACTGGTGGGACCCGCAGATATGACAAGTGGGACCAGCCAACAACTTACCATGACATGTGGGTCCCACCCCACCCCAAATTACATGTGGGACCACCTAACCCAAATGCGGGAGCTGTACACCCATCTGGATAGAAGTGTCGCATGTGGGTCCACATGCCCCAAAGGTGATAGAAGTACAACTGTATGGTTAGGATGGTTGTATATGGGATCGCATATATCAAAGGTGGTACAGGGTAGAACCTTCCACCTTCAACTCGTCGTGGACCCACATGCAACTCAGCAGTCTTGCCTGCATGTCAGTGTTTAGGTGGCAGTTTCGCTTACGTGTAACTATTACTGGATAGACAACTCAGCTGTCTCGCCTACATGTCAGTGCTTAGATGTCATTTTCGCTTATGTGTCACTCTGTGTGACAGGTAGGACCCATTGACAAGATAAGCCCACATGTTGACTTGTTGACTAATCTGACTGGTGGGACCCGCAGATATGACAAGTGGGACCAGCCAACAACTTACCATGACATGTGGGTCCCGCACCACGATACCTGACATGTGGGTCCCACCCCACCCCAAATTACATGTGGGACCACCTAACCCAAATGCGGGAGCTGTACACCCAGCTAGATAGAAGTGTCGCATGTGGGTCCACATGCCCCAAAGGTGATAGAAGTACAACTGTATGGTTAGGATGGTTGTATATGGGACCGCATATATCAAAGGTGGTACAGGGTAAAACCTTCCACCTTCAACTCGTCGTGGACCCACATGCAACTCAGCAGTCTTGCCTACATGTCAGTGTTTTGGTGGCAGTTTCGCTTACGTGTAACTATTACTGGATAGACAACTCAGCTGTCTCGCCTACATGTCAGTGCTTAGATGTCATTTTCGCTTATGTGTCACTCTGTGTGACAGGTAGGACCCATTGACAAGATAAGCCCACATGTTGACTTGTTGACTAATCTGACTGGTGGGACCCACAGATATGACAAGCGGGACCAGCTAACAACTTACCATGACATGTGGGTCCCGTACCACGATACCTGACATGTGGGTCCCACCCCACCCCAAATTACATGTGGGACCACCTAACCCAAATGCGGGAGCTGTACACCCAGCTAGATAGAAGTGTCGCATGTGGGTCCACATGCCCTAAAGGTGATAGATGTACAACTGTATGGTTAGGAGTGTTGTATATGGGTCCGCATATATCAAAGGTGGTACAGGGTAGAACCTTCCACCTTCAACTTGTCGGGGACCCACATGCAACTCAGCAGTCTTGCCTATATGTCACTGTTTCGGTGACAGTTTCGCTTACGTGTAACTATTACTGGATAGACAACTCAGCTGTCTCGCCTACATGTCAGTGCTTAGATGTCATTTTCGCTTATGTGTCACTCTGTGTGACAGGTAGGACCCATTGACAAGATAAGCACACATGTTGACTTGTTGACTAATCTGACTGGTGGGACCCGTAGATATGACAAGTGGGACAAGCTAACAACTTACCATGACATGTGGGTCCCGCACCACGATACCTGACATGTGGGTCCCACCCCACCCCAGAGTACATGTTCACCACTTAAAAACTTGCACTGGGTAATTTGGTAAGTTGCTTTTTGATAGTTTTGAAAAATTGACGTGGTCTAATTTTGATGACAAGCCAACAAACAGGGAAAGAACAGCCCTCTGCCATCATACGCCAGAGGATGACAACGAGGCTGGCGGCTCCGGTTCCGGGGTCATTGTGATCTCCGATGACGACTAGTGCAGTGTAATGTAGTATGTACTATAGGCTTGAATAACTGTTGAACTGAAGTGCTATGTTGAATTTCACTTATGTTTGTTTGATCATGTACTAGTCTCGAATCTGTTTACTTTGGACATGCCAATTGCCTGTGTAATGATTCAGATTAAAAATCAGTAGTATAGATACAATAGAGGACTGCCAATAAATTGAAAAGCTGACCCTAAAAACAAGCTCAACGCAAACAGATCATGAGCTTAACTGAACCATAATATAAGCACACCGTCAGTGTAAATCTATAGTTCATCTAGAGCCTAAAACAACATCCCAAACTGAAACCTAACCCTACAAACAAGCTAAAACACAAACAAATCATGAGCGAGACTTCCCTAAACTGGCGACAAGGTCAACACACAAGAAATGATCAACAGAATAAATGATCAACACATTACATAGTATTACCAGTTCACACAACTAGATTCATTACATGCCACATTACTAGATAACACATGCTTCAGACCAACTAGATTACCATACCAAATAGATCACAAAAAGCAGCCACAGTTCATGCTTTAGACACAGCTTCAGACCAACTAGATAACACATGCTATATTTTGTCAACAACCACCTCCAGACTGTTGGCACCATGGTGTCGAAACCAGAACATGAGAATGTCACCCACTTCCCATTTCTGATCCGCCGTTACAGACACCCATTTTCGGGTCATTATTGCTTTCCCATCTTGTCCAATCTTCATGCGAACTTGAGCAGTTTTCTTACGGTTGTCGTAGAAGACCTTTACATCCTTTCCTTCTGTTGTAAGGCGGCTTTCAAGGTAGGTGGTGTACTCATGGTTGAAATACTGCAAAGAAAGGCAGTTAGACAAGTTCAAATCCAGTTCAACATTGGTTGCAAATAAGAGGCTGGGCATGTATTTTACCATCTTTCCTTTGCCATCTTCAATGTGTGACTGTACCAAGCTGCAGATATAGAGTGGTGTCGTTGGTTGTTTTTCAGCACAAAAGTTCTTCACAACTTTCTTTTGCCTATTATCCAAGTGGACATCCTTGGAAAACACAACGAATTGGTCCAGAACACTATCTGGAATGGCGTTGTCATAGTGGTAGTGCTTGCGGCACATGCTCGGGTCGAATACCTTGACGGTGAGCACGTCAACGCCGTCATAACTGCAGACCAGGAAATCGCCTTAAGGAAATTGCCTTAAGATACAGAGACCGACAAAGCCCGATACGACGAATTGAGAAAAGGAAATTGCCTTTGTCAGGTTCAAAACATTGGCTGTGTTAGACTGAAAATTCTCTTTGGCACGGTTCATAACAGCATTACCCACAAACCATGTACTCCCTCCATTCCGTTGAATAGGGCGTAAAAAATTTCTGCAAAATTCGCCACAAAGTAAGGCGCGGTTACGATGGAAACGTTAGCTTCCCAACTCTGCCCCTCCATCTTGCTGCAGCCAAGGAGGAGTTGCGGGCTGTGATTGGTGCGCCTTGCTACAGATATTCGGTTATTGGTTGTGTGGCTGCCCTTAAATTGAGGAGGTGCATGCAACGAATGAATGACTGAGAGATTGAAACGTGAGTAGCTGTTTCATAGGGGCACGATGGGAAGAAAAACAAACTGCATGGCTCTCCTTAATAATTGTGCCAAAACATTTACGCCCTATGCAACGGAACGGAGGGAGTAATTGCCTGTGTAATGATTCAGATTAAAATCAGTAGTATAGATACAATAGAGGACTGCCAATAAATTACCATTTAACACACGGAAGGCAGAAAAAAAAGAGTAAGCCCTAACTGAACCATGATATAACCACACCATAAGCCTATTCACAGTTCATCTAGAGCCTAAACATGCATCTCCGAAATTGAAAAGCTGACCGTAAAAACAAGCTCAACATATTTTACCGTGTCAATAACTTTCAGAAACTGTGATAACACTATTTAAAAAATCCAATCACATATTTTATTTTTTGCAAATCTCAACATAGAAAATATTTGAAAAACTATAAAATACATATAATTTGTGACAATATGCCTGTGTTCTGACTTATGGTTTAGGTCAGAACAAAGATGGCCTGCTAGTTACTAGTTATTACACATAATTAGGGGTAGCATCACATAATACTTACACCATTTAGGGTACCAAACCACGCAGTTCACATACACATATGTTTTGCCAACCACACAATTCACCATCATCACAGCCGACCAGGCAAACACACAGTTCACTAACCAAACACATAGTTCACATAAACTTAGTATTAAACACTAAACCATCAGATTCATTTCAACATCTTCACAGTTTCGGAAAGTTTCACAATGCATACCTTCAGTCCACCACCCGCCTTTCGTTTGAAGTTGAAGAGGACGATGCGATGCTCTTTTAGCTTGTACTTCTTCACAGCATTCTTCTAGTCACCAGTAAGCATTCTTCCAGACACTTAACGTTGAAATTCTCCACATTCAGGTTACTTAAACAGCCACATAAGCATAGCCCCAAAGGATGTACTAAAGCATCATATCCTTTTTTTTGTACTACCTTGAATGAATACTTAAATTAAACTAGTGCTGCCACTCAAGCAAAATAAACTAGTACATTTGAACAGGCCACATAAGCATAGCCCCAAAGGATGTACTAAAGCACCCCTTTCCATCAGAGCAAGGGTAACATGAGAGTAACAATTTGTTGGTATAGTATACTTTCTACTTTGTATATGCTACCTAAAACTAAGGATACGATTGTTCAAAGTTCATGGTATTTTTTTTTCAATCAGAGAAAGTTGACAGTCATACAAACTTCATAATTGCGGTGACAGAGGGAGATCCAAAGGTAACACTAATTACCAAAGCTGTAGGCAAACATTTTAACACCTACACAAAATATTTAGGCAACACTTGAACCCTCCAAACTCAGTTGAGTTCATTGAAGAGAAATCCCACTGAATAATATTTCTCCAATCCAATTCGACCTTAATTACCAAGAAAGAAAGAAGGCCAAATTATAAACCCACATGCACAATAATGTGTTGTAGATACCAAGTTTTCACATACAATAGAGGTTACCAAGGTTACCAAGTGATATAAACTTGACTCCAATATTTAACAATTGAGAACCTAAGGTTACCAAGTTTTCACATACAAGCATGACTGGCGCATAACAAACAATGATCATTGAAGTAATGCACTATAACACTAAAAACAAGTCGTTCCAAATTTCTAATGCAATAAATTAGTACTAAGTGATACAAACTAGGCAGGCATCGTCCGTTCATATTTGCAACAGGTAAGTGATCCCACTCTGGCGCCACAAATAAAGAAATGAGGAGTTTGGAGCTAAGCTTAGAAGCTACTCTTTGAAGGTTGAGGTTGCCAACGTTCCAGGTATCTCCAAAGAAGAAATTGGTAGACACGTTCCTACCCAAAAAAGAGAGTCAAGTTTCACATCTGCACTAGCACTAATTCAGACTGCTACTGGCTGTTATGAAATGCCAAGAATATTGCAGTAGAGCACTGTAACTCACAGCAAGCATGGATGAGCTGAGGCCCCTGATGAACACGGGTATCGTGCCCCGCAATAGGTTGCTTGACGCATCCCTGCGTTTAGCACACACATCAGATCAACCAACCAATCGTAAGCACTGAAGTAAGAAAAGAAAGAACAACATGGGCATCACGAGCAATGATGTGTGAAGAGATAACCTACAGGATGGAGAGGTGGACGAGCTCCCAGACCACCGACAGGATGCCCTTTTGCAGCTAGTTGGCTCTCATCTAACTGAACAGATAGACAATCAAACACAAACATTTCAGTTCAGCAGAAATGTAATGAACTAGTATATGTCTAGGAAATGAAGTGGAATGAGCTAGCATCGTACAAACCGGAGCATGTACTGATAGCAGTAGCGTGCATTGCTCTGAGCTGGGTGCAGTTCTTGATCTCCACGGGTATGGGACAGCGCAAGCTGATTGGGTGCACAGCTCGGAAAGAAGAAATGTGGGGGAAAAGTGCAGTACATATTTCTGCAGGGAGAAAACACACAGATTATTCATGGGCAACATCACAAAGAACAGGGATGGGGAAATCTTGGGGCAAGATAAGCAAAGAGGGAAAGAAGACTGGACATACATGAGACGCAGGGGTCTCCGTCCGAGAGCGTCGGCCTCCCCAGCATTGTCTCCAGCAGCGCATCCCCTGGACGGACGCAAAGGAGCAGAGGCGGCGAGGGCGGCCCCGTTGCTGTTGTTGAGCTCCATAGCCGTACGGTCTGATCGTAGGAGTGCACGGACTCGCCTCGTGGAGGAGATGGTGAAGTTTGAGGACGACGGCGCGGCGGAAAAGAGAGAGAGGAATAAATATAGGGTTAAACCACCACCGCTGACCAGATCCCTCTCCACCGCCCACGGATCCACCATCGCCGCCCGTGGATCCACCACCACCGCCCACGGATGCGAGAGGGAGAGGGAGAGGCGCCCGGCACCACCGCTGACCAGATCCCTCTCCGTCGCCCACGGATCCACCATCGCCGCCCGTGGATCCACCACCACCCCCCACGGATCCACCACCACCGCGCGCCCCCGGATGCGAGAGGGAGAGGGAGAGGACGGAGGCGCCCGGCACCACCCACTGCCACCGATTAGCCGAGCCGAAGGACTCTAACCTAGCGCCGCCGGCGACGAATGAACCGAAAGAAATGATTAACTAGAATGATTAGGTGTAATGTCTATATTGCCCTCGCGTTTGAATATTTGAATTAGTGTATTTACTGGATTACCCTACAATTTAATCGAGCGGATTTTTTTTTAATTTAAACAAGTGTTTTGACTAAATGACCCCTAATACCACACGAAAAAGTGTGTAGTATATCAGCCGTGGACCGTCGGATCGAGGCCCACGGACGGTCCATGTTTCACAGATGCACCGTAGAATATATAGGCTGGGAGTCCCTGATACCTATTGCACAGCACTGTCTAGGTTGAATAAATGCTAGATGTTATTTCATTGCTATCTTCTGACGCTACAACTAATGGCTTCAAAATAATCTTTAATGTTAAGAAAGTTCTGGAGAACATGGTCAGGCCAGGTGACATACGGACAAGTTAAGGTTTCCTAATATCGCATTTTTTTAGGGAAACGTAATATTTCTGCGATGCCAATGTGTATTTTACCAAACTTCACTGGCCGGAATAAATGTTAGCTAGATCGATTGGTATTATGGGCCGCTCTCCATTGTGTGTGTGCCTTCCGTTTTATGCTGGACTGAACAGATACGCAGCGCTGCGCCGCCTCCACTCTCCTTTGCTTCAGTTCACATGAGATCGACCACACTCCCCCAACACAGGAGAAAGCGACGGACGGCCGCCGCGTCTCTGCCACCGACCGCTTCGTCTCCCCCTACATATTTGTGTTCGTTCTCTGTCCTTCCTCTCATCGTCCATTTTCTTCTCTTCTCTTGTTTCTACTCCATATGTATAATAATACAAGATGAATCATAATAAAATTAAAATTCTTCTTCCTAATTCCTCCGTACGTTTCTACTCACTCGGTATAATAATGCACGATGTATCATAATCTAAGATGTTTCTACATGTTTCTTTCTACCAGCAGAGATACCGTCCTACACCGTGAATGAGTAGACGACGCACAAGACTCACTTTTCCTCATTGCCTCCCATGCCTAACTACAGGGTAACAATGGTTTTACTTTACGAACAAACTAGGAGAACCGTGCTTATATAATTTTTGCAGTAGTTTTGGCAAGCAGAAGACATGTCACCAAGAGGGAGATTGATGTTTTTTGATGATAATAGAATAGTCCAAGATACTATATAGACCGCGAAACCTATCGTATGTTGCCTATGGTGAATTCAACCCCTAGTACTAGTAGCACGGCACTATCTGGGTTAATAAATGTTAGAGATTACATCCATGTTAAATAATGCATTGCGGGAGGGGTAGCTTGTTGCATCAATGTCAACCTATCCAGGGTTAAAGATGTACATGTCTGCCACGATGGATTCTTCTTATGGTTTATAGCTTTACGAGTTAGCATTCAGTTCAAACAGTTCAACATATTTCTCAAAAGTGAGAACAAGCAATTCGGTTATTAAGCTGACACTCTGAAGATATGATAACTACAAACATCTTGCAAAACGCTTGCTCAAGACTTTTAGGTGCAATTATACTCGCCTATTTGAGCTCGCACTAACTACCTAGGTGTGGGATGCATCCAAACACCCCTGAAGTGGCTCTGCATGATTTTGTAAAAGAATGATTGTCGAGGATGCATGTACACATGATTGACCACTTCGTAGAAACTGTGATGCCAAAGCTGACTCTACATTTCCAGGTGTGTCCCATGTCTAGAGGTTCAAAATGGTTCCTCTTATAGAAAAACAAACCATCGTATCTAAAGAACCGATCCCTGATCAACACTCTTCTTCATAAGCAAAAACAGTAATGCATAACTTACTAAGATGCGACGATGTGTATGGAGGCAAGCGTCATGACAACGCGTTTCACATGGCTAGGCATATATATGCTTAATTTTGTACATGCACGTGGTACACCTCCAGCTAGCTCGGTCCCACTTGCCATCCTAAAGAACATCAATCAATAATGTTGCAGACAACTCTGTGTTGTGTTGGAGGAAGCCATTACTCTTGCTACATTAATGGTGCTCTCTACACTATTTAAGCTCCACTACCTTTGTCAATGGATTATCAACCATCACAACTTCTCTGCGAATGTTTGAGAAGCCGGTATTTTCTATGTGCATAGTCCTAGAAATGTATGTGGACTCTCAATATCCTGAGGGTAAAAGCAAGTATGGACGCAGTGATCATTTTGCAGTTGTGATTAGTATGAGTTTCTGTCTAGAAGAAAAGAAGGATGGAACTAGATTGGTTCCCCCTGGCAATAAATGAACCATTCATTGTACCCCAAACATCTGATATAGCATGGCCGAAAGGAACACATAACATGAGAGAACCTCCCGCTTCTTAAATCTCGCCTCTAGTCAATGGTACATAGGCCACTCAAGGTCACCTTTATTTATGAATGAGTAACATCGATCCATCCATGTTTTATAGTTCAAAAGGTTTGTAGAGATACAACGGAACTCAAATTTATAATATTGAAGTGATTCAACCAAAAACATGCGCAACTCGGCGTCACACGATCAGTTCCACAGTGTGATGAGTGGTCGAGTCTAGCCTTTGTTGGATTTTTATTGTGCATGCTTTGAAGGTGTGTGAAAGTTGTGGGACTATGACCGGCGATCAATCTTACATATCATGGAATGATGTATAATGCTCGAAAGATTACACTCATACGATTTGAACAAAAAACGATCAAATATCTATGTAGAGCACATGCAACAAAAAAGACAATCATATATAATCTTGCAATTTTTTACATACAAACTCACTTTGGATTTTCTTTACCCTGCTACTCTCGCATTAGTTGGTATAAGAAGTATATTGAGCTTGTCTCTGCTTCTCCCATTTTTCACATAAAAATTATTCCGAGTCACTCGTGCTGGAGAAAAGGATGAACGAAGGGCAATTTAATATTGCATTACCACTGATTATCAGAGGATTGGTGGCGATCAAAATGAAAGTTATGCTCACCTAACCACTAACTGCTAAAACAGTTGCTTCGAATTTCATTTATTTTTAGATAATTAGCTGTTGCAAGTTCTGAAGTTGTCTAGTGTAGTTTCTCTGAGTTATGCATCGATAGCATAGAGAGGACGTCAAAATGTGTAGCTAAAGCAGAAATCTCCGACATGGTGTGAAAGCATCATTTATTTTGAGAAATACACGCTAATTAGCTGTTGTAAGTTCCCAGTAGAGATGTTGCAGTACACTGTGAATGTTTAGACCATACAGATGACTCACTATTCCTCGTTGCCTCCCATGCCTAATTACAGGCTAACAATTGTCCTCTCTTACAACCAAACTAGGACATGATCTTGCTGAGTATCTCATATAATTTTTCAGCAGTAGATATTATTTGAGTAGCTTACAGAGTTTTGACAAACAAGACAAAGCGGCCTGGAGAGGGAGATCAGTGGTTTTTTTCTTTTGAGAGAAGGAGGCCAGTGTTTTGATGATAGTAAATCCAAGATATATATATATATATATAGCCCTGGAGTGCTCTCGTATATATGTAGCTCGAGAGTCCCCTGGTACCTATTACTCTGTCTAGGTTGAATAAATGTTAGATATTACATCATTCCTATCTTCTGATGCTACAAGTAATGGCATCAAAGTAATCTTTAATGTTAAGAAAGCTCCGAAGAACTTGGTCAGGTCAGGTGGCATCCAGACAAGTTATAGTTCGGTAATATGCGCGCCTAGCATGTTGCCTAACTTTTGGGAGCAATGTCAACCAATCTAGCAATATCTCGATTAAATTTGACATATACATTTCCAGGGCAGCTGCGTGCTGCTTCATTGGCAAGTATATTAATTTCACAACCAATACGTGATAAAGGTTTTCACATTCTTCCGCTCGAGGCGTTAAATTTCCTTTCATCAGTAATGTTGGACAAGGATATCATGAGGTTCTTGTTCCTTTGTACAAGTCCGAGTTTTTTAGCTTTGTATCTAAAGGGTGAGATGACGCGAGTTTTTCTTAGTTGCAAATGGCGAAGTAGGAGGGAGAAAACGTTATGAGACCTGGTCCATTTCCAGATCACTGTAGACCCAACTGGTAGGGTGACACGTGTTCCACACGAATCTGAAAGCCGTTCTTCCCCAAATGCCTTTCTTTCTCTGGTGCGTACAGAAAAGAAGCTCACGCCATGGGAAGGAAGGACTACCATTACTGACGAAAGTAACCCATGGATTGTGGCGTTCGCTAACCCCATATATGTGGGCCTCTAAACCTTTCGGTGTAAGCTCTGAGGTTAATACATATTTACCCAGCAGCACCGCCCAGCCCAGCCCAGCTCTCACTCTTTCACTTTACCCAGCTCTAAAAAAATCCCACTCTCCCACACTCAGCTCTGTCTGCTCGGCCGGAAGAAAAGGAACCACGGCGCCGGCGACCTCAGCCCCTCACCGCCGGCGGAGGCCGAAGCTTCTCCTTCCTCTACTCTCCTCCGATTTGATTACGGTGAGCCCTTCCCCATCCCATTCCCCCGATTTCTCTCCTCTTCTTCTCTAACGGAAAACCCTAACATCTGATTTGCTGCGGCAGCGGGTCAGCTGAAGGAGCTCAGCTGAGGGTGGAGGTAGAAGATGCACGCTGCCGAGGAGATTCCCCAGGGGTAAACTCTTCCGATTGATTTTCATTTCTGGATGGTAGCGTTCTGCTAGCTGTTCTAATCTCTAGTAACAAATGTATGCTCCGGCTGAGATGCATGCACACTTTTTCTTGTTCTGATGCTTCGATTAGTTTCGATCTAGAGTTTGAAACCTGTGTTGGTGAAGGTAGATGATGTAAGTTCATTTTACAATGAAAAGAAATTGGGATCGATATGCTCCTTTGATCAAAGGAAAAGAAGAATTTCATTTCGCTTCTGGGCTTGTAATATGCTCTGCTGGATCGTGGGTGTGTTGATCTGGATAGTTAGGAGGAATTATTCGGCGTTGGCGTACATTCGCATTTGTTCCCAGGGTCTCTCCCGTGGCACCGCTCCATTCCCCTTCCCCGACACAGGCGGCGGTGTCAGTGACCAAGGTTCTCGACGGCGACAACCTCCTCAGGGAGGTCATTGTCCGCGTCGGCTTTCCCACCACCCTCGTCCGAGCTTGTCTTGTCTGCAAACGATGGCTCGGCCATGCCTCCGACCCCATGTTCTTAAACTGTTTCTGCAAGCTCCACCCGCCCCGCCTCCTCGGCTACTACGCCACCGTGGAGTCGCTTTTGTTTCAGAGGCTGCTAGATGGTCCACGCTTTGTCCCGATGCTGCCTCAGCCTCCAGAGTTCGCCGCCGTCATCTGCCGCTTAAAGAGCTACAACTTCGGGGGCCACAAGATCATGGACTGCCAGAACAGCACGGTCTTCACCACGCGCCTCAAGGGAAGAACACGGACACACGGAGTGCACCACCCTCTACGTGCTGAGACTGACATGCAAATCTTCCCACCACTCCCACATGTTCAAGGACAGGATACAATGTTCATTCAAACCATCTCGGAAGAAGAAGAAGACGGCAGCATGTCATACGTGTATGTGTTGGGGAAGGCTACCGAGGCACGTGTATATAGGTTGCAAGATGGTGAGTGGATCATGCGTACCTTGGCCACATGCCCCCATGGCATGCTTTTGTACCCAATATCTGTGCATTTTGGCCACAACAAAATCTATTTGCCGTCCGTCCGCCATCAGTGATCACATCATTGTATTGGATTTGATGGCCTCAAGTTACTCCACGATTCAGCTCCCACAAGGAGTGAAGTATCGCTATCTTCAGAGCATGTTGTCACGGCCGGATGATGCTTCTAGTGTATATCTCTTCGATGTCAAGGAGTTTCAACTTCGCATCTGGCTCCACAAGGGGAACAACTGGTTACCGCTTGAGACCATTTGTTTACTTGAGATGCTTTCTACTTTGGGGATGACGCGCCACCCGCTTGAGGATGAAGGTACTGCTGCTGTGCTGATACGACAAGTGGGGGACAATGGTCAGTTTGTAACCTTACATATGTGCAAATGCATATTCTACTTGGATATCAAGTGCAGGACACTCTGTAAATTGTATGAAAACACAATAGATGGTCAACGTGTTGGTTCTGTCCATCCTTTTATGATGATCTGGCTCCAACGTTCCCTGCCCTCAAGGACGACCCTGCCAGGTTTGCCTTTTGATGTTTAAAGGACCTGTATAATGCACTTGTTAAGGTTATAAAATGTTGCCATGTGCATCATCCATCACACTGTTTGTTATAGCTACCTAGTGGAAGTTAGCTGCATGATTGATTCCTCAGATTATTTTGACAATACTAGTTGACCGCCATTTTAGAATCCTCGCCATAAGATCATGTTGAAATCACTCGTGTATTGATTCCTCTTGGCTCTTTTCGACAATACTAGTTAAGCAACAATAGAGAATGATTGCTGTAAGATGATTTGAAATCACTCGTGTACTAGGGTAATATTAGTATATTACAAGGTGTTTAGTAGGGACCTTTACATGCGGGCTGGTGTTACTTTTGTTAAATCTTGTGACGGCACCATACAACATGCTTCCTGAGCTTGCTCTATCTAATATATGGTCTCATAATAGCAAGCTGTAATGGAGCTAAATTTGACTTCTTGTTTTTAACATGGTCCTTTTATTCTGTTGTATCCCAGCTACAAATTGGGCCTACAGAAGTACTTCTAGTCTTGTAATCATGATGTCCACTGTTGTATCTTCTTTCCAAATATTATCACAAACCCAACAATCGTGGAATTTGGACTTCATGTTTCTTAATATAACCATGATGTAATTTTCTGCTGCCTACCTTTGAACTCAAGGCCTCAGACTATGTTTGAGATTATTAATAGTTGTTTTTTTCCCTGAATGGTGCTTAGTGGTTATCATATTTCTTTCTTCAGCGCAAGTTGATCATAGACTGTACGTGGGTATGCTTTAGTTTATGCATGATTTTTTGATTCAGATACATCATAGTGGCTGCTCCCAAGCTAACTGTGTGGTAGTTTGAGTTTGTGTGTCATTCTCCTTGTATGTTCAGAGTTTTGTTTACTAGTGTACAAACTTGGAAAATGGAAATAGAAAGACTTTTAATCTGTACCGCTGTAGGTTTTTGTAAGAAAAAAAGAAACTCATTCGATCAAATTCGTCATTTGTATTTTGAGTGTGCATAACATTTGACTACCGTTGTATCAGCCACTTGCTCCGTTACTCTATTTGGTATTTTGATGCTTGAAGTGGCAATAACATACCCTGATCCTTCCTCTGTTTTCTCTGAAACAGAAATGACACATGAAGAAGAAATGCCATGGTGAGTGACAAGGAAAGGAAGAGCTGCAGTTCTAAACCCTGTCCACTATAACTTGTAAGTGTTAATTAGGATGCTATGCAAGGAATCCCTATATAATCATAACTGAAGAAGACTCCCTGTATATAGCTCGTGATGCAGTCATGTATTTTCACTGCTTGCCAGCTTCTTATGGATGCACTCGCAGAAGTGTCCTCATGCAAACGTTGCCAGATTCGGTTTGCATGAGGACACACTGCTTGCCATCTTCTTAAGGCAGCAATGTGTACGAATCATGTTATTTCAGTTTGAGGTGTAGATCTTATGGTCAGTGACGCAGCCATGGTTCAGTAAGGATTGGATACCAGCCTGGTAGTTCTTTTGTTTGTATAGTCTGATCTGGTAAATGTATCGAGAAGTTGCTGGACTGATGAAAGAAACTGCAAGTGGAGTAACAAGTTTTAATAAAACGAGAAACATATTAATATAGGCATCTAGTGGTAGAGTAAATCGAAATCGCGAGTTCGATTCAGGCAAGTACTGCTTGATTTTTTTAGCTGACAGTGGTAAGCCGAAGCACAAAAATCAAGCGTCATAAGATGGAAGGTTTGTGGTGCAGAAATTCAGAAAAGATGTGCTGGTGTTTTGTGGCGATATGAGCTATGTTTTATTCATTGCACATACTGGTGCTGAGGTTCTCTTAACTCCACCAGCGCTGGCAGCAAGATATGCAGAGTTCATTCAGGTGTCGTTCATTGCTGGTGTGTGGCACGTAGGCGTTGGTGCTGAAGTTGAATGATGTGAGGCACGGACAATACAAGCTGACATTTGGATTCCGGACAGGAATGCAAGCTCCAAACAATTGACGCGGCGTCTTCATTTCTTTTACAAAACTTGTTTTTTGAGCCAACAAGGTAGACTGTCAGTTTCCGCTGCTAGCAACAAATGTTCTGTTACAAAACAATTCTTCTTTCGAATCACAAAATTTCTGGAAAACCAAGGCTTGAAAAGTGTCCGTTCACTTATATGTTGTTCCTGCTAGGATGCAAACAAAAGTTGCATTTGTATACTAGACAGTAATGCAGCTTGAAATGATACATGCATGATTTTACTGGAAGATAAACTACAGATAGCAGAAATGTCAAATATATCTGTCTGGGATATGATGACATTTAATGTGTACTGAGGTTTCCTCTGTTTTCTTGTAGAAATGATACTCTGCCCGTATGCTTGTTATGCATGGAATTTGAGTGAGATGCTGAATCAGTTTTCAGTTAGCAGTCTGTACTTATGTAGGTGCAAGAAGAATAACTTTGGGACCACAATCTATCTACTCCACATGGCAGATAAACAAGATTGTACTTGTTTGATGCCAGCCTTTGTACAGGCTCTGGTAAATGGATCATATGTTACCAGGTGTAAGGAATCAAGTGTTTATGAAATCAGTAGTAAGTACATTTAGTATTAGCAATTTTATATTCATCTAGGAGCTAGTTAAACTTAATTAAGGCAGCTACAATTGTGATTCAGAGTCCCAGTAGCAATCTCGCCTCATGTGTTTGTCATGAGGATGAAGTAAGAATTCTGCGGTAAACGGAACACCAAACGATGCTGTAGACATAGAACTTGTTAATTTTCAGTAACAATAACATGACAGGATCGTAGCTCCGATCTGGAATAATCTTTCCTCTTGATTAATAACCGCTTGGACTCTACGTTGCAGCTAGCCTCATCATCTTCAATGCATCAATGGCTGAACCGACCGTCGCTCCACTGACCGCGGTAGTGTTGGTCCGTACCTGAATGGTAACTACGGATGAATCCTGCCGTCGTTCCCTACAAGAGCATAAGCAAGGTAAGCTGGAGTTAACGATTCTGCACATGGAGGCTTCAGATAAGGAATGCACAAATAGCATGAGTAACAGAGAAGACCTCTTCGGAAGGAAAATGCTGGGATAACTTGGCCACCATTGCCAAGCAACAAGCTAGGTTGCCACTATTTTTGTTGCTAGATGCTGTAAATAAATAGTCACCAGCTAGAGTTGTACACTGCAAGGAGAAAATACTCAAAAATGTGCCAGGACACAAGACAAGTCCACATTCAGATTCAGTATATGAATGATGCAGGCAACTTACCGTAAGAGATTAAGAACATTCTGGAGAACATAAGGGCTGGATAATAATGATTAAGTAAAATGACTAATGAATCCTCAAATGGTGTGTGTAACATCCAACTGAAAGAATGAATGGCATGTGTTATGTGTATAGGTGATAAGAATTTATGCACGAGTAATGATTAATATAGACTATTGGTGCTCGCTATTTAGAGATTATTTGGCTTGAACATATCGGGGTTTTGATATAAGAGGTAATTATTCCATCACTGAGCATCTTTCTAATGAAACTAATAGAACAATAGTTCCTACTAAATGTTACTTGCATGTTCACTATCCATTGAGTCAATGCAACATATATATATAACTTGTATGAGCATATGTGTAGTCTCTCCTCCTTTCTCCGGGCTTGAGACCGGCTATGCGATTATAAGTGTCAGCTTCAAATGGCATAGGCGGAGTTCCCTACCTACCCTATTTTTTTTCTTTTTGTTTTATGAAATAATTAAGAGAAACAACGTACATTTTTTTTCATTTTGGAACTTTTTTAAAGAAAACAACTCTAACAACACAAAAATAATGTAGACCCAAATGTCAAAGCAAATAAACAATTTTTGGTTTTCTGGATTTATAATTTTTATTTTTTTTCTGTTACGAACCAGTCTAATGCCAATGGAGCCACCATTTTTCTTGGCACTAATGGACGAATTAAGCTCATCGAATTCTGAGTAATCAATTGTCTTCCGAGTGATGAGAACAAGATTGTAGAAGGATTCAAGATCTCATCATCCTGCAACGAAAAATTTTGAGGGTTGTTTTGTAAGTAAAAAAGGCAGACCGTGCGAAGCAGAGTATAACATATATACGATATAAAATTGGAATTGAAATCACTGTAAAATTTTATTTCCCTGCAAACGTGGTATAGTAAATTGGGATTTGCTTAGTAAAATTTTAAATTAAGAATAGGAACTACGTGTTACTCTGGCATAAAGATGTGTTATATGTGATGGCAGCATGCATCTGGATACATACAAAAGGGAAAAAAGAGAAGATGCGCGTAATGTACCAGCTTGATAAAAGGAAAGAAGTACTAACAGAAATCCTGCGATTTATGGTTGGGTTGCTCTGCCTTCCTCGCTGCTTGTGGCATCATCATTGTCCGCCTGAAGGGTAGACATTAATTAAAAAGGCCGACCATCAGCGACATATAAATCACTGTATTTCTATATAGTATACGACTCATAAGTATTAAGTAGTATGCCCGTTTGTACCTCTTCTTGCTTGGCATCGTCGTCACGGCCGTCGTCACCATCATGCTCCTCTTCATCATCTGTATCGTCATCGGAATCGCTCTCATCATCGCTGCTGTCTGTGGCATCACTTTGTCCGGCTGGAGATAAGACATGCATAAACCGGGGACCTGACATCAGTGCACATGGTATATGATTTCTATATTTGATCGACCGATATGTTGGAGTAGTAAATACGTACCTCTTCATGGTCGTTACCTGCATTATCATGTAACCAACTCTTCAATCTGGTGACAATGCCTCGTAGCTCTTGTTCGCTATACCTCCCCCCCGAGGCTCGTCAGCCTCATGCAACAAGGTCTCCAGTGATTTAATCATGCGACGTATACCTCGTCGATCTGCAGTAATGTCCTTCCCGTCCGGCTTGTCCAACCATGTAGGATCGTATCGAGTGCATCAATGAGTCGAGCTGCCTTCCGGTCGTAGTTCTCTCTTTTATACTGAGGCTGAGATCCTCAGCGTTGGGATGGGTTCTCGCGCTTTCCTCATGACTGCCTCTGCTACCTTCACTTCCTTCCAGCCGCGGTTAGTGCAATCAAGCTGACAGTGGACATTCAAGTAACGGACAACTGTTATTCCACGGCACCAAGTTGTCCTTTCTTCCAACGTTGACACTATATGCCAGACTTTCAAGCCTCGGACATGCTCCTTCATCAAAAGTGATATCTATGTTCGTGCAAACCATCTCAGCTTCTGAAACTCATCGCTGCCAATGGTATATGATATGCGCTTTTCCTCCTCACTCAAGAGAACAAGGGAAGAGCGTGGGCAACCGTCCAGGGTTTGTAGATCCCCAGCTTCTACCACCTCCACATACAAATACAAATCAGGAGTGGAACGCACAAAGAACTGATCCACGACGGCACCTGGGTATAATTATGCCGGCAGAAACAAAAAACGAGCTTTGAATCGGGTGCCCAGTCTTCCAGGCTGCCAACACGGACATGAAATTCCCATTTATATAATCTGCTTCATGGAGATCTATCCACTTGATAATCAGACTTTGGATCTTGTGCAGGTTGCAAAGTGAGCCAGGGAGAGCCTTGCCTGCGATCTTTTCACATTCTTCGAGCTGGATTTTGAGCACCCTCAAGTTCGTCAGTTTCCCCAACTCCGTGAAGAAGTTTGGGCACTCTCCACAGAATATAGCTCCAGCTCTTCAAGGCTCGTCAGTTTACCGACCTTTCCCTTCATAATTGTTCCACTATCAGCCCACAGGCACCTCAAATTCTCTAGCTCACCAACAGACGGTGGCAACTCACTAATCAAACCTCCCCTTACGTCCAGTATCTCAAGAAACTTCAGATCATGACCTATTCTTTCAGGGAGCTTAACAGCGGTCTTCACCAATCCTAGATACCTTAGCTGGACTAACTTCCCAAGATGTTCAAGACTATGGCCTTCAAGAAGATCACATTCCTCTAGAACTAGTACACGTAATACTTTAAAGCTCGAAAGGAGATCCATCATACTACCACCACACATGAAAGCATTAAATGACCTCACATGTTCCAATTGAATGCTAGTGTTGTGTTCTGCACTTTTTCCGTGAAGTGCTAATCTGTGAATCCTACTGGTTCGTTTTCCTCGCAAATAGGTTTTGTGTTCTTCAATATCATCTATTGCAACAAAGTTAATGTCGCTTGACATGGTGCGGATGAAATCGAGCACCATGTCGTGGATACGACAATCACCTTGGTCGTCCTCTCCGTCATCGGTCTCTATAAAGTTGATCATGCTTTTGTTAACAAGCTTGTTGAAATATATCTCCCCTAGCTCATATGACCCTATCCCTTCTTTATCAGGGACGAATCCTTCAATGACCCACCTCCAAATTAGTGATTGTTTCTTAATAAGGTAATCTTCTGGAAACATACTGAGATACAATAAACATGCCTTTAGATTGGAGGGGAGATCATAATAGCTAAAAGACAATATTTTTCTTGTGTTCTGAATGACTTCACTATCTTCATGCCCAAAACCAATTGCATCATACACCTTAGACCAATCTCCACTTGGTTTACCAGCAAGCAAACTAGCGATTGTAATGATAGCTAATGGCACACCACCGCATTTCTTAATAATTTTGTCAGTCACTTCAGCAGGTTGGTTATCTTGACTTACTCCTTCAACACCACGTGTTCTTGTATGGAAAAGCATTTTAGAGTTATCATCTGAAAGAGGTTTCATACGGTAGATACCACCAGCCTTTGTGGCAACATCGAAAATACGAGTAGTTATGATTATTCTACTTTCCGGATGACTATCCAAGAAAGCAAACTTAATCGTTTCCCATGTTGTTATGTCCCATAAGTCATCAATAACAATAAAGTACCTATTTATGTGAGAAGCCAAAAGCCACGGTGAGAAAAAACTATGTAACATACTAGTACCCACTAGAATAGCAAGCATGTAAACACTCTAAAACGAGTAAAAAGGAAATAATAGTCGCGAAAAGCATTGTATAAAATAAATTTCAAACTTTAGGTTCCTCAACTATCCTTTTCAAGATGGATATATATTCTCGATAACTATTTGTCAATTTAGTTAGTAGAGATACTAGAGATACTCGTTAACTGCAGGATATATATTCTAGATAACCATTCAATTAATCTGTTTGATTGTAATCTTGAATTTCAGCCAAAGAACAGAGGTGACACATATGCTATAATATCTACAAATTGATTTCCCTCTCTAGCTGTTTTTTTATTGATAACTTTCCATATGATATGCCGAACTACTGGACTTATGGTTTTGACCAAACAGTCAAAGAGATCTTTTGCAGAGTAGGCGGCGGTCACTATTTGAAACAGACTTATATGAAGAAGCTTACATGTGGCGCATATTGTTTTGGTGCGCCACAGCTAATACATGTGCGCACCAAAAATTCTGCGCACCACAGGTAAAAATTTACCTGTGGTGCAAAAAAAACTAGGTGTGTCACATGTAAACTTTACCAGATCCCTATAGTAGGAGAGAAATTATATGTGACGCACTAAAAAAAAGTAGGTAACACCGAGAAGAGAAAGTATCTGTGGCACAGTAAACTTCGTGCGCCACATGTAACCCGAGTAGAGAGAACCTGTGGCACACAAAACTGCGTGCGCCACAGGTAACCCAAGGAGAGAGTATATCTATGGCGTACCCAGATTTTATGTGCCACAGGTAAGAGTCGGTGGCAGTTGCCTCGCGTCGTTAATCTCCATTGTCTAGGTACGTACGAGAAAACAAAGCTCAAGTAAAAAAAAACCAAAGCTGCTGCCACCACCGCACCTAATCCACTTGCCTTTTCCTTCTCTCCACTACACCGCACCGCACGCACACATCCATGGCCTCTCCAGATCCTATTTCTCTCTCCTCTGGTCAACACATCCATGGCCCTCCCGTCCTCACCCCCGCTCGCCGTCCTGGCCGGCCTGCTCTGTGCCGCGCGTCTTCCTCGGCCTCCCCGTGCTGAGCTCGTCTTCTTCGGCCTCCCCGCGTCACGGACCGCCAGAGTTGCGCGCCGGCGGATGGCCTGGCGCCATACGCCGCGGGCTCGTCGACATCGACCGAGTCCCCGCGAGGGCTCCTCCACTGGCGTCCTCTGCACTGGCTGTCGATCCCGGCCGCCGCCACTCGCCGACCTTTTCCGCCGGCGTCCTCCGCGCTGTCGATCCCGGCCTCCTCCGCCGACGTCTTCGCGGCCAGAAGGCAGGTCGTGGACGCGCTGGCTCGGAAGGCCGCCGTCTACTGCTGCAGTCCTCCCTGTAGTGCCTGTAGTGGCGCACGGCTGGGTGCCACAGATAGCCAAAAACCGTGCACCACAGGTAGCGTTTTCTGTACTAGTGGGTGGCTGGCGTGGCTAGCTGCTTTGGGGCAAGGAGCGGTGGCGGTGGCCATAACGTCCGCGGCGGCGTTGCTGCTGGGTTTTCCATGGTGAGTGCTCGGACCTTCAGTCCGATGTGGAGCAATTTTGGAGGCGATTGTGCTCAGAATGGACCACCAGCGGTGTTTCTTGGTGTTGTGGAATTCTCATGCCGAGGTGCTGGTGGTCAATCCTTGCGCACCAGCGGCGGCGCATAACTAATATGTTGTGCTATTTGAGATAAAAATATGATAAACTTTGATTGAATTATGTAAGCACAAATATTTCTACCACACTTGTTATTTTTGTATACGCCATATACAATTAGTTTTCTCTCTAAATATTTATTGGTGACATAGTATAATCTTATACTACACTCATCCTTTTTTCCTAATATTCTTTTTTTGTAACATGGTATACAAAAATCAAAATTTAGTGAGTGTGTAGGTGTCATGGTGCCCAATCATAACTTTTTCTACTGCCTTGCAGGCCTGCGCAACATTTCCGTACTAAATAACAACAAAGAAAATCAGCTGCATTTGTGTATATACATCATGATCGTGTCTATCCCTTGTATTACATGTTAGATATAAAGCATTTGTTTTGAACCTTTCTCTTATATAATGTACTTGTCAAACTAGTCTAACATAAACCATTTGTTTTTGGCCATGGCCTAAAAGTTGCATTCCATTACCTTCGGCTCCATACTAGCGCATATGTCATCTCACAACAGCACAACAGTGTATAGAGGCATAGGTAACACAAGGAAGTTATTGAATAACATAGGGTGAGACTTATGCGTACCTCTTGCCTGCAAGGAATTTTTGCAGCTGTTTGATTAGCTGCCATTCATCCAGTGTTAATGCATCTTTGTACAACTCCATACTAAGTTCAAAGAGAATGTCCCTGAGAACTTTCTTTGCGCCTTGATTCTGACCAACTGGAACAAAACCTATACACTGGTATGTACTCTTAAGCTTGTCATACAATGCCTTTGCAAGGGTGGTCTTGCCCAATCCTCCAAACCCAACAATGGAGACTATCTTGAGATGTTTTTGGGACGGGTCAACACCCTCGGATAACACCTCCATTAGCTCCTTAATTGGCTCATCAGTCCCAACAAGATCAGAGACCTTGTTGTATAGAGCCGAGAGACGAGGGTCAACTGTAGTTGATCCAAGATTAGCAACAATGTCGTTTATCTTGTACCTCTCGTACCTTTCTTTGATCTTCATAACTTGGCTCTCAATGTCTTTGATGTCACCGGCTATTTCGTGGCGCGCGTTGAATTTGGCGAATTTACTGCGTGCCTTCTTCAACAAGTTCTTGATAGTGGTTTTGGATGGCTCACCACCTTGGACGCGCGTCACGAAGGAGTCGAGGCTGTCCTCGATTGCATAGGACAACTCCCTGACCTCATTAGCCCAAATCTTGACCTGCGGATCAAGTTGATCCAGCGGCACGCTGGATATCTTCACAAGGGCCCCTTGCATGCTCTCAAGCTCGGCCTTGAGATCTCCAATCCCCTTCTTCACACTCTCCTTCAGGCTGTACTCCTCTAGGAGCAGCTCTCCAAGTTTGGGGAGGAGAGAGCTCATCGCCCCCGTGGCGAACTCCATGCTCGACTCTCACCTCTTTCACTTGCTAGCTTGGTGGTTTTCTTCTTCTTTCTCTACCCCTGACTTCCTATCTTCTTTTAGAAAGATTATTGCTAGATGCTGCTGGGTTGATGTGGCTTGTATGTATATAGAGAGTACTAGCCAGTTAGGTGGGCTTGGGAGCATCTTTCAACGATCGGAGTGCTAGGGACGTAGCTCCTACTACTAGATAAGTAGATTACTTCATTTTATATTTTCCCCTTCACTAGATTAACTCGTGTGTGAAACCGCGCACGAATGCAAACGCGTAGTTAGTTATACTTAACCGTGTACAATATATCGCACATGCTCTAAAAATTAAAATTGTATGTGAGCTTCTGACCCGCGGACACCGTTCAGAGGCTCGCACATGGCTATAATTGCGAAACAAATGCGATAGAGCATAACACACACGGAAGGTTGCTCGCGTGTGCGATCGCAGGGTCTTAAATTGCCCGATCTGTATTAGTGCACGACAACTCACAAGAAAATTATCCTATATACATGTCACACAGCTAGTAGAGTACATAGGGAAGACTCCAAACTAACTAAATAGGGTACATATGAAAGCATATGAATGCAACGGTAGTATGTCGGTTAAGCTACGACAAGCAGGTTAGACGTCCATTAATATTATTTTGCTGATAAAATAGCCGTAACAAGCGATTTTTTTTAAGAAACGTGTGTCACACACGAGTAGAAGGTGCATGCACACACAACATGGATAAAACACAAACAAGAAAAGAGGAATTGTTGAGAGAATAGAAAATGAGTGAATTAAGCTGTAAGGGTTAGTGAGCAGAAAAAACAAGCTAGGAGCGTCTTTCAGGTCTCAACATCGAGAGCTCAATTGGCTCCAGCCACTTGCTCATGTGGAGGAATATATATATTGACTAGTCTCTGAAATAGATGGACCGACCTTGATGGAATTGTCTTGGACCTAAGTGAACAAGACACATATATCAATCTACTTCCAAAACAAACATATGACTAAATTATCAGTTTTTCTATTGACCACACAAAATGGCTTCCTCATACCGAATAATCGTGCAGCAGCGATAAGGCTAAATTACTCCATAGAAAGAAACACGTCGGTATCTGTCGGCATGCTATGACAATTCAACGTGCTCCATGCGCCACACGATAAGATACAAACTACATGTTGATAAGCCCTAAGAAGGTTTCCGTGCCAACTAGGAAGGAACGATGTATATACATGGAGAACGACGGGAGGAGACTTGGAGTCAAGCACACAAAATTCACATCTGCGTCACACGACCCATTCAATGGGAGGAAGCCTGGAGGGTGTTGCATGTTACCAGAGGTAGCTAACCTTGGTATTTTCGAGATGGAGTGAGTACTTGTTAAGCTACATCAAGAGGGCTATACGTCCATTATTATTAATAAAATAGCCATAACAAGAGGAGTATTTTCGACAAAAGGTCGAACAGAAGGTGCAGAGAACATGCATGTGGAATTAAAAACACAGAAGACGAAAAGTGGAATTGTTCGTAAAAAGAAAATGAATGAATTAAACTGCAAGGTTAGTTAGCAGAGAAACAAGCTAGGAGCGTCTTTCAGGTCTCAACGTCGAGGGCTCAATTGGCTCCAGCCACTTGGTCATGTGGGGGAATCTATATCGAGCCCTGCAAAAACGTACCTGTCGCTTGCTTGGAAGATGATCCGACACTACCAGGAAACTGCCTTTCTATACAAAGGCATTTTGTGGCTCACCAGAACATGCGTGTGCCACAAAAAAGATTATGTGGCACACCATACTACGTGCGCCACAGAATGTGTGCACATTTTGTGGCGCACGCAGCTCAAATGCGCCACTGAAAGTGCACATTCTGTGGCGCACGCTTGGAGATGCGCCACAGAAATCTATGGGCCCCACCACCAATCACTGGATTTCAAATTCTGCGGTCATTTCTGTGGCGCATGCGCACAGATGCGCCACAGAATTCATGCTTTCTGTGGCGCACGGTGGTCCATGCGCCACAGAATGCGCCACAGAAATATGTGACTTAGCCGTTTTAATTCTTCCCTTTCTTCTTGCTCTCTTCCTCTCACTAACCGCACACAGAGACGCACACAGACGCACACTCGCCGTCGCCGCCCACTCGCCGTCGCCTCGAGCCTGCTGCCGACCTCGGGCCGCCGCCAACGCCCCCGCCTCGGCCTCGCCCAACCCGCCCGCCCCCGCCTCGGCCTCGAGCCTTGGTTCGAACCCACGCCGACCTCGAACCCGCCGTCCGCCGCCGCCCTCGAACCCGCGACCTCTCATGCGCCGCCGCCCTCGACACCACCTCCCTCAGACCCTCTCCATCCCCTCCCCGATCGAGGTGCTGCTCCTCTTCCATCCCTCTCTCTCCCCTCCACACCTGCACATAAGGTGTTTGGTGAAATGCTAGGTTAGTGGCAGTAGATTGTTAGACAAATTGAGTAGCAGCAGTAGCAGTAGAAGGAGTAGCAGTAGATTGTTAGTTGCTTGCTTAGTGCTAGGTTAGTTAAGTTTCTAGGATATTGCTAGGTTAGTGTTAGGTTAGTTTAGTTGTTAGTTGTTCGTTGCCCGGTTAGTTGCTAAAACGTGACAAGGGAACAACTAGGAGGGTTAGGTATGGTTTGGTAACATCGGGAACATCGGGAACATCGGAAAAATCGGGAACATCGGGAACATCGGGAAAATCGGGAACATCGGGAACATCGGGAAAATCGGGAACATCGGGACCATCGAGAACATCGGGAACATCGGGAAAATCGGGAACATCGGGAAAATCGGAAACATCGGGAACATCGGGAACATCGGGAAAATCGGGAACATCGGGAACATCGGGAAAATCGGGAACATCAGGAAAATCGGGAACATCAGGAAAATCGGGAAAATCGGGAGCATCGGGAAAATCGGGAACATCGGGAAACATTTAATTTTATGCAGCTTTTTATGTAATATGACTTGTATGACTCGGATCGTTTTCTTGTTTCTGCTTCAAGTTCATGATCCTTTTCTTTTTTTTTGGTTGTACAGGTGCAGAGGTTCTTGTGTGTGCTTCAAGTTCAAGAAGACGTCCTTCAAGTTCCTCCAGAGAATCATGCTGACCAACCAGGATAAGAACAACCTTCTTCTGCCTTTCTTTTCCGAGTAAGTACACATCCGGTCGCCGCCGTCATATCTTATGCTTTCTTATAGATTTCTTCCGTTGTTGATCCTTTCCAACATTTCGTTTCAATTGTGTTGAGCAGGGACAAGTACTGCATACTCATCGTCCTAAGCCCGAGGTGGTCCATTGCCACTTATTTCGACTCGGGGAGTCTTGAAGACTAACCAGAATAAAGGGTGTTCTCGATGAGACTCTCGAGGGCTATGTCCAAATGGGAGGCCACTTCCACAAAGATAAGAATGGGGAACATTTCACGAAGGACAACAAACACAGTTTCCGGCATGGGACCGGGTTCCATTGCATCAAGCATGCGCCTGGCAGCGTGAAGGATGCCTTCTACGTCCTCCATCACATTAAAGGGTTTGTCCGGGATGCAGAGCAAACGAGGTGGCCATCGAGTCTCCAAGAATGGACCAAACTTAGTGGGGAAATCACCGACGCTGACCTTAGAGAAGACTTCCATCGCATCCAGATGCAGTTATCGCAAATCATCGTGGAAGATGTCATGACAGAAGGGGGGGTCCTTACACAACGCCAGAGGTAGGATGTATTATAAAAGAAAGTCTTGCCTCACTCGATAGAAGTGCTTCTTTATTTTATTTATTATAGACTTATCCACTTAATTAGATGAATAAATCATACTCTATTTATATTATTAACCAAATATATATCCCAATCCATCTCCAGGGTTGTCTAAGTGGGAGATCGAAGAACGCCTAGACAGGCAAAATGACATGAGGACGTGGATGACGAAAGACTGCTATAAACCGTTCCCGGAGCCGATCAACAAGAAGGCTCAATCCTACCAGTGGATCTAGACGTGTTCTCCATCATCGCCGATGTACTCGATTTGATCCTAGTGTAGGCGGTGAACACTTCATTTGTAACGTGTGAAACGATGAAGTTTTGTATCAACATTTGTGTAAAAATTCCGCACTTGTCAACTCTACATGTATGTTATCTCGGGATATAAGTAATGTGATGACATAGTAATGTGTTTTTTTTCATATACCTGTCAAAATATATTATTTTTTCTGTTATATCTGTATAAATACTGTAATATACATGTACTCCTGTAATATAGCTGTATTTGTACAGCGGGCAGCAGTAAATTCCAAATACCTGTACAGAAATTCTGTGGCGCATGGTTTTTTGTTCTGTGGCGCACCCCCTGAGGATGCGCCACTAAACACGTTTCTGTGGCCCATGGATCAGCGTGCGCCACAGAATGTTGGGATTTCTGTGGCGCACTAGGGGGTGCGCCACAGAATTCACATTTTTGTGGCGACAATTCTGTGGCGCACCCACCATGCGCCACAGAAAGTCATTTTTGGTGTGCCACAGAAAGGCTTTTCCTTGGTAGTGCGAAAGAAAAGAAAGTTCAAACTTTCTAGTATGTATATGAGGAGTGAGGATTTGGTGCACACGGGCACCAGTGCTCCTGGAATTGAAGTAGTTCAAAATTTGTACTTTCGAGTTTCAAAAAATTTCTCCCGTGGATACGTATACATACATTATATATTTTTGCAAAAGTTTCGGTGAAAAGGCTTTCTATTTTGGGCTATAGAAAAAAAAACAAATTTGTGGGCATAGAAAACTCCTTTTTTGGGCGAAAATTTGTCTTTTTTCTGCGGCCCAAAATACAACGTATTTTCGTACGAAACTTGCAGCGTCCATTGTGGATGTGTATAAGTAGTTGTATATTTTTTCACTGATTTTTTGGAGACCCAAAAATACGATTTTGAAAAGCGAGATCACTGGTGCCCATGTGCAAGAAACAGTTTCCGGTATATGAGGATAGAATGACAACTTCGTTTGAGGCTCTCGTGCACTGGTTCGAAAATAATGCATGCAATGTCTCAGTTCTCATTACTGCCAACCTTACTTTGCTTTAGTCCTAATGCTGACTGCTGTAATAAAAGCGTAAAAAGGGTGCAGTAAGATGTCTCCAAGGGTATAAACTTAGGTTTATTATAAGCTGGAAAACAAGCAATTTAAAAGTAGTTTGTTTTTTGAAGAAATAACCGGACGTACTTATTCCTTACAAAAAAATGTCCGTGAGTAACAACCTTAGGCGGACGGTGAAATAATAGGTAGAAATTCTTGGAAAACATAATAAGCCGCAAAGCTGGTGAATAACAAGCTATAGGGTGCAATTACAAGGGGAAAAAACCTAGCTATAGCATCGTGAGCACACAAAATCTGACTTGTCCATACGGGATAATCTGACTAGTCACTGAAATAGATGGATCGATATTGATGGAATTGGCTTGGACCCATTGAACAAGACACATATATAAATCTAGTTCCGAAGCAAATATATGACTAAATTATCAGCTTTTCTATTGACCACACAAAATGGCTTGCTCATACCCAATAATCGTGCAGCAGCAATAAGGCTAAATTACTCCATAGAAAGAAACGCGTCGTTATCTGTTGGCATGCTCTGACAATTCAATGTGCTCCGTGCGCCACACAATAAGATACAAACTACATGTCGATAAGCCTAAGAAGGTTTCCGTGCCAACTAGGATTCTAGGAAGTAACGATGTATATATATACATGGAGAACGATGGGAGGAGACTTGGAGTCAAGAACACAAAATTCACATTTGCGTCACATGACCCATTCAATGGGCGATTAATCTGTTTACAATGCGCTATGGTGCCCAGCTGAAATCGACGACACAGGATTACGCATGGGCGCCATAACGCAGGGACGAAGCTTGGAAGGTGTTGCATGTTACGAGAGGTAGCTAACCTTGGTTGTATGCACAATACCTTTGACACGCTTTCTACTCTACCGGAGTTAGCCGGCCACTGCAGATAGTTCTTTCGATTCACCCTATGAATCTCATCTTGTCCACAAGAAAATCGAATGTTGGCGTTGGTGAAAGAGGAGATGTCCGTTAGATGATGACGCTTATATTGCTAACAGGTAACAGCTAATAAACGAAGAATCTACAAGATAATTATGATGAAACTGACGTGTTAAAAGTAACAACGGAAGAGGAAAGAGGAAAAAAAAGTGAGCAGTTTGCATATGTGTCTTTTGCTGTCTTTTTTGTTTTGAAATTCTCTTTTTGTTTTTTTAAAGAAGAGTATTTTGTTTGAAAGAAAAAAAATGCTTTCCACAGTTGATAGGCCTCACCGAATGCTAGTTAGGATGCGAGAACTTGGTCGCTCTCATCCACCGCAGAAAGGCGCGGCGCCGCCGACCTGAGCAGACCGCCCCCCGCGGCAGCCACCGGCGCTTCTTCTTCCCCATCCTTCCGATTTGATATAGGTCCTTTCCGTTCCCTCACAATCTCTTGTGTTCTCCCGCAGGAAACCCTAGCTAGCTCTAGCTAGCTGGATTGTTCTCCCGAAACCCTACCATAACATTTGGCTTGGTGCGGCAGCGGGTGAACTCAGGGGCGGACCCAAGTAGAGCACAATGGGGGCCTTGGCCCCCACTCAAATTTGAAAACTTCAAAAGCTTTTGTTCATTTCTTGAAAGAAAAATACTTGAAATTCAAAAATTATATAGAAAATGCCCCCACTCTAAACTTTTGCCTCCACTTACAAAATCTTCTGGGTCCGCCCCTGGGTGAACTGGGGGAGCTCAGACCAAGGGGGGAGAGATAGACGATGGATGCTGCCCAGGAGGAGATTCGCCAACTGTAAGATCCAATGTCCTTCGATTCTCCCGCCATCCCCATTTTATTTCATTTCATTCCGTCCTTTTATGGCCGTTCGCAGCCATGTCTCCTCATCTCTTCCTATTCTCCCAGCATTTCGTTTCTTCCAGTTCATGTTGTGTGTTGGAACGACATTGGTAGAAGAAATTAGTCACTACAAGAAATATGTCAACTTGTGACCTTCTCATAGTGACCCTGAAAATATTGGTCACAGATCTATGACCATTTCGATTCAATTAGTCGCAAGCTGTTTGGGAGGGTCCAAACCCTCAAACGTAATGACCATTTTTGTCGAAAAGGTCACAGTTTTCTTAGGTGATATGGTCATAAGCAGACAACACTGGCCAAAACCCTATTTTTTAGACGATTAGGACCAATTTAAATTGGTCATAACCTTATAAATTATGGCTCATTGTATGAGTAGGCGCCACCTCATCAATTTGCCTACGTGTCATGCTTAGTTGTCTCGATTTCGCGTGTAATGCTTAGTTGTCATTTTCTGACGTGTCATGCACGTGGTTTGAACCATACCAGCTGATCAATAGGACACACCATATGTGACCCACCCGGCTGACACATGGGCTCAGCAGCCTGTGTGACCCGGTCCTGCTGACATGTGTGACCCACCGGGCTGACACATAGGACCCCGGTAACACATGACATCCATACAGCGGATATGAATAGTAATGTAAAAATGGGCAGAACGGAGAGTCGAACAAGCGCCCTCACCGATCTCCCTGCCACTCCTAACAAACAGGCCACTACCGCTTCAGTGTGCTGGTAGCGCACTGGTCCTATATTAATCTGTCGCTATTGCGTCCATGGGCTTGGGCTTTGGTGGGCGAGGCCCAGCTCTTTTGTCCCTTTTTTTTCTGCTGCGCTGCTTTGCTTCGCTGGCCCAGCCGGGTTCGGCTGTGTTGCTTTGCCGGGCTAGCTCGGCTTGGCTGTATCTTTTTTTTTGTACATTTCCTTTATTCTTTTCTGTTTTCTTTTATAACTTTTGATTTCGAACTTCAATTTCAACCAAATAAATTACAAAATTTTATTAAGATTTCCTCTATCATTATATACTATTAGGGACTGTTGTTAGTCAAAATAAAATACAAATACCCCTAAGATTATATATTGCTTATATCGGGTTTTGAAGAATTTGAAATAAAATTGTGGATTTATTCTTTTAAATTTAAATGCAACATAAAACAAGTGAAGGGTTTTAAAATTAGGCCATTATGAAACTAAAATATCCATGATACATGTATGTGCCCAAAATGGGCATATTTAAGCAAACTATACCGTGAATTTGGACAAAACATTCGTCATGTGGCCCTTAAGCCATGAATCTTCGTAGATGATAGCTCATTTCTGAGAACACTTTCTTAATAAAAATTGATGTATTCCAAGTTTATGATTTCAATGGATACTAGGACACATATAACGACACCACGCGAAGGTTTTCCATTTATTTGATTTTTTGAATTTCGTAGGACGATTTCAAGATACGGTCAAAACGGCGGACATGACTGTTCGTAGCTAGGGGTTGAATCTTGCAAAACTAATGTTGTGTCTCTGATGAAATAGGTACTTGTGTATCTAAAAATGATTTTTTCCAAAAATCTTGAGCAAACTACGAGGCACCTGTAGTTCAAATTTGACCCGATTCCTGCTGAATTGGCATAAACTTGTCTTTTTTACGAAAGGTGGTTGGAAATCATTTGGCTGCAAAAATTTAGTTTTTTCTACATTATATGTGGTCTAATATTTTTAGAATGTGGATTTCTCCAATTTTGCAACATATTTTTGTTAGGTGCTTCACAAAAAAAAAACCATTTTTCGCACTCGGAAATTGAAAAATGATTTTTTTCGTCAAAGGAAAATGAAAAGTTTCTTCGGCAACATTGTTCACGGTTCCACGATACATGTATGTGCCCAACATGGGCATATTTAAGCAAACTATACCATGAATGTGGACATAACATTCGTCATGTGGCATTAAAGTCATGAATCTTCGTAGATGATAGCTCATTTCTGAGAACACTTTCTTAAGAAAATTGCCGTATTCCAAGTTTATGATTTTTAATGGATAATAGGACACATATAATGACACCACGCGAAGATTTTCCATTTATTTGATTTTTTTTTAATTTCGTATGGCGGTTTCAAGATACGGTCAAAACGGCGGACATGACTGTTCGTAGCTAGGGGTTGAATATTGCAAAACTAATGTTGTGTGTCTGATGAAATAGGTACTTGTGTATCTAAAAATGATTTTTTAAAAAAAATTGAGCAAACTAAGAGGCACATGTAGTTCAAATTTGACCCGATTCCTGCTGAATCGGCGGAAACTAGTCTTTTTTACGAAAGGTGGTTGGAAACCGTTTGGCTGCAAAAATTTAGTTTTTTCTACATTATATGTGATCTACTATTTTTAGAATGTGGATTTCTCCAATTTTGCAACATATTTTTGGTAGGTGCTTCACAAAAAAAAACCATTTTTCGCACTCGGAAATTGATAAATGATTTTTTCGTGAAAGGAAAATGAAAAGTTTCTTCGACAACATTGTTCACGGTTCCACGATACACGTATGTGCCCAATATGGGCATATTTAATCAAACTATACCATGAATGTGGACATAACATTCGTCATGTGGCCTTAAAGCTATGAATCTTCGTAGATGATAACTCATTTATGAGAATACTTTCTTAAGAAAATTGCCGTATTCCAAGTTTATGATTTTTAATTGATACTAGGACACATATAATGACACCACGCGAAGGTTTTCCATTTATTTGATTTTTTTTGAATTTCGTCTGACGGTTTCAAGATACGGTCAAAACGGCGGACATGACTGTTCGTAGCTAGGTGTTGAATCTTGCAAAACTAATGTTGTGTCTCTGATGAAATAGGTACTTGTGTATCTAAAAATGATTTTTTCAAAAAAAATTGAGCAAACTACGAGGCACATGTAGTTCAAATTTGACCCGATTCCTCCTGAATCGGCGGAAACTTGTCTTTTTTTACGAAAGGTGGTTGGAAACCGTTTGGCTGCAAAAATTTAGTTTTTTCTACATTATATGTGGTCTACTATTTTTAGAATGTGGATTGCTCCAATTTTGCAACATATTTTTGGTAGGTGCTTCACAAAAAAAACCATTTTTCGCACTCGGAAATTGATAAATGATTTTTTCGTGAAAGGAAAATGAAAAGTTTCTTCGACAACATTGTTCATGGTTCCACGATACACGTATGTGCCCAATATGGGCATATTTAAGCAAACTATACTATGAATGTGGACATAACATTCGTCATGTGGACTTAAAGCCATGAATCATCTTAGATGATACCTCATATCTGAGAACACTTTCTTAAGAAAATTGCCGTATTCCAAGTTTATGATATTTAATGGATACTAGGACACATATAATGACACCACGCGAAGGTTTTCCATTTATTGATTTTTTTTGAATTCCGTATGACGGTTTCAAGATACGGTTAAAACGGCGGACATGCTATTCGTAGCTAGGGGTTGAATCTTGCAAAACTAATGTTATTTCTCTGATGAAATAGGTACTTGCGTATCTAAAAATGTTTTGTCAAAAAAATTTGAGCAAACTACGAGGCACATGTAGTTCAAATTTGACCCGATTCCTCCTGAATCGGCGGAAACTTGTCTTTTTTACGAAAGGTGGTTGGAAACCGTTTGACGCGCAACAATTTAGTTTTTTGTGCATTATATGTGGTTTACTATTTTTAGAAAATGCATTGCTCCAATTTTGCAACATATTTTTGGTAGGTGCTTCACAAAACCATCCATTTTACTTCTATTGGGCAAGACTGAACTATTAAATTGACACATAGTGTCATAGGCATGGTGGGTTCGAGAAGCACAGGTCCCACTGGCAGCCAGTCTAATGTTGAAAGGGTGATGTGAGAAAAAGTTTGCTTGCGTGGGGCCCGTCGGACCCTAACCCTATTTCCCCAAATCCACCCCTCACTCCTCTTCCCAGAAGGAAACTACTAGGCGTCCCCCGGGGATCTTTCCGTCCGATCCCCCGGGTCGCCAGCCGCCCGATGCGTGCACAGGTATCCGTCCGATCCGAATCGCGCAGAAGACTGGAGACAAAAGCTACCCGCACCGAAAAAGTCAAAGCACTTCCTCCAGCTCCAATCTTGGAACCCGACGGCGGGCTTAAGCATCGCGGCGCCACGCCCGACGGCAGGCTTGGAGCGCCGCCACCCGGGACCCGACAGCGACTTGGAGCATCGCGGTGCTGCGTCCGACGGCGGGCTTAGACCACCGAGGCGGCGAGGCGGCGTTGACGGAGGGCTTGCAGCACGGTGGCTGCACGGCGACGGCGCCAAAGTCGCTTCCAGCTCCGGCTTGCAATACCATGGCGACGCCCGACTCACGGCTTTGACCATGGAGACAGCAGTGCGGCACCGACGAACGGCTTGCAGCACCGCGATGGTGCCAGCGTTCTGCCTCCCCCGGTGTGCAAAAGAAGGACGGGTCGCGCCTCTGGTGTCGCTCCTCGCAGCAGCAGCATCCCGTGTTCGTAGCCCGCCGTCGCCTGTAGCACAGTAGCAGTAGCGCCATCATCGCACAGTGAGAGAGAGAGAAAAGAGACGAGTATACTAGAGAGGTCCAAGGGAGAAGATAACGTTTGATGTGGACCTCACATCCATGTGCATTTGCGCTTTGGTATCTGTCCAGCTCACGGTAGCAATTTTGTGCTATTCGTAGCAAAAATGATTATAGCAAATTCTAGCAAAACAACAACGTGATTTTAGCAAACAAAATCTACTAATAATGCAAATCCATAAAATTGTATGGTGCAAAAACAGAGATAGTTGAACCAAAACAATTTTTTGCATGATGCAAAACTAAAAATTATTGTAGCGCATTTTTTCTTTTCTTGGCGGCACCTCGACTCCACGCCGACACAGCGGCCCGCCGTCACCTGGCAGCACCTCGACTCCACGCCGGCAGCAGCGCCGATGTGCCCCGACTCAACAAATGGCTCGTTTTGTAATAAGAAATTTCTACTATTGTAGCAAATGTCTAATTTCAGATCCCACAAAATGTTTGTGTGGAGCAAAAGTTTCATTTGTAACAAAAATTTGTGCTATTTGTAGCAAATACGTATATGAAGAAAATCATGCTTCTACCATGCTGCTTTGCAGCATCATCACCGTCGTCGGTGATAGTACCGTCGTCTATGAAGCAAAACAAGACTCGTTTGTAATAAGAAATTTTTACTATAGTAGCAAATATCTAATTTCCTGTCAAATCCCACAAAATGTTTCTGCAGAGCAAAAGTTTCTTTTGTAGCAAAAATTTGTGCTATAGGTAGCACATGCTTATATGAAGAAAAAAATGCTTCTACCATGCTGTTTTGCAGCATCATTGCCGTCGCCGGTGATAGCACTGTCGTCGCTGCCCCGCGTCACCCGGCCTTGCATGTTGTAACACCGGAGAATTTGCTACAACAAATATGTGGATTTTGCATTCAAAGAGGGGAATTTTTGCTACAATTTTTTTTAAACATATGCATCACATTAAAATAAAATTACATTATTCGAAGGACAAAATTGCTACAATCATTATGTGGATTTGCGTCAAAGGAGAAATAAAATTGCTACAAACCTTACATAAATTTGCACACATATAGCAAGAAAAGAAAAGAAAAATGCTATTCTAGCACATAAATTGCTACAAAGCTTTTATGGAGCAAAAATGCGCGTCGTAGGTAACATTGTTGCGGCTCGTCGGTAGCATCCGCTCGTAACATTTCCGGATACCGTAGGTCGGCTCATCAGTAGCAACAGCTCGTATCCCCAATAGCATCACCACTCGTCGGTAGCAATGTCATGCGACGTCGGCTTGTCGGTAGCATCCGTTCGTAACATTGCTGGATTCCGTCGGTAGTATCATCGGCTCGTCAGTAGCACCAGTGCGCGCCATCGGCAGCATTGTCGCGTGCCGTCAATAGCAACGTCGCGCGTCGGTAGAATCGTCTACAGCAATGCTATGCACATATTGTAGCAATGCGGCGAGCCATCGGTAGCATTGTCGGCACATCGCTGCGTGTCGTCGGTAGCAACATTGCACACCCTTAGTAGCATCGTCGGTAGCAATGCCATGCGCCATCCGTAGCATCGCGGCTACTGTCGGTAGCAACGCGGCTTCTTAGGCAACACAAAGAAAATTGCTACAAACACTCAATAGATTTGCATCAAAAATGAAAAAAATTGCTACAAAGCATCCAAACATTTACACCAAATCATGGGAAAAAAAGAAAAAAAAGCTACAAATGGTCCGTGGATTTGCATAAAAAGAGAAAATATTGTGCTAGAAATGTTTGAAAAAATTGCACCACAAGAAGGAAAAATAAAAGACACAAAAAATCAGCAGCATCATCGAGGCGGCGGAGCTCGGTACAGGGGCACACGGCGGGAGGTCGGGCAGGAGGTCCACGGCGGGGCCCTAGGCCAGGGTGGCGGCGCGGGACCTGGCAAGTCGGCGGTGGCGCGGAGCCTCTTCGAGGGCGGCGGCTGGGCGGGACCTCGCATGTAGGCGGTGGCGCGGGCCTCATCGGAGCTAGGAGAAGAACTGGTCCTCATCGGAGCTAGGAGAGGAAGGGCGCGCGTGGTGGGATTGGGGGTCGGGATGGAACTGGTCCTCATACTCGCACTATCGTAGATGCTTTTACGGAGCAAAACGCGTGCCGTCGGTACCAACGTCGCGCGCTCCCAGTAGCATCGCCGACTCGTCGGTAGCAATGTCATGCATCGCCTATAGAATTGTCGAATCGTCGGTAGCAACCTCGCGAGACGTCGATAGCATCCGCTTGTAGTATTGCCTGATACCGCCGGTAGCATCTCGGCTCATCAGTAGCAACGACGCTCACCATCGGTAGCATCGTCGCGTGTTGTTGGTAGCAACACCACCCGCCAGTAGCATTGTCAGCTCATCGGTAGCAATGCCACGCGTCGTCAGTAGCAACGCCGCGAGTCGTCGGTAGCATTTCCGTCATGGATTAATTTTGCTACAAATATTATGTCAGTTTTGAAGAAGTTTGCTTCAAAAGAGAAAAAACCTGTTAAAAACCTTACAAAAATTTACACCAAATCAAAAAAAAAATTGCATCACATGAAGAAGAAACTGCTACAATACTTTTGTGTATTTGCATCAAAAGGGGTATTTTGTGTTACAAATCTTACAAGAATTTGCACCGCATTTAGAAAAAAAGAACTCTGCCGATGGAGTGCGAGGCGCTGGGAGATCAGCATGGCGGTCGGCAGCGAGGCGCATGACGAGCCGCGGGAGCTCGGCGTGGCGGTCCGGCGTCGTGGGCGACCATCTAGACCCAGTCCCGCACGAGGCGCACCCGCTGGCGCTCGATTTCACCGAGCCACCAGCCAGTGCCGGCCGCGGTGCGTGAGATCCTCGAGATCTACCCGGCGGCAGGGTCGTCGCTCCAGCGGCGCACAGAGTCGTCTGTGGCGTCGGCGTCGGGGTAGCCCTTCCGGATGGATCCGCCTAGTCGCTCTTGCTGCGCAGCTCCTCCGAGGGTTCGCGGGGGCGGCTGCGGGTCGTGTTCAGGAGCGGCGGCGGTGAGGTGTCGCCCATGGCCGGCCATGGCGAGGCATGGGGCACGTCCGTCAGTCGGTCGGTCGGCGGCAGAAGACGCTCGCGTGAGGAGAAATTGGGGAAGAGAGAGAAAAGTCAAACGAACGGTGCGTGGTGGGACCTTGCGTCGTTAACGTTACCCACCGAGGTGGACGCGTGGCGCACGCTCGATGCGGAGGACGCGCGCGAGGGATCCCCCGGATGATCACCAACCTTTTCCTTCCCAGAAACCCTCCGCCGCCACTTCTCCATCTCCCCCGCAGCGCCGCCTCTCCCTCATCTCCTCTCTCTCCATCTGCTTCGCCTCCGGCCGCACCACCTCTCCTCCGTCTACGTCGCCGCACTTCTCTCTCTTCACCGAACCCATCGACCTCTCCCTCCGCAGCCAAAACGTATCGACCACAGGCCGCTCAGCCTCGCCGGAGAGAGAGGCACCGCCGCCCAGCGACGACGGCGTCGCGGCTGTCTTGCTCGCCGGCGCGTGCGTGCGTGCTTCGACGCGCGGCGCTCCGTCGAGCTGGCCGGACCGTGGCGCGCTCGTGGCCTGCCTAGGGTTTGCGGTGGCGGCGGTACACGCCGGCCACGGGTCTCCGGCCACTAGGACGGCGACGGCGCCGACGCGAGCCTCGAAGGCCGTCGTTTACCTCCCGCCGCAGCTCGCGCAGACCGCGGCGATCCTCGAGGTACCAATCTCCAACCCGGCGGATCTTATTTCTCATTTTCTCCCGATCTGGTCTGAACTCGTCGTGTTCCCGTCAGATCCTCCACGGGCTCGTCGTGCTGGTGCGGTCGCCGGTGTTTGGCCACCTCTCCAGAGATCGTGTCCAGGTTCGTCATTACCTCGGGCATCCTCTGCAGCTTCCCTGAGGTGAGCTCGCTGGAATTCTGTATACATCGTTCCGTTGATGTTTGTCTGCGTGTACTACATAGCTTAGTATTTGTCTGCGTGTTTGGCCACGAATCCAGATATCGTGCGCTCGCCATCACTTAGTATTATTGCACTGTTTTCTTGCTGCTGTACGATGCTACCTATAGGGTATTGGTACTGTTGATCCCGACCATGAGCTTGAATCGTATAGTAGTAGAACTTCATCTGATTAGTTTCCATATTGGACATGCTTGAAAATATCCTGTTCTGTGCACTGTATATTGGTTGCTGAAAATATGCTCCATCCCCATGTTATACTAATTGCGTAGTTTTCACTTGCCACACAATTGTGTAGTTGCTGCTTGTCATTTCCTTCCGAGTGACTGACATTGTGCTCTAAAAGCAAATCAGTCCATTGAGTATAGATCTTTATGCTATTGTGTGTAGCAAATCGTAGAGCAGTGTATATTCTTGTTCAGTAGAGGTTAAGCCAGATTGGTTGGTAGGATTTGCTAGACCTCTTGCTTGCTGGGGATATATCAGAAGTAGAATGAACTGTTATTTTGGCCTTGATATTCTTGCTTACATTTAAACATGCTGGATATCAGAAGTAGAATGAACTGAATATGGTTACCCATTTTGGTATGTCTTGTCGCAGCAATATGTTACGTATATAGCAATGTCTTGTCGCACGCGAGTTGTTTGTTTGAATGTACAGACAATGTTTTATTGACTAATGCGTTGGTTGGTTAACTTTGTGATATTGTGTGTGCAGATCCTGATGTACCAGCTCTGCAGGGGCGTTGCTTTTGGCCACGGACGCGGCGTCCTTCACCATGACCTCAAGCCACACAACTTGCTCATGGACGGCAAGACCATGGCGCTCAATATCGCCGACCTTTGGCTTAGCTGTGCCTTCACGGTTCCTCTCAAGAAGTACACACACTGAGGTAGGGTTTGCTGGTTTCTAATAGCAGTCTCAGCACCTGAGTATTGATAGTTGTTTTTGCACGTTTGTCCATCCTGCATCTAGAAACATGTTATAGGGGCTATGTGTGAAGGAAGTAGGCCTCAAATATGTTGCGCAATGACATGTTTATTTTGTCATGTGCCAACTTAAATGCTCAACTTTGATCAACTAGAGCTATTACTGATTAGTGGCTTCTCTGCACAATGAGGTAGCCATTCAGTTATATGATCTAAGCAATTTACATGTTAATAATGAGTTTCTAGCTCTCTACAATGAAGCAGTTCCAGTAATTCCATCAGTTCTTCAAATACAACTACTAGAACTGTTGCATAAGGACTGCATAATGTAAATTCAATCTAGGTGATATACTAATGATCATCAATGAGTGATCCCGCATGTTTGGGGCATCTAGCGTCGACCAAGCTGTAACTCAATGGTGCGTCCTCTCTCTGTTTCCCTATATTCTCGAAGTCTTGGAAGTTCCAACTTTCTAATTGAGATGGTGTTGCATTGTCTATTAGCGGCATCTGTGATCTAGGATGGTTAATTGTAGTTATAATTGCCGTTCTTGTGATTTGTAATTGAATTAGTAAATGATCATGCCCCTGTTATGAATTATCGGTAGTTCAATGTTCACTATCCATTTCAATATTGTAACTATTTACAAGCCTGTGCCTGTTGCAGTTCAATTTTATACACATTTTGAGCCCTACATAATTGACAAATTCTTCACCTTGCACCTTTTGTCAAAGCAAATGTGTAATTTTATCCTAGCTATGTTTTTTCTCACTGTTCTGTTTTGTTGTTAGCAGGTAATACAAGTACGGTGTTCCCCTCTTCTACATGAGCTCCTGGCTGAAGAATTTCTTAGAAGATTGAAGCCCCAGTTAGCAAATAGTAGCTAGTAGACTAATAGTTTTTAATTTAGTGTTATTTTGGAAGAATTTCTTGTGTTTTCTCTGTTCTGTATGAACTATTTTGGACGAATTTCATGTGTTGTCTATGTTCTGAATGAAATATTTTGGACGAATTTCATGTGTTCTCTATTCTGTATGAAGTATTTGAAATATTCATTATGTATATGATCTGGAAAGACCAGTCGGACCCACTTCTGCAAATAATACGAAAAATTCCGAAATTCTGACGTGTGGGGCCATTGTGTGATCTGCTTGACATGTGGGACCAATCTGACTGGTGGGACCAGCCCCCAAATAAAATGGCCGAAATAGAAATATAATAGAATGTAAGAGGCCCTGCCCAGAAAATAAAAAGGCCAAATTGCTGGGCTCGGCCCATCTTGCTATCAAATTTTTTGAGGAAAAAAATATTGAACGGGCTGCATTACTGGGCCAGGCCCATTTAGAAGGCTAAACTTGACTGGGCTGATTCTTACTTACGACCATTTCATTTGGTCACAATTTTGCCACGTCATCTCTGCCACGTTAGATCTGATGTGGACTGGCCAGATTGATAGTGACCAAAACAATTGGTCATAAAATCTGTGACCTTTCATTTTGGTCATAGTCATCTATGACCAATCCCCAAAAAAGGTCACATTCTACCATTAGTGTCGCTCATCTTTTGACCAATTGTTTTTGGTCACAAAAAGGTCATAAATGACCGAATGTGACCATTTCTGTGACCAATATTGAGGGTCACAAGATAGCATATTTCTTGTAGTGAGTCACTTGCATTGCATATCTTTCCTTTTCAGGTTGGTCGATGCAGTTTTTGTGGATGGCAAGTCCAAGGTGCTAGAGGACGACAACCTCCTCATCGAGATCCTCCTCCGCCTCGGCTTCCCCACCACCCTCGTCCACGCCGCCCTTGTCTGCAAGCGTTGGTACCACCACGCCTCCGACCGCGGGTTCCTCAAAAGTTTTCGCAAGCGCCACCCGCCCCACCCCACCTCCTTGGCTTCTACATCCAAGAATGGCGGTCTCACACTGTTCCGCGTTTCGTGCTGCACTATGGGAAACAGGCCAGACGCCGACGGCCCCCTGCCGTCGGGGAAAGGCTGAAAACCGTCGGCGTAGGGGTAGGCCGACGGTGGCCGTCGGCGTATCCCCCTGTCGGCGTAGAAAAGCCGTCGGCCAATGAATTGGCAGAATTTTGTTGAAATTTTTTTTTCAAAAATTTTTCCCAATTTTTTTTGAATTGTTTAACCACTTAATCGCACTAGAGACACATTTATCTCTAAGCATTCTTAATTCCAATCTTAATTACTCGCTTCTACTAACACTTTCCCACGGGTCACCCATCCTCAGACTACCCTAGCCCTAGCACGCTTAACTTCTTAGTTCCTTCCTTATGAGCTACCTGGAAACAACAGATGCTTTACTGACAATAGTATCCTATCAATCCTATTAACCCATGGATTATGATGTCACACACCTTTATTTTATGAATCCAAATAATTATTTAAATAAAAAGAAATGAATCATTAATAATTATCTTGAATTAAAATATTCTTGAATTCAAATAATAATTAACTTATTTGCCTTTTTCCATTTAATATTGAATAATTCATATCTACAAATCTGTAAATCAAAATTTGACAAATAATGTCTAAATCGATTAGAAAAATGAGAGAAATCCAAATATGACATCCATATCATCCATAACCCAACTCTTGACAAGTTTCTCTCCGGCTTGTCCAATCGGGGACTATCACGCTATAAGTGCATGTAAACTCCCTAGAGAGAAGTGGATGCCGGTGAAGCAGGTCACGCCCCGGAGTGCAATCTTTGCCATCCAAAACCCATAGCACACTTTTACACGCATGGTATGGCACCCACTAGCTTGTGGTGGGAACCCGACGCTCCGGAGCCCCACTCCGGTGAAATCCTAGCCCCGTTGGAGAAAAACCAGACTTATACGAATATAGCCGGTACCGGCGTCAAAATGGGGTAGCAAAGTGTACCTAGTTGCTTGGTTATGGATTATGATGTCACACACCTTTATTTTATGAATCCAAATAATTATTTAAATAAAAAGAAATGTATCATTAATAATAATTTTGAACTAAAATATTATTGAATTCAAATAATAATTAACTTATTTGCCTTTTTCCATTTAATATTGAATAATTCATATCTACAAATCCGTAAATCGAAATTTGACAAATAATGTCTAAATCGATTAGAAAAATGAGAGAAATCCAAATATGACATCCATATCATCCATAACCCAACTCTTGACAAGTTTCCCTCCGGCTTGTCCAATCGGGGACTATCACGCTATAAGTGCATGTAAACTCCCTAGAGAAAAGTGGATGCCGGTGAAGCAGGTCACACCCCGGAGTGCAATCTTTGCCATCCAGAACCCATAACACACTTTTACACACATGGTATGGCACCCACTAGCTTGTGGTGGGAACCCGACGCCAAGGAGCCCCACTCCGGTGAAACCCTAGCCCCGTTGGAGAAAAATCAGACTTATACGAATACAACCGGTACTGGCGTCAAAATGGGTAGCAAAGTGTACCTAGTTTCTTGGTTGTGTTAGGCTAGGCCCTAGGAATTCACAAGACAAAGGTATAACCTAAGTCTTCGCAAGTTTCCCTCCGGCTTGTCCAATTCGGGACTTTCATGCTATAAGTCATGAAACTCCCTAGAGATAAGTGGATGCCTGTGAAGCAGGTCACACCCCGGAGTGCAATCTTTGCCATCCAAAACCCATAGCACACTTTTACACACATGTTATGGCACCCACTAGCTTGTGGTGGGAACCCGACGCTCTGGAGCCCCACTCCGGTGAAATCCTAGCCCTGTTGGAGAAAAACCAGACTTATACGAATACAGCCGGTACCGGCATCAAAATGGGGTAGCAAAGTGTACCTAGTTGCTTGGTTGTGTTAGGGTGGACCCAAGGAAGTCCCAAAACAATGGTATGACCGAACTCTTAACAAGATTTCCTCATGTTTGTCCGATCTGGGACTTTCAGGCTATAAGTCATGAAACTCCTTAGAGAGAAGTGGATGCCGGTGAAGCAGGTCACAACCTGGAGTGCAATCTTTGCCATCCAAAACCCATTACACACTTGTACACACATGGTATGGCACCCCCTAGCTTGTGGTGGGATCTCGACGCTCCGGAGCCCCTCTCCGGTGAAAACTTAGCCCCACTAGAGAAAAACCAGACTTATACGACTAAAGCTAGTACCGGCGTCAAAATGGGGTAGAAAAGTGTAACTAGTTTCTTGGTTGTGTTAGGCTAGGCCCTAGGAAGTCACAAGACAAAGGTATAACCCAACTCTTGACAAGATTCCCTCATTTTTGTCCGATCTGGGACTTTCAGGCTATAAGTCATGAAACTCCCTAGAGAGAAGTGGATGCCGGTGAAGCAGGTCACATCCCGGACTGCAATCTTTGCCATCAAAAACCCGTAGCACACTTGTACACACATGGTATGGCACCCCCTAGCTTGTGGTGGGATCCCGACATTCCGGAGCCCCTCTCCGGTGAAACCCTAGCCCACTAGAGAAAAACCAGACTTATACGACTAAAGCCGGTACCGACGTCAAAATGGGGTAGCAAAGTGTAACTAGTTGCTTGGTTGTGTTAGGCTAGGCCCTAGGAAGTCACAAGACAAAGGTATAACCCAACTCTTGACAAGATTTCCTCATGTTTGTCCGATCTGGGACTTTCAGGCTATAAGTCATGAAACTCCCTAGAGAGAAGTGGATGCCGGTGAAGCAGGTCACACCCCGGAGTGCAATCTTTGCCATCCAAAACCCATAACACACTTGTACACACATGGTATGGCACCCCATAGCTTGTGGTGGGATCCTGACGCTCCGGAAACCTCTCCGGTGAAAACCTAGCCCCGCTGGAGAAAAACCAGTCTTATACGACTACAGCCGGTACCGGCGTCCCAAAACAAAGTTATACCCCAACTCTTCACAAGATTCCCTCCAATTCGACCGAAGTGGGAGTTTCCGGCTGTTTGTCCAGAAACTCACTAGAGAGAAACTGATGACGGTGAAGCCGCTAACATCCCGGAGTGGAATCTTAGACATCTACAACCCAAAACACACTTGTACCCACTTTGTATGGCACCACCTAACTTTTGGTTGGATTCCGACGCTCCGGAGCCCCTCTTCGGCGAAACCCTAGTTTGAACATGGAATTTTTGTCCTTGCTCATGGAATTTTTTTTGAAGAATATAGTTTGAACAATGTGTATGATGATGTAGATCTACTTCTCCTCTTCGAAACGAGCTAAAGAATATCGAAATCCGAGGTCCAATACAAAAGTTATGCTCAAAACGGTGAGTAAGTAAAAAAAAACAAAGCTAGGCCGACGGCATGCCGTCGGCGTAGCTAAAAAAAAAGAAGATCTAGGCTGGCCTGGTCGGGGTCTACGCCGACGGCCCCAACATTTGGCCGTCGGCGTAGGTCCTGGCCGTCGACGTCTTCAGTCTTTCCCGTAGTGCTGATGCTACCTCAGCCCCTAGAGCTCGCCGCCGTTGTTCGCCACATGGCCGGATACAGCTTTGGCCCCTACGAGGACACACTATCAATCAGGGACTGCCAGAACGGCGACATCTTAACCACATTTCGCAAAGGAAGGGAGTCCACATATGGACTGCACTGCCCGCTGTGTCCAGAGGGAGGCATGTCCATCCTCCCACAACTCCCAACTGCTCAGGAGCCCTTGCGGAATATTTCGGGTGCAGTACTCTCCAAAGAGGAAGGCGACGGTTTGTCCTACCTGTATATGTTGGCGGAGTGGACTACGGGGGCAAGAAATTTCAAGATGAGCTTATATGTGTTGCAAGATGACTCATGGTGCCTGCGTACCATGGCCACAAACCAGATCCTTCAACCGCTGGCGACACCAAAAGTTGTGCTAGTCAGCGACAAAGTCTATATGATTGCCGCCAGTGACTATATTGTGGTGTTTGATTTTACTGCCTCAAGTTCATCCAGAATTCCACTCCCACAAGAAGTGAAATTTCACTATTTTAGCACCACCTTGTCACGGACTGATGATGCTTCAGGTGTATATCTCACCCATGTCAATGAGTTTCAACTTTGCATCTGGCTCCTCAAGGGGGACACTTGGTTGCTACTCCATGTTTGATTTTCCAGTCATGCTAGATATTTTTCTTCCATGGCTGAGGAAGCATCTTCATATTTATGGACGATCAGACAACGTTAAGCTCCAAAATGCGTCGTACCTTATCTAGTACATCACTTTTTAACTTCGTGAATTTCTTGGCCTATATTGCTATAAACGATAGGCAAATAAACGATGAATGAAACCAAGATCAACACAAGGGCACATGAGATTTAATTTCATGAATTTCTTGGCCTATTGTTACCATCCCCAATGTGAGACGGGATGCTTTCTGTATTTCAGGTGCACTGGCTCCATTAACTCTGTGGTTTGAGGTTTTTCTTCCCAAAACTTCTGTTTCCCTGCCCATCGGTCGACAATTTTGGTAGTTAAAAAAATTGCAAAACGAAATCATGACGGATTTTTTGTCTATGACGCAACAAAGTATGAAGTTCTGACCAACACTACTAAATAAAGTACCACCAACTTCTCATCTCGATCCTTACCGTGCTCTGTGAAGAACTAGTCCATGGCTGAAGGAATTTTGGAAACAACAAAACATCACCGGCGCCAAGCAGCTCACCGTGCAGCTCGCCGGCGAGCCCGACTAGCTCAGGATCAACAATTTGCCCACCAGTGCCCGCTGTGTGCATGCGCCTGAATTGGGGCTAGAAGGTTTACCCTGCCAGTCTATGCGTCGGAACACGAATGCTTTGCTGTGATCATGGAAGGCACAGGTTCCATGCAAAAAAAGTAATAAAGAAGGCAGGTTGTTTAGCATGGTTTGCAGACAATATATAAGCAGAAAACAAGTTGTTTCTAATCAGTATGCTTGCAAGCTATTGTTCCTCTGTTTAATTACTACTCCCTCCGTTTCAATTTAATTGACTTGCTATGCACCATATGTGGATGTATCTAGCCATGTAACATGTCTAGATACATTCACATGTGGTGCATAGCAAGTCAATTAAATTGAAACGGAGGGAGTAGGATACACCAGTAAATTCAGTCCTAGTACTGGCTGGTGCTTAGAAGTTGGTTAATAATAGAACATATCTTGGTATGAAGAAAGGTTCTTGACGTACTTATAAGAACACATCACTTTTGCCCATCAAGCGACAAGTAGATATGTTAAATCCATCTATAGAAGATTCGATGTCATAGTTTACCCTTATTTTCCGTCTGTCTCCCATTCCTAGAGGTTCCGAATGGTTCTCCCTTGTAGAAAAACAAATGCTCAGGTAGAAAGGTGTGAGGGAAATCTATTCAGCATGAGCAAGAGGGGATCTCGGGGAGTGAATGGAGCTAATTACACAACACTATGTATATATCCTCAGTTCTCGCACACGCAGATGGAAACTCCATCTATAGGCTGGTCCCACCGGTCATCCTCAGCAAAGATCAGTTCAACCTGATGCATGCAACAACTCCTTTTCTCATTATTTATGTTAGACGATCCGCACTACACGAGCCCCGTGAGGCCCAGCCTCGACAGCACCAAACTATCCGCCCACGAACATGCGCCAAACAGTCACGAAGCCACCATCGTCGTCTCACCAAAGTACTCATCACGAGGTCTACACGACGAAGGTGAGGAGATAAACTATTTTCGTCATTTTTTATGTTGGATGATGCCATTACTTCTCCATGGTCCGGTACACCACAGGTGCTCCATTTACTTTGTTTTGTGGTTCATCAACCATCGTACCATTTGCTATCATTGTGAAATATATGGTACTCGTAGTTGGTATATGATAGTTTTTCTAGTCCATTTTATTCTTCGAGGACCTCAAAACATATAGTCATATTCCATTATACAAACTCACACACGAAGGTTGGCCATAATTCCGTGAGGATTAGATAACGGAAAGCAGTCCTGAGACATGAGTGAGCGGGCGATTGGAGCCGCCGCCGCTGACGCTGCCGCCCAACGACGTCTCGCCGGAGCGGACAACTTGTACGCCGGCGGGAGACTCGGGTGGTTCGGATGGCTCGCGGTTCTCATATAGATGTGAAGCTCCACTTGAGTTCTTAAGTTTGAGGTTGTTAGTAGTTGAATTTTACTTAAGACGGTGTTGTATTATGGAATAAGTTCCTATGGACATGGTACTCCTATCATGTTCCACTTGAGTTCAACATGAGTTTTTCTTGAAGCATGATATTGGCGGACATATTAAAGTTATGAATCTTATAATTTACAACGGCAGGAAGAGGCGAGAGCTGCATTTCCTTAGAAACAGCTATGATTGTGTTTACTATAATTAGGATGCGATTAACTGAGCCCTGTGTACTACGATGCATGACTGTTTGCCACCGATCTTGATTCACCCAAAAAGAGTCCGCGTCCCTGCTTGTATGTTATACTAGCAAAGTGCCCGTGCGTTGCAACGGGACTGAAATAAAATTAATCTGGCAACACAAAGTCCAAAAACAGAATATAACGCCACCCAAGCATCTTACGTTTAACTTGGTTCCTATTTTATATCATTTGAGATATGCTACAATTTTTCTTCAGATTTTGTTCATTTACTTGTTCCACTATACTACAATCCTCTCGAAAGAATGAAAATGACCACTTACAATCCAATCTTTGTTTGTAACATTTTTATCTTGAAGGTACGAAACATCATACACATGCAAACAATTATGAATTTAATCTTCTGAAAATATAGTAACAATTGGGCTCACATGGAAATTATCCAGGTTTCATTTTGAGTATGAAATCCGAGGGAGGTTTGTATTGCAGTATTACTACATGCTGAAATTATATCATGTTCACACATGAAAAGTACACAGACTCTCCTACCGTAGCATATAGTCCGATACACCCTTGTCTTTTTTTTTCAAGGACACACAACGATTGTTGTGGTCTTCACATTAAGAATGGAATAGAAGTTTTACAGTGATGATTACATACGGCTCAGCCGTCCGCTCTCTCTCCCGTCTACGGACTACTCCTCCCGTCTATCTGCTCTTTTCCTTGCTTCCTCCCACAGCGCGAGCTCCTCACACACCCTTCTTACTAAGCTGTCCAAATTTGTCTCCTTATTTTCAAAAACTCTCTGGTTTCTTTCTAACCAGATTCTTCTCAAGCCGGCAATCAGAATTGCTGCAGTTTTCTTTTGTTGTTTCCCCTTGAGTTGCGTGAGTATGGTAAGCCACCAATCTTTCACAGATGACTGCCCATTTGGTGTAATATCTCGGTGATGTATTTTTTGGCAAAGTCTGAACCAGAAAGTCTTCGTGAATGAGCAACCTGTCATGAGGTGGTCAAGAGTTTCAGGTTCTTGATCGCAGAGGGTGTACAGACTGCCGGTCCTTGCAGGCCTCTTTTGGTGAGACGATCCGCTGTCCAGCACCTATTTCGCATCACTAACCAACAGAAAATTTTCTCCTTCAAAGGTGCTCTGCTTCTCCAGAGTGCTGTTGCGTAATCAGCTTCTATTAGGCCATGAAATCTTGCACGATATGCTGAAGCTGCAGTGTAAACTCCAGTTGCGGTCAGCCTTCAACTGAAACTATCTTCTTCATTAGTTAATGGGTTGCATTCACGAATGGTACACCAAAGATTCATGAACTGAACGATCGCAGCAAGTGATAGGTTCCCGCGGATATCTTGTACCCATCTCCCATTAAGCAAAGCCTCCGCCACTGTTCTCCTCTTGGCACCTCTTGCTGTAGCGAATTTGACAAGATCAGGTGCAAGGTCGCTGGGGCTGCATCTATTGAGCCATCTGTCTGACCAGAAGAGAATTTTGTCTCCTTTTCCCAGAGAGCAGCATAGTGCCGCTTGGAAAAGGCTCTCCGCTTCCGGCGAAAGCTTGAATTTCAAACCAGTCCAAGCCCGGAGTTCACCAACGCGCTCAAACCACCGCCAACGCATACGCAGGGCATCATTCAAGAATCTGATATTATGAACACCGAGACCCCCAAACTTTGTAGGCATGCAGACTTGATTCCAGGCTACTCTGCTGCTGCCTCCATTTGCTTTAGCTGAGCCTTGTCTTGGCCTACCAATAATGTTTTCTCCTTGCTCATAATGATCGGGTCATGCCACTCCAAGCTCATCTGGTTACCTGATTTCATTCAGTAGCATCCGTCATCCAGAGTACGACACGACCATCAGGTCCAACCTCAAATGCTTCCACACAGCTATCCAATTCCTGCCTCAAACAATAAATCGTCGGACAGACTCCAGAATTCTGGACAGACGATGTTGCACAGCCTAGGACGATGCTAACTCCATAATTTCGTCAATTAAAAGCAATAATTTGCTCCATCTCAGATAGACTACGCGCAAATTATATCTGTAGACTATACGTTCCCCTTCAATCTGCCATGAGTAGAGGGTGCTGGATTCGCATTCCTATGCGCAAATGCATGAAACACTTCTCCCAGCAGGTCGCATTTCAGGGAAGTTTGCATCCAAGTAGACCCCAAAACTTTGATGCAAACTTTTCTGAAATTTGAGCAGAGACACCAAATGGATCAATCCCTTGCTCCGAAACAGAGCGCATGAGCCGTGCAAGGAGGTCCAGGCTGCGGTTGCCCTCGTCGTCGTCCTTGCTCTCCACCTCGTATCCATCCTCCTCGCTGCCTTCCCAGCAGGAAGCGGATCCAGATAGTTTTCTGACCCAGGAACGGGCGCCCGGGACGACCACGGCGTTGGGGTGACCGGCAGCGCGGAGGAGATGAATCGGAGGCAACGGGCAAAGCGAGGCAGGGGCAGGTCACGGGGCGCGGGAGAGAAGGGGTGCTTGGCGCCGTCGGCGTCGAGGCCTAGGGAATTTTCTTGGATGTGGCGAGGACGGCCGCTGCAGGCCGGTTTTTTAGGGCATCTCACCGCCGGCGAGGTGGCTCCATCGCTCCTCCTCTGTTCTGTTCGAGGGGATAAGGGGCAGTACTGCGGGTTAGTTTGCTAGAAATTGGAGGGCTAAAATACAAAACTGTCACGACGTACGTACGTACGTACGGTCGTTTACCAAGAATATATAGTAGAGATAGAGATACCGTGTTCAATATTTATCCTACATGCGACATTCTGCCTACAACAGATGGATAGCGTTGCATCCATGATTCAGGAAGGATTGAATACCAGCCTGGGTAAATGAGATCATACCAGGGACACGTGTGTAAGAAAACTGCTGGTCAGTAGTAATTATTTAGGATACTAGGAAAGAAATATGAAATACATATGCAGTAGAGTGAACCGAAAAATCTTCCTTGGTTTTTGAAGCTAAACTTGGTAAATAGAAGCACAAAAGCGGCTATTCACTTGTTGTTAAAACCCAGACTAGGACACATACACCCCTGTAAAACCAAGGCTTGATTTTCTGGTGATCTCAAGACTTGAAAAGTGGTCGTTCACCTATGTATCGTTTCCTGCTAGTCCATGGATCATGAATTGATGCTGACATTTGTCTCGAAATTCGGATATTTCTGTTTCAAACATTTGGGTTATCATAATTAAGTTTTCGATAGTCCATATCCATCATGCTATTTGGGCCACTTTGTAGAACAAAATCAAAATCTACGTTGTAATCAAGATGGAACTCACTGGTAAACAGGACGTGTTTGGTTCGGCCATTTCACACGGTGGTAACGGGACGTCTGAATAAGAAAAAGGAATCGGTTTACTCCGCATTACCTCTGTAAACCGATTCCTTTACCGTTTACATTACCGTTAGATGAAACAAACCACGTCCTAAACAGTAACAATAGAAGAGAGAAAGAAAATAAATAAAAATAAAAGTGAGTTCGCTTTGCAGATGTGCTGGGCTGTATTGGGCCGGACTGGGATGGCCCTTCATTATCTGGCTGGCATTAGCTCAGCAGCTCGGATCGACATCATTCCCAGAAGAAAGCAGCGGCGGCGGCGGCGACCTGATCCCGTCCGCGGCAGACGCTCCTTCTTTCCTCCTCTCCGGGCTTGGTTGAGGTCAGCTCTTCTCCTTCCCGTTCTCTTCCACGTCTTCGCATTTCATTCGCCGCGGGAAACCCTAGCTTGCTAGCTAGCTAGATGGGATTTTCGCCCTAAATCCTAATTGCTGTGGCAGCTTTCAGCGGGAGGAGCTCATATCAGGGGTGAGATAGATGATGGCTGCTTCCCAGGAGGAGATTACCCCAACGTAAGATCCAATCTCCTCCGATTCTACCCGCATTTCATTTCGTCCACTTTGTTCCTGCTGGATGCTGCTAAAGTCAATTTCCGTACTCATACTACTTAGCTGAGCAGCTCGCCTGAAAAGCTGCATTCTATGGCACGCAATTGCGATTCCATATTACAACTTGTCACCTCCCTATATGATATGCTATGTACATATGGCAGTACGTTTTGTGTTAAGTCAAAGTTTCTAAAGTTTGACCAACTTTAGATTAGAAATATCACTAGCATGATACTAAATAAACATAATATGCATTGACGCCTGCTTGCCATTTTTTTCCAGGTTGCTGGTTGATACCAAGGAGGCACAATGTGCGGATGGCAGGACAGAGGCAGCCGTCTCCAAGGTGCTAGAGGACGACAACCTCCTCATCGAGATCCTCCTATGCCTCGGCTTTCCCACCACCCTCGTCCGTGCCGCCCTGGTCTGCAAGCGCTGGTACCACCACGCCTCTGACCGCGGGTTCCTGAAAAAATTCCATAAGCGCCACCCGCCCCGGCTCCTTGGCTTCTACACCGAAGACTGGTCGGAGCAGGACAGTACTCCGCGTTTCGTGCCCATGCTACCTCAGCCCCTAGAGCTCGCCGCCGTTGTCCGCCGCATGGCCGGATACAGCTTCGGCCCCTACGATGATGACTCACTATTAATCAGGGAGTGCCGGAACGGCCACATCTTAGCCACATGCTTCAAAGGAAGGGAGTTCACATATGGACTGCACCGCCCGCTGCGTCCCGAGGGAAGCATGTCCATCCTCCCACAACTCCCAGCTGCCCCGGATCCCTTGCAGAGAATTTTGGGCGCAGTACTCTCAAAGAGGAAGGCGACGGTTTCTCCTACCTGTATATGTTGGCGGAGTGGACTACGGGGGCAATGAATTTCAAGATGAGCTTATATGTGTTGCAAGATGACTCATGGTGCCTGCATACCATGGCCACAGACCAGATCCTTCAACCGCTGGCGACACCAAAAGTTGTGCTGGTCAGCGACAAAATCTATTTAATTGGTGCCTTTACTGACGACATTGTTGTGTTTGATTTTACGGCCTCGAGTTTATCCAGAATCCCAATCCCACCAGAAGTGAAATACCACTATTATAGCACCACCTTGTCGCGGACTGATGATGCTTCAGGTGTATATCTCACCCATGTCAATGAGTTTCAACTTTGCATCTGGCTCCACAAGGGGGACAATTGGTTGCTGGTCCATACCATATGTTTGCATGAGATGTGTGCTAAGTTGAGGATGCTAGATCAAACGCTCAAGGATGAGCGTCAATTTCCCGATTTATGCCACGTGGGGGATAATGCTCAGTTTGTTTCTTGAAAATGTGTGGGTGCACACTCTATCTGGATGTCACGAGCAAGACACTGCACAAAGTGCACGACACCGACGAAGAGCATCAACACTACAGTTCTATCAATCCTTTTATGATGACTTGGCCACCCATATTCCCCGCACTCAAGGATGATCCTGCAAGGTTTGTCTCTTGGCCTTTTAGATGATCTGCATATTATCACTAAGCCATCAACCCTGGAATTTGAGATTCTATTTTTTAATATAATCATAGTGTATTTTTCTACTGCCTATCTTGAACTGTGAATCTTAAGCTTTGTATGTGACTGCTTCTTATGAAACGATGTATGTCATTGTTAATACTCTGGTTTTTGCTGAGTGTATCGCACACAAGTGGGTCGGAGATTTTAGGCGGCCGGGCATACTTGACTTTATACATGATATATGAGTCCGATGTACCACCTTGTAAATTTTCGTCCAAGCTAACAGTGGATAATTTGTGTTTGTGTGACGGGCATTTCTCCTTGCATTATCATTTTTTTTTTGCTGAAATACGAACTAAAAATGGAAGCATGTTGCCCTGCGATTGAGGGCATTTAATCTACACTGGCTATAGCTTTTGAAAAATAATCCACTAATTCTAGACCAAATTCATTCTTTTAATTTCTGATGCACTAACATTTGAGCGACTATCGTTGTAATAGCTACTTCTCATGTTAGTCAATTTGATTTTCTGATGCATAAGGTGGAAAAGATAATGAAATATTCTAATACTGCATTACATCAACCTTGGTCCTTCCTCTGTTTTCTTGAAGCAGGAATGACATGTGAAGAAGAATATCAAGAAGGTTTGGATACTCAGCGACAAGGGCGTCGTCAAAGAAAACCAGTGAACTGCATTTCCTTAATAGCAGCTCTATCCTTGTTTGTTATAACTTGTAGTGGATTAGTTAGGATTCTATGTAAATGGATCAGGTAGTCCTGTCCATATGGTACCATGACCATCTTTGACCAAGATATTGGTTTCGGGAAGAAGACTCCTGTATGCATGCTTAGTAGCTATGTCGTCTAACCTTCTTGTGTTCTGGCAGTCTTTTGGTTCCAATGCTTGCTGCACTTGTTAATTGTGGTACTTGCAGAATTGGTCATGTTCCCTTGTTAATAATATTCTGTGCTGTTTTCTTTCTGTATGTAAATCACAAAAGTTCATTGCAGTTCGTTTGTACTTGACCAATCAGTACGTAACAGGGATGTTTAAATTATTTCCCGGCGTTGTTCTGCGACGATCCACCGCTTCTGCTCTGAAGAAGGTGCAGGCCCTCTTCGACAAGCTGTCTCCCTATCATCTTCTATCAAGGAGCAACCAACAAGCTTTGTCTTTTGCTTGCTCCTTCTGCTGATCATCTCTATGTTTATTGGCAGGTTGGAGAATGAACCTTGCATGACAGTGCGATGGGCAGGTACTGCGGGTATTAGATCCCCTGTGAGTGGATGCAGGACACCGATCTTGTCTGTCAGGTAAATTCAGTCCTCCAGCACATGACAGACACCTGGACATACAGATAAGATGTATGAGGCATCAATGCACTGTCATGCTAGTGGATCGTCGTGCGAAGCTTGGGTAAGTTACTGATTTGGGGGGCACTGAGAATGTTGTTGGCCAGTGAGTAAGTTAGTGATTTAGGGATACATAAATTTGTTTAACCGGAGGTACTTTCAACTTATAGCACTTGCCCATCTTTGGACAGTGATTTGTTTAAGTGGGCTACCGAGTGTATTTTTTTTAAAAAAACTCATGTATTGTTGGAACATTTGCATTCCCTTTAATTACTAGTAGTGCAGCTACAGTGCTCTGTTTTATGATGATTGCGCTGACCCTTGTTCTGGTTTAGCTCGGAACAGAAATGCCATGTAAAGAAGGACATCAGGAACCTCTTTGTTAGCGACAAGGGCGCCTGCCATCAAGAAGACTAAGCGTGATCTGTTCGTAACCTCTTTGTCGTTGGAAGCAGAAACCATCCTAAGATGGATACTGCCCAGAACCATTTTCCTGAGCTATTTGTTTTCTGCTATGGGTGAACCGTGAACCATCACATCTGCATTACATTCTGTGTTGGATATATCCCAATCGTTTTGTTTGTGAGATGTTTGACAAGCAAAACTTCTAATCTAATCCGGGCATTTCTGCTGTCTTGTTAGTCTTCACTCCCATCTTTGTACAATCTTTATACGATGGATTTAGATAGAAAAATTTCATCAAACATGCCAGCTGCTTGATGATGAGAAGCAAGAATTTCGTTGTAGGATTGCAAGGCAAAGAAAATCATTGTAGCAAATCCTTCTTTTACTCGGATTGTACTGTAGTACTGTTCTTTATCTAGGGAAGTATAAAGGTGATGCTCATAACCATTTCGACAGTGCGACTCCATAGCTAGTTTTATATGTGTGGAATTTGTTTTACCAATACACATCATTAAAGTTACAATTAGAAATTCAGAAATTAAAACTATTGGGCCTTAATTTTCTGGATCGGGCTGGGCTCTCACTTTACCCAGCTCGACTCAGCTCACACGGCAGCTTTGCTCCAAGCGCGACCGGAAGAACGGAGCGGTAGTGCCGGCGATCTGAGCCCGTTCCCGGCAGCGGCAGAAGCTTCCCCTTCCCGTCGTCTCCACTGATTCGAGGTGAGCGCTTCTCCATTCCATCCTCTGCTGATTTCTTCGCATTTCATCCCCTGCGGGAAACCCTAGCTAGCTGAGTTCTGTGCCTAAAACCTACCTGACATTTGCTGCTACTTTCCTTGCTGTGGCAGCGGGAGCACGCATAAGGTCGACGATGGAGATTCCCCACCCGTAAGATCCAATTCCTTCATACCTTTCAGCTCTCCCCCACAATTTTTTCCTAAATTGTTCTGCAACTGACAGTCAGTTGGATGTCGGGTCACATTCCTTATGTGGTATAAGTGGGAGTAGTATTCCGAAAGCCAAAAAAATTGCGCAATTCCGAAAGCTTGATCATGGATCGGTTGATGGACCGCATTGATGTACTTTTGTATTTGTCCCAGGGTCCGTCCCGAGAAGAAACTACATTTGGATGGCGAGGCACAGGCTGTGGCGGTGACCAAGGTTCTCGACGATGACAACCTACTCAGGGAGATCATCGTCCGCGTCGGCTTCCCCACCACCCTTGTCCGTGCAGCCCTCGTCTGCAAGCGATGGCTTGAGCACGCCTCGGACCGCCAGTTCTTAAGCCGGTTCCGCGAGCTCCACCCGCCCCGCCTACTTGGCTACTACATCACCAAGAAGGGGTCGCTCTCGCCAGAGGAGATTGCTCCACGCTTTGTCCCGATGCTGCCTCAGCCCCCAGAGCTCGCCGCCGTCATCCGCCTCTTAGAGAGCTATCGCTTTGGCACCCACGAGATCATGCAATGCCAGAACAGCAGCATCTTCACCAAGTGTCGTCAAGGAACCACATGGACATGTGGAGTGCATCACATTATGTGCTCAGAAAGGCGTGCAAATCATCCCACCAATTCCGCCTGCCCAGGACCACAATCTCAAAAGGTTTAGTGCAATCATCCTTAAAGAAGAAGGTAGCAGCTTTTCCTACTTCTATCTGTCAAGGGAGGAGTCTACTGAGGCATGGGATTCCATGGTGCGTGTATATCTGTTGCAAGATGGACTCTTGCACATGCGTGCCTCAGCCACATGCCCCTATGGTCTGCGTAGTTTCTCAGAAGCTGTGATTGGCGACAATAAAATCTATATGCCGGCCGCCAGTGGTGATAGCATTATTGTCTTTGATTTGACGGACTTAAGCTTCTACAAAATTCAGCTCCCACAAGGAGTGAAGTATCACTCTTCTAAGATCATGCTGTCTTGGGCTGATGATGCTTCTAATACACATCTAGTCCATGTTAAGCAGTTTCAGATTTACATCTGGCTCCACAAGGGGGACACCTGGTTGCTACCATTTGTTTGCATGAGATGCTTGCTACTTTGGGGATCTTAGATCACACGCTTGAGAATAAAGGTACTGCTAATGTGCAAATAACACAAATGGGAAACAATTGTCAGTTTGTATTCCTGCGGATGGGTCAATGGATATTTTGCTTGGATATTAAGTGCAAGACACTATGTAAAGTGTATCAGTACAGAGCAAATGATCGATTGGCTGCTTCTATCCATCCTTTCATGATGATATGGCCTCCTACATTCCCTGGCATCAAGGACGACCCTGTCAGGTTTGCCTTTTGATGGTTACATTCACTGCCCTGTTGAATATTCTGAGTTCATCATATACATGCGGGTATGCTTGAGCTTATGCAAGATCTGTGATTGAGATACATCATAGTGTCTAGTCCAGGCTAACAGTGTGTATTTTGAGTTTGTATGGAATTTCGCCTTCTATGATCAGAGTTTAAAGGGGGGCAGCCCCGGTGCAGTAGCTCCCGCTTGCGCAGGGTCCGGGGAAGGGTCCGACCAGTTTGGGTCTTTAGTACGCAGCCTTTCCCTGCATTTCTGCAAGAGGCTGTTTCCAGGACTTGAACCCGTGACCTCATGGTCACAAGGCAGCAGCTTTTACCGCTGCGCCAAGGCTCCCCTTCTCTATGATCAGTGTTTATTTTACTTAAATACAAAATATAAAATGGAAATACGTATGTCTCAGCTCAAGGTTTTTATCTGTAGTGCTGCAGTTTTTTTTTAAATGATAATTATATTGCTGGACTAAATTCGTTGTTCGATTCTGAGCATGTGTAACATTTGACTATCGTTGTATTAGTCAGTTGCTTTGCCAGTCCGTTGCTTCCAGGTGCAGCACTATATTAGTCAGTTGCTTTGATATTTTGTTGCTTGAAGTGGCAACAACATATCCTGATCCTTCCTCTGTTTTGTCTGAAACAGAAATGCCATGTGAAGATGAAGAAGGCTATTGGATGGTGAGCGACAAGGGTGCCATCAGGGAAGTGCAGAGAGCTGCATTTACTTAGTAATAGTTCTAAGCTATGTTTACTAGAATTTGTATGGGATTATTAAGATGCTATGTAAGCATGTACTTCTATGATTCGATGATGCATAGGTCCCTATAGTAGCATGACGCTTTGTGACCGATCTTTATTGAAGAGTCCCTCTATAATCAGCTCGCATCACAGTCTTGTGTTGCCACTTCTTTTTAATTGTTTGTCAGGTAGATTCACACTATTGCAGAATCGGGGATTGCATGGTGGTTCTTTTGCTTGAATAGCCTGAATGCATCGGCAAGTTGCTGCATTGATGAAGGAAACTGAAGGTGGAGTTATATATTTTTAAGAATACCAGGGAAAATTGTAATATGTCCATCTAGCAGTAGAGTGGATCGGAACTGCGAGTTGGATTCAGTTAGATACTGCTTGATTTTGTAAGCTGACAGTGGTAAACAGAAGTTGTAAGATGGAAGGTTTGTGGTGCAGAAGTTAAGAAAATATGCGCTGGTGGTTTGAAGTGATTCATTGGCTGGAACACATGGCCTTTTTTAACTGGGCTATTTCTATGAAATTGCAGTTTAGGCCTCGGGAACCATTGGATTTCTTGTTAATTTCTTGCATCTAAAATCAACCTAGGATTTGTCCCCGTGCGTACTAAGGAGGAGCACACATGCTTTGAGATAGTCCAATGGTATGCTTCACTGATGGTTACAAAATACACTGATATTCTTTTGTCATTTGAGATGGCTGACAACCCTGAGAACAAGGACATTTTATTTGAGAATCAAAAAAATAAAATATGTTCAGGTAGCATGTGTTGTCTTCCTCGCTTGTTCTCTTTCTGCTATTATATGTTGGCACGCTGGAAAGGCTGAGGCTAAGTTGAAAGAGAAACACAAGGTTGGTAGAGCTTTTGTGTCATTTTCTTGCCCAAGTTTTGTTCAGTTGAGAGGCATAACAAACCAAGACCTTATCAATTGTAAACTAATCTTATACCCTCCCAGAATTTTCTTGTCCAAGTTTTGTTTAGTTGAGAGGCATAACAAACCAAGACCTAATGACTTGTTAAGGCTACAAAATGTTGTTTTGTGCATCATCCATTATGCTTTTTTTATAGCTACATAGTGGTGTTAGCTGCATGATTTATCTTTTAGGTTATTTTGATAATACTAGTTAAGTGACATCTGAGAATCCTCACCGTAAGATCATTTAAAATAACTTGTATATTTATTTCTCTTGGGTCTTTTGAACAATACTGGTGAAGCAACATTTGAGAATGCTTGCTGCTAGATGATTTGAAATCAGTTTGTAACAAGGTGTTTACATACGGTCATAGTAGGGACCTTTACATGTGGGTTTGGGTTATTTTTTGGTATGCTTGTGTTGGCAGCAGACAACGTGCTTCCTGAACTTGTTCTATCCCTTATATGGTCTCATAATGCTTGTCTGGTGTTTTTACATGGACCTCTTATTTTGTTGTATCACTGTTTTCTTAACCAGCAGTGTGACCTACAAGTTGTGCCTACAATGTACTCCTAGTCTTGTTATCAAATTATCATGCTGGCCGTTGTCTTGTTTTGAAATATTATTACCAGCCCAACAATCATGGAATTTTGGCTTTGTATTTCTTAATTTTCTACTACCTACCTTTGCACTCTGAACCTGAAGCTATGTATGGGATTGTTAATACTAGTTTTTTCTTTCAGAATGTTGCCTAGTGGATCGTATACTTATTTTTTGAAAGCAAGTTGATCGTAGATTTTATCCGCGGCTGCTTTAGCTTATCCATGATTTGTGAGTCGGACACATCATGGTGACCGTTAACTGCTGTAGTTTTCTGAAAAAAAGAAGAGAAAGGCTTTATCGCTGGTCCCAATTCGTTATTTTGATTTCGGAGCACACATATCGATTGACTGCTTTTGTACTAGCCACTTGTTAGTCCATTTTATATTTTGGTGCTTATTGTTGCAAGGCAGATATATTCTGATCCTCAGTTATCTTGAACCTGATCTTTCCTCTGTTTTGCTCTGAAACAGCAAGCTTTACGATGATGGTCAGTGACGATTTGGATGTCATCAGGAAAGAGCAGAGAGCCGCATTTCCTAAGTAGCAGCAGTTCTAATTGTGTCCACTATGACTTGTACTGTATTGAATGATGACATGACTAGCGATGTGTATGTCCGGCACCTTTGGTCTCTGTTTCGTGAGCAAGCCTTGTCTGTTCACGGTTCCTGAGTTGGCTTCAGCTAGCGATGTGTATGTCCCAGAGGCTGAAACGTTGCCTTGAGCCTTGAAGGTCCAAGAATGCAGTTTTGCTGGTTCAGTAAGGAGCTGATACTGATGATGTGCTAGACTGGAATTAAGAATAGACAAGTTTAATATATTAATTGAAGACCCAAGTGAAAATACTGAAGAAAAAAGTAGGTAGATACATTAGTAAATTTTATAACTTGCTCGGCGTGTTCTCAAGACTTGCGTAGGCCATGCTGGTGATACTGCAATGTCCCAGGTATTATCCATCCTAGCTTGTAGGTGTTGTGGATCTGAAGCTGAATGAACAGAAAGGATGCAGAGTCCCAAGTGTTGTCAATCGTTCCATGCAGGGCAAGGTGAACTGGCATTGAAGATTCTTCAGACTCCAGTTTCAGAAGAGGAAAGCATGAAGAGGGGCATTGCTAGCTGTTGTATCTAGTCTACTCAACGTCACCACTAGGAAACAAAATCCATGTAACTCGCATAATTAGACCTGTAACATGATTAATCAAGTAAAATCATACCTTCAGAGAGAAAGTGGCCAGGACAGACAAGTCTACATTTGGACTCTGTACATGAATGATCAAGAAAATGACAGAATTGTTTTGAGAAAAACTCGGACAACATATAGGATGGATAATAATTGACGGAAATTATTCAAGAATGCTTGATTTCTACCAGTATGAGTATCCATTCTAACCTATGCCAAGATTCATTGGCTTGAACATGGGGCCTTTGACAGAACTCGTAGTTATTCTATCATCTAAAAGGATGAACACATGTTTTCTTAGAATAGCATAAGTGTTACCTTTGAATTGCATAGACGGAGTTCCCTCCCAGTCCCTACGCTACCAAAAAAAGAGAAAACGAAAAGAAGAAATACAGAAAACACACCTTAAAAAGACAAGGATGTCAGTTTTTTTTTTCTTTTCCATTTTTTGTTTTTTGTATTTCTCAAATATTTAAGAGAAACAGGGTACACACATAACAATTATTTCTTCCACTAAGTGTTTTTATTGCTAAACATAAATATTTTCTAAGAGAAAACTACTGTAACAACACAAGACAAATAAACTTTTTTGTTTTATGACTGTTTAGTTCTTAAGAAAAGATCGACCGTAATGCCAAAGAAAATAAAAATTTCTTCTCTTATGTGTTTTGTGTTTTTATCGTTTTGTATTAAAAACATTCTATCTAAAAAATAAACAGTTTTAATTGCGAGTTTGATTTTTTATATTCCTTGTCTTATTTTCCAGTGAATGACAAGTTCATTACATTATGTACCAGATCCATCTGTGACATTATACCTGGCCATGGGCAGCCCGGCCCGGATGGTCCGACTCAACCTGAAAATCTCAGGCCAGACCAGGCGCAGCCTGAATTTGAGCTCGTCGGACGGGTTTAGCCAGGTTGCAAAAATGTGTTTTTGGTTTCGGCAAGATTTATTGGCCCGACAGTCTGAGCCAGACTGGACTCGGGCCTAAGCTTTAGGGCCAGGCTTTGGCCATGTATTACTGCCGTTATGTAACTGGAGCTGGTGTTCCCTATTTGTTTTGTTTGTGACAAGCTTGGAAGACCTCTAATATAATCTATGCATTAATTGTTGTCTAGTTAGGGTATGGATGAGCCATACTCCATTTCTGCACCAACCATCTAATGGTTTTAGATGGCAACGTTTTCGCCCGCCGTGGTAGCTACTCGGTTGTCATGATCAATGTTGTAACTATTCAGTACAGGCGGCGGCGAGACGCTCCAACGCCATTATGGCGCAAGCGTCGATGACATGTCGCGCAAAATTCTGGGGGAAGCACACGTTGACAGAGAAGCGGAGCGAGGCTCATACGGCAAGGAGCCAAGGGCATGGGCGGCGGATGGCCAGTGGCAACCGTAGAGGCCTAGGAAAAGGGACTATGAGAGGTGCGGGTTTCGCAGGAGAAACCCTCCACGTGTCCTCACCAAGACGATTTGGACCGCGTAGAGAGTTCCTGGACCAGCTCGTCTCAGATTGTTAGTGTACCAAAATGCATCAACCATACAAGTTCGTGTACCCCCCATGATGTTTTTACCACTAGAGTAAAACCCAAACGACAACTAGATGGCACAATAAGAAATTTAATTAACTAAACTAGTGGTAGAATCCAGAGTTTGATATCAAGATTATCAAACTGAATCAACACATCCTCGTCGTTACTATCATTCCCATCTCTTCCCCTCGGATTAACAGAACCCTCATCATCTATATCAAGATTATCTTCGTCATCGTGTGCTTCAAAATCTTGAGATAGAAAATCGTGGTTGGCAACATTTATGTATTGTAAAAAGTGTCATCATCCACTCTACAATGTAATGCTAAAACATGATTAGCAATATTTTTTTTTAGCGTGATTAGCAATAGATTAATACGGAATTGGCAACATTTATCACGAAAAAGGAGTAGCTTCCTAAGAGCATCTCCAATGAATCTTGTACTAAAACATGTCTAGATACATATGTTTGGTAATGAGCAAGTGTGACTTATATTTTGATACGGAGGGAGTAGGATTTAACCGACTTTTACACGTTGAAAAGTGGTCTCCAATAGCCCTTCATATATTTTTTGTAAATATACATCACGAAGGGGTAGTGCCCTAAAACGCGAAACGCCGTGCCACCCACAGAATTTAAAGAGCCTAAAGGGGCGTGCGCGACTCCAACCGCCAAACGGAAGCTTCCACACCGCCCCCTTGCCTCCCGCTGACTCGTCACTTCACGCCGGCCGTCAAAGAGGAGGCGGATTTGCGCCTCCACGGCCTGCCATCGCCGTCGGGGAGGCGAAGAAGAAGGCCTCCGTCGGTCGTGGACATGGACGAGGCGCCGGGATGACTATGCGGAATGCGGCCGGCCAAAAACCGCCGCACTCGAAGAAGGCGATTGCAGCAGAAGCGGCAGCTGCTCCACCTCCTGTTGTTGCGGCCACTACTCCACAGCCGCCTAAGGCTACCCCCACGCCGCCGCAGTCGAAGAAGGCGATCGCAGCGGCACCGGGGATGTAATTTCTTTTGTTCATGTTAAAATTTTAAGGTTTATTTATTAGATAGAATGTTAAAAAATCAAACTCGCAATTAAAACTGTTTATTTATTAGATAGAATGTTTTTAATACAAAACGATAAAACACAAAACACATAAGAGAAGAAATTTTTATTTTCTTTGGCATTACGGTCGATCTTTTCTTAAGAACTAAACAGTCATAAAACAAAAAAGTTTATTTGTCTTGTGTTGTTACAGTAGTTTTCTCTTAGAAAATATTTTATGTTTAGCAATAAAAACACTTAGTGGAAGAAATAATTGTTATGTGTGTACCCTGTTTCTCTTAAATATTTGAGAAATACAAAAAACAAAAAATGGAAAAGAAAAAAAAACTGACATCCTTGTCTTTTTAAGGTGTGTTTTCTGTATTTCTTCTTTTCGTTTTCTCTTTTTTTGGTAGCGTAGGGACTGGGAGGGAACTCCGTCTATGCAATTCAAAGGTATCACTTATGCTATTCTAAGAAAACATGTGTTCATCCTTTTAGACAGTGGCGGATCTAGTATCAGATTAGTGGGGGTGCCAAGCTTACTATTGGGTTTGTGGAGTTCACATTTAGCCAAGAAAATGTATAGGATTAGTCTAAATACTACTAAGTAATTGAAAATTTGTATTTTGGAGGGGGTGCCATGGGTGGGGGTGCCATGGCACCCATGGCACCCCCACTGGATACGCCCCTGCTTTTAGATGATAGAATAACTACGGGTTCTGTCAAAGGCCCCATGTTCAAGCCAATGAATCTTGGCATAGGTTAGAATGGATACTCATACTGGTAGAAATCAAGCATTCTTGAATAATTTCCGTCAATTATTATCCATCCTATATGTTGTCCGAGTTTTTCTCAAAACAATTCTGTCATTTTCTTGATCATTCATGTACAGAGTCCAAATGTAGACTTGTCTGTCCTGGCCACTTTCTCTCTGAAGGTATGATTTTACTTGATTAATCATGTTACAGGTCTAATTATGCGAGTTACATGGATTTTGTTTCCTAGTGGTGACGTTGAGTAGACTAGATACAACAGCTAGCAATGCCCCTCTTCATGCTTTCCTCTTCTGAAACTGGAGTCTGAAGAATCTTCAATGCCAGTTCACCTTGCCCTGCATGGAACGATTGACAACACTTGGGACTCTGCATCCTTTCTGTTCATTCAGCTTCAGATCCACAACACCTACAAGCTAGGATGGATAATACCTGGGACATTGCAGTATCACCAGCATGGCCTACGCAAGTCTTGAGAACACGCCGAGCAAGTTATAAAATTTACTAATGTATCTACCTACTTTTTTTCTTCAGTATTTTCACTTGGGTCTTCAATTAATATATTAAACTTGTCTATTCTTAATTCCAGTCTAGCACATCATTAGTATCAGCTCCTTACTGAACCAGCAAAACTGCATTCTTGGACCTTCAAGGCTCAAGGCAACGTTTCAGCCTCTGGGACATACACATCGCTAGCTGAAGTCAACTCAGGAACCGTGAACAGACAAGGCTTGCTCACGAAACAGAGACCAAAGGTGCCGGACATACGCATCGCTAGTCATGTCATCATTCAATACAGTACAAGTCATAGTGGGCACAATTAGAACTGCTGCTACTTAGGAAATGCGGCTCTCTGCTCTTTCCTGATGACATCCAAATCGTCACTGACCATCATCGTAAAGCTTGCTGTTTCAGAGCAAAACAGAGGAAAGATCAGGTTCAAGATAACTGAGGATCAGAATATATCTGCCTTGCAACAATAAGCACCAAAATATAAAATGGACTAACAAGTGGCTAGTACAAAAGCAGTCAATCGATATGTGTGCTCCGAAATCAAAATAACGAATTGGGACCAGCGATAAAGCCTTTCTCTTTTTTTTTTCAGAAAACTACAGCAGTTAACGGTCACCATGATGTGTCCGACTCACAAATCATGGATAAGCTAAAGCAACCGCGGATAAAATCTACGATCAACTTGCTTTCAAAAAATAAGTATACGATCCACTAGGCAACATTCAGAAAGAAAAAACTAGTATTAACAATCCCATACATAGCTTCAGGTTCAGAGTGCAAAGGTAGGTAGTAGAAAATTAAGAAATACAAAGCCAAAATTCCATGATTGTTGGGCTGGTAATAATATTTCAAAACAAGACAACGGCCAGCATGATAATTTGATAACAAGACTAGGAGTACATTGTAGGCACAACTTGTAGGTCACACTGCTGGTTAAGAAAACAGTGATACAACAAAATAAGAGGTCCATGTAAAAACACCAGACAAGCATTATGAGACCATATAAGGGATAGAACAAGTTCAGGAAGCACGTTGTCTGCTGCCAACACAAGCATAACAAAAAATAACCCAAACCCACATGTAAAGGTCCCTACTATGACCGTATGTAAACACCTTGTTACAAACTGATTTCAAATCATCTAGCAGCAAGCATTCTCAAATGTTGCTTCACCAGTATTGTTCAAAAGACCCAAGAGAAATAAATATACAAGTTATTTTAAATGATCTTACGGTGAGGATTCTCAGATGTCACTTAACTAGTATTATCAAAATAACCTAAAAGATAAATCATGCAGCTAACACCACTATCTGGAGTACTACGTAAATGTAAAACTGTTCCGTACTAGTTTTTCTTTTTCTTTTTTGAGTGGATCAACGCGTACTAGCAATATTTTTTTTTAGCGTGATTAGCAATAGTTGTTCCATGCCAGATGTGTTGGGCTCTATGGGCCTCATCGAATATTTGCTTGGGCCGGATCGGGATGGGCGAACCGCCGGTTCACCCAGCACTTCTCAAAAAGCAAAATCCCAACCGGCAGAAAATCAGCGGCGGCGCCCTTCCGCGACCTCAGCCCTTCCGCGGCGACGCCGGCGATTTCGTCCCCCCTATCCAGATTTGATTGAGGTGGGCGCTTCTCCTTCCTTCTCTCTTCCAACTTCCTCGCATTTCATCCGCCGCGGGAAACCCTAGCTGGCCTTTTCTCCGTAAACCCTAGCCTACATATACTACTTTGATGTGGCAGGGAGGAGCTCAGCTCGGTGACAGATAGATGATGGCTGCTTCCCAGGAGGAGATTCCCCCACCGTATGATCCAATATCCCCATCTCTTCCGATTCTCCCCGCATTTCATTTGTTCCTGCTGGATGCTATGTGACGACGCCGCATATTAGATAAATTTCCGTATTAAACTGGTGACCTCCCTAGATGAATGTTCCTACCCGTATTAGATGAATGTTCCTGCTGAGTACTCGTACTACTTAATTGAGCACCACGCTTGAAAAGCTGCATTCTATTTGCAATTCCATATTAAACTTGTGACCTCCCTAGATGAAATGCTATGTGAATACGGCAGCACGTTTTTGAGCTGTCGGGTGCTCTCTCCACTCCTTTTTTACTCTGCATATTATGTCAAAGTTTCTAGATTTTGACCAGCTTTATATTATAATATGATCCTATATAAACATAATATGCATTGACACCGGCTTGCCATTTTTTCCAGGTTGGTTGATACCAACAAGGCACAATGTGCGGATGGCAGGACAGAGGCAGCCGTCTCCAAGGTGCTTGAGGACGACAACCTCCTCATCGAGATCCTCCTCTGCCTCGGCTTTCCCACCATCCTCGTTCGCGCCGCCATGGTATGCAAGCGCTGGTACCACCACGCCTCTGACCGTGGGTTCCTAAAAAAATTCCGTAAGCGCCACCCGCCCCGCCTCCTTGGCTTCTACATCGACGAGCAATTGTTTTTCTCGCGGGAGCTGGAGCCCCCTCCGTATTTCTTGCTGATGCCATCCCAGCCATCAGAGCTCGCTGCCGTTGTTCGCCGGGTTGCCGGATACAGCTTCGGCAATCTATCGATCAGGTACTGCCGGAACGGCCACATCTTTACCAGGAGTTACCAAGGTGGGAAATTTACACATGGACTGCACCGCCCGCTGTGTCCCGAAGAATGCATGCACATCGTCCTACCAGAACCAACCTCCAAGAAACCCTTCCAGGTACTTGTGGGTGAAATACTCTCCAAAGAAGATACTTGCGGCGGCTTGTCCTACATGTATTTTTTTGGCAGAGTGGACTAACGAGGAAACAAATTTGAGGGCATATGTGATGCAAGATGGTGCCTGGTGTCCCGTAGCCACAAACCAGATAGCCACACCTCTGATCCTTCAATCGCTCTGTGCAGCAACAGCTGCGCTCTTTGGCAACAAAATCTATATTGCTAACTCATTGAGTAGCAACATTCTTGTGTTTGATTTTACGGACTCAACTTTATCCAGAATTCCGCTCCCACCTGAAGTGAAATACCACTATTCTACCAGCACCTTGTCACAGGCAGATAATGCTTCTGGTATATATCTCACCCATGTCCATGGCAAAGACCTTCAACTTCACATCTGGCTCCACAAGGGTGACAACTGGTTGCTGGTCCATACAATTTGTTTGCATGAGATGTGTGCAAATTTGAGATTGCTAGATCACACGCTCCAGGATGAGGATACGGATGAGGATGCTTATATTCCCCAGGTATGCCACGTGGGGGATAATGCTGAGTTTGTGTTCTTGCAAATGTGCGGATGCACACTCTATCTGGATGTTACAAGAAAGACGATGCAGAAAGTGCATGAGATGGCTGAAAAGGATCAAAGTTTCCATGTCTATCCTTTAATGATGACTTGGCCACCCATTTTCCCCACACTCAAAGATGATTCTGCAAGGTTTGTCATTTGGCTTTTTGATTATGGTATATTGCTCTTGCTAGGTTAAATAGTTCTGCACTGTTTGGTATAGCCATGGAATGGTGTTCGGTACATCATTGTGTCCTTAGACCATTTTAATAGTACTAGCTAGTTGTGTGACATTAGATAGTGTTTGCCTTATTATGTTCGGAAATCACTTGCATACTAGGGTAATATTGCAAGGTGCTTATGAAGTAATTTTTTTTTGAAAGCAACATGTATAAGAATTGAAAGTTACTAGCCTTCTTTTCATGCTGGCCGCTGTATTTGGCTGGCCTGGAATATTATCACAAGCCCATCAACCCTGGAATTTTGAGCTTCTATTTCTTAATATAATCATGGTGTATTGTTCTACTGCCTATGTGGAACTGTGAACCTCATGCTATGCATGAGATTGTTTCTTTTGAATCTTATGTATGGGATTGTTATTACTTGCGTTTTTGCCGAGTGCTTAGTGTGTCGTACACAAGTGGGCCATACTTTTTATTTTTCCGGGTACGCTTGAGTTTATGCATGATTTATGAATCATACATACCACCTATTTTCCATTTATGTGGCCGGGTATGCATGACTTGAAACATGTCAGCCTGCGATTGAGGGCATATAATGTGCACTGTATAGCTTTAAAAAAAATATTTCTAGACCAAATTCATTCTACTGATTTCTGATGCACGTAAAATTTGAGTGACTATCGTTGTACTAGCTACTTCTCATGTTAGTCAATTTGATATTCGCATGCATAAGCTGTCAAAAAATAATGAAATATTATAGTACTGAATTACATCCATCGTAATCCTTCCTCTGTTTCCTTGAACCAGGAATTCCATGTGAAGCAGGATACCAAAAAGGCATCGTCAATGAACAGCGGAGAGCTGCATTTTCTTAGTAGCGGTTATAACTGTCTTTGTTATAACTCGTAGTATATTAGTTAGGCTGCTATGAAACTTGAGCAGTGGTCCTGTCCCTATGGTACCATGACCATATTTGACCAAGATATGTGTTTCGTGAAGAAGACTCCCTAAATGCATGCTTAGTAGTTATGCCTTCTAATCCGCTTGTGTTCTTTAGTCTTGTTGTTCCACTGCTTGCTGTTCTTGTTAATTGTGGTATTTGCAGAGTTGGTCATCTTGTTTAGCACTTGCAAAATTTGTGGTTAGCAATGTGTATCTCTGATTCAACAGAGAAAAGAAAGCTTATTTTAGAGGCCAAAGTCTGTCAACCCAGCAGCTTGCTTCATCATCTTCACTGCAATATGAAGATGACCTCCAACTCGATTGAGGGCCTGCATGCCGTCATTTTCCCTAACTAGCTGCTGTATGCAAGCGAGGTTCTGTTTATCCATTTGTCTGTGTCTATGTACTTGTGGGTTTAGAAATACGTGATCACTTTAGAAACCATGCACTTACCAGCAATGATTTTCTACTGTTTCTGCATATTCTCAAAAAATTACAGGCTATGGTTAACTGAAGTGTGAAACTGAAGTAAGAGGCATTTTTTGCAATGTTGAATCTTTGTTCTCTCATCTTTGCTTTCATCTGTACAATTTTCATGATATTCTTATCTTATGATTTCTGAACATGCACAAATATTACGGACTAGTAAAAAGATTATGTTACAATTCTGTGCTGATTAGGTTGTTATGTAACTGAAGAAGGTGTTCCCGTGCATGGTATTCTTGCTTTTTGCGATATTTTGTTTGGTGTTTGACTAAATCATGAGTGTTCGGGTTATCTCTGCCTACTTCTCTTTGTTTGCATTGGTAGAGGAACAGAGTCGTGAGTACTATCAGTATTCCTGAAAACCAAGACTTGAAAAGTGTCCGTTCACTTACGTCTTGTTCTCTGCTAGAAAAAGCATGGCATCCGTAGAAATGATACATGCACGATTTTACTGGAAGACAAACTACAGAATAGAAATATCAAATATATTTGTCTGGGATATGATGTTTCCTCTGTTTTCTTTGTAGCAGTTCTAACTGTTCACCATGAGCTCCACTGGATTAATTAGAATGCTATGTAACGAGAGCAGGCACTTCTACGGTAGATAGGAGTCCTACTCGTGTGGTACCATGATTGTTTGTGACTAGTCGAACAACTTGTTATCCTTGACGCAGGTATTGTTGAAACATTTGTACTAGTATTCAGGGACGGAGCTAGGGGCGCCTTGGGCCATGGCTGCCCCCATCTTGATTTTTTTTTCTTAATACCCCTTGTATTACGTGGATTTGAGATCAAATTTTGTCAAAATATACCCATATGGCCCCGTCCAAGTTCTGTAGTCTTCATTTCCTGGCTCCGTCCCTGCTAGTATTTGTGGCAATAGTTATCTATTTTATTATGATCTTCCTGGCCCTTGTTTTGTTTTTTTGCTTGGAAGTCAGGTGTAGATAAACATCGGAATATTTTTGGACGGTAGCGACAAGAGAGCCATGAAGGAAACACTAAGCGTGATCTGTTCGCAACCTATTTTAGTTGCACCCCATAGTTTTATATGGATTTCGAATTTGTTGACATGGTGCATATGTTTTGTATGAGCTAGTAAATGTGTACGCTCTATACAACGTTTAATAACACTTCACTTCTTCTCATGTTTCCCACCCAATACGTCGTGTCCCAACTCCCAATACCCCCAAAATCCTTCCTCTCTAAAGCTTTTTATTTTTTCTAGTGTCTGCCGCCCAAGAGTACAATTTAGAGCATACTCCGAAACAGTTGGGCCATAAGTTACTGGGCCGGGCTGGGCTGGGCTGGGCTTGTACTGTACTGCTTACTCTCCATCACTCGTCTCAGATCTGCTCTGCTTTGCACGCACTGCAGCTCTGCTCCACGCCGACCGGAAGAAAGGAGCAGCGGCGCCGGCGACATCAGCCCCTCCCCGGCGGCGGCCGAAGCTTCCCCTTCCCTTCGTCTCCCCGATTCCAAGTGAGCTCTTCTCCTTCCCGTCCTCTTCAGGGTTTCATCTCCCGCGCGAAAGCCTAGCTAGCTGAATTCTCTTCCTAAACCCTACCAGGCATCTGCTATTTTCTTTTCTGTGGCAGCGGGTCGACGATGGATGCTTCCGAGGAGGAGATTTCCCAGCCGTAAGATCCAATTCCTCCACATCTTTCAGTTATTCCCCTACATTTCTTCACTAGATTGTTGGGCCCGATTGGAAAATAAAATCTTTCAATTCTCCTCCACATTTCATTTTGCACAATTTTTTCCTATATTGGTCTGCTGGATCTTTCAGTTGACGGAATTATTTACACCGCGTTGATGTACATTTTCTTTTGGTTTGTTCCCAGGGTTTGTCCCGAGAGGAAACCATGTGCGGGTGGCGAGGCACCGCCATATTTCCCGACATAGGCAGTGGCGGTGACAAAGGTTCTCAACGATGACAACCTCCTCAGGGATATCATCGTCCGCGTCGGCTTCCCCACCACCCTCGTCCGAGCTGCCCTTGTCTACAAGCGCTGGCTTGCGCATGCCTCCGACCCCAAGTTCTTGAGCCATTTCCGCGAGCTCCACCCGCCTCGCCTCCTCGGCTACTACATCACAGGGCAGTTTCTGTACACACCAAGGCCGGATGTTGTACGTTTTGTCCCGATGCTGCCTCAACCTCCAGAGCTGGCCCCATCTTGTGCCGCTTAAAGAGCTACAACTTTGGGGCCCACAAGATCATGGACTGCCAGAAAAGCACCGTCTTCACCACACGCCTCAAGGGAACAAGACGGACACACGGAGTGCACCACCCTCTATGTGCTGAGACTGACATGCAAATCTTCCCACCACTCCCACACGTGCAGGGACAGGATATATTGTTCATCCGAATCATCTCGGAAGAAGAAGACAGCAGCATGTCAAACTGTTAGAGTATACGTACGGCTGTACGTTTAGGCAGTAGTCTAGGATAGATAGGACTCTCGTGTCTTGTCTTGTACTCCAAGATGACCCCATGTACGTCTATATATACTCGCCCCCGAGGCTCAATAAAACATCCAACATATTCCGCATATCTCTCTCTACCGCTCTACATGGTATCAGAGCGATGGTATCAGCTTAATTAGATCCTACCCTAGAGCAGCCGCCGCCTAGCCCTCGCGCCGCTGCTCCCAAACCCTAGCGCCGCCGCCCCCATGGCGCCGTGCTAGGCGTCTTCGACACGCTTCCGCCGCGCTGCCCCCGGGGAGGTCGATCTCCATGATCTCCGCCGGGGGCTGCGCACCCCGTACGCAGGGTCCGTCCGCCGATCCGTGATCGGCTGCCCTGTAAGTCTTTTCCTCCGATCTCTTGATCGGTTTTTCTCTTTTGGTTTACCGATCATCGATCGGATTGCGTCGCCCACCGCCCGTCGATCCTCGCGCGCCTCTACTCCGACACCGGCGCGATCACAAGGCGTCTTCTCCGACATGGCGGTCTAGCGCGACGCGGCGGCCTGCATGGCCGTTGTCTGCGCATCTGCCCGCCCGTCACCCGGCGCCGACCATCGCCGCCTGCTCCGATCGGGACTTCTGCACCATCTTCGTCATCGCCTTGGTCTGCTGTGCCTTCGACCTCATCATCAAGCAGCGTCCCCGACTTTGCGGGCGATCGGATTGATCACCCGCTCGCCTGCGATACGTCGCCACACTGGCCACGCGACCGGCCTGATCCGCCGTTTGCACGCGCCTCCGCAGGATCCCGTGAAGATCGTCATCGAGTACGCACGCCTACCACCGATCGAGCAACGGGCTGCCGTAGCGCCGCCCCTTCGGGCCGCGCGTCGCCGCCTTGGTCCACCCTCCGGCCTCGAGCGCGCCTTCTCTGGTGTGTACGTCGCCGATGGCCTCAAGCCGCTGCACCGACTCGCGCACTGCAGCTACGTCGTCCCCTCGGACCGTAGTGCTGCTCCACGCGGTCTACCTCGCCGTCCCCGCGCACCGACGTCTCAGGCTACCACCGCGTCGCTCCCACGACGCGGGTCGCCGCCGTCCGCGCATGGTCTTCGTCAAGCTGTCGGCTCTTCATCGCCACGTTCGTGTATCGCCGCCGCGCCTACTCACGTAACCTGCACGGCCTTCGCCGCCGCTGGTTTCGCCGCCTACACCTTCGTCCTCGTCCAGTACAACTTCATCGCCAACGTCATCGGCACCGCCTGGCAACGCCTCCTTGGCAGCGCCTGCACCCCGGCTACGCCGCCTCCTCGGCATCGCCACCGACCACCCTCCCGTCTACTCCGACGACCGCGGACTGCATCGGCTCTTCCCCGTCTTCGCCGCTCTGCGCCTCGCTACCGTCCTGGAGCCTTCTCTGCTAGTCTATCACCGACATGGCACGACACCGTACTGGTCCCGCTCTACGCATGCTCGGTGCTGGCAACACCGCTGTGTGCCTTCGTCCCCGACGCGTCCCCGTGCCTGGCAAGCTCGGATCGGCGCCTCGTCTTCATCGGCATCGACAACGTCTTCTTCGGCATCGACTCCTACGACTGCCTCGACCGCGTCACCGACGATTCTTCTTGCGTACTCGGTTCTGGCAAAACCGTCATATGCCTACGCCCCCGGCGTGCGCCTAGTTCTGGCACAACTATGGCTGCACCTCGTCCTCGATGGCCCGGACTGCATCGACCTCGGCATCGACATCCTCGACGACTGCCCTCGACGCGTCTCCGTCATCATCACCATGGCACCTTCTTTGCGCCCGCGGTTTCATGTGTGGCTACATCAACAACGGCATCTCCGACCACGACATCGACCACGGCATCTCCTCGCACCGGCTACCTCGACCTCGGCACCGCCTCACGCTCTCGGATCCCTCGACATCGGCACAAGGGCTACCACCTCGCCTGAGCTCTCATCAGCTTCCTCTCCAGTCCAAGCGTCCGCGCCACGACATCGACCACGACGCTCCCGCTACGACTGCGGGGGGGTGTCAGCCTTCTGGGTCTACTTCGGTTTATCTCCAGTCTGACCGTCCACGTCGTTCATGTTGTTCACGACGCTCCCGCTACGACTGCGGGGGAGTGTTAGAGTATACGTACGGCTGTACGTTTAGGCAGTAGTCTAGGATAGATAGGACTCTCGTGTCTTGTCTTGTACTCCAAGATGACCCCATGTACGTCTATATATACTCGCCCCCGAGGCTCAATAAAACATCCAACATATTCCGCATATCTCTCTCTACCGCTCTACACAAACCTGTATGTGTTGGGGGAGGCTACCCAGACACGTGTATATAGGTTGCAAGATGGTGAGTGGATCATGCGTACCTTGGCCACATGCCTCCATGGTATGCTTTTGTACCCAACATCTGTGCATTTTGGCCACAATAGAATCTATTTGCCGTCCGCCATCAGTGATGACATTATTGTATTGGACTTGATAGCCTCAAGTTACTCCAAAATTCAGCTCCCACAAGGAGTGAAGTATCGCTATCTTGAGAGCATGTTGTCACGGCCAGATGATGCTTCCAGTCTATATCTCTTCAATGTCAAGGAGTTTCAACTTCGCATCTGGCTCCACAAGGGGAACAACTGGTTACCGCTTGAGACCATTTGTTTGCTTGAGATGCTTTCTACTCTGGGGATGACACGCCACCCGCTTGAGAATGAAGTTATTGCTTCTGTACTGATACGCCAAGTGGGGGACAATGGTCAGTTTGTAACCTTACAGATGTGCAAATGCATATTCTACTTGGATATCAAGTGCAGGACACTGTGTAAATTGTATGAAAACACAATAGATGGTCAACGTATTGGTTCTGTCCATCCTTTTATGATGATCTGGCCTCCAACGTTCCCTGCCCTCAAGGACTACCCTGCCAGGTTTGCCTTTTGATGTTTAGAGGACCTGTATAGTGCAATTGTTAAGGTTACAAAATGTTGTATTGTGCATCATCCATCACACTGTTTGTTATAGCTACCTAGTAGAAGTTAGCTGCATGCACGATTGATTCCTTGGATTATTTGGACAATACTAGTTGACCGTCATTTTACAATCCTCGCCATAAGATCATTTTGAAACCACTTGTGTATTGATTCCTCTTGGGTCTTTTCGACAGTACAAGTTAAGCAACAATAGAAAATGCTTGCTGTAAGATGATTTGAAATCACTCATGTACTATGGTAATATTAGTATATTACAAGGTGTTTCCCTGCATGTCATAGTAGAGACCTTTACATGTGGGCTGGTGTTACTTTTGTTAAATCTTGTGTCGGCACCATGCAACATGCTTCCTGAACTTGCTCTATCCAATATATGGTCTCATAGTAGCAAGCTGTAATGGAGCTGAAATTGACTTGTTGTTTTTAACATGGTCCTTTTATTCTGTTGTATCACAACTACAAATTGGGCATACAGAAGTACTTCTAGTATTGTAATCATGCTGTCCACTGTTGTATCTTGTTTTGAAAAATTATCACAAACCCAACAATCCTGGAATTTGGACTTCATGTTTCTTAATATAACCATGATGTAATTTTCTGATGCCTACCCTCTAAGCCTCAGACTATGTTTGAGATCATTAATAGCTGTTTTGTTTTCCTGAATGGTGCTTTGTGGATATCGTATTTCTTTCTTGAACTCAAGTTGATCATAGACTGTACGCGGGTATGCTTTAGCTTATGCATGATTTTTTGATTCAGATACATCATAGTGGCCGCTCCCAAGCTAACTGTGTGGTAATTTGAGTTTGTGTGTCATTTCTCCTTGTATGGTCAGAGTTTTGTTTTACTAGTGTACAAACATGGAAAATGGAAATAGAAAGACATCTAATCTGTGCCGCTGTAGGTTTTTGTAAGAAAAAAAGAAACTCATTTGATCAAATTCATCATTTGGATTCTGAGTGTGCATAACATTTGACTACTGTTGTATCAGCCACTTGCTTTGTTACTCTATTTAGTATTTTGATTAAGTGGCAACATCATACTCTGATCCTTCCTCTGTTTTCTCTGAAACAGAAATGCCGCATGAGGAAGAAATGCCATGGTGAGTGACGAGGAAGAGCTGCAGTTGTAACACCTGTCCACTATAACTTGGAAGTATTAATTAGGATGCTATGCAAGGAATCCCTATATAATCAGCCTTATGGTACCATGATTGAAGAAGACTCCCTGTACATAGCTTGTGATGCAGTCCTGTGTTTTCACTGCTTGCCAGCTTCTTATGGATGGCATTCGCAGAGGTGTCCTCATGCAAACATTGCCAGATTCGGTTTGCATGAGGACACACTGCTTGCCAGCTTCTTAAGGCAGCGATGTGTACGAATCATGTTATTTCAGTTTGAGGTGTAGATCATATGGTCAGTGATGCAGCCATGGTTCAGTTAGGATTGGATACCAGCCTGGTAATTCTTTTGTTTGTATAGTCTGATCTGGTAAATGCATCGAGAAGTTGCTGGATTGATGAAAGAAACTGCAAGTGGAGTAATAATTTGTAAGAAAACCGGGAAACATATTAATATATGCATCTAGTGGCAGAGTAAATCGAAATCACGAGTTCTATTCAGGCAAGTACTGCTTGATTTTTTAAGCTGACAGTGGTAAACCGAAGCACAAAAATCAAGCGACATAAGATAGAAGGTTTGTGGTGAAGAAATTCTGAAAAGATGTGCTGGTGTTTTGTGGCGAGATGAGCTGTTTTATTCACTGCACATACTGGTGCTGATGCTCTCTTAACTCCACCGGCACTGGCAGAAAGATATGCAGAGGTGTCGTTCATCGCTGGTGTGCGGCACGTAGATGTTGGTGCTGAAGTTGAATGATGTGAGGCACGGACAATACAAGCTGACATTTGGATTCCGGACAATTGACGCAGCCTCTTCATTTCTTCACACGCCACTCTGCTCTTTGACGCCAACAAAGTAGACTGTCATTTTCTGCTGCTAGCAAGAAAAGTTCTGATACAAAACAATTCTTCTTCCCAAACACAAAACTCCCGGAAAACCAAGGCTTTAAAAGTGTCCGTTCACTTATTTGTCGTTCACTGCTAGGATGCAAACAAAAGTTGCATTTGTACACTGGACAGGAATGCAGCTTGAAATGATACATGCATGATTTAACTGGAAGATAAAATACATATAACAGAAATGTCAAATATATCTGTCTGGGATATGATGACATTCAATCTGTACCGAGGTTTTCTCTGTTTTCTTGTAGAAATGATACTCTGCCCTTATGCTTGTTATGCATGGAATTTGACTGAGATGCTGAATGAGGTTTCAGTTAGCAATGTGTACCTCTAATGTAGCTGCAAAAAAAAAAAAAAAAAACTTTGGACCACAGCCTGTCTACCCCACATGGCAGATAATCAAGAATGTACTTTGTTTGATGCCAGCCTTTGTATAGGCTCTGGTAAATTGATCATATGTTACCAGGGGTAAGGAATCAAGTGTTTATGAATTAAGGCAACTACAAGTGTGATTCAGTCCCAGTATCAATCCTTGCCTCATGTGTTTGTCATAAGGACGAAGTGAAAATTCTGCACTAAACGGAAACACCAAACGATACTGTAGACAGAGAACTTGTAAATCTTCAGTAACAATAACATGATAGGATCGTATCCAGAATAATATTTCCTCTTTATAAATAACCGCTTGGAGCCTTTGGACCCTGCGTTGCAGCTAGCCTCATCATCTTCAATGTATCAATGGCGACAAAATATTGATCGGCTGTCAGGTGTGCGGTAGTCGTTGGTCCGTACCTGAATGGTAATTGCGGATGCGCCTGCCGTTGTTCCCTACAAGAGCATTAGCAAGGTAAGCTGGAATTAAAGATTCTGCACATGGAGGCTTCAGATAAGGAATGCACAAAGAGTATCAGTAACAGAGAAGATCTCTTCGGATGGAAAATGCTGGGATAACTTGGCCACCATTGCCAAGCAACAAGCTAGGTTGCCACTATTTTTGTTGCTAGATGCTGTAAACAAATAGTCACCAGCTAGAGTTGAACACTGCCAGGAGAAAACACTCCAAAATGTGCCAGGGCACAAGACAAGTCCACATTCAGATTCAGTATATGAATGATTCAGGCAACTTACCGTATGAGATTAAGAACATTCTGGAGAACATAAAGGCTGGATAATAATGATTAAGTGAAATGACTAATGAATCCTCAAATGGTGTGTGTAACCTCCAACTGAAAGAATGAATGGCATGTGTTATGTGTATAGGTGATAAGAATTTATGCACGAGTAATGATAATAATTCTAATATAGAATATTGGTGCTCGCTATTTAGAGATTCTTTGGCTTGAACATCGGGGATATGATAGAAGAGGTAGTTATTCCATCACTGAGTATCTTTCTAATGAAACTAATAGAAAAATAGTTTCTACTAAATGTTTCGTGCATATTCACTATCCACTGAGTCAATGCAAACATATAGATAACCTTGTATGAGCACATGTGTAGTCTCTCCTCCTTTCTCCGGGCTTGAGACCGGCTATGCAATTATAAGTGTCAGCTTCAAATGGCATAGGCGGAGTTCCCTACCTACCCTACTTTTTTTCCTTTTTTTGTTTTATAAAATAATTAAGAGAAACAAGGTACAATTTTTTGCATTTTGGAACTTTTTAAAAGAAAAACCTCTAACAACACAAAAATAGTGTCGACTCAAATGTCAAAGCAAATAAACATTTTTTTTTTTTTGGATTTATAATTTTTTTATTTTTCTGTTACGAACCAGTGTAATGCCGATGGAGCCACCATTTTCTTGGCACTAATAGACTAAATAAGCTCAACGAATTCTGAGTAATCAATTTGTCTTCCGAGTGATGAGAACAAGATTGTAGAAGGATTCCAGATCTCATCATCCTGCAATGAGAAATTTTGAGGGTTGTTTTGTAAGTAAAAAAGGCAGACCTTGCGAAGGAGAGTATAACATATATACGATATAAAATTGGAATTCGAAGTTACTGTAAAAATTTATTTCCCTGCAAACGTGGTATAGTAAATTGGGATTTGCTTAGTAAAATTCAAATTAAGAATAGGAACTACGTGGTACTCTGGCATAAAGATGTGGTTATATGTGATGGCAGCATGCGTCTGGATACATACAAAAGGGAGAAAAAGAGAGAGGCCCGTAATGTACCTGCTTGATTTATGGTTGCGTTGCTCTGCCTTCCTCGCTGCTTGTGGCATCATCATTGTCCGCCTGGAGGGTAGACATTAATTAAAAAGGCAGGCCGACCATCAGCGACATATAAATCACTGTATTTCTATAGAGTATACGACTCATAAGTATTAAGTAGTATGCCCGTTTGTACCTCTTCTTGCTTGGCATCGTCGTCACGGCCGTCGTCACCATCATGCTCCTCTTCATCATCTGTATCGTCATCGGAATCGCTCTCATCGTCGCTGATGTCTGTGGCATCACCCTTTTCCGGCTGGAGATACGACATGCATAAACCGGTGGACCTGACATCAGTGCACATGGTATATGATTTCCTATATTTGATCGACCGATATGTTGGAGTAGTAGATACGTACCTCTTCATGGTCGTTACCTGCATTATCATGTAACCAACTCTTCAATCTGGTGACAATGCCTCGTAGCTCTTGTTCGCTATACCTCCCCACCCGAGGCTCGTCAGCGTCATGCAACAAGGTCTCCAGTGATTTAATCATGCGACGTATACCTCGTCGATCTGCAGTAATGTCCTTCCCGTCCGGCTTGTCCAGACCATGTAGGATCGTATCGAGCGCATCAATGAGTCGAGCTGCCTTCCAGTCGTAGTTATCTATTTCTATATAGAGGCTGAGATCCTCAGCGTTGGGATGGGTTCTCGTGGCTTTCCTCATGACTGCCTCTGCTACCTTCACTTCCTTCCAGCCGCGGTTAGTGCAATCAAGCCGACAGCGGATATACTCAATTAACGCACAACTGTTATTCCACGGCACCAAGTTGTCCTTTCTTCCAACGTTGACACTATATACCAGCCTTTCAAGCCTCGGACATGCTCCTTCATCAAAAGTGATATCTATGTTCGTGTCAAACCATCTCAGCTTCTGAAACTCATCGCTGCCAAGTGTATATGATATGCGCTTTTCCTCCTCACTCAAGAGAACAAGGAGGAAGAGCGTGGGCAACCTTCCCAGGGTCTGTAGATCCCCAGCTTCTAGCACCTCCACATACAAAAACAAATGAGACAGGAGTGGAACGCACAAACAACTGATCCACGACGGTACCCTGGGTATAATTATGCCGGTCAAACACACAAAACAGAGCTTTGCGTCGGGTGCCCAGCCTTCCAGGCTGCCAACACGGACACGAAATTCCCATTTATACATATCCTCTGTTTCAACGGATCTATGCACTTGATAATCAGACTTTGGATTTGTGCAGGTTGCAAAATGAGCCAGAGAGAGCCTTGCCTGCGATCTTTTCACATTCTTCGAGCTGGATTTTGAGCACCCTCAAGTTCGTCAGTTTCCCCAACTCCGTGAAGAAGTTTGGGCACTCCTCCACAGAATGTAGCTGCAGCTCTTCAAGGCTCGTCAGTTTCCCTACCTTTCCCTTCATAATTGTTCCACTATCAGCCCACAGGCACCTCAAATTCTCTAGCTCACCAACAGACGGTGGCAACTCACTAATCAAACCTCCCCTTACATCCAATATCTCAAGAAACTTCAGATCATGACCTATTCTTTCAGGGAGCTTAACAGCTGTCTTCACCAATCCTAGATACCTTAGCTGGACTAACTTCCCAAGATGTTCAAGACTATGGCCTTCAAGAAAATCACATTCCTCTATAACTAGTACACGTAATACTTTAAAGCTCGAAAGGAGGGCCATCTTACTACCACCACACATGAAAGCATTAAATGACCTCACATGTTCCATTTGAATGCTAGTGTTGTGTTCTGCACTTTTTCCGTGAAGTGCTAATCTGTGAATCCTCCTGGTTCGTTTTCCTCCCGAATAGGTAAGTGTTGTTCAATATCATCTATTGCAACAAAGTTAATGTCGCTTGACATGGTGCGGATGAAATCGAGCACCATGTCGTGGACACGACAACCGCCACCTTGGTTGTCTTTTCAACATTATGATCAGGCTCTATAAAGTTGATCATGCTTTTGTTAACAAGCTTGTTGAAATATATCTCCCCTAGCTCATATGACCCTATCCCTTCTTTATCAGGGACGAATCCTTCAATGACCCACCTCCAAATTAGTGATTTTTTCTTAATAAGGTAATCTTCAGGAAACATACTGAGATACAATAAACATGCCTTTAGATTGGAGGGGAGATCATAATAGCTAAAAGACAATATTTTTCTTGTGTTCTGAATGACTTCACTATCTTCATGCCCAAAACCAATTGCATCATACACCTTAGACCAATCTCCACTTGGTTTACCAGCAAGCAAACTAGCGATTGTAATGATAGCTAATGGCACACCACCGCATTTCTTAATAATTTTGTCAGTCACTTCAGCAGTTGGTTATCTTGACTTACTCCTTCAACACCACGTGTTCTTGTATGGAAAAGCATTTTAGAGTTATCATCTGAAAGAGGTTTCATACGGTAGATACCACCAGCTGCCTTTGTGGCAACATCGAAAATACGAGTAGTTATGATTATTCTACTTTCCGGATGACTATCCAAGAAAGCAAACTTAATCGTTTCCCATGTTGTTATGTCCCATAAGTCATCAATAACAATAAAGTACCTATTTATGTGAGAAGCCAAAAGCCACGGTGAGAAAAAACTATGTAACATACTAGTACCCACTAGAATAGCAAGCATGTAAACACTCTAAAATGAGTAAAAAGGAAATAATAGTCGCGAAAAGCATTATATAAAATACATTTCAAACTTTAGGTTCCTCAACTATCCTTTTCAAGATGGATATATATTCTCGATAACTATTTGTCAATTTAGTTAGTAGAGATATACTAGAGATACTCGTTAACTGCAGGATATATATTCTAGATAACCATTCAATTAATCTTTTGATTGTAATCTTGCATTTCAGCCAAAGAACAGAGTGACACATATGCTATAATATCTACAAATTGATTTCCCTCTCTAGCTGTTTTTTATTGATAACTTTCCATATGATATGCCGAACTACTGGACTTATGGTTTTGACCAAACAGTCAAAGAGATCTTTTGCAGAGTAGGCGGCGGTCACTATTTGAAACAGACTTATATGAAGAAGCTTACATGTGGCGCATATTGTTTTGGTGCGCCACAGCTAATACATGTGGCGCACCAAAAATTCTGCGCGCCACAGGTAAAAATTACCTGTGGCGCAAAAAAAACTAGGTGCATCACGTGTAAACTTTACCAGACCCCATAGTAGGAGAAATATTATATGTGGCGCACTAAAAAAAGTGTGCGACATAGGTAACACCAGAAGAGAAAGTATCTGTGGCGCAGTAAACTTCGTGCGCCACATGTAACCGAGTAAGAGAGTACCTGTGGCACACAAAACTGCGTGCGCCACACGTAACCCGAGGAGAGATATATCTATGCGTACCCAGATTTTATGTGCCACGGTAAGGTCGGTGGCAGTTGCCTCGCGTCGTTAATCTCCATTGTCTAGGTACGTACGAGAAAACAAAGCTCAAGTAAAAAAAAACCAAAGCTGCTGCCACCACCGCACCTAATCCACTTGATTCTCTCTCCCCTCACTCAAAAAAAAGAAACCAAACTGTTGCCTTTTCCTTCTCTCCAGTACACCGCACCGCACGCACACATCCATGGCCTCTCCAGATCCTATTTCTCTCTCCTCTGGTCAACACATCCATGGCCCTCCCGTCCTCACCCCGCTCGCCGTCCTGGCCGGCCTGCTCTGTGCCGCGCGTCTTCCTCTGCCTCCTTCGGCCTCCCCGTGTCACGGACCGCCAGAGTTGCGCGTCGGCGGATGGCCTGGCGCCATACGCCGCGGGCTCGTCGACATCGACCGAGTCCCCCGAGGGCTCCTCCACTGGCGTCATGTGCACTGGCTGTCGATCCCGGCCGCCGCCACTCGCCGACCTTTTCCGCCGGCGTCCTCCGCGCTGTCAATCCCGGCCTCCTCCGCGGGCATCTTCGCGGCCAGAAGGCAGGCCGTGGACGCGCTGGCTCGGAAGGCCGCCGTCTGCTGCTGCAGTCCTCCAAGTAGTGCCTGTAGTGGCGCACGGCTGGGCGCACAGATAGCCAAAAACCGTGCGCCACAGATAGCGTTTTCTGTACTAGTGGGTGGCTGGCGTGGCTGGCTGCTTTGGGGCAAGGACGGTGGCGGTGGCCATAACGTCTGCGGCGGCGTTGCTGCTGGGTTTTCCATGGTGAGTGCTCGGACCTTCAGTCCGAGGTGGAGCAATTTTGGAGGCGATTGTGCTCAGAATGGACCACCAGCGGTGTTTCTTGGTGTTGTGGAATTCTCATGCCGAGGTGCTGGTGGTCAATCCTTGCGCACCAGCGGCGGCGCAGAACTAATATGTTGTGCTATTTGAGATAAAAATATGATAAACTTTGATTGAATTATGTAAGCACAAATATTTCTACCACACTTGTTATTTTTGTATACGCCATATACAATTAGTTTTCTCTCTAAATATTTATTGGTGACATAGTATAATCTTATATACACTCATACTTTTTTCCTAATATTCTTTTTTTGTAACATGGTATACAAAATTCAAATTTAGTGAGTGTGTAGGTGTCATGGTGCCCAATCATAACTTTCTCTACTGCCTTGCAGGCCTGCGCAACATTTCCGTACTAAATAACAACAAAGAAAATCAGCTGCATTTGTGTATATACATCATGATCGTGTCTGTCCCCTTGTATTACATGTTAGATATAAACCATTTGTTTTGAACCTTTCTCTTATATAATGTACTTGTCAAACTAGTCTAACATAAACCATTTGTTTTTGGCCAAGGCCTAAAAGTTGCATTCCATTACCTTCGGCTCCATACTAGCGCATATGTCATCTCACAACAGCACAACAGTGTATAGAGCCATAGGTAACACAAGGAAGTTACTGAATAACATAGGGTGAGACTTATGCGTACCTCTTGCCTGCAAGGAATTTTTGCAGCTGTTTGATTAGCTGCCATTCATCCAGTGTTAATGCATCTTTGTACAACTCCATGCTAAGTTCAAAGAGAATGTCCCTGAGAACTTTCTTTGCGCCTTGATTCTGACCAACTGGAACAAAACCTGTACACTCAAATGTATGACTAAGCTTGTCATACACTGCTTTTGCAAGGGTGGTCTTTCCCAATCCTCCAAAGCCAACAATGGAGATAGATTTGAGTTTATTCTCCGACACATCCCTGTGGTTGGACAACACCTCCATCAGCTCATCCATGGCCTTATCAATGCCTACAAGGTCAGATACTTTGCTGTACATGGACGAGAGACGTGGGTCGACCTCCGTCTTGGCAATAGTATTACCAATAACATCTTTGTACCTGTCATACCTTTCCTTCACCTCTTTAACTTGGATCTTGACATCTTTGATGTCGCTGGCTATTTCGTGACGAATCTTGAGCTTGGTGACCTTCTTGCGGGTCTTTTTGATGAACCCCAAGAAGGTGTGGGGCTTCTCCGGTTCAAGACCCTCGACACGCACCATGAAGGAGTCGAGGCTGTCCTCGATAGCATAGGACAGCTCCCTGACGTCGTTTGCCCAAATCTTGACCAGCGGATCAAGCTGGTCGAGCGGCACATCAGACACCTTCACAAGTGCAGCTTCAATGATCGAGAGCTCGTCCCTGAGGTCCTTGATCCCCTTCTTCAAGCCCTTCTGCAGGTCGTACTCCTCCAGGAGCAGCTCCCCCAGCTTGGGCAGGAGAGAGCTCATCGCCCCAGTGGCAAACTCCATGCTCGACTCTCACCTCTCGGCTCTCTTTTTCGGTTCACTTCTGATTTCTATCCTTCCCGAGAAGGTCTGTCTAGCTAGGCAACCAGATTGTTGTGGCTTGTACGTATATGTAGAGTACTAGCTAGCTTGTTCCCAGTGAGGCTGGGCATGAAAATAGTTCAGGCAGTCGATTCTGAATATATATATACAGTTAAACTGTATTTTCTATCGGTGACTTATTATATGCCAAGCAGACACGGACAAGGGAAGCAGTTGCGAGTGGGCAGAGTTCAGGTTTTGTCCTACCACCGAGGACTTGATTAGATTAACTCATGTGGCACATGCAAAATGAGATTAACCAATCAGCGTTAATATGATGTATACATTAAAACCCAACACTGTATGATAGTGCAGAAGCCATCGCTAACCACTAGTAGTACAAAAGACAAAGCTCACCGCACCTACCAGGCTACCACACATTCATTCCCATGTAAAGTCGTCAAGCCACCTGCCGCACCAACTAATATAATCAGCCTAGTGACGAGGGTAACCATTAACTATCTTTTAAGTACCGATCGCTGAGTCGGATTGTTGTGACTCTAAGACGAGTTGAAAGGTCGTTATGCTGCACCCACGCGGTAGTAGACGAGTTAAGAATTTTTATATGCGATTTAGGTAGCGTCGTCTCCTTTCGGCATGACCGCACGAGTTATGCGGTTCACAGCTTCTGCCGGCCATGTGCAAGGAACATGAAAAAAATGATAGGTGCCACAATCTACGCTTTCTATGTTGCAATGGGCGGCGGGACAGAGGGAAGGAGCTCAACCATCTAGAGAGGAACGGTGGATGAGGCAGTGGACGGAGAATATGTATTTGTTAGCTTCTTTTTGTGTGGTGGATGGGATAGGGTGCATCGGTGCTTCTTTTTGTCATACTAAAAGCTCACTTGATAAGTTAGCTTCGTTTTATCGATCTTTGTTCCCTATTCCCTGTAGGCTTGTTTATCTTAGTAATCCCAGTCTGTATTCTGGAATGAATATATTATATACTTCACACTACACTAGGATGCTTGGGTTTATGCGTTTTTCCGATTTAGATACGTGCTTTTACTACTGTTGCAAATTGTAGTCACAACTTGTTTTCTCGTTCTCTTCGAATCTTATGCTACTTAATTGTATCCATCATGACTGACCATTGATTGTTCTTCTTTAGCTTGCAACATAAATGCCAAGTGAAGAAGAAAGATATCACAAAATTCATTCACGGTATCTAACATTAGCAACAAGGGCGCCATCAAGGAAGACTAGGCATGATCTGTTTGCATCCTCTTTGAAGCCGGTAGCAGAAACCGTCCTAAGAGGGATGCTGTCCAGAACCAATTTTGCCTGAGCTCTTTTTTCCGTTATGATTATTTTGAACTCTGAACCTGAAGCTATGCATGAGATATGTTAATACTTATTTTTTTTCTGAATGTTGCTCACTGGATTATATATTTATTTCTTGAACATAAGTTGATCGTAGATTTTATGGTTTGAGTTTATGCATGATTTGTGATAAGATACATCTAAGTGGCCAGTTAAGCTAACATTTGGTAATTTGAGTTTGTGTGGCATTTCAACTTGTATGATCAGAATTTTGGTTTACTAGAATAAGAAGTACCATGTGGAATATAAAGGCATTTAATCAGAACTACTGTAGGATTTGAAGAAAAAACATGCTTGACTGAATTCGTTGTTTTGATTTCTGAGCACACATATCAGTTGATTGTTGTTGTACTAGCCACTTGCTAGTCTATCTTATACTCGCTCCGTATCAAAATATAAGACTTTGTAACTACTTACTACACTTGTGTATCTAGACATAATTTAGTGCAAGATTCACATGTTGTTCTTACTGTGTCCGCTTGTGTCCACTATGACATGTACGTGATAATTAGGATGTCTCTATCTCGTGAACAAGACTCCTTGTATACATTTTCACAGTTACCTCGTCTGCTCTGCTTGCGCCAAAGTCTTGTGGCTGTTATGACGGAAGGGAAATAGTATAACCAAGTAAGCAACAAGTATGCAGGCACCTCTTGATCTTCATCTGTAGAGGCTTGGATCTGTCTTCGTTGTCATCGGACCGAAAGAGATGAAACATTAGATTAAGCAGGAATATCATTGGATCTGTAGTTTTTTTTAGAAAAAAGGCACGAAGGCCCAACCTTAAATTAATAAGGCTAGAGAGTCATACAGAGTCACTAGAAACATATTACACACTGCGACATACAGCTTAGTCATAAGGAACTACTAAAACAGAGAGACACGGAACATGAATATCATTGGATATGTAGTAAGGCACAATTAATGCGAGTGAGGGAAATGGAATACGTGAAACACACACTTTCACATTTTTTGTAAAACCTTTAGACATGTATGTATCTTGTTATCTGTAGTGTGGGACGGTTGGGGTGGGCTTCTGCAGCTTGCCTAATCGTTGCCTCCGCTGTCCCAACATCCTCACCGCTGAGACCATTGCAATCAAGCAGACAAGTGATTTTCTCGAGCAAAGGCATATTCCCTACCAAGCCGATGTCCTTTCCCGTGCTGACACAGCAGTCCAATACTTCAAGCATAGGCATGGCACCCTCTCCACAGACAATTTCAGTATTGGTCTCGAGATGTGTCAAGTTCTGGAACTCATGGGTACCAACAGTGTACGGTACGCTGTCAACGCTAACCAGGCAGAAGAACCGAAGCGATGGCAGCCTCCCCAGGATTTGCAGATCCCCTGCTTCCAGAACATGCACCAAAAGATACAGGTAGGAGAGGTGCGGGACACAAGAAGAATCCATCCACGGTGGACGCCTAGGTAAATAAACGCCCATTAGCGAAAACTGACGGAGCTCCGAAGGAGGTGCCCAATTTTCCCAGCCATCATCAGCCTGAAATGGCTCATCTGGCACTGACGTGAAATTCACAGTTTGGATTTTGCGCAGGTTGTGCACAGACTTCACCAAATCCTTGTGCATGATCTCGTCCATTTCATCGAAATATATGTCGAGCACCCTCACTTGCGTCAGCTTTCGCAACTCGATGGCGAAGTCGGGGGACTTGTCTACATGGTGTAACTGTATCTCTTCTAAGGACGTCAGCTTCCCTATTCTGGCCTTCATCCTTGTGCCTTCAGAAGCACGCAGACACATCAACTTGGTTAGCTCACCAACTGATGGAGGTAATTCTTTTATGCCACTCCCACTCACATCAAGTGTTAGTAGAAACTTGAGAACATATCCTATATCAGTTGGTAGCTCGGCAACAAGTGTGTTGATCAGCCCTAGGTATCTTAACTGATACAGCTTCCCACGATTTTCAAAATGAAAACCTCCGATGAGGAAATCACAGTTCTCTAGGACTAGTACTCTTAACACTTCAAAGCTCGAAAGTTGGGGCATAACGCCATCAATAACACCAACCTCGTAAACTGACCTCACATGTCCCATTTCCAAACATGTGTGGTACTGTGCCTTGTCTTGTATTGTAACAAAGTTGACTTCATTCGATAACCTACATATGAGATCAAGAACAATATCATGAACACGACAACCTTCTACCATGCCAAAACTGTCCTGGTCTCTTGACTGGATCATGGTTCGGTTTATCAGATCATTATAGTAGCCCTGTCCCACCTCAAATGCACTCATCCCTTGTTTAAATGGTATAAACCCTTCCGCTACCCACTTCCATATTACTGAATTTTTGCTAATCCAGTAACCTTCCGGGTATACACAGAGGTGCAATAAACATGTCTTCAGATGGAAAGGTAGATCATAATAGCTAAAAGACAATATGTTTCTTGTGTTCTGAACAGCTTCACTATTTTCATGACCAAAACCAATAGAGTCAAACACCTAACACCAGTTTTCCCTTGGCTTACTAACAAGCAAGCTAGCTAATGTAATGATGGATAACGGAACACCCCCACATTTTCTAACAATTTTCTCGGATAGTTCATCCGAGTCATCATCGGGATTTATGTTTTCACCCCCAAATATTCTGCTATGGAATAGCCTTTTGGAGTTATGATCAGAAAGTGGTTTCATGTTATAAACACCACCAATCCTTTTGGAAACATCATGAATACGAGTTGTTGTGATCACTCTATTACCAGAGTTACTATCCACCAATGCACATTTAATAATTTCCCATGTTGATAACTCCCATATGTCATCAATAACAATTAGGTACCTATGTGTTCGAGAAGGTTTTGAATTAGTAAACAAAATAAATTCTACAGTTTAAATAAAAGCTAAAGCATGTCAACTCTAGGATAAAAAAATAAACATTTATTATTGTACAAATACCCCGTCCTTAATGGAAAATATTATGTTCGCATGTTTAGCAATATATATATATATATATATATATATATATATATATATATATATATATATATATATATATATGTCTCCTAGATGACAAGAACTAAATTCCGCTTATCACAATAGAAATATGCAATACTCCTTGTGTTCCAAATTATTATATTTAGCTTTCACACACTCTGTATTGAGCAACTTTGATTTTTAATCTATGCATAGATATATAAAGTAGTTATAAACTACATGTGTATTAAATTTCATGGAAAATATAGTGGTCTAATTTTATAAAACAATATAAATAATTTATCCTCAATTACCAAGAAAAAAGTATATTGTTCCTGTCACAGCCACCTAGACGTGTCTTTTTACTAGGTTTTGCGAAACTAGTAAGGCGTCGAAGGTACCAAATCCGAGAACATCTCGACTAGTTCCCATATCCCACACCATAGTAGGGATTTCGTTTTTTTTTGCCAAAAAACATGCTCGACCAGTTCCCCTACCACCATATTGATTTCTGGGCAGCCAAATTTCTCCTAGAGCACCAAATTTTAGAGCCCTAATAACCCAGCCCCCAAATTCCCTAATGACACGCTAGGAGATAATTTTCCTCTAAATGCCACCATAATTTTTTAACACTCTAAAATAATTGGTAAATAATATTTGTTCATATATTTCAAGAAAAATAGCTATATGTGTTTATTATGAAACCAGGTACTACTTCCCATTGACAAAAAGAACAAACTGAAAAGTTGTATTCGTTGTTTGCCCAGTTCCGTGTGTCACTTTTGATTTATCTTTCGATAGTGTTCCAAAGGGATATAGTTTTTTCGTGTATTGCATGAAAAGTGTATGACAACAAAATCTAGCATGGTTTACATGAACGATGGTGGTGAGAGAAATACGTACCTCTTGTCCACAAGGAATTCCTGTAGCTCGTCAATAAGTTGTTTTTCATCCATTTTTGATTCAGTGATGTACTTATATTTTTTCTTGTCAAGTTCATGAAGGATGTCCCTGAGAATTTTCTTCTTCTCGGGATTCCTGCCCACTGAAACAAAACCTCCACAATGAAATTCTCTCTTAATATTGTCATATACCGCTTTAGCAAGAGTTGTCTTGCCCAATCCTCCAAATCCAACGATAGATATAGTCTTGAGCTTTTGCTGTGACGTATCATCCCTCTTAGACAACATCTTCATTAGCCCGTTGATTGCATCGTCAATGCCAACAAGGTTAGATACGTTGTTGTACATAGCTAAGAGACGGGGGTCAACTTTTGTTGCAACACTGCTATTACCAATAACATCTTTGTACCTGTCATAACGCTCCTTCACCTCCTTAACTTGCACCTTGACGTCTTTGATGTCATTGGCTATTTCCCGCCGAATCTTGAGCTTGGTGACCTTCTTGCAAGTCTTCTTGATGAACCCAAAGAAGGTGTGGGGCTCGTCCGGTTCAAGACCCTCCACACGAACCATGAAAGAGTCGACGTTGTCCTCAATGGCATAGGACAACTCCCTCACATCGTTTGCCCAAATCTTGACCAGCGGATCAAGCTGGTCTAGTGGCACTTCGGACAACTTCAAAAGTGCAGCTTCAATGATCAAGAGCTCGTCCCTGAGGTCCTTGACCCCCTTCTTCAAACCCTTCTGCAAGTCGAACTGCTGAAGAAGAAGCTTACCCAGCTTGGGAAGGAGAGAGCTCATCGCCCCCGTGGCGAATTCCATGCTCGACTCTCACGCTCTCTCACTTGCTAGCTTGCTTGGTGGATTTCTCTCTCTCACTCAGTTTCTATCTCCTTTTGGAATTTGGAAGCTCTTTCGCTGGTTGTGGCTAGGATGCTGCCGGTTGCTAGTGGATGGTTTTGGAGCATGCTTCTGCGAGTGGAGGTGCTTATTTTTTATAGTTCCCTGAGAAAGCTTCACTTGATTAATCTGTATAGTTTCCTCTGGATGTGTGCAAAATATAGTCGTACAAGTACCGAAGTATGCCAGTGGCGTTTGTAGGAATCCGGAGAAGTGCTTCTCCTACTGATAATTAATCAGCACATGCATGCAGAGTTTCTCTTGTGATCTGCAAACAAAATGTAGGTTGGTGCATGATAATTTATGCACGTACTACTCAAAACGGAAGTTTATACGTCTGGATTCTTAGCTGATTCAGAATTTCCACTACGCGATGTCGACAAGCTACAATCTATTGCCATGTTGCAACGGTAAACGGATGCATTATTCGTTCGATCAAAGATGGAACAAGCAAGTGTTTTGTGAATTTCTGCCGTGGATAAAAAAATAAGCCGTCCTTGTATACATAAACTTGCGTGTACTTTCAGATTTTTTTAGTGTAGTTTGTAATTTTGAAGTTGTCGACAGACTTTGCAGGGTAACTTGTAATTTTGATTCGGGGAAAAAGAATCAGATTCGTCCACATTGAGATGTGAACTATACTTGTTTACATCTAGGATAAAAGAGTGCATCTCGACGTCAATATCGAGAGGGTCGTCGCCTTGGGGTTGCTTGCTTTTGAACGTAAGTGTCCTCCAAGTCAACTGAACTAGCTCCCGCTGTCTTGAGAGCGGTGCATGCTAGCACATGCATGCGACTATGCGAGGGGTTAAGGCATCTCCACTTGGCCCCCAGCGCCCCTCCATGAGCCATTTAGACGTCGTTTTGGCCCAAATAACGCCGTTTTCTCCCAGTCGACCCCCAGGAGCCCGAATTGCGCCGTTTCAGCGAAAAATAGCGCCGCCGCACCCAGGCGGAACCCAGCCCATTGGTCGAACGCCAATATGTTGAACGTGATGACCTGTTGTGTGATCTTGCATAACATGATCATTGAGAGTGAGCGGAATGATTCGGTGGCTGCCATCGATGAGCCATACAACCGACAGGGTCCTCTTGCAGACGTCGATCACCAGGTGCCGGCAACATGGGCAACCTTCCTCGCTATGCGTCAGGAGATTCGAGACACTGCGACACATACACAACTGCAAAATGGTCTGGTGTAGCACTTGTGGACGCGCAAAGGCAATGGAAATGCCTAGTTTGATTTGTTCTATTATTTGTATTGTTGAACTATTTGTGTTTGGATTTATATGTTGAACTATTTTTATGTTTGAATTTGTATGTCGAACTATTTAAATTTGTGGCGTTTCTATGGTGAATATGACCAAAATCGCCGGCTAGGGGCGGCCTGGGGTCACATGGCTGGGAAAACGGCACCCCAAGGCCCAAAATAGCGTCGTTTAGCCCCAGGCCGACAGAAATAGCGCCGGAAAACGGCCTGGGGAGGGGGCAACGATACTCTACTATGAAGATCGACATGTAATTTATCTCAGTTGATAACTAGAGTTAAATAGTAACTTCGTATGTACTACTCTCTCCATTTAAGAAAATAAGGCATATAAATTTAGTCAAAATTCAATATATGATAAGATTTCCCAATCATATAGACAAAAATATACACATTTAGAATATCAAATTAATGCAAATAGACTCAACAATTTTACCTATAAGATTAATGGTCGAAATTACAGTAACTTGACTTTTGAGGAAAAATGTACGCCTTATATGGTGGTACTATCAAGGACTGCGCATGCCTCATAATTACTAACTATATAAAAGCTGCGCCGTTTCGCGGCTTCCGAGCGCCCCAAGTTACTGTAGCTTACTGTAGAATTCTACAGTGTTCTACAGTGCCGCGGTGGGGCCCACATGTCAACGGCCCAGCGGGCTGGTGTTCTTTGCAGAGAAGCACACGGGGGCCCGATAATTCCATGTCCTTCACAGAAAATTCCGCTTCAGGGGCCTTTTTGCAGTTACGCGAAACATCGGGTTCTTTTTCGTAAAAACGTCACGGGCCTCCCCCTTCTCCTCTCCTCTCTCGCGACCGGCGCCGACCTCGCCGCGGACGCCGACGCCTGGCGCCGCCGCGGCACGCCTCCGCGCTCCAATCGAAGGCTACGACGCGGTCCGCCGTCGCCGCCGCTCCGTCCTGGCCGGGCGCCGCGTCCCGGGCCGCCTCATCGGCGGCGGAAACGCCGGTGCCGTCCCGAGGTCCCTCCGCCGATTCCGCCGCGGTTCCACGCCGCCGTGACCGCCCCGGCGACCAAAGCGGGGCGGCGCCGCCACCCCCGGCTTGCCCACATCCGCGCGAGCCGAACGCGCCCAGCCGCGCGGCCCAGGGCGCGCCGTAGCGCCGCCGGCGACCTCACTGGCGCCGCGGCAGCTTCAGCCGCCGTGCACGTCACCGTGACGTGTCGGCATGGCTGGGCTGGCCGGACGGGCCGCTTCGTGGGCCGTTTCTGGGCTGCGTCGGCCCTTTTTTTTTTTTACAAATTTTTTTCTGTTTTACCTTTCTGTTTTCTATTTTTTTCCCAGCTTTACAAATACATCGAGTATATAAAAAATGTGACAAACGTGTCAGCACTAACATGAACAAAAAACAACAGTTAAATTCACATTTAGAAGTAATGTGGCATTTAGAAAAAAAAATGCTCGATTAGATGAACATTCCGATAAAATGCAAGATTATTTCCTTTGACTGCGTCTTAATTCTAAACTGAATTTAACAAACTATCATACAAAATCGAGAAATATGGAAAAAAAAATGCACTTCTTAACTACTGCTACTATTTATTATACCTTTTAAAGGAAACATCGTTTTCCGATTTTGACAACGTATTCCCTTCGATTATTAAGTTAGAATAAATATTTAGCACAGAACACAAACATACCATAGCGATTCGAAATACAGTTGATATTCACAAATAATATCACTAAAATCCCTCTAATTATGCAGAAATATCTGAAAGTAATATGCACTCTCTCTAATTATATGAAATTCAATTGAATAAGTGCGCATTACCCACGTATGGACTTCAACTAACTAACGAAAAAAAAAGGAATAGAAACATTTTCCAACCATTTCGATTTTAGATACTTCAACTAACTACTGACCAAATGAAATTCTTCGAGCTTTTAACAAGTTAGAATCAGCATTTTAGAAACTTTGGAAAAAAAAAAACAAAAACTTCAACATTCAGCTTTAGCAAGCTAAAATCAACATATTTATACAACTTACATAAATAAAATCTTCAATATTGAATTTCCAAAAATCCGAGCAATTTCTAAGCACAGGTTATCTTTGCATTTCAAAAATCCGACCATCTTTTATTTATTTTTTGCCCTTTTTTTTTCCTTACTTTCCTTTTCCCACAAAGAAGAAAAAAGAAACTGTTACACTTGCTCAAATACAAAAAAATGACAGCCTGTTCAGATACAAAAAAATGGCAGATATTTCCTGTATTTCCATCTTCAAATTCATTTCAATAGAACAAAAAAAAAATATATTACTCATTTGTAGTACTTAGTTCCAAGAAAAAAACAAAATGGAGTGCTACTTACTTCAACAAAAATTGGAATACATCAAAATTCGCGAAAGAAATAAAACACATTTGCACATCTAAAATTGCCCACGAGATTAAATGTATTACTTGCCGGCCTACTACGTCATTTTTTTCCCTGAGACTTTAAAAAAAAAAAAATTATTCCAAATACATAGTATTTACATATGTGACGAAATAGAGCTCCAATGGCAAAAAACAAAATAGCCATTTCAAATGTTTTGGAACTCTCTTCACACTATTTCAAATCTTAATTTCCAACTGAATAAAAATAAATCAAATTACAGAATTCATGCTCTAAGAACTATATGTATTGTTCAACTTTACAATAACAAAATAGAAAACATGCTCTCAAGTTGCAATTTGTCTAACATTTGAGCGAATATTCCGATGTTCTGTGAAATAAAAAACAAATTACCCATACAAAATAACCGAAGTGCACTCAAAACAAATACCAAATTTGTTTCAACATTTCAATTTGGCTGGCAGTTCAACTCGACACGGGCAAGCTTTCCCAAAATATGGAATCAAATTCAAATGGATTTTTCTGACTTTTACTAAATATTGACGTCCAAAGAAAACATGTTTGAGCATTTCAAACCTTCAGCTATTTGAATATTTTACACAACATATCACAAATGCATGCAAAAAATGCTACTTATTCATAACAAAACAAAAGAATGTTCCAACACACCAATTTAGCCAACATTTTGGTTAACAAAAAAAAATAATAGCACAAAAGAAATAACGATGACATGTCGTGACGGCACGCTAAAAAAAGAGTAAAAATACAAATTTGGTCAACATTTACAGATGATCCACATGCCTTTTTCCTGATTCCAAATAAGAAAAAAAAAACCCAGCATTTGGAGATAGTTCATGTGCACTTCTCCTAATCTCGATTAAATGTTCACGTCGAAATACGAACATGTTTGGACTTTTCAAGCTACTAAACATTTGAATATTGTACAAAACATACAAAAAAAATAATCGTCAAAATTGCTACATACTCACACAAAAGTAAAAACATGTTTGAATATCCTAATTTGGCTAAAATTTTACGCGAATATCCCGACATTCCATAAAATATAAAAAAAGATGCTATAGAAAACCGGTTATCTACATATATCAAAAATGTAAATATATAGATTCATCGATAATTTCCTATTCAAACATACTCATAAAAAAAAAAAATGAAGACATACCAACATAGCGACACACAAAAAATGCTAACATTACATGCCACATTGCCGAAAATCAAATTCGAAGATTCCAAAAAAAAAAATGCCTTCCAAAAGACTCACACATTTTGTCTTCATTTCAAACAATTTAAATCTGAATATTTCTCTTTTTTTAAAAAAACCAAGCCGTCATCAAAATTTAACATCAAGGGCGCGGCGTGCGCCGCGCCAAATACCACTAGTTTATTGATTAAAGAACTGCGAAACGCGCGAGCGATGTTGAGCTTGAGGAGCACCAGAACGAAGTTGTCATGAATGCAGCATCCACGAACGAAAAGCTTGGGCGAAATATTCCCTGGCTCCCTGCGCGAACGCCACGTGTGGTAGTTTGAAGGGGGAGAATCGATTATAGTCCCCCTAGTTCATGTGCCTTTGCTCATATACCCCTTTCTTCGTCTGTCTCACCTATGAGTCGGGCTGGACGGATCTGACCGAGCTTTTCGGCTCGGCCCGAGCTTTTCTGGCTCGCACCGAGTTGGGCTCGGCCCGCTGGAGAATTGGACCGAGCCGAGCCTCCTTTTCCAGCTCGTTAAGGCCTCGGGCCGAGCCTGGCTCGGCTCGGGCCAGCTCGTTGGCTCGCTCAGTGGAATAGAATGCAGCCCATTTAGCAGCATAGTTGCCTTTCTAGCCCGTTTCATCAGCCCACGTAGAAGCGACCTGTCAACGACACATAGATAACCTAGCTATTTCCTCTTGCAGCCGCCACAAGCAAGCAGCACCGCGATGTCTTGCGTCGTCAACGTGCGCGAGCACATCCCAGCGCCGCTTTTCCTCTCCACCCTAGCGCCTGTGCTCCAGCGACCCCGTCCCCTGCGCCGTCGCCCATCGATGCAAGCCACCGCAAGCAGCACCACGAGCAAGCTCTGCCTCGCCGTCCATCGATGTAGATATCCGATTTTGCCTTGTTTCCGTCCAGCAAGCTCTGGCTCACCACCCCACATCGCCGATGCTATTTCAATGCTCCACACGAACCAGCAAGAGCCGCTGCGCCGTCCTGCACCACCGTGGTTGCCTCCGCCGCTCTCGGGGAAGATGGCCCCACCCGTCAGTGACACACCACCGCGAGGCTCGCGAGCTGGACCGAGCTGCACCGAGCTTGGGGAAAGCTCGGGCCGAGCTCCGTTTCGCGGCTCGCCGGCAGTGTCGAGCCGGCTCGGGGCTCGCCATTTCTGCCCGAGCTTTTTGCTGGCTCGCCCCGAGCTGGACCGAGCCGGCTCGCGTCCAGCCAGACCTATGAGGCCCCTTATCGCTCTGTATGGTTGACCATGGCCCCCTTTTTATGTTTAGCTGGATTATTAGGAAGTTAACCACGATTTTGACAGTTCCTCACCGGAGCGCCGCACGGCAGCCGCCGGACCACCACCTCCCAGTTGTCCCGCCTCATGTTCTATCGGCAGCCGCAGCCCAAGCTACTCCCCGCGGCTGCTTCTCCCCCATGCTGATGTGCTTCTGCCCCCGTGCTTGGCTGGGCTAGAACTGGACTAGGAGAACGGCGGCGGCCATGGAGGCGCATCAAGGAGGCGGCTTGGCGCTGGGTCAGAGAAGCCTGAGGGCCGGAGCTGCAGAGGACGGCGGTGGAGTCGTCTCGCCGGCGTTGGGGCGAGCAGATGGAGGTCTGAGCGGGGTCTGCACTCTGCAGGGACGGCTGCTGGCGGCCATGGCGCACAGGAGGCAGCACGGCCACACAGGTAGAGAAACAGCCGCGGCGCTGGAGGGCCCACAGGCCATCTGTTCATCCATATTTAGCAACTAATTCGTGATTAGATGGTTAATTAATGCTTAAACATGAGAAAGGGGCTTATAGGTGAGGCGGACGAAGAAAGGGGCATATGAGCAAAGGCAGACAAACAAAGGGGGTTATAGTCGATTCTCCCGTTGGAAGGCAAGGCGATGTGGTGTTGCCGCCGACGGGAAACACACTATTGCAATATGGCAGCGTGTGATAGTTCTGACGGCTCGATCGTCTGGCAGCTACTGAACCTAGAACCGTGGGTGTTGAAGCTTATTGGTAAAACCGACGTGGCTTTTTGTGGACTAGGACGGATGACGCTAAGGTGGAAGATGTTTGGTGATTGTGGTTTGGGACTCCATTCGCCTGCGTACCCTCTTTCGGACTGATTGCTGGCACGGGTCTGGCAGTCTCAAGGATGGATTCCCGCTCATGTTTGTTGTTTGTGATAACCAATAGATCTCCGTTGCTGGGGCGGTGGCCATTCCATTCGCCTACGTCGTTCTTTAGATTTTTAGATTTTGCTGGCAGAGCTCAATGGGAGGAGCTTCTTCAGCTGATTGACCAGATTTCGTTGTCCGAGGGATTATATTCTGTGTCATAGTCGTTAGAAGCCTCGGGCCAATTCTCGGTTGCCTCCATGTACGCTAGACTGGCCCAAGGGACGACTGTCGCCCATTTTCGTGATGTTTGGGCAGCAAACTTTGCCGCTGAAAATCAAAATTTTCTCCATGCAGCTGATTATTGACCGCCTTCCTACAGGTGCTCGCCTCAAGGCAGGGTCCTGTGCTCTTTGTGGTGCCGTGGAAGACGCTTCCCACATGTTTTTCTCCTGCTCCTTAGCAAAATTTTCCTGGAGTTTGCTGCGGCAGCTCCTTGGAAACCGATGGTGCCCTGCCAACTTTGCGCAATTCTTTGCCATCCTTAGTAGTTTGTTGGGTCAAACGTGTAGCGTGGTGTGGTCTTTATTTATTGCGCAGTCTTGGGCCTTATGGAATATTCGCAACAAGCTCTCCGTTGAGCGCAAGCTTATTAAACATCCGGCTGATGTGATCTACAAAACTCTTATATTTTTGCAGCTATGGTGCCTAAATGCCAAGGCCAAGTACCGACCAAGATTAGAGGAGATGATCGCCAAGCTAAAGTTGTTGTTTATAGCAAATCGTCCGAGGACTCCGCGTAGGTCGAGCCAGAGTTGATCTTGGTGGCTGTTCGACCGCCTTCCGTATTGCTGGGGTGGCTCCCCTTTGTCTAGCCTGTTTTCTGTACTTTTGACCTCCTATGTCGTCTTTATCTTATGGCTAAGCTGTATGCCGCAACATATAATCGTATTCTATGTGAACTTGCTGGTCTTATTAATTTAAGTCTGGGCACGTGTGCCTTTTTTCTAAAAAAAATATATTCCGTGGCTAGAGCCTCCTTGTCCCTTTGCGCGAACGCCACAATATCACCATTGGAAGGCAAGGCAATGTGGTGCTGCCGCTGACGGAAACACACTATTGCAATATGGCAGCGTGGTAGTTCTGACGGTTAGATCGTCTGGCAGCTATTGAACCTAGAATCGTGGGTGTTGAAGCTTATTTCTAAAACCGACGTGGCTTTTTGTGGACTAGGACGGATGACGCTAGGGTGGAAGATTGTCAAAATCGATGAAGAGGCTCAACTCGGTACAGCCCGAGCCCTCGTTGATGTGTATTTATATGGATGGTGCAATGCGGCACCTAGCAATTACAAAGTCCTAATCGACTACAACTCGGTTTTATATTCCAACCAAATCTAAATACAACCGAAGCTAACTCTATCTCTAACACCCTCCCTTAATCACAACTTGGTCAAGTTGAGATTATGTTTGAATTCTTCGAATGTACGGACTGGTAGCGGTTTTGTAAAACCATCAGCTAGTTGATCCTTGGAGGGAACAAAACGAACTTCCAACTGCTTGTTCAAAACTCTTTCTCTCACAAAATGAAAATCTATCTCAATGTGTTTAGCCCGAGCATGAAACACTGGATTAACTGACAAATATGTAGCTCCCAAATTATCACACCATAAACATGGTGGTTTAACCAACTTAACTCCAAGTTCTGCAAGCAATGATTGTACCCATATGACTTCAGCTGTAGCATTAGCAAGAGACTTGTATTCCGCTTCAGTGCTGGATCTAGAAACCGTAGCCTGCTTCTTTGCGCTCCAAGAAATAAGATTTGGGCCAAAGAAGACCGCAAATCCTCCTGTTGATCTACGATCATCCACACATCCTGCCCAATCAGCATCTGAAAAGGCACTTACCAAAACAGAATTTGACTTGATAAAAGTTAAACCAACACTGGATGTATGCTTAATGTATCTCATAATACGCTTAACAGCAGTCCAATGCACTGTAGTGGGAGCATGTAAATACTGACAGACTTTATTTACTGCATAAGATATATCAGGCCTCGTGAGAGTAAGATATTGTAAAGCACCAACAGCACTTCTGTATTTTGTACTATCATCCTGTCCCAACGGTTCTCCTTCATGTGCTGTAATTTTTTCTGAGGACGACAATGGAGTAGGTGAACTCTTGCAGTTCTTCATACCCACTCGGTCAAGAATATCTTGAGCATATTTCGCTTGATTTAGATGCAAACCGTCTCGTACCTTGTGTACCTCGATTCCCAGAAAATAATGAAGACCACCAAGATCTTTCAGCAATGCATTTGTTGCAATCTGTGAAGAGCTGACAACTGTAATATCATCAATATAAATGAGCATATATATAGTGACATTCGATTTGCAATATATGAACAGGGAAGTATTAGATTTTGATGCAACAAACCCATAACGTGTCAACTGAGAACTGAGACGAGAATACCATGCTCGAGGTGCTTGTTTCAGTCCATATAGCGCCTTGTCAAGTCCGCACACATACTTTGGCAGTCTATCATCTTCATATCCTGGTGGTTGTCTCATATAGACCTCCTCTTACAGAACACCATGTAAGAACGCATTCTTTACATCCAACTGTCGCAGACTCCAACCCCGTGATACAGCTATACTGAGAACAAGTCGAACAGTAGCAATTTTGATAACAGGACTAAACGTATCATCATAATCTATGCCATAGCGTTGTTTAAAACCTTTAGCAACCAACCTCGCTTTATATCTGTCAATCGAACCATCAGACCTTTTTTCTTGATTTTGTAGACCCATCGACAATCTATAATATTTGCACCATGTTTCTCAGGAACTAAGTGCCATGTTTTATTTTTCAGAGCATCGTACTCTTCGTCCATTGCTTGTTTCCAATGTGCATTTGTAAGCGCATCCTTCAAATTCGCCGGCTCCTCTGACGAGCACGACAAACACCACCTGACAGTTCCATCCGTGTATTTTCTTGGTTGAACAATACCACGAGATGCACGTGTAACCGGTCGTTGCAGACCCGGCACAGGAGGAGCTAGAGGCGAATTGGGAGTAGAAGATTCGCTGTTGTCTTGTACAGGACTGTCGCTGTCGCAGGATTTGGCGCCGTTCCTGCCGGCATCCCGTCAGGCCGCTGGACGTATACCCATCTCGGCGGCGCGGCGTCGGAACCATCAAGGAGACCGACGAGTTGAGCGCCACGAATCGCCGGAAGGACCTGAGCGCGTCACAGGGGGTAGTTTTCTCTGGTCAGCGCTTCCTTTGGCGGATTTCCAAGGGACGGAGCAGTGCTCGACGCCATGGTTGTGGGCGGGTAGGGTTGTGGGATAATCTGACCGAGGGCTGCGATCTGAGACGTGGAAGAAATTCTATATGGCTAGTGCAGAAATTCTATAAAGATGTTTTGTGATTGTGGTTTGGGACTCCACAATATGCCGGATTTGGCAAATGGTGGACGAGCACATGTAAGCCTTGGCTCGGCCTAGAATTCTCGGTCTCGTCGAATGCATGTGCGTCGTTGAATAGATCGAGCATAGCCGTGGCGAAGCTGGCTCCGGCGGCCCTGGCGCTTGTCAGACCCGCTCCTACAAATAAATGATTTTTTTAAAAACATTTAAATACCAATTTTGATTTTTTATGGAAATTCTATGGTCCACGAGCCATGTGGCACACTCACGCTGACTATAGAAATAGCAAAACAACTTATAAATAATGGTTTGAAAAAACATCTATGAACGGGGTAACATGTACAATACTGTAATCAATTTTATGAAGAGCCGAGGGCTGTAATATTTGTAAGCGATGCAAAGAACTGATGTGCTCACTCCATTTGTAGCTGACCAAACAATGATCAAATCTATTTTTTTCCTAGGCTAAGTGAAACCAAACCAAATCAGATCGTCTAGCAGCTACATATATCTTGCAAACTGCTAATCCGTGCCAGACACTGTGATGGGCCTAGCAAAGGAGGCGTGGCAGTACCAGCTCGATCCCGTTTGGCGGCAGAAACCCTACACGAAACGGAGGCCGAGATGCAGCCGCCGGCGACGGCGGCAATTGCGCCGTACGCTGTGTCGAAGGTTCTCGACGATAACAACCTCCTCATCAAGATCCTCCTCCGCATCAGCTTCCCGACCACCCTCGTCCGCGCCGCCGCTGTCTGCAAGCTGTGACTTCACCACGCCTCCGGCCGCAAGTTCCTCCGCCGCTTCCGCGAGCTCCACCCTCCCCGCCTCCTCGGCTTCTACCACAACCACCGCTCGACCTCTCCACGCTTCGTCCCGATGCTGCCCCAGCCTCCTGAGCTCGCCGCCGCCATCCGCCGCTCAAGTTGCATCCTGGACGACGTCAGCCAGAGCGCCGACGTGTGGACCTGCATCATGGACTCTCGGGCGGCAGCGTCTTGACCGGGCGCCGCGACAGGAGCGGACTTACACTCAGAGTGCGCAGCGTGCTGTGCCCTGCGAGGGGCGTCGACGTCGTGCCACCATTCCCACGAGACAAACCACAGGACGGCTATCTGTACACTTACAGTACAGTCCTCTCCACAGAAGATGGCGATGGTGGCTTGTCTTACTTTTATGTGTACATGGAGTCTGGGTGGTCATCAGATATTTTGGTGCACGTGTATGCATTGCAAGCTGGTGTGTGGCGCATGCATGCTTCGGCGGCTACGGAACAGAACACTTATTTCCTCAACGACATATCATCTGTGCTCGTCCACAACAAAATCTATCTCGCGGCGGGTGGCTCGAGAGGAATTATGGTCTTGGATTTGAAGACATCGAGTTTCTCCACCATTCTGCTACCACAAGGGGTTAGGTCTGATCAGGGACCTGGGTATGATGGCAGATACACAGTGTCGTCACGCTCTGATGACTACTCTGCGGTAAATCTCGTCCATTCTGATGGCCTTTATAAACTTTGGATCTGGCTCCACAACGGGGACAAGTGGTTGCTGGTGGACACCATTGGTTTGCTTGATATATGTGATGACACCCTTGATACTTGTGTTGATGTCCATATAAGCCACGTGGCAGACAACGCTGAATTTATGTTTTTCGCGATGGGTCAATGCACACTCCACTTGGATGTCAAGTCTAGAACACTACGTAAAGTGTTTGAGACGGATGAGGGACTGTTTTTCGACCATGTCTGTCCGTTTATGATGATTTGGCCTCCAACATTCCCTGCGCTCAAGGATGATGATCCAGCAAGGTTTGCCTTTGTCCTTTATAAGATACATGTTTAGTTCTCTTTTAATTAGAGGCTACATAGATTTGCAATGTGCATCTTGTTAATCTGTTGTAGGTTTCGCTACTATGTTTTGTTACATGCTTCCCGCTTAGTTAAATTTTGCATCTCATAAATTTACCATTATAATAGTTGTTCAGCATTGCTGCATTGGTAATATAATTTGTTTAGCATTATAATTTTGTATCGTGATCATTACCACTTGTCCTGCAATATTATCACAAACTCATAAAGCCTGAAACTTGCTTCCTGTTTCTAACAGTAATGTAATTAGTTTTTTGCGGTTGTTGGTTAGCGTCCTACTTTATTGCCTATGGGACTATTAACACTTGGGATTTTTCTGAGTTTTCTCTTATGTTGAATCATGATCTTGCTTAGTTAGATTTTAACTTGATATTTTACATGTAAGCTTGAGCTTATGCATGTCGGATTCAGAGATATATATGAAAATTAACATTTTCCTTTTATATAGCACATGTCAATAATGCAAACCAATTGCGGGTAATTTTTTCTTGTGTGACATTTGTCATTCTATGATCAAATGTTTTTTCATACTGAAAGCTCAATATCAGAAATAACCTTCCTTTTCTACGGTGAGCCTTATCATATACCCCCTGTTCCTTTTAACTTACGCTAACATTGAGCTGAGCAAGTGCTAAACCGTAGCACAAACCGTGTCACTTAAAATGGAAAGGAGGTAGTATTAGATTGTGTATGCTTAGCAGCGACAGAATATGTTTGCATTATGTGTGAACCCTTATTTGTAGTTGTGTAGATGCTGTGGACTGTAAGATACCTCTCGATAATTATATGCTTAACGCTAGCATGCTTGGCTGTTTATATATATTTTCTAGTTCAGGTACGGCAAGTCTATTACCAAGCCTGATTGTATGGCTGATATCATAATGGTTTTCTGCTGTACTTGACATGATCTGTTTCATCCTAGCTACTATTAACTATAGAAATATAATATATGTATTTATTGGAACAGCTGCACTTACACCATGCTGTTTTGTCCATTTATTGATCTTACAATGCTGATTATCTCCGTCTTGACCATTGATTGCGCTGCTTTCCTCCCAACAGAGATATCACATGAAGAAGAAGGACATCAGGAAGTTCTTGGACGGTATCTACGTTAGGGACAAGGGCGCCATCAAGGAAGAGTAGCAGCGTGATCAGTTAGAAACCATCGCAGAGAGAAAAACCATGTCTTACTTTTTGATTGAATCGCAAGTTCATTGCAATTTGTACTGGATCTAGGTATCTGAGATGTTATGTAACTGGAGATGGTGTTCCATATGTTCTGTTTGTGACATGATTGATGAGCAAAGACATGTGATCTAATCTATGCGTCGCCAAGGTTTCCGCTTGCCTTCTTAAGGCTTCTCCACTCTCTCGCGATCGATGGCTGATGATTCTGGATATCAATTGTTTTGGTTAGTATAGTTCGTGTCAAAATTATCTAGTCAGATCGTATTGCAGGTATTATTACTTGTAGTACCGTTCGACAGTATAGTTCTAATTGTCGAAATGATTTGATAGGGTGTATACTAATACTCATAATTTTGCTTTTCTACGGAACTATATATAAATGCATAATACTCCACATATGGTGACTGATAGACTGATACTGACAGCTATTCTCACAGGGCCGTCCTCAATTTATATGGGCCTTCATTTTCTTGGCTGTGCCACGTACACTGCCTTCTCACTCTTTCCACTTCACCCAGCTCAGCTCACTTCCTCTGCTCTGCTCCACGCCTGAGCCGAAGAAAGGAGCGGCGGCGCCGGCGACCTGAGCCCCTCCCCGGCGGGGGACGAAACTTCTCCTTCCGTTCATCTCCTCCGATTCTAGGTGAGCTCTTCTCCTTCCCATCCTCTCCCAACAATCTTGCATTTTTCATCTCCCGCTGGAAACCCTAGCTCGGTTTTCCTCCCCAAACCCTACCTTAATCATTTCCTTGGTGCAGCAGCGGGCTAACCGAGGGAGCTCACATCAATACAAGATGGATGCTGCCCAGGAGGAGATTATCCAACTATAAGATCCCATCTCTACAGATTCTCCCCACATTTCATTCCGCGCACTGTGTTTGTAATATGTTGTGCTCATGCAGTGCCAGTTTATTGAAGGAATTATTGCACGACACTCATGTACATCTCTATTTGTTCTGTCACTGCCGATATTTCCAGGGTCTGTTCGGAGAAACCAGGTGTGGACGCTGACGCACAAGAGCATTCCCCGACACAGCGGGTGTCAGTGACAAGGTTCTCGACGACGACAACCTCCTCAGGGAGATAATAATCCGCGTCGGGTTCCCCACCACCCTTGTCCGCACAGCCCTTGTCTGCAAGCGCTGGCTTGAGCATGTCTCCGACCGCAAGTTCTTAAGCAGATTCCGCGAGCTCCACCCGCCCCACCTCCTCGGCTACTACAAATACACGAAGCGGACCGCCTCATTTCAGAAGATAGATCCCACACAATTTGTCCCGATGCTGCCTCAGCCCCCTGAGCTCGCCGCCATAATCAGCCGCTTAGAGAGCTATAACTTTGGTGCTGGCAAGATCATTCACTGCCTGGACAATAGCATCTTCACCGGGATCCACAAAGGAAGAAATTATACACGTGCAGTGCACCGCCCACTATGCCCAAAGGGACACACGGAAATCATCCCACCATTCCCACACGTGCACGAATGGAATATGATATTCCATCGAATCATCTTGAAAGAAGAAGGCAGCAGCACGTCCTATACAGGTGGGGGAGTGTACCGAGGAGATAGGAGAGCCCACAATAAATAATGTATATATGTTGCAAGATGGTGAGTGGCACATGCATACCTCAGCCACATGCCCCCGTGGCCTGCATGAGGATCCAATAGATGTGCATTTTGGCCACAACAAAATCTATCTGTCGTCCGCCATTAGTGATGGCATTTTTGTGTTGGATTTGATGGCCTCAACTTTCTCCACAATTCAGTTACCACAAGGAGTCAGGTATGGCAAGCTTACGATCATGTTGTCACGGGCAGATGATGCTTCCAGTGTATATCTCTTCAATGTCAAGTGGTTTCAACTTTGCATCTGGCTCCACAAGGGGGGCAACTGGTTGCTGGTTGATACTATTTGTTTGCTTGAGATGCTTTCTACTTTGGGGATCTCTGGTCACATGCTTGAAAATGAAGGTTTTTTTCCTAGTGTGCAGATAATACAGGTGAGAGACAATGGTCAGCTGGTATTTCTGCGGATCGGTCAATGCATATTCTACTTGGATATTAAGTGCAGGACACTATGTAAAGTGTATGAGTCCACAACAAATGGTCGATGCGTTCCTTATATCCATCCTTTGATGATGATATGGCCTCCCACATTCCCTAGCATCAAGGACGACCTTGGCAGGTTTGCCTTTTGATGTTTAAAGGACCTGTATAGTGCACTTGTTAAGGTTACAAAATGTTGCACTGTGCATCTTCCATTACACTCTTTGTTATAGCTACCTAGTGGTGTTAGCTGCATGATTGATTCCTTAGGTTATTTTGACAATATTAGTTGACAGACATTTGAGAATCCTCACCATAAGTTCATTTGAAATCACCTGTGTATTGATTCCTCTTGGGTCTTTTCAACAATACTAGTTAAGATACATTAGAGAATGTTTGCTGTAAGATGATTTGAAATCTTTTGACTTGTTTAAAAAAAAGTATATTACCTGCGGTCATGGTAGGATGTTTGCTGTAAGATGATTTGAAATCACTTGTGTAAGATGATTTGAAATCTTTTGCCTTGTTTAAAAAAAAAGTATATTACCTGCGGTCATAGTAGGGACCCTTACATGTGGCTTGGGTTACTTTTTTTAAAGCTTTTGTTTGCACCAGACAACATGCTTCCTGAACTTGCTCTATCCCTTATTATATTTTCTCACAATAGCAAGATTTAGTGGTGCTGAATATTGACTTGCTTGGTATTTTTAGCGTGGACTCTTGTACCACTCTTTTTCTGAACTATCAGTTCCTACATATATTTTGGTGCTTAAAGTGGCTAGGCAAATATATTGTGATCATAATCCCTCTGTTTTCCTTTCTAAAACAGAGAGCATTTGGATGGTCAGTAACAATGTGGGTGCCATCAAAAAAGAGCAGAGAGCTATGCCCACTATGACCTGCACCGGATGATCAGGATGCAGTGTACCGGAGAAGTACTCAAAAGTTACACATGACTCCTATCCCTGCGGCACCATGCCTGTTCGAAGCCGTGATCTATGTTTCGTGAACAAGACGTACTCCCTGTATGCATGTTTATTAGTTACCTTGTCAGATCTGTTTGCTTTGACTTCTTGTGTCTGTTGCTTATTCTGTTTGCAAATTCAGTCTTGTTTTTCACCATTGCTCAATTAGTTTCGTTCTAGCTGTAGTGCAAACGTTGCTTCGAGGCCATGCATGGTTGACGGTCCAAACTGCAGTAAATTCGTCATATATGCATGAAGTAATTACTTAACTGGAATAAGGGAAAGATGAGTGTGATATCTAATTGATGCCTGTCGTATGATGTTCGGTTGTGAAAATACAGCATGCCAGTTTCAAGTCTGCACCTACCAAAATTAGGTAGACAAACTCGTAAAATTTACGACAACAAACACATCATAGTATGAAACCACTGCAGCATTATAACTTGCTCATTGCTCCTGGTGCGGATCTGTAGCTGACTGAAAACAGAGGATGCAGAGTCCAAGGTGTTGTCCATCGTTCTCTGCAAGCAAGGTAAATTGGCATTAAAGATTTCACACATGTAATGGAAGCATTGTGGGGACCCCGGACTAGCTGTCCGAAATACCCTTCTGCCTACATATCAGCGATCCCATGATCAGTGCGTCGCTGAAGCACAATTAAACTGGTAACCAAAGAACATCCATACATACCGAATTTATTTACTTACTTGATTGAAGTGATCAACTTCATCAGGTACTTGCAGCGGAAATCACCAATCATCGTGGAGCCCAAGTCATTTGCCATAACCCTACAGGCAGCAACTGACTGGGGAGCGCCCTAGTTCGCATTGACGTCATCGAAGCCGTCTTCCTTAATCTGCTCTTCTCTAGAATCTGGCTAAGGCAATAGCCAGGGACGAAACCAATATGAGTACATTTGATTGTACTCGCAAACTACCCCAACTTGAGTGGGCACTAGTTTAGTTTTAGTTCTTAAAACTTTTATTTATTTAAAACATCTCTAACTTTTACCAAAAAGGGGGATAAGAAGAAGTTTATAACTATCCTTTTAAGAAATCGTCGTTTTAGTTACTACACCAAACTCCACCTTCTTCCGACCATAACTCAGTCATGGTCCTTTTCACCCCATAACCTTGTACCAACTCATTGGTACAGGTATGCAACCTTTTTCCACTTCATTTTCCTTTCGGAACTCAGAATTTAAAAAAAAAACTTGCACATGGTCTTAGGACAGCCTCCCAACTGTCCATATCCGAGGACTCGGCTATTCGAATAGTTTTACCCTCTGCAGAGGTAGCACGCTTTTCCCACACCCATCCGGTCACTCATCGTGTCAGCCACGTCCCGCCATACCAGAGGTATGCGAAGTTGAGTTCCCGGCCATAGCTTGTCCTTTGCTCATGCTAGTATAGGATCCTGCCGCTACGACACTTTCCATCGACACTTAAATCCTCAGAAACTAAGTGTGAGGACTCGTAGTTCTGCCCGGCGAATTTTAATGGCCCTACATATCCTCTATCTCCGGTTCAATCACAACAGCCCTGAGGCATTCTTCACATTAGAGGACCCGGGTCAGGGGGTAGGTCCTCAGACCATCCCCTCATGGAACGAGGTCATCCTCGTTGTTGAGGCATCCAGTACTAACACGAGCAAATTATATGACTACGCCCTTTCCCATATGTGGGTAATGTGGTCGCACAGGTTATCGGCTGGTAGTCATAGTACAAAGACACAATGTGCATTTTTCATAAACACCACCATACTTCGTTTCTCCACTTCCATACCGACATCTCGGCATACCATAATTTATCCACGGATTTGCAAAGGAGTTTTGAATAAACAATGTTTTTCCCATCCTATAGTTTTATATACACAAACCGATATTTCTACATAGAGTGGAAAATAGTTTTTCATAAACTTTTGAAAAAGTTTTCACAATCTTTTCCTATTCCCATAGCAAAATACTTTTTACCAAAACTTGGGTGGATCGTAATCATACCCAAAAGATTTTTATAAAAGGCCTTTGAGTAAATTAAATATATATTTAGAAATTACTGCACACTACTAACACCTCTATATCGGGTGTCTCAATAATGTACCTGTATTTTGTAAAAGGGTTTTCAAAATCATAACTTTAGTGGCAACACCACGTAAATCACTTATGCTTCTTATACATAAAACATGTGATCAAATAGATGTATATAGATGCAAGCTCAGTGAAGTAGCTTGCCTGGTTTCAGCATAATGTCCCTGGACTTCTCCTTGTTGATCAATATAATAAAAATTCCATCCTTCCTCGATCAATTCTCTCCAAATACCACTCCGGTAGCGTTATTATCTAGCGTCGCAACAGGGAAATAAACAACAATCAATACACCAAACAAAACAACAAGTGGTACACAAACAAATAACAACCACAAGCATCAAACTAATCATTCAAGCAACCAACTAGGATCTACACTTACAAGGGCCTTATACTAATTAGTAGTCTAACACTTATACACAAGCTAGGGCCATAGATCTCAAAATTACCTTAGGCAAGGGTGAGCAACTAACATCTTTATTTACACAGGCAATACTTCAGACAAAGGTTAAGTCACCAATTAATCTCTACAAGCCAAAATACTTCACCACACATCAATCACTCAATCTTCAAAAGGGAAAACAACCACTCACATCTAGTTGACAAAAAGGTTACTGCAAACCTGCTTATGGTTGAGAACCCTACTTTTTAATCAGAATGCAATGGAACCAGTGGGTGTTCCACTTTCATAACAAGGCATTAAGAGGTTAAAATATCCTCTGGCTATAATGGGAAACTTACTAAAACAACAACACAACATAAGGCTACTCATGCTAGTGGGTCCTAAATAATTATAACTATAACCCCAACTAAACATGCTTTGCTAAGGACCAAATAATAGGTAACAAGGGATGACATGCTACAATATCAGTAGCTATGAAATGCTACTGATGTTTAGGCAATATTTTCAAAAATCAAACCACTCAAGGAATTTCATCCACAAACAAAATCCTAAACTCTAGGAATATTCTAGGAATTAACTACACTAGTAGTATTACTCTTAAATAAACATATGCAATACCAACTTTTCTAACATGCTAAAGATATGAGCCAACACACACATATCAGAGAGTACAGCACCTATGCATGCTAGAAATCACAAAGAAGACACTAACACATTCCACAAAATTAAATAAACTATAAACAAGAATTAACAGAAAAAGCATTAAAACTAGTTATGCACACCAAAAATAATATATAGCTCTAACAATCACACCAAGCTAGGATTAGGTACCCCTAATCATACAGAAGGCCACACAATTGGATTCACATCAAAATCTGTCACCAAATAATTTACAAAAATCCTAGAAGGGTTCTCTGGTCAAATACCAAAGTGGATGTCATTTTATTTAGGAAGCTCATTTTCATAAGAGGCAAATTGCTACTGCTAGGTATGACTTAGACCTTTCCAAATCAGTTGAGTTTGCATTAATAGCTATCTTAGAAAAATAGTTATTGATATTTTGGTGAGGAGCAGTAGTTCTGGCTCACCTTTATTTTCTCCAAAAACATTTATCCAAAAGTAGATCTGCAAGTTGGGTGTGGTCAAGAACTTACAGAGGTACTACCCTGAATTTTGGTTTGGTCAAAAATGCCTTTTTCATATTTTATATTGGTTTATTCCAGCAGTCAAGTTTCTGCCCAATTTTCAAATTAATAACCACAGGGAATAAAAACCAGCGCGCGGGCCAGATCTTGCTGGGCTGAGCCCAACAGTAGCCAAAACGGCCCACGGCGGTCGCGCGCGTGGAACGCGGCGCGGGAAGGCGGCGTTCAAAGGGGGCCGTTGATCTGCCGATCGACGGTTCCGGCTCTTCGTCCCTCTCTCGACGGCGCACACACAGGAGAGGGAGAGAGAGAGCTCGGGACGAGCTCGGGGCTCACCGTAGGAGGGCCGGGAGGTGGCGGCGAGGACGTGGGGCGGTGGAGGAGGTTCGGGGCGTCTAGCTGGCGGCGCTGTACAGCTCGGGGACGTCCAGAATGATGGCTGCGAACACGGCGGCTTCCTCGGGCGTGGTCCGTCGCCGGCGAGCTACTGGGTGGCCTCCTGTGCATGGAGAAGCAAGGGGAGAGGGCGGTGAGGGTTGTGCGTCAACATAGAAGAGAAACAAGAGAAAGAAGAGAGAGGGCAGAGAGCGGCAGCGTGGCCGTGTCGTCATTCACCCTCGGCTGTGGACGGTTCGGTGTGCGCAGCACGGCCGCGAGCAGCAGCAGCACTTGCAGCACGGCACTACTCTCCTGGCGATGCAAAAAGAGATGGGGAGTGGAGGAGAAGCAGAGGGAGTGAGCGGAGAGAGGCAGGTGCAGCCTCGGTGGAGTTTAAATGGAGGCGGAGGTGAGCACGGGCATGGTGAGAGAGAGGGGTAGGAGAGGTTCTGGGTCCAGATGGGGGTGTCTGGGAGGTTGCGGTGAGCTAGGGGGGCTGCAGAGGTGGTCAGCTGATCGGGGGAGGACAGAGATGGCGCGGCGTGCTTCGGTAACGTGTGCTGCCCGCCATGGCGAGCGGCGTGCACGGGCAAGGACGGCGTGCACGCTAGAGAGCTTATGCGGCGGGGTGGTCTCGTTGAGAAGGAGCAGAGGGTGGAGTGTGGTGCGGTGGACACGGCGCGGCGTCGCCTCGAGGTCGCATCGTCCCTCTCCACGGAGGTGACCCGTGCGGCAGCGCGCCATGGACGGCAGTGGCGTGGCGCCTCGTGCACTCCTCCATCTGGGGTTAACAAGCACGTGCAACTTGCTTCCTTCGAGTGAGGGAGAGGTGTGGAGTGAGCGGGGGCTAGGGGAGGCAGAGGCGTGCAGGAGGGAGCGCGACAGCGAGGAGCACGGTGCGTGCTCGCCCTGGCTAGGGTTCGGTGCCGTGGGGAGAAAAGAGAGAGGGAGCGGGTGGAGCCGAGGAGTGGGAGGAGCAGCATGGCAGCGAGGTGTTCTTATCCACCTCGCAGGGGACAGGAGAGGGGTGGCTCAGCGACGCGGCGCGGCAGAGAAGTGAGAAGCACGGCAGCGGCTACAGGGAGAAGAAGGCATAATTGCAGAAAACCCCCTGCTCTCTTTTTCTTCTATTTTCTTCAAAAACCAGTGCACTTCAGGGATTTTAATTGAGGCACTAATACATTTTAGAAAAATCCGAAAATATTTGGGTAGGCTCCCCTTGTGATGCAGAGCCTCCACAAAAATTGATGTGGCAAGATATAATGTTTTGAACCATTTTTGTTCATAGAATTTAAATATGTCACTTGTGGATAAACAACCAATTTGGCAATTTGAAATATCTTTGTAATTGGAGATTAGATATTTTGAGGAGAGAGCAATATGATAGTGAGATGGTTATCATCTCACTTCTGGATTTTATAAGGTAAAATAATTGTTATAACAAAATAGGGAAATAGGTAGAGAGGAAAATTAGTTGAGATCTTTTCTTTTAATCAAAATTTCATTTTGAGGGTGTAAGTAATTATAGAGGTCTTGTTTTGTTTTCAAGTCACAGTCCAATTTTGTTGTCAAGTGGGTTTTATTTCAGTATCAAGCACAACTGATTATTTAGTCACACAAGCAATCAATTTAGCATGAGATAACAATCAACACTAGACAACCAATTATAAGTTTTCAACCAAGTTTTAATCACTCAGATAAGTGGTGGGGTGGTGATCCAGTATCATCCTGACAAGAATAAGGTGGGAAAAGCTCAACTCCATAATTTGATATTTTTCCAAAAGGGTTGCTAAAAATATATGGGCAATATACTTCCCACCTTTATTGTTTTCAAAGGAATGAAAGTATGAGTTTAAAAAAAATAAGGGCTACCAATACAAGGGAAATATCAAGATATAGATCTCCATATTTTTGGAAACACATAATTTTGGAAATACTTTTATTTTCAAAGAGTAAGTATTTTGGTTGTTGCTACACAAAGCATCCTTTGAAAATAAGTTGGTCCAAATAAGAGTAGAGAAGATGTAGGGAATGTTTTGTTCTTGTCATAACATGATCACCAAGTTTAATATGTATTTATATTGGTTGGGTCTTCGATTTACTAGTCAAACAACTCAGACAACAAGTCACACCAGTTCAACACAGCAATGGGAAGGAAAACACAATCATCAGCAAAACATTTCAAAAAGTTTTTGTTGGTTCTGAATTTTGGGGTCTGGTAAAACTAAATTTTTCTTGGTTCCAAAATTTGGGATGTTACAGATCCTTCCCCCCTTAAAATAAATCTCGTCCTCGAGATTTGCCCGGGGGTACAGGGAGTACGAGGGCACGGTTTTTGGGCTGACTATACTTCCGAGGTCGAGGCTTCTTTAGTGAGGTCGCCATGTGAGATCTTGTCCACTTGGGGTTGCGAGGGCTTTCTCTATTGATAATCTTCTCTGATGAGCCCAAGTTCTTGATGATGGGGTGACTTGATGGTTGACGCTGATGGAGAGTCCTGGTTGGTTGTCTTCCTTCTTGTCCTTCTTTAGCTGAGTAAAGGAGGAACTTCATTGTTGTCTTCCTTGGTTTTTGAGCTTCAGGAAGCCTTGCAGAAACCTAAAGAGATAGAGTGGAGTGTCCAGAGGTTCCAGAGGAGTCTAAAATTTAGTTCAAGGATCCTAGAGGTAGGCGGTTTGGGGTGTGGATCGATGATTTCTATCAGTTAGTTGTATAAGAATGTGGGTGCCCTTTATGACATCGAATTGCCTTAGTCATACAAGAAGGATTTGTTAACAAGGTAGCTATTCTTGTCATCAAACCACTTTTCATATTCCAGAGGCTGAGATGTACGGGATTATCTGACATTCCGTTTATTTGCATATGACACTCAATTGTTAGGGTATACAGAAGTGATTTGTTAACAAGTTCATGAGGCTTGTTACCAAACTACTTCGATATAACACCAACATTGGAATATCACACTATTTCTTGAGAGATTAAGAATAATAGATTCTGATATAAGAGTTTCCAAATACTCAATGATAGTCTGGTGTGTTGCTTCTTTGCCAACCTAAGAAATCTCTCTTCAATGTCTTCTTGTCGTAGTTCCTCCTTCTTGCGGTCTCTGAGCTCGAATTTTCGTAGAAATTCTTATGCACTCCTTGAGTTCCTCTAGTTGCCAATCTGAATTGAGTCTCCTTATGTCCTCGTTTCTTGTCATGGTTTGCAGTCCTGGATGATTAGTTGGTACTATCGGGGACTTGGGTCAGATGTTAATCTAATGTTAGATACGATGTGTTGGTGTAGTGTCCTTGTAGTTAACATTACGGGGTGAGGCTTGCATTAGACAGGGCATCACACTCTCTCAGAGTCTAAAAAGGAATTTTATTAAAAGTGACGTATCTTACATTGAACCCAAATACTGCTAACTAGGACCCATACTTCTTCTTAATGGCTAAAGATCTTGAAAGGCCCACTATTCCTTGGTGCTAACTTTCCTTTGACATGGAAACGCTGCATTCCTTTAAAGGGTGCTGAACAGTCTCCTTGAGATTGGGGCATTCTCTGGCATAGTGACCCTTGTTGCAGCATTCAAAGCAGACAACATTGACTCGGTTGGATTTGTTTGGGTGGTCAGGAAAGGTGAGGCGTGGGGCTTGCGGGGGTTGACAGACAGGCTTGGGGACTTGCTGCAAAGTACGGGGATTCTTCCTGGGAAGGGTTCTTCCAGATCGTAGGTACAACTTGTGATATGTTTCTAAGGGTGGGGTTGGCTCCTTGTGGTTTCTACCCTCCCGACGCCTCGAATTCTGATATGGGCGAGATGTACTGGTGGATGCTTGCCTCGGGGCGTGGATGGCGTTTTGAGCATCCTTCTGACGGGCATTCTTCACTGTGTCTAATATGACTTCCAGATGACACTTAGCGGAACATGGTCATCGCCTTCGCATAGATAGCAAGTGACGCTAGCGGTAGGCACTTGCCATGTGGATGCCAGTTGAAACAATGTGGGCAGTCGCCAGGGCATTGACTGGCCTGATGTCCTCCTTTTCCGCATCGACTACAAGCCTTTCCATGTGGTGGTCTTTTCTTTATGGTGTGCCTAACGGGGCACTTCCAGTTCTCGTGTCCGTATTCCCCACAAGTGCGACACCAGTGTTTTTCTAGGGCATGGGGGCCTGGTCTTTTGACTATGATGATGTCCTCTCTAATTCCCTTGGGCAGGTCTTTAGACATATGGGGCTCCTCCCTTTCAAAGGGTGCTGAGTGGGTTCCGGGGGTGGCTTCTTTTTGACGGAGCGGAGAACTTTGGGTTGCTTCAAAACCGGGACCGATGTAGGCGTGCTCTCGTGACATCTCCGACTGAGGAACAAATAAGTTCTAGGGGTTTAATGGCTGGGCGTGATTTGTGAAGTACCCAGGAAAAGTAACACACAAGCAAGGAATTCTCAGACAAACCACACACAAGGTACATTTTGTACCAATGGACGCCTAATACTCGTGGTAGTCGGGCAGTATAATCAAGGTTCCTATCATCCTGATCCTAGGGGTCTTGGTTATACAGGGTTGGTGGAGTCTTCGCTTTGTCGCCTTAGGCTTCAGCAGGAAAAATTGAGATTGTCGAGGTAGTAACTGAGTGGAATTGTTGACGTTGAGTTGAGGTCTTCGGAGGCCTCTTGCTTTGTCGATATCGACGATCCTGGTATTTGCAAATCGATCCCCTTGATGTTGAATGTTGAGTATTCAAGATGGATGCTTCTTCTTGTGGGTGCTAGCTAATTTTGGTCTCACTTGGGTTTATCGTCAAGTATTTTGAACAGGTAAGAGGGAGTAGAGAAATCCTTGGTAAATTTCAAAATAGAAGGGTAAGACTCAGAAATTATTTGAGAAGGTGAGAAGAGTGGAAGTCATTTTTGGACTTCCCCAGATAAGGATATATTTTTGGTATTAACATATTTTTAACAAAATATTCTCTTCCTAACTAACGTCCATGCTAACTAAGGTCTGTTACAGTCAGGATGGCTCTGATACCAAGTCTGTGGGGACCCCGGACTAGCTGTCCGAAATACCCTTGTGCCTACATATCAGCGATCCCATGATCAGTGCGTCGCTGAAGCACAATTAAACTGGTAACCAAAGAACATCCATACATACCGAATTTATTTACTTACTTGATTGAAGTGATCAACTTCATCAGGTACTTGCAGCGGAAATCACCAATCATCGTGGAGCCCAAGTCATTTGCCAGAACCCTACAGGCAGCAACTGACTGGGGAGCGCCCTAGTTAGCATTGACGTCATCGAAGCCGTCTTCCTTAATCTGCTCTTCTCTAGAATCTGGCTAAGCCAATAGCCAGGGACGAAACCAATATGAGTACATTTGATTGTACTCGCAAACTACCCCAACTTGAGTGGGCACTAGTTTAGTTTTAGTTCTTAAAACTTTTATTTATTTAAAACATCTCTAACTTTTACCAAAAAGGGGGATAAGAAGAAGTTTATAACTATCCTTTTAAGAAATCGTCGTTTTAGTTACTACACCAAACTCCACCTTCTTGCAACCTTTTTCCACTTCATTTTCCTTTCAGAACTCAGAATTTAAAAAAAAAACTTGCACATGGTCTTAGGACAGCCTCCCAACTGTCCATATCCGAGGACTCGGCTATTCGAATAGTTTTACCCTCTGCAGAGGTAGCACGCTTTTCCCACACCCATCCGGTCACTCATCGTGTCAGCCACGTCCCGCCATACCAGAGGTATGCGAAGTTGAGTTCCCGGCCATAGCCTGTCCTTTGCTCATGCTAGTATAGGATCCTGCTGCTACGACACTTTCCATCGACACTTAAATCCTCAGAAACTAAGTGTGAGGACTCGTAGTTCTGCCCGGCGAATTTTAATGGCCCTACATATCCTCTATCTCCGGTTCAATCACAACATCCCTGAGGCATTCTTCACATTAGAGGACCCGGGTCAGGGGGTAGGTCCTCAGACCATCCCCTCATGGAACGAGGTCATCCTCGTTGTTGAGGCATCCAGTACTAACACGAGCAAATTATATGACTACGCCCTTTCCCATATGTGGGTAGATGTGGTCGCACAGGTTATCGGCTGGTAGTCATAGTACAAAGACACAATGTGCATTTTTCATAAACACCACCATACTTCGTTTCTCCACTTCCATACCGACATCTCGGCATACCATAATTCATCCACGGATTTGCAAAGGAGTTTTGAATAAACAATGTTTTTCCCATCTATAGTTTTATATACACAAACCGATATTTCTACAGAGAGTGGAAAAATAGTTTTTCATAAACTTTTGAAAAAGTTTTCACAATCTTTTCCTATTCCCATAGCAAAATACTTTTTACCAAAACTTGGGTGGATCGTAATCATACCCAAAAGATTTTTATAAAAGGCCTTTGAGTAAATTAAATATATATTTAGAAATTACTGCACACTACTAACACCTCTATATCGGGTGTCTCAATAATGTACCTGTATTTTGTAAAAGGGTTTTCAAAATCATAACTTTAGTGGCAACACCACGTAAATCACTTATGCTTCTTATACATAAAACATGTGGATCAAATAGATGTATATAGATGCAAGCTCAGTGAAGTAGCTTGCCTGGTTTCAGCATAATGTCCCTGGACTTCTCCTTGTTGATCAATATAATAAAAATTCCATCCTTCCTCGATCAATTCTCTCCAAATACCACTCCGGTAGCGTTATTATCTAGCGTCGCAACAGGGAAATAAACAACAATCAATACACCAAACAAAACAACAAGTGGTACACAAACAAATAACAACCACAAGCATCAAACTAATCATTCAAGCAACCAACTAGGATCTACACTTACAAGGGCCTTATACTAATTAGTAGTCTAACACTTATACACAAGCTAGGGCCATAGATCTCAAAATTACCTTAGGCAAGGGTGAGCAACTAACATCTTTATTTACACAGGCAATACTTCAGACAAAGGTTAAGTCACCAATTAATCTCTACAAGCCAAAATACTTCACCACACATCAATCACTCAATCTTCAAAAGGGAAAACAACCACTCACATCTAGTTGACAAAAAGGTTACTGCAAACCTGCTTATGGTTGAGAACCCTACTTTTTAATCAGAATGCAATGGAACCAGTGGGTGTTCCACTTTCATAACAAGGCATTAAGAGGTTAAAATATCCTCTGGCTATAATGGGAAACTTACTAAAACAACAACACAACATAAGGCTACTCATGCTAGTGGGTCCTAAATAATTATAACTATAACCCCAACTAAACATGCTTTGCTAAGGACCAAATAATAGGTAACAAGGGATGACATGCTACAATATCAGTAGCTATGAAATGCTACTGATGTTTAGGCAATATTTTCAAAAATCAAACCACTCAAGGAATTTCATCCACAAACAAAATCCTAAACTCTAGGAATATTCTAGGAATTAACTACACTAGTAGTATTACTCTTAAATAAACATATGCAATACCAACTTTTCTAACATGCTAAAGATATGAGCCAACACACACATATCAGAGAGTACAGCACCTATGCATGCTAGAAATCACAAAGAAGACACTAACACATTCCACAAAATTAAATAAACTATAAACAAGAATTAACAGAAAAAGCATTAAAACTAGTTATGCACACCAAAAATAATATATAGCTCTAACAATCACACCAAGCTAGGATTAGGTACCCCTAATCATACAGAAGGCCACACAATTGGATTCACATCAAAATCTGTCACCAAATAATTTACAAAAATCCTAGAAGGGTTCTCTGGTCAAATACCAAAGTGGATGTCATTTTATTTAGGAAGCTCATTTTCATAAGAGGCAAATTGCTACTGCTAGGTATGACTTAGACCTTTCCAAATCAGTTGAGTTTGCATTAATAGCTATCTTAGAAAAATAGTTATTGATATTTTGGTGAGGAGCAGTAGTTCTGGCTCACCTTTATTTTCTCCAAAAACATTTATCCAAAAGTAGATCTGCAAGTTGGGTGTGGTCAAGAACTTACAGAGGTACTACCCTGAATTTTGGTTTGGTCAAAAATGCCTTTTTCATATTTTATATTGGTTTATTCCAGCAGTCAAGTTTCTGCCCAATTTTCAAATTAATAACCACAGGGAATAAAAACCAGCGCGCGGGCCAGATCTTGCTGGGCTGAGCCCAACAGTAGCCAAAACGGCCCACGGTGGTCGCGCGCGTGGAACGCGGCGCGGGAAGGCGGCGTTCAAAGGGGGCCGTTGATCTGCCGATCGACGGTTCCGGCTCTTCGTCCCTCTCTCGACGGCGCACACACAGGAGAGGGAGAGAGAGAGCTCGGGACGAGCTCGGGGCTCACCGTAGGAGGGCCGGGAGGTGGCGGCGAGGACGTGGGGCGGTGGAGGAGGTTCGGGGCGTCTAGCTGGCGGCGCTGTACAGCTCGGGGACGTCCAGAATGATGGCTGCGAACACGGCGGCTTCCTCGGGCGTGGTCCGTCGCCGGCGAGCTACTGGGTGGCCTCCTGTGCATGGAGAAGCAAGGGGAGAGGGCGGTGAGGGTTGTGCGTCAACATAGAAGAGAAACAAGAGAAAGAAGAGAGAGGGCAGAGAGCGGCAGCGTGGCCGTGTCGTCATTCACCCTCGGCTGTGGACGGTTCGGTGTGCGCAGCACGGCCGCGAGCAGCAGCAGCACTTGCAGCACGGCGATACTCTCCTGGCGATGCAAAAAGAGATGGGGAGTGGAGGAGAAGCAGAGGGAGTGAGCGGAGAGAGGCAGGTGCAGCCTCGGGTGGAGTTTAAATGGAGGCGGAGGTGAGCACGGGCATGGTGAGAGAGAGGGGTAGGAGAGGTTCTGGGTCCAGATGGGGGTGTCTGGGAGGTTGCGGTGAGCTAGGGGGGCTGCAGAGGTGGTCAGCTGATCGGGGGAGGACAGAGATGGCGCGGCGTGCTTCGGTAACGTGTGCTGCCCGCCATGGCGAGCGGCGTGCACGGGCAAGGACGGCGTGCACGCTAGAGAGCTTATGCGGCGGGGTGGTCTCGTTGAGAAGGAGCAGAGGGTGGAGTGTGGTGCGGTGGACACGGCGCGGCGTCGCCTCGAGGTCGCATCGTCCCTCTCCACGGAGGTGACCCGTGCGGCAGCGCGCCATGGACGGCAGTGGCGTGGCGCCTCGTGCACTCCTCCATCTGGGGTTAACAAGCACGTGCAACTTGCTTCCTTCGAGTGAGGGAGAGGTGTGGAGTGAGCGGGGGCTAGGGGAGGCAGAGGCGTGCAGGAGGGAGCGCGACAGCGAGGAGCACGGTAGCGTGCTCGCCCTGGCTAGGGTTCGGTGCCGTGGGGAGAAAAGAGAGAGGGAGCGGGTGGAGCCGAGGAGTGGGAGGAGCAGCATGGCAGCGAGGTGTTCTTATCCACCTCGCAGGGGACAGGAGAGGGGTGGCTCAGCGACGCGGCGCGGCAGAGAAGTGAGAAGCACGGCAGCGGCTACAGGGAGAAGAAGGCATAATTGCAGAAAACCCCCTGCTCTCTTTTTCTTCTATTTTCTTCAAAAACCAGTGCACTTCAGGGATTTTAATTGAGGCACTAATACATTTTAGAAAAATCCGAAAATATTTGGGTAGGCTCCCCTTGTGATGCAGAGCCTCCACAAAAATTGATGTGGCAAGATATAATGTTTTGAACCATTTTTGTTCATAGAATTTAAATATGTCACTTGTGGATAAACAACCAATTTGGCAATTTGAAATATCTTTGTAATTGGAGATTAGATATTTTGAGGAGAGAGCAATATGATAGTGAGATGGTTATCATCTCACTTCTGGATTTTATAAGGTAAAATAATTGTTATAACAAAATAGGGAAATAGGTAGAGAGGAAAATTAGTTGAGATCTTTTCTTTTAATCAAAATTTCATTTTGAGGGTGTAAGTAATTATAGAGGTCTTGTTTTGTTTTCAAGTCACAGTCCAATTTTGTTGTCAAGTGGGTTTTATTTCAGTATCAAGCACAACTGATTATTTAGTCACACAAGCAATCAATTTAGCATGAGATAACAATCAACACTAGACAACCAATTATAAGTTTTCAACCAAGTTTTAATCACTCAGATAAGTGGTGGGGTGGTGATCCAGTATCATCCTGACAAGAATAAGGTGGGAAAAGCTCAACTCCATAATTTGATATTTTTCCAAAAGGGTTGCTAAAAATATATGGGCAATATACTTCCCACCTTTATTGTTTTCAAAGGAATGAAAGTATGAGTTTAAAAAAAATAAGGGCTACCAATACAAGGGAAATATCAAGATATAGATCTCCATATTTTTGGAAACACATAATTTTGGAAATACTTTTATTTTCAAAGAGTAAGTATTTTGGTTGTTGCTACACAAAGCATCCTTTGAAAATAAGTTGGTCCAAATAAGAGTAGAGAAGATGTAGGGAATGTTTTGTTCTTGTCATAACATGATCACCAAGTTTAATATGTATTTATATTGGTTGGGTCTTCGATTTACTAGTCAAACAACTCAGACAACAAGTCACACCAGTTCAACACAGCAATGGGAAGGAAAACACAATCATCAGCAAAACATTTCAAAAAGTTTTTGTTGGTTCTGAATTTTGGGGTCTGGTAAAACTAAATTTTTCTTGGTTCCAAAATTTGGGATGTTACAAGCATCAGATAAGGAATTTTGGTGCCGAAGCTGAATGAAAATGAAGGATGTAGGCGTTGCGGATCCATGCAAGTAAAGGTAAGCCAGTACTAAATATTCTGCAACATGGCATGGAAGCATCATATAAGTAATACACAAAGAGCAGAGCATCAATAACAGAGAAGAAGTGAAGAACTCCAGCTCCAGTTTCCTCCAGTTTCCAGCTTCAAAGAAGGGATCACTTGTAGCAAACGATTTCACACAGGAACGTTTAGATGTTCTAAATAATGCTTAAGGCAATGGCAAGAAGAAGAAAAACACACACAAAGAGAGCACTTAGTTTCTTTATCATGCCACCGCGGTTGTGCCGGTGGACCGTGATGCCACAACGACGACGACGACGAGGTGCTGTGGTGGCGGCAGAGTGAAGTGCAGGAGGAGTACTGCCCAAAGACCTAGTGGGCATGGATGACAGGTGTGTGACTCTCCAGACAAAATTAATAAACATTTTGCATTGAGAGTCCGGCGAACGGGCAATCACAAATGGCGGAGGCAATCTGGACGCCGGAGGAGGGGAAGGGAGAGGGCCCATGGTAGGGGTCTGAGATGTGCTAGGGCACACGGTCGACAGAGGGTTACTGTTGACGGCGATCGGCTCGGCACGAGTCTCCAACTCCATGGCGGCACAGATCATGGAACAGATCGTGCGTGTGTTTAATTTTTGTCCGAATCTTTTCCAATCAAATGGGTTCTGAGTAAAAGTGTGATTAGTGGCAGGAGGGTCTCCCACTTTCTATCTAGTCGTATCGTGTCGATCCGATCCGACCAAGGGAGAGGAAGTTTTCAGGTTTTCAACTAATCGCAGTTTTCAGTGGATACTTCGCCTAGTTTAATATGTGTGGAATATGTTTTTGTCAATTATAATTGGATCCTATATTTTGTGACATGGTACAAAACTGTAAGCTAAGATTGTAATTCGAAATTCAGATGTATTCGGAGTACATGAGAAGCTACGGCTCAGCAGGGAAGTGTTTTTTCTTTTTGCTACTTGTTTTTCATGCGACAACTCAGGTCTTGTTTTTTTTGCTACTTGTTGGCAGGAGTAGAGTTTAGAGTTGATACTCAGTAACCACATCGTATCACCGTATCAGACTTGTGGTTCCTCTTCTTCCCACTTGACGTCTGCATTTTGCGGCCCCAGCGCAGCTCGGCTCCATTCTGGCAAAAAAGAAAAAGCAGCTCCACTCCACGTCCCACCGGAAGAAAGGAGAGCCGGCGCTGGCGACCTGAGCCTGTCCCCGGCGGCGGACCAAGATTCTCCTTCCGTTCCTCATCTCCAATTTGCTCATGGTCTCAGGACTTGCTTGGACAGATAGCAAGTCACTGGTGCTGAAGCTGGATGAAAGCCAAGGATGCAGGTTTTGTCCTTCCCTGTCAGGCAAGGTAAGCTGGCATTAAAGATTCAGCAACATGAAAATAGAAAGCTTCAGATAGCAGGGTATGAATAACAACGAGGACCTCCAATTCCAGTTTCTCCTCTTCTTTGGAAAATGCCTTTGAGTATTTTTCAAGAACCTTATTCCTAGTAGGAACAAAACAATTCCTTCCTGCTAGCTAGTCTCATGAGCTATCACAGCCACGACAGGCCACAAATTACATGGATAATATACCTGTTACCAGCTAGAGGTGTACACTTCACATGGATCAGCGACATTGTTGTATATCACTACCAGCCATGTTATATTGGCTAGTCGAAACTCGAGTAATTAGACTACAACATGATAAATCATTGGAAATTATATCTTGAGAGAGAAATGTTAGAAGGAAATGAGTTTACATTGCTACTCACCTTATTTGCTCCTAGAGCCTGGCAAAGGTAATGATGTTTTACTTGAATTTTGAGGTCCTTTCCTGCTTTATTCATAGAGCATGTAGTTTTGCCTACAAGCTTCGTCATGTCTGCTAAAAAAAATACTTGACTCGAGTTACCTCATTACTCTATGATCACTTGGTTGGTCCCTCCTCCTTTTTTCCGGGCTTGGGACCGGCTACGCAATTGTAAGTGTTACCTTAAAATAGCATAGGCGGAGTTTCCCATCCCCACCCCCAAACCTCAAAAAACACCCAAAAAGAGGAAAACATAAAAAAGCTAATGAAAACGGATGCCACCAGACACAACCCCAACCCCCACCCAAAAACAATATATAAATAGCATTAACATACATTTTTTTAATTTTCGTTTTTCTGAAAGAATTATGAAACAAACAAATAAAGGTTAAGTTTTTTTCCATTTAAGGGATTTTTCTTGCTATATAAAGGGTTTTTAGGTTTTAAAAAAATTATATATTGATTCAACGGGAAATCTAGTAGTTCTACAGAGCACTAATTTTTTTTTTCATAGTTTTTAAACAAACCACTGTAATGCAGAAAGCAAATAACCATCTCTTTCTTTCTAGGTTCTTTTTTATCCTTTTTTTTTTTTGCTTCGATGGGAAATTCAAGCGGATGTACTTGCTTTCCAACTGGCCACTAGCCTGTAGAAAGAGTAGTTATGTAAGAATCTTCGCAAGACATATATATCCCTATTTCCATATGAACCATGGACCCTTTAGATGGGTATTTGGCAATAAAAAATAGGTTTCAACTTCAAGTGGTACTGATAGTTAGGAACTTTAAAAAGCTCTAGAGAACTGAACACAATTTGACATCGATAGTTTTATTTTTTTGTATGTAACAAGAATAAATGAAGTTGCATTCTCTCCATGCAAAGACATACATGATAGTAGTTATGTGAGCACACTTTGCATATGGATCGGAATTGAAAAGAGAGACGAATGTATATACCTTTCAAGCATGCCTGAAGGATGATAAAAAGGTTCAAGGTTGACTTGTCGTTGCCACCTCCTCAATGGTGACATGAGATATCTTGTCCGTCACATCATTGTACGACTAGAGTAACAACGAATCGAGAATTATAAATAAGAGGAGTATCCAGCAGGTATGTAACCAGAGGTTGCAGTTAATGTGAGAATCCAGCGCTCTACCTCATGGTCGTTTCCCAAAGCCTCCTCCTTGGATCCACCCTCTTCATCTTTATCAGACTGGCATTGGCACAAAGTAAGCAATGCAGGAATAATTAGAGAACATATGCTTGATACGACATGGTTGATACTAGAATGGTAAAAGGGGACAATATTATACACAACAGTGTACATGCATACCTCTTCTTCATCTGCAGAGGAAACTTCCTCAGATCCACCGTCGTCCTCAGACTGCAATTGAGAAAGCAATTAATTTGTAGGGATTGGGAAACAGAGGAATACTCGCATGGCACGACCCATAATTAACGGAAACCCGCGCACGTACCTCGTAGTTTTGTCTGTATATTTCAAGGGTGGGACGGTTGGGGTGGGTTGTTGCCACAAGCCTCAGTGATGCCTCCGCTTCCTCTACCTGTTCACCACTGCAGTTGGTGCAGTAAAGGTAATAAATGACTTTCTTGAGCAATGGCATATTCCCTACCACCAAACCGACGGGCATTCCCACAGTAGCATTGCAATTCAATTCTTCAAGCATTGGCAATGCTCCCTCCCCTCCACACAGGATCTCCACAAATACACGAAAGTGTATCAAGCTCGGGAACTCATCACTACCAACAGTATATGGCGGACAGTCCACATTGTCATTCATGATGGCGAGATAGCAGAGCAACGGAAGCCTTCCAAGGATTTGCAGATCCCGCGCTTCTACGACCTCCACGTCTATAAACAGGTACGATAGGTGCGGAACACGTGAAAAATTGATCCATGACGGCAGCCTAGATAAACAAATGCTATATAGGCCCAGCTCACAGAGATTCGAAGAAGGTACCCAGTTTTCCCAGCTGCCAACAGGGACTGACTCGTCTGGCGCGGAAACTATCCGTAGACTCTGGATTTTGTGCATGTTGCGCAGAGACTCCATCAGAGCCTTGAATGCGCTCTTCTCCATCTCATCGAAACTGATGAAAAGCACCGTAACTTCTGTCAGCTTTCCTAGCTCAGCAAAAAAGTTTGGGCACTTGTCCACCGAGTGTAGGTTAAGCTCTTCCAGGGACGTTAGCTTCCCTATCCCACCCATCATTTTCGTACCGTACATGGCAAGTAGGCACATTAGTTTGCTTAGCTCGCCGACAGATGGCGGCAATTCTTCTATGCCACTCCAGCGTACATCCAAAGTCTGCAAGTACTTGAGATCATGACCAATATTCCTTGGGAGCTCTGCAACAGGGGTATTAATCAGCCCAAGGTACCTCAGCTGAACTAGCTTTCCAAGATGCTCAAGACGGCAACCTTCCGCACCAAACTGACAGCTATCAAGAACTAGTACACGTAATACTTTAAAGCTGAGAAGTTGTAGCAGTCTACTGTCAGTGCACAATGTCACATTAAATGACCTCACCTGTCCCAGTTCCACCTTGACATGACTGTGTTCTGCACTTCTTTTGTGGACAGCTAGTCTACGAATGCTTCGGCTTCTACTTGGTGAGCATGTGCTCTGCTCCTGCTCAATATCATGTATGGTAATAAAGTTTAACTCGCTGGACAAGTTGCGGATTAAATCAAGTACCATATCATGAACACGACAACCATCCAAGGTTTGGCCATCGATGTCCTTTACCAACTGAATCATACTTCTATTTACAAGCTGATTGAAATAACTCTCCCCAACTTCAAACAACCTTAGCCCTTGTACACAAGGGACAAAACCTTCCGCAATCCACCTCCATATCAACCCATGTTTCCTAATCAACTGATCTTCTACAAACATGCTCAAGTGTAACAAGCAATTCTTTAGACAAGAAGGGAGATCATAAAAGCTATAAGACAGTATTTTTCTTGTGTTCTTCACAACTTCGTTGTCCTCATGCCCAAATCCAATAGAGTCATACACCTTTGACCAGTCCTCCGGCCGTTTACCAACAAGCAGGCTAGCTATTGTGATGATAGATAATGGCACACCACACATTTCCCTAAAATTTTCTTGGACACTTCATCAGATTGAACATCAAAACTTTTGCCTTTATCATCACATATTCTTGTGTAGAATAATTCACTTGAATTATCATCAGAAAGTGCTTTCATGTTGTAGACACCACCAACTTTTTCAGCAACTTCACAAATACGAGTAGTCGTGATTATCCTACTTCCAGTGTCATCATCCACCAAAGCGCAGTTAATCATTTCCCATGTTGGTGTTTCCCATATATCATCAATAACTATCAAGTACCTAATTTCATCAAAAGCCAAGAGACTTGAAATTACTACAAACTAAATGAGTGTATAGTATGCATTATAACATGAAGCTTGACAACTCTCAAATGTTACATAAAGGTGTAACAATAAATTGGTGTATGTCAAGTTGTTAATCAAATTTTCAACCAGCATGACATGAAAATACATGTAAGACATACATTTCGGACAAATAAGGTAGTATTGAGTACGATATGGCAGGGGGCGGCAATGCATACCTCTTGTTTGTAAGGAATCTCCGCAGCTGGTTGATGAGTTGTCTTTCATCCATGCTTGATGCAGACTTATACATTTGCTCATCAAATTCAAGGAGAATATCCTTCAAAACTTTCTTTATGTTAGGATTTTGACCTACCGGAACAAAACCTGCACAATCGAATTCCTTATTAAGCTTGTCAAACACTGCTTTAGCAAGAGTTGTCTTTCCCAATCCTCCAAATCCAACAATGGAGATAGTTTTGAGTTTATTCTCCGACACATCCCTCTGGTTGGACAACACCTCCATCAGCTCATCCATGGCCTTATCAATACCTACAAGGTCAGATACTTTGCTGTACATGGACAAGAGACGTGGGTCGACCTCCGTCTTGGCAATAGTATTACCAATAACATCTTTGTACCTGTCATACCTTTCCTTCACCTCTTTAACTTGGATCTTGACATCTTTGATGTCACTGGCTATTTCGCGACGAATCTTCAGCTTGGTGACCTTCTTGCAGGTCTTGTCGATGAACCCCATGAAGGTGTGAGGCTTCTCTGGTTCAAGACCCTCGACACGTACCATGAAGGAGTCGAGGCTGTCCTCGATTACATAGGACAGCTCCCTGACATCATTTGCCCAAATCTTGACCACCGGATCAAGCTGGTCCAGCGGCACATCGGACACCTTCACAAGTGCAGCTTCAATGATCAAGAGCTCGTCCCTGAGGTCCTTGATCCCCTTCTTCAAGCCCTTCTGCAGGTCGTACTCCTCGCGAAGCAGTTCCCCCAGCTTGGGGAGGAGGGAGCTCATCGCCCCTGTGGCAAACTCCATGTTCGACTCTCACCTTCTCCCTTTCTGACTTCCTAGATTGCTGGCTACTTTTTTCTCCCTTTTCTCTCCCTTTTCAGAAGCTCTTTCTTGCTAGTTGTGGTGGATTTTCGTCGCTTGCAAGTATATATAGACTAGATTGGCCTTGAAGCATGTTTCCACGATTGGAGTGGTAGGGACGCCGGACGCGGTTGATGTGTGCGAAATATTACTATAGCGTGGTACTGGCAAAGTCTGCGAGCGGCGTTTGTGAGGTTGTGTAGAAGAGCTGCTCTCAAAAACATTGAGGCTAGTTCAGACCAGAAGTATTTCTCCCTTCTAAAAGATAGCCTGAGCCACGTCCGTGTGAGACTAGTAGCCGGCTGGTCGCTGTTAGTGCCGTGCAGGGAACATGCTTTCAGCTAAGCATCAACAATCAACTTCTTTGAATTGGCAAGAGGCTCATAATTATCAGCTTACGGGGACATACAAAGTAAGCACTAATTAAATCAACATTCAACTATACTGCCATGTGCAAGAGTAGACGGACACCCACATTATTGGTTTGTAAAACCACAAAGTTGTCTGGGTCGCTCTCGCGAACAAGCCCGTTGTCAACGGTGCCATTCGTGGATAAATTAAGCCTCCCTTGGATGTTTCATCTATCCGGCGTAATTACAGTAAGATTGTTTGTCGAAGTGACCGAGTGTTACTTGTAACAAACTTGCGATTAATGAATATGTTCAAAATGTGTGAATTAGAGACACCATAATAAATAGACTGTAGATATTACACCAATAAAGTGCTTACACTAAGTAACATGTGGAGATATATAAAGATTTTTGTAAGAGCTGCACATAACATTTGCCAAGGTACATGAGTTTTACAGTCGTTCCCTGCAAAAAGAGAGGTTTCTAGCCATTAATGAATATGCAGAGGTTGGATGTACTTGATATCTTTTTGATATTAATATATTGCCCTTTATCGGAAAAACTACTTTTGGAAAATTCAATCTTCCCGTTCATGCATGGGTAGGGTCAGAAAAATGTTTCATGAGGGCCGGACAATTAGTATGTATAGCTTGTTATTCATGGCCCAACAATCGAATTTGCATTGTTCTTAAGGAATTGAAATTTGAAATCTGAGTATACTTCATTTTCTTTAAGGAACCAAAATTTGAAATCTGAGTATATTGCGAATGCTATTGGAGTGTTTTTATTTATCGAAGAAATTATATGAAATTTAGAGGATTTTTTTCCAACTTGAAGCAATAAATAGCATGTGTAGCCTCTTGATGAATGATTACAGACTAGTTCTTAGTTCTTACCGGTCAAGAAAACTAACACGGAAATTTTTTTTAGGTTGTTTACAGTGGAGACTAACTTAGAGTAGTAACATGTTTATGTTATTAGCCTATGCTACTATCTTCACAGTGGGGAGTAACATATATGTGGTGTCATATAAATCTTTATTTATTAGGCTATGGACTCATTTTGTCTTGATAAGTGTGATGTTGTAGTAACTAGCTAAATTATCACAAACAACTCTCTCTTCATTAACTACATGCCACATAAGCAAATATGTCTTCAATTGTGTAATGTTATTAGCTAAGTTACTCCCACAGTGATCAGCCTTAGCAGTGTGGGGCGAGCGTGGGTTGCGGGTAGTTCATACGCCCTTTTGTCACATCACCTACGGTTTGTTATATAGCCGACGACTTTTCGGGGCCATCTGATTTGGCTGGACACATACAATATAATCTGCTGCTGATCCGGCGTGGTGCCTCTTGCGTGTAGTTATATTTTAAGCAAGTTCTCAAGTCTACTTGATTTGATTAGAGCGATACACTGCAGCCCACACGGGGTCGACGAGCTAGGTACGAGCTGGTAATAGGTAGTGCCAACTTGATATATATCCTGACACGCAAACAGTTGACATTAGTGATGTGATTAACAAGGAATGGCATCGTTCTTATATAGTTGTTCCTTTTGACGGATTATATAGTTTCGGGAGATGTTGCTACCTCCTCGCTTAGTCGCTTAGCCGACATTCTCCTAGTTGTTCAAGAGTTGTATCTTACTTTTCTTACCGGAAATGTTGTGATTTTTCACCAACAAATTTATTTTCATGTTCGTAAACTCTTGTATGGTCAGCTGTTTTATCTATAAATAAGGCGAAAGCCTATTTCGAGAGAAATTATATATGTTTAAGCTTTTTTCTTAATTTGCATTTATTTAGACATATTTTAGTGTGTTGATTCATTCTTTATGGTTGTTATTTAGTCTGTATTTTTACGTGTATAAAAAGGTTTATATTTTTTTAAGGTTTAGATTTAGGAACGCAGAAATGCTAGTATAGTGACGTGTATGTGTACCTTTTTTTAGTAAGCACGGCGTACTTCGCAAGGGGTGCTGGGCTTTATGGGCCTCGCTGGATATTCGATTGGGCCGGACTTCGCTTTAGTATTCTGCAAGCTCAGCTCGGCTCAACAACATTTGCACTCGCTATCTCAAAAAAAAAAAAAAACAACATTTGCTCTCCTTCACTCCGGCCGGAGTATTTTTTGCCAAATCTGGCCGTTATCCAGAACTAACAACGGATCTGGCCCCTTCTGAGAACTAATTGCAAATCTGGCCCCTGGGGTCGGCGCCAACGCAGATGGCGCCGACATCGTGCAGGTCGGCGCCAGGGGAGCCGCTCGCCGAAGTTTGCCGCTGGGCCCGGATGAAATCCGACGTGGCAGGGTCGGCGCCAGGGGCAGTGGCGCCGAACTCCCTTCGCTAACTGAACCCAGATCCATGTGTTCGGCGCCATCCACGATGGCGCCGACCTTTTAGGTTAAACCCTAGTCGTTTTCTTGCCTCTCCCCCCACTTCATTCCTCCCCCACAGCCGCCCCCAAGCACTCTCTCTCCTATCTTCCGCCCCAAACTTCAAATCCACTTAAAACTTGTGGATTTCTTCAAATTAGACCATGGCAACTCTTCTTGGAGGTATTCTCTCTCAAATCTCCTTCTTTCCATCCTCTTCCATCCATTTTATTATGAAATTTCATGTCATTTTGGTTCCAATGTCTAGGACCTAAAATTTTGGTGCAATCTTTTGTTGAAGTAGTTAACATATGTGTGTATTGGTTTGTGGTTAGTAGTTCTTTTGTTGGAAACATGTAAGTTCTTTTAGAATTTTATGAGGTGGGTATTTTTATAGGAGACATTAGATGAATTATATTTGTAAATCGTGGTTAGCTTTGTAGGAGGCACTTTGTACATGGTGGCTAACTTTGGGTGTGGTTAGTTTAATTATAAATGTATGTAAGTGGTTGTAGAATATATTGTTTTACCACATATGCATGTGGAGGTTTGTATAGTTTGTTATATTTCATTTTTCTTGCATATATGTACATGGTGGCTAACTTTGTGGACTTTTAGGCTCTCCCATATAGTTTCTTATGTTTTATTTTTGGTTGGTAGATTCCCTTGACATTTACAAAGAACTTGCACGTAAGATGAAGATAGTAGAAAGAACCAAAGGCAAGTATCCCAATGTATCATGCAAAGATGCTCCGGTGCCACCAATGTACCCGGTTCCGAATTGTCCTTGCGGAAAGGCTTGTGAAATCCAGGAAAACAGGATCGGCGCCAACCGAGATGGCGCCGACATACTGCATGTCGGCTCCATCCCAGATGGCGCCGACCTGCTATCCTGGGGCATTTAACAGAAAATTTGGACAGAGCCTCCCCTCTTTTTTTAGCCAAAACCTGTAACATATGTAGACACAAACATTTGGACAGAAAATTTAGCAGAATTGACAACAAAATTGACACAAACTGACAAAAGCAACAATCTGACAACAAAATTCACAGACACTTAGATCTCACACAAGCAACAATCCATAGCAAATAGGTTCACAAAAGCATCACACACAATTCATACATGTTTTTAGTTATTACAAACCATAGTTCTCAAACATGGATGGTCTGAAACATAATGAAGCACTTCCAAACACAGATGGCGACATTACTTGCGTGCCTTTCTTTTTCCTAGCGCTTCGGTACCAGGGGTGAGGTGGTCGACTGGCTTGCGGTTACGAGATCCCCTACGGAGGTTTTCTTGACTGATCTGAAGAGGCTGCTTGCGCTTCTGCCTGTGCCTGCCTTGCTGGCTGGGACCTGGGCTCATCTGACTAGGTGCTGGTGCACCCCTCACCTGCGACAATAACATCTAGTGATTTATATCTAGTGACTAGGTGCTGTGAACTAAAACCTGAACATGAGAGCAAGAATATTACCTGCGACAACACCGTCTGGTCATCATATAAGTCCTCCACATCTAGGTCCCATTCAGATGATGCAGAATTTTCACGGCTACTAGGTTGCACCTCATCCAAGTCTTCGGTAGGATCCCGGCATGCGAGCCTACTGACCAACTTACGGGAACGGTTCACCATTTTCTGCAAGAACGAAGAGTAAACTTTGAGCACAGCAGCCACCACAACCAGATTAGAACTTACACAAGCAAGAAGTTAAGCGACGGTGGGAGCCATGCCGGGATGAGCATGTGGCCAAGCACGAAGTGCCCTCGTAGGGGGGCGCCCTACAGGAAGCCTCTCCCACATCCATACCTGTAACCCAAGCACGCAACCACCCATGTTTGATGTATTCTTGCTCCTTCTGCATGCCTCATCCAGCTGCCGGTACAAGTAAGCCAGTGAGGCCGAGCCCCAGCTGTACCTCCCAGCCTCGTCCCACTCACGGAGTAGAGGCAAATACATCCAAGACACGTCGCTGCCCCCAGAGTCTGGAAATAGCACTTTCCCAAAGATCCACATGATGTATGCCCGAGCATACCTATAAAAAACAAGACTCGAATCAGACGGCGAAATGGAAATAAAAGCACATAACAAAAAGGTGGGCAACGGAAAATTAGTATAGAGATACAACCTTTGTACGGTGACGTCGTCAGCACCCTCCGGAAGCTCACGGAAATGGGTTTGCAACCAAGTGGTCTTCAACCCTCCAGTCTTGCTACCCTTTTGCCCTTCAACTTTGTCAGGTGGTCTTACTCCAAGAAGCTGCTCAACCATGTCCCTGAATTTATGTGCCTCTATCTTTCCAGTGACGGGGTTCCCATCGAGAGGCAAACCGGTGATCATGGCCCAGTCCTCTAGAGTGACAGTCATCTCTCCACACGGAAGGTGGAAAGTGTGAGTCTCCACGTGCCACCTGTCAACTAGTGCCGTGAGGGCGCAGCTATTGTAGATTGGAAGCCCACGCCTCGCCATGGTCACAAAGGGAAGCAACTTTGCCCTCTCAATGTACTCAGTGTACCTATCTGAATACTTCATTGCATCATGCTGCAACTTATGGCCACGTATGCGAAGATGCTTCATTTCCTGCAAAACATTTTATATAGCACACAAGTTAGTAATCATTTGGCAACAAAACAAATTGACTTCATCATTATGTACATACCTCCACGCCTATGGAAATCTTCCAACCTCGGTGATCCTTATCGTACCCAACATCAAGAAGATGGTGCCGACCCTCCATTCTGCAATGTAAAGACAAGCCAAAGTGAGTAATATTGCAATGAAAAGTATCAACACAATAAATGCAAAAAATATGCTAACATAAATTATATGTGTAAACATATATAAAGAAAATATAACCTTGCTACTACGTTTTATTGCTTCAGCTAACTTCCCAATTGCATCGGGATGGCGTCTAGCACCTCTGTAATGTCTAGTTCCTCGTGGACGCTTATTCCACGTACACTTGACGAAGGGTTACTAGCGGCTGCCGCGGCTGCAGCTTCAGCCGCTGCTTCCTCGGCAGCTATTTTCTTTTTTCGGTCCTCGCAGCTCAACCTTTTCGTGTTCTTGTGACCTTCCTCGCCGCATACGGAGCAACGGTTCTTGACGGTGTCCTCCACGAAATAATCATTTGCACGCGGTCTCTTGGAGTGTGTGCTCCCCTGTGCGCGGTCCATGTCCATCTTGAACCTCTTGGTCTGCCGTCGCCCTTTCGTCTTGACCATGAGTTTTAAATCCGGTAAATACACCGGGCCGGTGTATTCAGGCCATTGTGCCATGTCTAGATAAGGCTCGAATCTACCAGCCCATGTGCCTCGAACCGCCTCCAGTTTGTAGAACCGGGACAAACACGACAAGCTAGTTGGGTCTAGTGCCCTAGCACGTGACGCTGTTATTATATGTGAGCACAGTAGATGGATCTGTAACGGCATCTGGCAAGTGCAAGACGCAGAGGCTAGGACAACAACATATTTGCGGCCACCGAATTGCTCACCGCCAACGTTGGTACCTCCTTGTTCACAAACCTCGTACTTCCACACCTCCTTGTCGAAACATATCCACGTTTGGGTCTCTGACTTCTTTTCCTGATAATCAAGTTCTTCTTCCACGGTCTTTGGCCACTTCTTACCGTCATTCACAAGGACTTCTATCTCGTCCCTCCTCGTAACCCAGTACTCGTTGCACTTGTCAAAGGTAAACGCTGCTATGGCGCTAACCGGTAACGCACGGATACCCTTTAAAACTTTATTGAATACCTCGGCCATGTTACTTGTCATGTGACCGTGCCGAACCCCATCCTCATCGAATGCTTGGGACCACAACATTTTTTGTGGCAAATGCTCCGTAAGGAAAGCCTTACCCTTCGCATTCGTCAAGCCATACAACTCTGCGTACATCCGGTCAAACACATCCTCCTCAAACACCATGGAAAGCCTACGAAGATACTCAGCCATTTCCCGGTTACGGCAAGCACGGTAGAAATTAGCCGCGAAATGCCTCATGCACCACCGGTGCTTCACAAGGGGATGCCCAGGTATTTCATCCTTCACGGCATTCAGTATGCCCTGATGGCGATCAGATATCAAACAAACAACCCTATCCCTGCCAACTACCTTAGTCCTCAACAAGTGCATGAACCAACTCCAGTTGTTCGTGTCCTCCCCCGTGACCAGAGCAAAGGCAAGGGGGACCAAACGGTTGTCCGCGTCGCAAGAGATAGCAACAAGAAGGGAGCCCTTAAACTTCCCTGTCAAAAAGGTGCCGTCCACGGAAAGAAATGGACGACAATGCTTGAATGCTTCGACACAAGGGCGGAAGCACCAAAACGCTCGTCCAAACACTGGGTATTTGACGTCTTCAACCGTGCGAGTATAAGTTGGATGCGGTTGCACACAAATTGTCATTCCAGGGTTGCGATGGGCCATAGCCGCCAACATCTTTGGTAGCCTTCCATAGGCTTCCTCCCAATCCCCGTAGGCCATTTCATAGCCATCTGCTTAGCTCTCCACGCCTTGCCATACGTGACACGATAATCAAAGATGAGATGTATAAACTTCATCAAAGAGGCCGCTGAGAGGGTAGGCGTAGCTTTGATGGCTTCGGCGCACCGGTGAGCAATAAAAGTAGATGTCAGTTGCCGGTGTGTGCGCCGGACAACCTTCTCGCCAGGGGCCTTGTTGGCAAGGACCTTGTCGCCGCATGTGTGTGGGCCATCGTAGCTACTTATCTTCCACCAACCTTGAGGAGTCTTCCTTGCTCTCACCTTCCACCCACACTTTTTGTCATCGCACATCACAACATATCGCTCTTTCTGGTTAGACTTGAACACAATGTACTGCCGATGATGCCTAACGGCGTACTCCTGCAGCCAGATCTGCATCTCCAATAGACCCTTGAATTTTAGACCCGCATATATCAAAGGCCTTGCCCTAGGCCGTTGGATTTCTCCATCCCCATCCTGGATGATGGGTTTAGGAGGCTCTGGGCCATATTCCCGCAGGTTCGAGTCGGAAACGGCTAGGTGAGCCTCCCTAACATCCTTGAACTCATGAATACTAGGATGCTGCCCCATACCTTGACGAACGCATCTGTCTCGTCCACGGACCACTGGGGCTCCTCACGATCCTCATCAGAGTCAGCCGCATAAGCCTGATCATAACCCTCGTCTTCGGGATTGTGATCTTCGAAAGTATACGGGTCTCCATCAAGTTCAGAGGATGCCACCTGAGGTACAAACGGTGGTGCTGGAATGTCGAATGGAGAGACACCAACAAACTCGTCATTCACCGCCTCCAAGTGTGCAACATTGGGTTTCTCCTCAATGATCTCTTCTCTACTAGGCATACTAGAGGACACAACACGAGTTGCAGGTGGTGCTGCACCCTTTAGTTTCTGCTCCCTAAGCAACTCCACTTTAACTCGATGGTCAACACTCTCCTTCTCCCTCAAGGGAGGCTGGCTTGGACCCGAATCATGCTCACTACGGTCATCATTGTTTTCTTTAACAACCGTTGGATGCTTGTTCAAATCAGGGAGAACTACGGTACGACTGTTGATGTCAACCTTCACGGCAACAACAACAATTGACTTGATTTGAGAGTTCTCAACAAGCTCTTTGTACAACTCCCACCCTTCGTTGTCTCGGATGGGTATCATCTGAGTATAAGACCTACAGCCACCGGCATCGTATCTTCCTTCCAAACCAACAGCAGTGCCTAACCAACCCAACGCCGTTTCGATCTTCACAACAAGCTCACGCAAAGTTGGACTATGCGGGAAGAACAATACTTTACTCGTCATCTCCTCAAACTCAACACCGCAACTAGAGGACACAACACGGCCTCCGTGATGAACATGAACAATCTTTGTGTACGCCATCTATAATAGGAACCAAGATAACTCTACCATTAGATGATGATTATGTAAATAAAGAGCTCTCAATAACAAATTATTTCGATAAATAGAGCTACTATGAACAAATTGATTGTACATTCCATTGCCACTTAATTAACAAATCTAATCTCCAAACTAACAAATCTATTCTCCAAACTAATACATCTATTCTACACACAATTAACGAACCTAGACCATATTGGCACCGAAATAATTCACAAACACTAGCTTATGGTCCAATATATTTGCAATACATATTAATTTCAAATTCACAAACACAATTGGTGCGGTAGGAGGGAAGGGGCGGGTGGCACGCAATATACCTTCACGGACGGGCTCTTGGCCCGCGCCGGCGACGAAGAAGGATGCGGGGCCACGGTCGTTCCGTGCGGCGGCGATGCAAGACGGAGAAGCGGCGACCCTAGCGTGGATGGGCTGCGGTGGTGACCGGCTCTGCCATTGGGGCGCGGCGGCGGGATTGGGACGTGGGGCAATGGGGCGCGGCGGCAATGGGGCGCGGCGGCGGGATTGGGACGTGGGGCAATGGGGCGCGGCGGCGTGGATGGGCGGGATTGGGACGTGGGGCGGCGGCGGGATTGGGCGACGGGATTGGGGCAATGGGGTGCGGTGCCGACCGGCGGCGGCGGCGGCGGTGGGGACAGTGGCGCCGGCGGCGTCGGGGATGGGGAGAAGGCTGAGTGCGTGCGGCGGTTGAGAACGAGTGCGTGCGGGCCGGGTTTGGATCCAGACGGGCAGATAATAAACCTAACAGGTCGGCGCCATCCACGACGCCGCCGAATACCAGGATCGCATTCAGTTAACGCTCCCATGTTCGGCGCCAATGCCCCTGGCGCCGACGTGCCACGTCGGATTTCATCCGGGCCCAGCGGCAAACTTCGGCGAGCGGCTCCCCTGGCGCCGACCTGCACGATGTCGGCGCCGTCTGCGTTGGCGCCGACCCGAGGGGCCAGATTTGCAATTAGTTCTCAGAAGGGGCCAGATCCGTTGTTAGTTCTGGATAACGGCCAGATTTGGCAAAAAATACCCGGCCGGAAGAAAGGAGCGGCGGCGCCGGCGACCTGATGTCCTGAGTGAGTCCATCCCCGGCGGCGGCGACGGACGCTTATTCTTTCCATCTCTCCCGATTTGATTAAGGTCAGCTTAAGTCTTTCCCATCCCATTCCACCCCTCCCGTTCGGCCGTTCCCAGTTTCTTTTCCTTTCTTGTATCGCTGGAAACCCAAGATACATTATTCTCCCTAAATCCGACCCATATCTTGCAGCAGTGTTCAACGGGAGGTCAGCTGAGTGGGGCGATTTGGTGATGGATCAGACCAAGAAGATTCCCCATAGGTAAGATCCAATCTTTCATTTTCTGCAGTATTTTCTTGGTTGTATTTTTTCAGTGTCCATTGTTAGCAACTTAATCCAGTCGTTGCTTAGTCTAGCTTAGCTGTTAGTTTTCAGTTAGTTTCATTTAAGATTCAGTTAGGCACGAGCTCGCGTCGTTCTGTGCGTGTAGCGGCTTGGACCCGGTGATGGTGTTTGTGGGATGGCACGAACGTTGAGCCAGATCGTGGCGCCTAGGTAGGATCTCTACCGGCCACCCTTTGCTTTCTGTAACGAATAAATAGAGAGAAAAATAACCAGAAAAGTTGCATTTTCTGCTGTGTGCTGATTATTTTTGCAATTACGATTAGTTGAGGAATCATTCCATTCGCATTGATGTCCAATTGCATTTGTATTTTTTTTCCAGGGTCCATCCGGAGAAGAAACCACCTGTGACTGTGGAGGCTGACATACAAGGCCATTCCACCACACAGGCGGTGGCAGTCACCAAGGTTCTCGACGATGACAACCTCCTCAGGGAGATCATCATACGCGTCGGCTTCCCCACCACCCTCGTCCGAGCTGCCCTTGTCTGCAAGCGCTGGCTTGCGCATGCCTCGGACCCCAAGTTCTTGAGCCGATTCCGCAAGCTCCACCCACCCCGCCTCCTCGGCTCCTACATATACACGAAGTCAGCCTCATTTGAACATGCCACACACTTTGTCCCCCGAGCTCCATCCACCCCGCCTCCTCGGCTCCTGCATATACACGGAGTCAGCCGCATTTGAACATGCCACACACTTTGTCCCGATGCCTCCTCAGCCCCCCGAGCTCGCCGCCATCATCCGCCGCTTAGAGAGCTACAACTTCGGCGCCCGCATGATTGAACACTGCTAGAACGGCAGCGTCTTCACCGGGTCGTTGTCAAATGAAGTGCACCACCCGATGTGTCCCCACAGACGCACACAAATCTTGCCACCACCCCCAGGCGTGCTAGAACAGGATTATCAGGATTATTTTACGGTAATCTTCTGGAAAGAAGAAGGCAACAACATGTCCTACATGTGTGTGGTGGGGGAGACTACCGAAGACACAGAAAAGTTGACAACACGTGTGTATATGTTGCAAAATGGTGAGTGGCTCATGTGTTCCTCGGCCACATATCTCCATGGTATGAGTTTGTACCCAGTAATTGTGCAGTTTGGCCACAATAAAATCTATATGCTATCCCTCAGTGGTGATTTCATTGTTGTCTTGGATTTGGTGGCCTCAAGTTACTCCACAATTCAGCTCCCACAAGGAGTGAAGTATCGCTATCTTAGCTGCATGTTGTCACTGGTAGATGATGCTTCCAGTGTATATCTTATTGTTGTCGAGGTGTTTCAACTTCGCATCTGGCTCCACAAGGGGGACAACTGGTTGCTGGTTGACACAATTTGCTTGCGTCAGATGATTTCTACTTTGGGGATATCAGGTGACACGCTTGAGAATGAAGGTATTGATGATGTGACGATACGCCAAGTGGGTGACAATGGTCAGTTTGTACTCTTAGAGATGCCCGGATATGTATTCTACTTGGATATTAAGTGCAGGAGCAGGAGTGCAGGACACTGTCTAAAGTGTATGAGAACATAGATTCTGATCGATTCTTTCGTTATATCCATCCGTTTATGATGATCTGGCCTCCCATCTTCCCTCTTCCCTGCCCTCAAGGACGACCCTGCAAGGTTTGCCTTTTGATGTTTAGAGGACCTGCGTTGTGCAATTATTAAGTTTAACGAATGTCGCACTTTGCATCATCCATCACACTTTTTGTTATAGCTACACAATGGCGTTAGGTGCATGATTGATTCCTTAGTTATTCTGGCCATGCCTGTTAATCGACATTTGAAAATCCTCGCCATAAATTCATCTGAAATGACTTGTGTATTGATTCCTCTTGGGTCTTTTTAACAGTACCAGTTAAGCAACATGGAGAATGCTTGCCCTAGGTAGTTTATAAATCACTTGTGTACTGGGCTAATATTAGTATTTTACAAGGTATTTATCCATGGTCATACTAGGGACCTTTACATGTGGGCTTGGGTTTGTTTTGTTAAAGCTTCTGTTGGAACCAGACACCATGCTTCTTCAAATTCCTCTCTCTCTAATATGGTCTCACAATAGCAATCTGTAGTTGCACTGAAAATTAACTTGCTTGGTGTTTATAGCATGAACCTTTTATTCTGTTGAACCACTGATTTCTAAATTATCATGCGAATGGCAAACTGTGCCTCCAAAAGTACGCCTACTCTCGTTTTCATGCTGGCCACTGTATTGTTTTGAAATATTATCACAAGCCCGGAAATTGTGGGTTTTTACTTCCAGATTATTAAATATAATCATGGTGTAATTTTTCTGCTTTCTACCTTTAAACTCTGAACCTGAAGCTTTGTATCATCAGATCATTAATACTTGTTTCTTGTGGATGGTTCTTTGTGGATGTCACATTTCTTCCCGAGAACAACTAGATTATATGCGAGTATCCTTGAGCTTATGCGTGATTTGTAACTCAGATATATCGTAGTGGCTAATTTGATTTTGTGTGGCAATTCTTCTTGTATGATCAGTGCTTTGTTTTCACTGGAATACAAACTACAGAATGGAAATTTATCAGTCTGGGATATGAAAGGCATTTAACCTTTACTGATGTAGCGTTTTGAAAAAAAACAAGGCTATATCACGGGACCAAATTCGTTGTTTTTATTTCTGAGAACACGTTACATTGCATATCATTCTACCGGCCAGTTGTTAGTCCATCTAATATTTGGTGCTTAAATTGGCATGGAAAATATATTCTGATGCTCCTAATCCTTCCTCTGTTTTCCCTGTAATAGGAAGCATTTGGTTGTTTAGTGATAATTCGGGCGCCATCAAGAAAGAGCAGAGAGATGTATTTCCTAAAAGTAGCAACAGTTTTAAATGTGTCCACTGCCCACTATGACTTGTACAGTTGTAACTGGAGCAGGTACTCATATGATAGACATGGCTCCTATCCCTATGACACCATGACAGTTTGTAACATGTCGAATTCTTGTGGCTGCTATGTATGGTATTTGCACAACCAGTCTTGTTGTTCACCATTGCTGAGTCGGCTTCAGTTATAGATTTGTGTGTATTAGCTGTAGTGCAACAATAAGGTTGACACGTCAGATTGAGGCTACATTATTTTAGTTGTGCTGGAGACGGAGAGGGGCGACATTACAGAATGCACTTTATACTGTTTAAATATGGTCTTGATACCAGTACAAAGATGCTTCGGTGAATGAATTAACAAGAAGTAGTAAGCTGTGGTGAATGCCAAACAGGAGAGGAGAAACATGCGCTCGCAGTCTCCAATTCGGTCCACGCAGTTGTCACACAGAAGAGGAGAACTTTGCTTCAGAAGGGCATGTCGTTCCATCGCCTGGCCCTGGCCAACGCCCAATATTGCAAGAGGCGTGCTAAAGTGAAGTGGTAATACAGGGGATGAAAAACGAGTTCTTCTTTTCAAACCATGGCTATTTACAGATTCAGCAAAACAAGATAAAATTCTAGAGAAGCTTTTTCCAGGATTCAGAAAAGTAACAGCTAGCAACTACATTCTTCAGGAACTTTCTTCTCTGAAGATCACCTCTGGACTCCAAACCTATTAAACTAAACTGGTTATTTCTGTCCACAACTAGCATAGTAAATAAATCATGATAGCGCATCCACATAAATTTGTTGCTGTCAAGATTCCTGCATGCGTAGATGCCGAAGCCACGGCATATCTGGCTTACCATTAGCATGGGTGTTTTCTTCAGAAGATTGTTGGCCTTCAGCTGTGACATTAGCCACAGGGAGGGGAGAGCTTTAGTACGGCCAGGCAAGGTAATAACTGAAGTGTATGCATGAAGATAAAGATGGTTCAGGAATACATACACTTTGTAGCTTTGGCAGGAACGCAGGATTAGAAGGATACTAGCTATGGTATATATCCAACGAGAGGAAATTGTACTTCATGCCTCTAAAGACATGACCAAATTTGTGCAGTATCATTAGAGTACTGGACATGTAGAGAATACCGTAATGATATTACTACAAGAACAAACCGGCTAGAACGATAACGGAACTAGATCATCTCGAAATAGTGATAAACTGACAAATAACTGCAAATGTACAAACCAAATTTCCACAGGCTTGGTGCAAATTATCCAGGCCACATGGCCAACTTGACAACAAAGATGCACCAAAAAGTGATTGCTAACCAAAGTAGCTACAAATACTATTCACTCGTAGTTTGCATTGAAACCACGTCACTTAATTTGCAACGGAGGAAGATAGTAAACTGCTATCACAAAATCACTTCCCACTTTCAAATACCACTACTACCAAAGGATATTCTAATGGTAATATTTGCTAAATTTTATGATCATCATCCCACCTCTGAGATCACATAAACATGTCTTGCATTGTCACAGAGAACATAATATTTAGCCTTTTGCATAGTCACAGAAGAAATAAACTCAACATGACATCAAAAAGAAAAGCTTGGCTTTGATACTCATGGAACTTAGATCACGCTCCTCAATCTTGCGCCCATCAAGGTCATCATAGAGGCTATCATCTTTCACACTGCAATAAATACTCTCTGCCAAGTCAAACCTATGGTTGATTATATCCATGTCGTCGTCATCTTCATCATCATGGGGATTTTTTCTGCAGGCCACCTTCTCAAAGGCTGACTCGCCCCCATGGAAGTCTATCCGGACTGGATGCACAATTCTGGTTCCCATAAACTCACAGTGAAGACAACGAACTTGTGCTGTCAACACATGGGATAATTAATAAGCATTAGCGGTTACCATATAAACTGGGCTTGAGTAAAAAAAAATTGAAAACGAAAGGATATGCGGCTTTCTAGTTTCACGATGCATACGGCCATATATTATAAAGAAAGAGTGCATGGATGACCTAGTTGCTTGAAAACAATTGTTATTATTTTGTTAGCTGGGGAAATGAATGGTGGTGAGAGATGCTCCGTTACTTATGACGGTTTACACTTTATGGAGTATCAGCTGCGGAGACAGACCGCGGGCAGCCTGGGCAATGGCCCGGGACGTGGGCCTGTTTTCCAATCCTTCGTGAATATTGCTTGCTAGTTCCGACTAAAAATTGAAACCTGCAAACATAAGTGACTTAATATTGAAACCAGCAGTATGTTTGCAGGTTGCTAGACAATTTGTTTGTGTAGATTGTTAATCTTATAGTCCATGAAGTCAACCTTATTGCACCTTGGTTTAAAGAATTAATGAATTGTTGTCCAGTGTAGAACATGGGTGTTGTATTCTGCAATTTGGTCGACTCTAAATAAATGTTTTGCTCTAATATGGCTTTACGTCCAGCATGAAGGATCAAGGTTTGATATACACATTTGAACAATAAATTGCTCAACAGTTCAACAATACGAATGGACTTAGCCTTATTTCAAGGGCCCATCAACTTGTGATGGAAGGGTTCAATTCGGCCCAAGTTGGTATCCACTGTATTTGATTTCAGTTCGTCTGATCATTTTCGCAGCAAGTTTTATACCATATCTTGACAATTTAAAATGTGGCCAACCATTTTTTCTTCAAAATCTCATGTTCTCCTAACCATTAAACAAGAAGTCGTATTATTATAAGCCTACAACTAAGGGATAGACATCTGATTTGTTGATGTATAGGATGATGCATGGGCTTGTGACTTGTGAGAAAATAGAAAACAAAAGGTGCAGTGGAAAATGGTGTGTGGATGGATAATACAGCTCATGCTGATCACCTTGGCAGGCTGCTCAATCAATTTTTTTGACTTCACTAACCTATAAACGTGGATATATTCAAGTAAAGGCATTCATTTTTTTTAATCTTTGTCATTTAATTTTTTTCTCGAACAATTTTATTTTAGCAAGCACTGACATAGTAATAAAACTCAATCAAGTATTTAGTTGTGGTAAAGATGCATAATGGTGGTTCAGACGCTACATATAACAGCTAGTTATATGCAACAAGATATATTCTGTAGAAGGGGGGGAAATATCGGCATACCAGCACATGGCAGATGCATAGGCAGAGGGCAACAGAAGGAGGGGTCTTGGTAACCATAGCTAAGTTCAGTAAAGAATAGAGTCGGAAGTCCGCCAGCACACTGGCTTTTGGGAGTAGCCAAGAAGTTGACATGAGAGTGGTGATGCCCAGGAGGAGCATCGGAGGAAAGGCAGAAGACCTGATCATTCACACCACAAATCGTATGAAGCTCGAATTTGGGATCCTGAAATGGAACATCTGGTGAGCCTCGACATTAGTATAGGCCAGCACTACATGAGAAATGTTAGCAACGCGAAAGAAAACCTACCCCATTTGGCATCTGTTCATATGCATTCAACAGGGCATTGATCTTTTTGGAGATTCTTGTATTCACAGCTGCTAGCTTTGCATAGCGGTAACCTTTTAGGGAGAGTGGGAGAAGTGCCACTGTGTCACCCGAGGAGGGGGATTCAGGACATAGCAACGTGGCAAGCCGCTGAACTTCTTGAGAGGAGAGCTTGTTAGAGCCCTGCAGCAGAGACAAGGCGGCAGAGCCGAGCATGGCCTTACACGAAGTGAGAAGCTTCACTTGGGCGTCTGGGTTGGGGTGCAAGGCCGCTTTGGCAGCGGCCAAGAAGGCTTGCTCGACGCCGGTGTTGGAGGCGGCAGGATCAAGGTTGTGATCAGCGAGAATAAGGTTGGCATCCGCCTGGAGCAGTCGGTGCACGGCTCGCCGGAAACCGAGCCGATGGTAGCGTGTGCAGAGAAATGAGACCATGCCGTACAGGGAGCGGTTCTCCATCCGGTGGAGGCTCTCCGTGCCGATCGTGTCCAGCTCGAGCGTCCTGGCAGGCGGGAACGCGGCGTCGTACCAGACGGTGTTGACGATGATGTTGGAGACCGGATCGAGCGGGCCGTAGCAGTGGCCGGCCCTGAGCAGGCTGCGGTGGAACCGAGAGCGCAGCTCGCCGGCCGGAAGCCGGGCGAGGGCCCGCAGGTAGAACCCGTGGACGGCGTCGTGGAGCGTCCGAGTCAGCAGCCTGGTGTGCCGGTACGGAACGGCGCGGGGACGACGAGGGAGCTGACGACAACGAGCGGCCGCGAGCTGCCACGCCCACGACGCGTCGTGTTCGGGGCCGAAGGCGGGTCCCTCGTTAAGCATCCGACGTAGCTTGTTGACGACAATGGGGACGTGGCCGGATGACGCCAAGCGGTCGAGCAGGCCTAGGACGGCGTAGATGCAGTCGGAGATGCCGCGCCAGGCGCGGACGAGGCGGTCGGGGTCCGGATGCCCTGCGGCGAGCGTGGCGCACTTGAGAAGGGCCATCTCGATGATGGCCGGTCCTGAGTCGTAGAACCTCGTCATGCCGGCGTCCGACACAAGGATGCGGGCGGCGACGAGGACGTCGGCGTCGGAGAGGAAGAGGTAGCGCACGGCCTGGCCCTCCACGAGGTCCGGGAACAGGCGGCTGAGGAAGGCCACCATGCCGTCCAGCGGCCGGCGCTCCCCATCTTCTTCGCAAACCCTCTTGCCCTTGTAGGAGATGATGAGGCTGTTGATGACGAGGTTGGAGACCGGGTCGAGGAGGCCGACGCAGAGGGAGGAGGAGCACGCGCCGTCACTGATCGCGAGCGCTCTCCGCGCCTTGCCGTAGGCGGAGTGGATCTTGCGCAGCACATGAACTCTGGACTCGGACAGTTCCTCGGGCCCGGGCAAACCATCGATGAATTTCGGTCTGTAGATCCGGAGATCCGAGGGTTCGGAGTTTGGGACGAGCGACATTGCCGGAGGGAGTTCGATTGGCCCGGCGGCGAGGAAGGGGAGTACCTAATCGGGGTTTGGGTCGGTCGTGCCTCCTCATCCCAATCCAATCCGGACTTACCAGAAATATGCCAAGATTTTTCATGTGCTAAGATTTCCGGACGAAGTGATTACCAATTTCTTCTTCTCAGGAGACTGTATTGAACATACCTGACGTAGCTGGGCAGCGGTGTGTTCAGGAGGCTTGAAGTACAATCTCCTCTTGTTTCGGATATACCGTACGTAGTATCATTCTGTTCGCGCGTTTCCTGCCAAAGCTACAAATTAAGTGTATGTATTCCTGAACCATCTGCATCTTCATGCATCCACTTCAGTTATTAGCTGTGGCTAATGTCACAGCTGAGGGCCAACAATCTTCCGAAGAAAACTCCCATGCTAATGGTAAGCCAGATATGCCGTTGCTTCGGCATCTACGCATGCAGCAATCCTAGGTGCAAGAAATATGTTGTGCATGCTCTATCCTGATTTATTTACTATGCTAGTTGTGGATAGAAATAACAAGGTTTGGTTTTGGATTCCAGAGGCGATCTTCAGAGAAGAAGTTCCTGAAGAATGATAACTTTTCTGAATCCTGAAAAATCTCTTTGGTCATGCATCATGTCTCTAGAATTTCATCTTGTTTTTTTATGAATCTGTAAATAGCCATCAGGTGAAAAAAAACTCGTGTTTTTGTACCACTACAAACTGCGCCTATACGATTTATATGGGGCGGAGACCAAGGCATTTCCAAAAGAAGAGGAGAAACTGGACATTGAGGTCAAAATCTTTAACGACAGCTTTACCTGGGACTCTGCATCCATTGTTTCCATTCAGCTTCAGAACAACACCTGAGGCAAAAAAAAAAACGCCGACGGGCAGTATGGTCGTCACGATCTACTTAAACTCCTGTGCTGTGTGTGTTACTGTAAAACTTACCAATGTACATACAAGCTTCAAATTAGCCTGCAGTATTTTCGCTTGGGCATCACAAGAGAAACATCATACCAGAGCTTACTGCTGGTACGCACTATGACCTTTACCATAGCTTACTACTTCTCGTTAACACATTCACCAAGACAACATTTAATCTCATGAGTTAGCATAGCCGCCACGAGGAAACATAAGATCATAAATTACATGGATAGTATACTTGTTACCAGCTAGAGGTATATACACTCACATGGATCAGCTACATTGTTGTATATCATTACCAGTCATGTTATATTGGCTAGTCGATAGTTGAATAATTAGATTACAACATGATAAATCAAGGGATATTATATCTTGAGAGAGAAACTGTTAGAAGGAAAGGAGGTTGTGTTGGACTCACCTTATTTTCTGCTAGAACACATAGTCTTTCTTACATGATTCGTCATTTTATAAAATAGTTGACTCAACTTAACAGATTACTCTATGAGCACATGGTTGGTCCCTCCTCCTTTTTCCGGGCTTGGAACCGGCTACGCAATTGTAAGTGTTAACTTAAAATAGCATAGGCGGAGTTCCCCACCCACCCCAACCCACACAAACACACACAAAAAGGAAAACATGAAACAACAATGAAAAAAAGACTCCACCAGACCCAACCCCAACCACAAAAAAAGAGAGATAAAATAAAATTAAACGCACACTTTTTAATTTTTGTTTGTGAAAGAACTGCAAACCAAAGCAATAAAAATTCAAAGTTTTTTTTTTCATTTAAGGGATTTTTCTTCCTACATGGAGGTTTTTTTTGGATTTTTTTTTACAATTAGTTATGTTGATTCAAGGAGCAACCTACTAGTTCTACAAAGCATTAAACTAACAATATTTTTTTTTGGTTTTCTGAGATTTTAAAACAAACTATTCTAAGGCTGAAAGCAAATAACTATTTCTTCCTTTGTAGAACATTTTTAGAGCCTTTTTTTTCATCGATGGGAAACTCAAGCCCAACAAATGCTGATGTACTTGCCTTCCAACTGGCTACGAGCCTGTAAAAAGCATGCAGCGGAAAATTTAAGAGCAGCTAGGGAAGACATATACATCACTATGTGCATATGAACCATGAACCCTTTAGATGGGTTTAATTTGGCAATGAAAAATAGGTTACAACTTCATGTAGTACTGATAGTTAGGAATTGTAAAGTTCCGGAGTATCGAACATAATTTGAGATTAATAGTTAAAAAGTAAGAAGGATAGATGGCGTGACATTCCTGTTACGCGAAAACATACTACAAGAATGGAGGAAGCCTGACCCCCGCGTCGCCCTCCTATGGCGACACGGGTAACCCTAGCTGCCGGCCGCTAGGGCCTCTCACCCCTGCTCCCCGCGCCGCCGCCACCGGAGGGGCCGCCGGCAAAGCCGTGGCGCGCCCTAGGGAAGGTGGCGGTGGGGCGTTCTCCCCTCCTCACGGGCGGAAGGATGCGAAGCGGCTGCTTGGATGGAGGTGCGAGCCCAGCTCCGGGGGGCTGCCGGCGACGGTGCCTGGGGACGGACGAGGCATGCGGATGGTAGGAGGCGGCCCGGCACTGTGCGCTGCGGAGGTAGGCGAGAGACCGATCTGGGCCCCATCAGGGCCTGGCGGGCCTTGGCCAACGCGCGTGGACGGCTCCGGGGCGGCGTGGTCCTGCTAGTGGGTACGGCGCTCGGCCGGTCGCACCCCAGCAACCCTCCTGGCACGCGGCGGGTCTTCGACGGCCGGCGGGGGCGGTTTTCATGCCCCACTCCTCCTCCCACCGGCACGACGGCCTCATGTGCTCTTGTCCGTGCGGGGAAGGTGGAGAAAGGCTGCGCCTTGGCGCGCCTGGGTGCTTGTCCGTCGCGACGGCTTCGGCCGACGCGTGCGGATGGTAGGAGGCGGCGGCGAATGGATGGTGGCTGCGCCTTCTCGGCCACGATGTTTGGCTATGATGGTAGGGGGTTATGGTAGCGGCGGTATGTAAGACAAGGATGGCTATTACAATTCGGAGGGGTAGGGTGGGAGGTGGGTGGCAATATGGACGAAAGTCTTGCCCTTCTTCGGTCGGTGCTGGCGGCGATGGCGCCCGTGGGTGCTATTCCCCTCTTTGGAGGCATCGCCGAGGTGTGTCGACATCTCCCTCGCCCTCTCTCGGGTTGGTTGAGGTCTCCGGGTGAAAGCCTAGATTCGGTCTGGATCACCGTGATGGCGACGTCCTTGACGTCGCCCCTCCGTTGGGAGCATCGCGTTTGGAGACACGGTGTGAGGTTCATTGTTGCTTTCCTCCGGTGCTCGCCGTTGTCCAAGGTTGATATTTCAGAGGTGCAATGCACGCCGTCGCCGGTGAGTCCAAGAAAGTGCCTCTCTTGGGACCGACCAAGTCCCGCCATCTACTTGCCACTTCCTTCTGGCATCAAGAGTGGATGGTGCGTTGACAAGGGAAGTCCAGTTGGAACTGTCGGTCTTTGGAGATGACCGGCGTCGGTCTAGACGCGGCGATGTTGCTCAGCTTAGTACAAACTCTTTTTTTTTTGTAGTTCTGATGTCGGTGGTGGTGGTCATCAGACTGGCCAGGTGTGGAGTGCGTACTATGCTCATGCGAGTTGTAGTCGTTATACTCTACTGGGTTGTGTTGTAAGGGGTGGTGTCTGCTCTTTCTTGAGCATGTAAACCTCTTCTTTTTTATCAATGCATCGAAACGCAAAGGTTTTGTATTTTCGCGAAAAAAAATACTACAAGAATGGAATTATGTGTGTGTACCGTACATACGGATCGAAACGGAAAAGAGAGACTGTGGTATATACCTGGAAATCATAACTGAAGGAAGAGAAAAAAAGGTTCAAGGCTGGCTCGTCATCACCGCCTCATTTACGGTGATACGAGATATCTTGTCTTTTACCTCGTCGTCCGGCTAGAGTAAAAAGAAATAAAAATGAAAAGTAAATGAGTAGTACGTACTCCGTACACGTATGTTACAAGGCAGTACTTAACGTGAGCAACCAGCCATAAATATACCTCCTGATCAGGACCCAAAACCTCCTGCTCGGATCCGCCATCTTCCTCCTCCTCGTCATTCTGAAACTGCGAGAAAAAAGAGCAACGAACGAATACTTAGAAGAGCATGTTCTTGATGCGGCATGATAGAAGAGGATAATGTTATATGCGTGCCTCTTCTTCATCTGCAGAGGAAACTTCCTCGGATCCATCATCGTCGTCAGACTGGAATTGAAAAACAAAGGAATAGTCGGCATGGCACGACCCATAATTAACGGAATTGTCGTGTATATATATGAATTAATAATTTAATCAACCCGCGCACACGTACCTCGTAGTTTTCTCTTTCTATTTTGAGGCTGGGACGGTTGGGGTGGGTATTTGCCACAAGCCTCAGCGCTGCCTCCGCTTCCTCTACCTGTTCACCACTGCAGTTGGTGCAGTCGAGGTAATAAGTAGCTTTCTGGAGCAATGGCATATTCCCTGCCACCAAACCGACGGGCATTCCCACAGTAGCATTGCATTTCAAATCTTCAAGCATCGGCAACGCTCCCTCCCCTCCGCAGAGGATCTCCATATACACACAGAAGGCTCTCAAGCTCTGGAACTCATCACTACCAACAGTATACGGCGGACAGTCCTCATTGCCATTCATGAGGACGAGACGGCGAAGCAACGGAAGCCTTGCAAGGATGTGCAGATCCCGCGCTTCCACGACCTCAACTTGTATGGCCAGGTAGGACAGGTGCGGAACACGTGAAAAACAGATACATGACGGCAGCCTAGATAAACAAATGCCATATAGGATCAGATCACGGAGATTCGAAGGAGGTACCCAGTCTTCCCAGCTGCTAACAAAGGCTGACTTGTCTGGCTTAGAATATATGAATAGACTCTGGATTTTGTGCATGTTGCGTAGAGACTCCATCAGCGCCTTGAATGCGCTCTTCTCCATCTCATCAAATGGATTATAAGTACAGTCAGCTCCGTCAGCTTTCTTAGCTCCGTAACAAAGTTTGGGCACTTGTCCACCGAGTGTAGCTCAAACTCTTCCAGGGACGTCAGCTTCCCTATCCCACCCATCATTCTCGTACCTTCGCTAGCACGCAGGCACATTAGTTTGCTTAGCTCACCCACAGATGGAGGCAATTCTTTTATGCCACTTTCCCTTACGTCCAATGTCTGCAAGAACTTGAGATCATGACCAATATTCCTTGGGAGCTCTGCAACAGGGGTATGAATCAGCCCTAGGTACCTCAGCTGAACAAGCTTTCCAAGATGCTCAAGATGACAACCTTCGGAAGCAAAATCACAGTTATCAAGAACCAGTACACGTAATACTTTGAAGCTCAAAAGTTGGAACAGTCTACTATCAGTGCACAATGTCGCATTAAATGACCTCACATGTCCCAGTTCCACCTTGACATGTCTATGTTCTGCAGTTCTTTTGTGGACGGCAATTCTACCAATGCTTCTGCTTCTACTTGGTGAGCATGTGCTCTGCTCCTGCTCAATATCATGTATGGTAACAAAGTTTAACTCGTTGGACAAGTTACGGATTAAATCAAGTACCATATCATGAACACGACAACTAACCAAGGTTTCGCCATGGATGCACTCTACCAACTGAATCATACTTTTGTTTACAAGCTGATTAAAATAGCTCTCCCCAACTTCAAACAACCTTAGCCCTTGTTTACTAGGAACAAAACCTTCCGCAATCCATATCCATATCAAGACATGTTTGAAAATCAAATTATCTTCTACAAACATGCTCAAGTGCAATAAGCAACTCTTTAGGCAAGAAGGCAGGTCATAAAAGCTATAAGACAATATCTTTCTCGTGTTCTTAACAACTTCTGTATCCTCATGCCCAAATCCAATAGAGTCATACACCTGTGACCAGTCCTCCGGCCGTTTACCAACAAGCAGGCTAGCTATTGTGATGATAGATAATGGCACACCGCCACATTTCCTTAAAATTTTATCGGACACGTCATCAGATTGAACATCAAAACTTTTGCCTTTACCACCACATATTCTTGTGTAAAATAATTTACTTGAATTATCATCAGAAAGTGGTCTTATGTTGTAGACACCGCCAACTTGTTCAGCAACTTCACAAATACGAGTAGTCGTGATTATCCTACTTCCAGTATCATCATCCACCAGAGCGCATTTAATCGTTTCCCATGTTGGTGTTTTCCATATATCATCAATAACTATCAAGTACCTAATTTCATCAGAAGCCAAAAGACTTGAAATTGCTAAAAACTAACATGAGTGTATAGTATCCATTAAAACATAAAGCTTAGCAATTCTGGAATGCAGTATAAAGGTCTAAAAGTAAAAAAAATGTATGTCAATATGTTAATTATAAATTTTCAACCAACATGGCACCAAAATACAAGTAGCAGGACATATATTTGAATAAATAAAGTAGTATTGAGTAGAATATGACAAAGGGCGGTAATGCATACCTCTTGTTTGCAAGGAATTTTCGCAGCTGGTTGATGAGTTGTCTTTCATCCTTTGTTGAAGCAGAGTTATATATTTCCTCGTCAAATTCAAGGAGAATATCCTTCAAAACTTTCTTTATATCAGGATTTTGACCCACTGGAACAAAACCTGCACAGTCAAAATTCTTATTAAGCTTGTCATACACTGCTTTAGCAAGGGTTGTCTTTCCCAATCCTCCAAAGCCAACAATTGAGATAGTTTTGAGTTTATTTTCTGACACATCCCTATGGTCGGACATCACCTCCATCAGCTCATCCATGGCCTTATCAATTCCTACAAGGTCAGATGCTTTGTTGTACATGGACAAGAGACGTGGGTCGACTTCCGTCTTGGCAACAGTATTACCAATAACATCTCTGTACCTGTCGTACCTTTCCTTCACCTCTTTAACTTGGATCTTGACATCTTTGATGTCGCTGGCTATTTCGCGACGAATCTTCAGCTTGGTGATCTTCTTGCAGGTCTTCTCGATGAACCCCAAGAAGGTTTGGGGCTTCTCCGGCTCAAGACCCTCGACACGCACCATGAAGGAGTCGAGGCTGTCCTCGATTGCATAGGACAGCTCCCTGACATCATTTGCCCAAATCTTGACCACCGGATCAAGCTGGTCCAGCGGGACATCGGACACCTTCACAAGTGCAGCTTCAATGATCAAGAGCTCGTCCCTGAGATCCTTGATCCCCTTCTTCAAGCCCTTCTGCAGGTCGTACTCCTCAAGGAGCAGCTCCCCTAGCTTGGGGAGGAGAGAGCTCATCGCCCCAGTGGCGAACTCCATGCTCGACTCTCACCCCTCGCCTCTCTTTTTTGGCTTTTGATTTCTATCCTTCCTGAGAAGGTCTGTCTAGGTAACCAGATTGTTGTGGCTTGTACGTATATATAGACTACTAGCTAGCTTGTTCCAAGTGTGGCTGGGCATGAAAATAGTTGAGGCAGCCGTTTCTGAATATATAGTTAAACTGTATTTTCTATCGGTGACTTAGTAGCCAGGCAGACACGGACCAGGGAAGCAGCTGCGACTGAGCAGAGTTCAGGTTTTCTCCTTGATGCCGACCTACCACCGAGGAAAGGATTAGATTCACCACTACTACAAAAGACTAAAGATCACCGCACCTACCACATATTCATTCCCATGTAAAGTCGTCAAGCCACCTGCCGCACCACTTAATATATATAATCAGCCTAGTGACGAGGCTAACCATTAACTATCTTTTAAGTATACCGATCGCTGAGTCGCATTGTTGTGACATCTTTGAAAACTAATCCGTTTGGTAGCATCATCCACCTGCATCGGCTCGATCCGTCGCATCGCCTGACCGGAAGCATTGCCGCCGCCGTGTCACAACCTCAAGAATTGGGGATCGGCAGAAAGAGCTGCACCAACAAACGGGACTGCTGGACCAAATTCATTATTTTGATTTCTGAGCACACATATCACTTGACTATTGTTATACTAGCCACTTGTTAGTCAATTTGATATTTTGGTGCGTAAAGTGGCAAGGAAAATATATTCTGATCCTAATCCTGATCCTGATCCTGTGTAAGGTGTGCAGTAGTCGTTGGTGCTGAAGCTGAATGAAAACAGAGGATGTAGACTGTTCCAGCTGCCAACAAAGACTGACTCCTCTGGCTCAAAATATATATGTACACTCCGGATTTTGTGCATGTTGCGCAGAGACTCCATCAGAGCCTTGAATGCGCTCTTCTCCATCTCATCGAAACGGATATAAAGCTCAATCATTTCTGTCAGCTTTCCTAGCTCCGTAACAAAGTTTGGGCAGTTAGAGACCGAGTATAGCTGAACCTCTTCCAGGGACGTCAACTTCCCTATCCCACCACTCATTCTCGTACCTTTGCTAGCACGCAGGCACATTAGTTTGCTTAGCTCGCCCACACATGGCGGCAATTCTTCTATGCATGTCAATTTTTCAAGCATCGGCAACGCTCCCTCCCCTCCGCACATGATCTTCTTAGATATGAAGAAGGATCTCAAGCTCAGGAACTCGTCAGAGCCTTGAATGCGCTCTTCTCCATCTCATCGAAATGGATATCAAGCACGGACACTTCCGTCAACTTTCCTAGCTCCGTAACAAAGTTTGGGCAGCTTCCCACCGAGTGTAGCTCAAGCTCTTCAAGGGACGTCAGCTTCCCTATCCCACCACTCATTCTCGTACCTTTGCTAGCACGCAGGCACATTAGTTTGCTTAGCTCGCCCACAGATGGCGGCAATTCTTTGATGCCACTCCCAGTAACGTTCAAAGTCTGCAAGTACTTGAGATCATGACCAATATTCTTTGGGAGCTCTGCAACAGGGGTATAAATAGCCGTAGGTACCTCAACTGAACCAACTTTTCGAGAAGCTCAAGATGACAACCCTCCGCAGCAAAAATACAACAATGAAGAACTAGTACACGTAATACTTTAAAGCTCAAAAGTTGGAGAAGTCTACTATATCGGTGCACATGGTAGCACTAAGTGACCTCACCTGTCCCAGTTCCACCTTGACATGACTATGTTTTGCAGTTCTTTTGTGGACGGCAAATCTACGAATACTTCTGCTTCTACTTGGTGAGCATGTGCTCTGCTCCTGCTCAATATCATGTATGGTAACAAAGTTTAACTCGCTGGACAAGTTGCGGATTAAATCAAGAACCATATCATGAACACGACAAGCAGCCCAGGTTTGGCCATTTCCGCACTCTATCAACTGAATCATACTTCTATTGACAAGCTCATGAAAATAGCTCTCCCCAACTTCAAACAACCTTAGCCCTTGTTCACTAGGAACAAAACCTTCCGCAATCCAGATCCATATCAAGTCATATTTCCCAATCAACTGATCTTCTACAAACATGCTCAACTGCAATAAGCAATTCTTTAGGCAAGAAGGGAGATCATAAATGCTAAAAGATAATATCTTTCTCGTGTTCTAAACAACTTCGCTATCCTCATGCCCAAACCCAATAGTCATACACCTTTGACCAGTCTTCCCGTCGTTTACCAACAAGCAAGCTAGCTATTGTGATGACAGATAAGGGCACACCACCACATTTCCTTAAAATTTTATCGGACACTTCATCAGATTGAACATCAATTTTTTTGCCTTTACCACCACATATTCTTGTGTAGAATAATTTACTTGAATTACCACCAGAAAGTGGTTTTATCTTGTAGACACCACCAACTTTTTTAGCAACTTCACAAATACGAGTAGTCGTGATTATCCTACTTCCAGTATCATCCTCCACCAAAGCACAGTTAATCATTTCCCTTGTTGGTGTTTCCCATATATCATCAATAACTATCAAGTACCTAATTTCATCAGAAGCCAAGAGACTTGAAATTACTAAAAACTAACATGAGTGTATAGTATCCATTAAAACATAAAGCTTGGCAATTCTCATATATGCTGCATAAATGTGTAACAATAAATTTTTGTATGTCATGGTTTTAATTATAAATTTTCAACCAACATGACTGACGAGGTTATACTCTGCGGGTACCCTAACGTAAGGGTACCTGGTGCACGTGACGACTAAAGAAGTCCAAGATAATCGAAGCCCATGAAGAAAGGCCCAAGACGAAGAGTACTGTCCAAGTTAGAATAAGCAATAGTCGGTTATGACTTACCATATCTGTAAACCTGGTCGGTTACGTACCCGGGACCCAGCTCCTTTATAAGGGCTGGGAGGGTGACCGATCGAGGATAAGCAATCCATAGCCACCAAAACCCAAGCAAGATCAGCAACTCGCCGGGACCCTTGTAATCAGCATATTCACACAATCAATACAAACAAGCAGGACGTAGGGGTTTTACCTCACTCGAGGGCCCTGAACCTGGGTAAACTCCCGCTTGTCAGCCGTCGATTCTACTAACACTACGCGTTCTCTACCACACAATTAACCCTAGGTACCTAACCATGGGACTTGCCGAGGGCACCCCTCGTCAATTGGCGCCGTCTGTGGGAACATGTAGTGTTGGACTCACGGTTTCGCCGGTTTCATCATCAAACGGCCACTCGCCGATCGCATCAACAAACGACAACTCACCGGCTTCATCATCAAGCGGCCACTCGCCGATCGCATCCGCAAACGGCAACTCGTCGGCAAAATCAACTAGCATCAACTCAAGGGGCGATCTCTCGCTGATCTCTCCAAGGAGACTCAAGCCATACTCGATTGAAGCTCAAGAGACCTTTGCTGGACTCAAATCAGGTTTGGATGTTACGGTTGGAGATTTCAATTTTTTCGTCGATAAGAATGGTGTGCAGGACCTGCTGGATCCACTCGACTTGGCGATACTCGACGACCTATCAACTACGTCTACAACACCATCCATCCTGGCGGCGGCTTCATCACAGATCGTTTCGATCCAATCACCAAGCGACTCTGCAACAACCATGACGTCGCAGGAGTTTCGCGACAAAGTAGCTGAGAGATTTGGAGGAGGCGAAGTCGAATCTGCATACTGTCAAAACAACACAATCGAGTTACTCGACAACATCCTCGACTGCAACGACATCGTAGCACAGGAGGAGGACATAGACGACAGCATCTACCTCGCCGATCTCAACGGCCTAGAAATCCGTGCCAGCCACGAAATATTCACCTGCAACACAGATAGCGTGGAAAAGACACTCGAGGACCTACTCGATTGTAGCAAAAACCTCAGCAAACAGAGCAACTCTGATATGAGCCTGGACGATGACGCAGAATCCATGATGCACATCAATCGCATGTGGACAGAAGACCAGGTGATGCCTTATCAGGTCTACACCGCGAGTACTGCAGAAACTTCGGCGGCCGCAGCCTGTCGCCGACCCACGGAATATCCATGCACAGTCACAATGCCAGACGGAACAACCACGTTAACCATAACTGCAGAGATGGCGGAGAAAATCGACAAAATAATCAAGGACTGCACAATGCTACCAGCAAACGCAACCCCAGAAGAAATATTGACCTTCCAGTACTTCAACTGGCAAGAATCAATGCGACTGAAGAACTACAGAGCAGTACTCGACGAACGCAAAAGGGAGGCCAGCATATCGAGTGCTCGTCGAAGGGCGCTCTCCTTGAGCTCAACAGGAAGACACGATCCTGCAAACAGGGCGAGGCTCCTAAACCTTGGAGACGCAGACCGTGCAGCGGTCACTCGAAACTTGAATCAAGATTTCATGGCCGTAGATGGAGATGGCGTACCCATACCCACTAATCCAGCTGGGGCACTGATGACGCTAGGCACTTACCTCAGAACAATCGAACCTCCTGCCGGAGATCCAAGGAGGGAACAACATCGTCAACAGTACAGGCAATTGGCGATAACAGCACAGGCTCTACAATAGCCACAACCAACTCCAAGGAGAAACACAGATCGAAATCGCCGCAGTCGAAGCCCTCGTAGGGATAGCAGTCGAAGAAGCTCGCGCCATCATCGCTCCAGCCAGAGCCGATCCAGGAGATCATACAGCAGCAGCTCAGATTCAGAGGCAGAAATCGGACCTTGTGGAGCACTGTGCTTCACTCGACGAGTTCGGGAGGCTCGCATGCCAAAGAAGTTTTCATTAACTTCCATGCCCAAATTCAACTGCAAACAAGAGCCATCGGGCTGGCTGGAGGACTACAGACTGGCAGTGGGATGTCAGCACGGCACCACGACCACATCAATGCAATACATACAACTTATGTTGGAAGGAACGGCTCGCGATTGGCTCAAATCGCTACCTGAATCATACTATGACACATGGGAACACTTCAGGGATGATTTCATCAAATATTTCGAACCTCTTTGCGGGCGACCCAAAACCTTTGAAGAGCTTCGAACCTGCAAGCAAAGATCAGATGAATCACTCAGGTCATACATACGGCGATGGACCGCCATTCGTAACTCAGTAGGCAGCGTATTGATGTCTCTATCGTCAGGATACCCCAAGAGGAAGGTTTGAAGAGTACAGCAGCAAGTTTCCCTCAGTAAGAAACCAAGGTTTATCGAACCAGTAGGAAATATCAATGCTACGAAGGTGTCAACGGCGCCAGAAAAGTGCTTGTGCGTAGTCTTGACGGTTGACTTGGAACCTGCACACAAGACAATCAAACTACTTTGCCCCGACGAGACAGTGAGGGTGTCAACCTCACCGGCTTGCTGAAAACAAAGGATTAAACGTATGGTGTGGAAAATGATGTTTGCTTGCAGAAAACAAAAGAGAACAATGATTGCAGTAGGTTGTATTTCAGATGTAAAAGAATGGACCGGGGTCCACAGTTCACTAGTGGTGTCTCTCCATTAAGATAACTAACATGCTGGGTAAACAAATTACAGTTGGTCAATTGACAAATAGAGAGGGCATAACAATGCACATACATATCATGATGACTACTATGAGATTTACTTAGGGCATTACGACAAAGAACATAGACCGCCATCCAGCATGCATCTATGTCTAAAAAGTCCACCTTCAGGTTAGCATCCGCACCCCTTCCAGTATTAAGTTGCAAGCAACAGACAATTGCATTAAGTATGGTGCGTAATGTAAACAACACAAATATCCTTAGACAAAGCATTGATGTTTTATCCCTGGTGGCAACAGCACATCCACAACCTTAGAACTTTCTGTCACTGTCCCAGATTCAATGGAGGCATGAACCCACTATCTAGCATAAATACTCCCTCTTGGAGTTACAAGCATCAACTTGGCCAGAGCCTCAACTAGTAACAGAGAGCATGCAAGATCATAAACAACACATATATGATAGATCAATAATCAACTTGACATAGTATTCCATATTCATCGGATCCCAACAAACACAACGTGTAGCATTACAAATAGATGATCTTGATCATGATAGGCAGCTCACAAGATCTAAACATGATGGCACAAGAGGAGAAGACAACCATCTAGCTACTGCTATGGACCCGTAGTCCAAGGATGAACTACTCACGCATCGTTCCGGAGGCGGGCATGGTGATGTAGAGCCCTCCGGTGATGATTCCCCTCTCCGGCAGGGTGCCGGAGGAGATCTTCTGAAACCCCGAGTTAGGGTTGATGGCGGCGGCGTCTCTGGAACTTTTCTGGAAATATGGTTCTCGGTGCTAGGGTTTTCGCGTCTGGGGAATAAATAGGCGAAGGGGCGGCGTCGGGGAGGCACGGGGCGTGCTGCCCACGTCGCGGCGCGGCAGGGGGCCCACCCGCGCCGCCCTATGGGGACGCCGCCTTGCTGCCCCACTTCGTCTCCTCTTCGGACTTCTGGAACGTGTCGGGCAAAATAGGCATCTGGGATTTTGTTTCATCCAATTCCGAGGAAGTTTCCAGAACAGCTTTTCTGAAACCAAAAACAGCAGAAAACAGGAACTGGCACTGCGGCATCTTGTTAATAGGTTAGTCCCAGAAAATGCATAAAAATGCTATGAAGTGTAAATAAAACATGTAGCTATTGGCATAAAACTAGCATGGAACATAAGAAATTATAGATACGTTGGAGACGTATCAAGCATCCCCAAGCTTAGTTCTACTCGTCCTCGAGTAGGTAAACGATAACAAAAAAAATTCTGAAGTGACATGCTACCAACATAATCTTGATCAACAATATTGTAAAGCATATGAGATGAATGAAGTTACTCAAGGCAATGGTCTATAGTTTGCTAACAAATGGATAATGAGTAAACACTGAATCATATAAGCAAAAGCTTTTCATAAATAGTACTTTCAAGACAAGCATCAAAAAGTTTTGCATAAGAGTTAATTCACAAAGCAATAGATTCTAAGTAAAAGGCATTGAAGCAACACAAAGGAAGATTTAAGTTTCAGCAATTGCTTTCAACTTTTAACATGTATATCTCATGGATAATTGTCAACACAAAGTAATATAATAAGTGCAATAAGCAAGCATATAAAAATTGTTGCACACAAAGTTGACACAAGTGTTTGCTTCTAAGATAGAAAGAAGTAGGTAAACTGACTCAACATAAAGTAAAAGAAAGGCCCTTCGCAGAGGGAAGCAGGGATTAAATAATGTGCTAGAGCTTTTTAAGTTTTTTAAATCATAAAGAGAGCATAAAAATAAAGTTTTGAGAGGTGTTTGTTGTTGTCAACGAATGGTAGTGGGCACTCTAACCCCCTTGTCAACCAGACTTTCAAGAGCAGCTCCCATAAAGGACGTTATTTCTACCAGCAAGGCAGATCATCCCTTTTCTCTTTTGTTTACACATGCAGTTAAAAACTGGTATCATTGCTTGACTGATTGGATCAGGGCAAAAATGTGAAGAGAATTAAGCGGTTAAAGTTGTAATTAATTGGGACTGGGCACCCCATTTGCCAGCTCTTTTTGCAAAATTATTGGATAAGCGGATGTATATGCCACTAGTCCATTGGTTAAAGTCTGTCAGGAGTAAATGACAAGGTTGAAAGATAAAACACCACATACTTCCTCATGAGCTATAAAACATTGACACAAATAAGAGATAATAGCTTTTGAATAATTTAAAGGTAGCACATGAAGTATTTACTTGGAATGGCAGGAAATACCACATAGTAGGTAGATATGGTGGACACAAATGGCATAGGTTTTGGCTCAAGGTTTTGGATGCACGAGAAGCATTCCCTCTCAGTACAGTGTTTAGGCTAGCAAGGTTGTTTGAAGCAAACACAAGTATAAACCGGTTCAACAAGACTTATATGAAAACAAATTGCAAACATTATAAAACTCTACACCGTCTTCCTTGTTGCTCAAACATTTTACCAGAAAATATCTAGACCTTAGAGAGACCAATCATGCAAACCAAATTTCAACAAGCTCTACGGTAGTTCTCCACTAATAGGCTTAAACTTCATGATGCAAGAGCTTAAACATGATCTACTTGAGAGCTCAAAACAATTGCCAAGTATCAAATTAGTCAAGACAATGATCTACAAGCATAAGTATGTCTTTTCAATATACCAACTACCACATGCAGCATTTTCTGTTTCCAACAAAATAACAATCAATGCTGAGGCTTTCAGCTTTCGCCATGAACAATAATAAGTGCTGAGCCTTTCAGCTTTCGCCATGAACATAAAATAAGTGCTGAGGCTTTCAGCTTTCGCCATGAACATTAATAATAAATTAAGAACACAAGTGTTCAAATGAAAAAGCGGAGCGTGTCTCTCTCCCACACAAGAATGCTAGGATCCGATTTATTCAGAAAACGAAAATAACAAAGCAAAGATAAAAGCATACAGACGCTCCAAGTAAAGAGCACAAGATGTGACGGAATTAAAATATAGTTTCACTAGAGATGACCTGATAAGTTGTTGATGAAGAAGGGGATGCCTTGGGCATCCCCAAGCTTAGACGCTTGAGTCTTCTTGAAATATGCTTGGGTGACCCACGGGGGCATCCCCAAGCTTAGGCTTTTCACTCTTCTTTATCATATAGTATCATCCTCCTCTCTTGATTCTTGAAAACTTCCTTCACACCAAACTCGAAATAGTTCTCATTAGAGGGTTAGTGCATAATAAAAAATTCTCATATTCTGTGATGACACAACCATTATTAAAGCCTCTGGACATTAGCTACAGCCACTGATATTTGTGGAGCAAAGAAATCCACTCAAACATCGTAAAAGAGCAAATGTGAAACAAAAGGCAGAATCTGTCAAAAACAGAATAGTCTGTAAAGACGAATTTTGTCGAGGCACTTAAGTTGCTCAGATGAAAAAGCTCCAGTTGAATGAAAGTTGCGTACATATCTGAGGATCACTCATGAATTTTTTCAGAATTTTTAGATTTTTCTACAGAGAGAAAATCTCACATTCGTGACAGCTAAAAATCTGTTTCTGCGCAGAAATCCAAATCTACTATCAACTTTCTATTAAAGACTTTACTTGGCACAACAATGCAATAAAATAAAAATACAAAGGTATTGCTACAGTAGTAGACAGTACCTTGACTCAAAACAAAAAGAAAAGCAAAAATAACAGAAAATAAAAACAATGGGTTGTCTCCCATAAGCGCTTTTCTTTAACGCCTTTCAGCTAGGCGCAGAAAGTGAAAATCAAGTGTTATCAAAAGAAGAAGCATCAACCGAAAGATTAGAAGTTTTCTCAACGATGCATTGTATTTTATATATGTAAGTTTCAGAAACTCCCCTTTCATTACTTTTGGGCAAACTATCCTCATCAAATAAATTTTCAGGCACAATCCAATTAAAATTCTTTTCTACTGCCTCATGCATTCCTACAAGCTTACTAGGAATTGGTACTTTACTCTCTCCCTCATAACTAGTTTCATTGTTGTACTTGAGTCTCTCCTTCTCTAATTTTTCAAGTATATTAGCAATATCAATGTAATAACCAAGCATCCTATGTCGCATAAAAACCTTTCTAGCTTCACCAGCGACATCACCAAATTCTTTGAGAAGGGTTTCTAAAACAAAATCCTTCTTTTCGCCCTCTTCCATATCATGAAGTTTAAGAAACATTTGCTGCATTATAGGATTAAGGTTGACAAACCTAGCTTCAAGCATGTGGACCAAAGAGGCAGCAGCAATTTCATAATTAGGGGCAAGTTCTACCAAGAATCTATCTTCAAAATCTTTCAGTTTGCTAACATGACTAAAGAATTCTTCAATGTTATCTCTTCCAATGATAGACCCACTTCCTACCAATACATCTTTTAAAGCAAACTTAGGGAGCAGCATGATAAAAACAAATGGCCGAAATAATAAAAGTAAAACAAGTAACTATTTTTTTTATGTTTTTGATATAAAGAAAGTAAACAAGACTAAATAAAAATAAACTAAGCAAGACAATAACAAAGTAAAGTGATTGGAAGTGAGAGACTCCCCTTGCTGTAGCAACGATGATTTCCCCGGCAACGGCGCCAAAAAATAGCTTGATGTCTCTATCGTCAGGATACCCCAAGAGGAAGGTTTGAAGAGTACAGCAGCAAGTTTCCCTCAGTAAGAAACAAAGGTTTATCGAACCAGTAGGAAATATCAATGCTACGAAGGTGTCAACGGCGCCAGAAAAGTGCTTGTGCGTAGTCTTGACGGTTGACTTGGAACCTGCACACAAGACAATCAAAGTACTTTGCCCCGACGAGACAGTGAGGGTGTCAACCTCACCGGCTTGCTGAAAACAAAGAATTAAACGTATGGTGTGGAAAATGATGTTTGCTTGCAGAAAACAAAAGAGAACAATGATTGCAGTAGGTTGTATTTCAGATGTAAAAGAATGGACCGGGGTCCACAGTTCACTAGTGGTGTCTCTCCATTAAGATAACTAACATACTGGGTAAACAAATTACAGTTGGGCAATTGACAAATAGAGAGGGCATAATAATGCACATACATATCATGATGACTACTATGAGATTTACTTAGGGCATTACGACAAAGAACATAGACCGCCATCCAGCATGCATCTATGTCTAAAAAGTCCACCTTCAGGTTAGCATCCACACCCTTCCAGTATTAAGTTGCAAGCAACAGACAATTACATTAAGTATGGTGCGTAATGTAAACAACACAAATATCCTTAGAGAAAGCATTGATGTTTTATCCCTAGTGGCAACAGCACATCCACAAACTTAGAACTTTCTGTCACTGTCCCAGATTCAATGGAGTCATGAACCCACTATCTAGCATAAATACTCCTCTTGGAGTTACAATCATCAACTTGGCCAGAGCCTCAACTAGTAACGGAGAGCATGCAAGATCATAAACAACACATATATGATAGATCAATAATCAACTTGACATAGTATTCCATATTCATCGGATCCCAACAAACACAACATGTAGCATTACAAAAAGATTATCTTGATCATGATAGGCAGCTCACAAGATCTAAACATGATGGCACAAGAGGAGAATACAACCATCTAGGTACTGCTATGGACCCGTAGTCCAAGGATGAACTACTCACACATCGTTCCGGAGGTGGGCATGGTGATGTAGAGCCCTCCGGTGATGATTCCCCTCTTCGGCAGGGTGCCGGAGGAGATCTCCTGAACCCCCCGAGTTAGGGTTGACGGCGGCGGCGTCTCTGGAACTTTTCTGGAAATATGGTTCTCGGTGCTAGGGTTTTCGCGTCTGGGGGAATAAATAGGCGAAGGGGCGGAATCGGGGGAGGCACGGGGCGTGCTCCCCACTTGGCGGCGCGGCAGGGGGCCCACCCGCGCCGCCCTATGGGGACGCCGCCCTGCTGCCCCACTTCGTCTCCTCTTCGGACTTCTGGAACGTGTCGGGCAAAATAGGCATCTAGGATTTTGTTTCGTCCAATTCCGAGGAAGTTTCCAGAACAGCTTTTCTGAAACCAAAAATAGCAGAAAACAGGAACTGGCACTGCGGCATCTTGTTAATAGGTTAGTCCCAGAAAATGCATAAAAATGCTATGAAGTGTAAATAAAACATGTAGCTATTGGCATAAAAGTAGCATGGAACATAAGAAATTATAGATACGTTGGAGACGTATCACGTATCAGAAGATAGGGCCATCGATGCCTTCATGAACGGACTCGCAAGAGATGATTTCAAAGAGGCGCTTGGTCGAGAAAAACCAAGGTCAATGGCAGCACTCATGACAATCGCAACAAAGTGGGCGGATGGAGAAGATTCCGTGCGAGGCACTCATCCAAACTCTTCACACGACAACCACGAGAGCGGCAGTCGAGACCGCAGAGACAGCTACAGAGATGATCGGAGACGCAAACGCAAACATCGTTACCACGACGATGACAAACCAAACTTTATCGCGGCAAGTTTTGCCCAGCCACGGGATAACCGTGACCAGAATGACAAACGAACAGATGATCGCCGCGACAGTCGAGACCGCCGCGGAAATGACAGGCGAGACAATCGCGACAGCTACAAAAGGCCAGAGTGGCGCAGGAGAACAGACAAAGAACCTGAGCGTTCAGCCGAAGAAAGGATGGACGATTATTGCAGATTTCATCTATACAAAGGGAATGACGGCAGGCTACGCTCCAATCACTCGCTGAGGAACTGCAGAGAGTTCGATCAATTGGCGATTGAACATGTACTGCGACTGCAAAGAGAGGGCGTGCTCCCCCGCAATTGACGCAAGCTCAATCTATCACAACACTTATTCCACAAGCACATCCTACTCAGGTATGTCCAGCGCCACCACAAGCACAGCCTACTCAGGTATATTTAGCGCCATCGCAAGCACAGCCTACTCAGGTATGTTCTGCGCCATCACAAGTGCAGCCAACACCAGTATACATGGTACCAGCACAACCCAATACAGGAGCACAAATGGCAGGAGCCGTACATCAGATGCCGCAAGTGGAAGAGCAAAAATATCCCGTATCCCGCGGGCAGATGAACATGATCCAGCGTGGACGTCCATCCAACAGGGAGCAGAAATTACACACTCGCCACGTCAACATGGCAGTCCTGGCACCCCCAGCTGTCCCAGAATTTTTGAAAGGATCAGAAACTCCAATCATCTTTAGTCGAGAGGACCACCCACCTGCAGTGTATCGACCTGGGCATGCAGCCTTGGTACTCGACGCTCAGATTGGCATCTACGCCATGACCAAGGTCTTCATGGACGGAGGCAGTGGCCTCAACATAATCTTCACGGATACACTCCGCAGGATGAACAAGTCAGTCGAAAACCTGCCAAAGTCCACAAACACCTTCAACGGTATCGTCCCAGGCAAAGCGGTACTCCCGCAAGGCACAATACAGCTTGATGTTACATTCGGAGACCCTACACACTTCAGGACCGAGTCGATTGAGTTCGAGGTGGTCGACTGGAAATCACAATACCATGCAATACTCGGGAGACCCACATTCGCCCGATTCATGGCCGTCCCACACTACGCCTACCTCAAGTTCAAAATGCCAGGACCAAAAGGAGTTATCACAGTCAAAGGTAATCTTCAAAAATCAAACTCGTGTGACCGCGAATTCAGCAAAATCTCTGAGATGTTTGGTATGGAAAAGACACTCGCTGAGCTCGAGGTCTCCAACGGCCGCACACTTATGCCAGAACACAAGAGGCTAGCAACCGACAGAGAATTCAATGCCACCAACGACACAAGGACGCACCAGGTGCACCCGACTGATCCCTCAAAGACGGTCAATGTGTCATCGAGTCTTACTGACGCATAGGAAGGCGCACTCGTCAAATTCCTCCGTGAGAACTGGGAAATATTTGCATGGTGTCCAGCCGACATGCCAGGTATTCCCAGGGAATTTGCCGAGCACTCTCTACAACTCAAGCCAGGTTCTAGACCAGTCAAGCAAACTATGCGCCGTTTCTCCGGCCCCAAAAGAGACGCAATCGAAGCAGAAGTGGATAGGTTACTCGCTGCAAACTTCATTCGAGAAATCAAAAAATCAGACTGGGTTGCTAACCCCGTGTTAGTTGAAAAGAAGCACTCGGACACCTTGCGGATGTGTGTGGATTTCACCGCCCTGAACAAATGCTGCCCAAAAGATCACTTCCAGTTGCCACGAATCGACCAGATCATCGTCTCGACAGCAGGATGCGCTCGATTATCGTTTCTGGATGCATACTCCGGATACCACCAAATTCGAATCAGAAAAGAAGATGAAGACAAAACAGCATTCATAACCCAACTCGGGGTCTCCTGTTACACAACCATGCCCTTCGGGCTCAAGAATGCGGGTGCAACATACCAGCGCATGATGCAAAATTGCCTACAAGATAAAATAGGGCGCAATGTTCAGGTCTACGTCGACGAAATCGTCATCAAGACTGCAAAAGAAGATACGCTAATCGACGATCTACGGGAAACATTCAAGAAGAACCTCAATCGATACAACATCAAACTCAACCCAAAGAAATGCACCTTTGGCATTCCAGCCGGGCAACTTTTGGGATACTTGATATCTGCGCGTGGAATAGAAGCGGACCCAGAAAAGATACAGGCCATACTCACAATGAAGAGACCCACAAAACTCCACGAAGTGCAGCAGTTGGCCGGTCGAGTGGCAGCACTCAGCCGGTTCATCAGCAAACTAGGCGAAAAGGCACTCCCATTCTACAAGCTGATGAAGAAAGCAGACAAGTTCGAGTGGACGGACGAAGCCGAAGCAGCTTTACTTGAACTCAAAAAGATGCTCACAAGTCCCCCAATCTTGGTAGCACCCAGGGAAAAGGAGCCACTCTAACTCTACGTTTCAGCCACCAATCGAGTGGTCAGCACCGTACTGGTAGTCGACCGCATGGAAGAAGGACATAACCAGAGCATACAGAGGCCAGTATACTATGAAAGTAAGTCCTCTCTCCGTCCAAACAGCGGTACCCGCAGTATCAGAAACTAGCATACGCCGTGTTCATGACATCCAGAAAGCTGGCACACTACTTCACAGAACACTCGATCACGGTGATCAACAAATAAGCGATTGGAGACGTCCTCACAAACCCCAACGCAACTGGGCGAGTAGCAAAATGGCTCATCGAGCTGGCACCTCTGGGCATCAAGTATGAGCACCCGAAGGCTATCAAAGCACAAGTCCTACCCGACTTCCACACAGAGTGGATAGAAGCTCAACTACCGGGAGTACCTGATGTATCCAACTCTTGGACCATGTACTTCGATGGGTCCAAGAAGAACGAAGGGGCAGGAGCAGGCGTCATACTCGTCTCACCAAAAGGCGATAAACTGCGCTACATCTTACAAATGGACTTCGAGTTCCTGTCAAACAATGAGGCTGAGTACGAGGCCCTGATCCATGGCATGCGAATGGCAAAGGCCATGGGATGCACTCGACTAATGATCTATGGTGACTCCAATTTAGTTGTGCAGTAGACAATGAAGGCCTGCGACGCAATCGCAGATAACATGATCGCCTATCGGGACCTATACAACATAATGGAGGGCAGCTTCGATGGCTGTGAACTGCGGCATATAGGGAGAGAAAGGAATGAAGAAGCGGACATGCTAGCCAACATCGCTTCCACAAAAGCACCAATACCACCATTTGTCTTCCTCGAGCGGATAGCGCACAGGTCAATCCACAAACAACCACCTGCTGCAGCACCAGACGCAGACAAGAGCAACGCACCAAGCACAAAGGATCCTCCGATTGAGGTACTTCTCATTGAGCCAACTTGGACTCAACCCTTCCTTGCATACATGCTTCGCAACGAACTACCAGAATACATAAACGAGTCCAGACGCATCACTCGACGAGCAAAAGCATACACCATCATAAACGATGAGGTGTACAAACGCAGCACTTCAGGTATGTTCCAAAGATGCATCGCGTTCGAAGACGGCAAGGACCTCCTTCGGGACATTCATGCAGGTACCTGTGGGCATCACGCCGGCAGTCGATCACTCGTAGCCAAAGCCTTCCGAGCAGGGTTTTACTGGCCTACAGCGCTAAGGGACGCGAAGGACATAGTCAAACGTTGCATTGGGTGCCAGAAGTTCGCTTCCAGGACACATGCACCCGCATCCGCACTCAAAACCATACCATTGGCGTGGCCCTTCGCCCAATGGGGAGTCGACATGGTTGGGCCACTCAGAAAATCATCACCTGGCGGTCATACTCACCTACTGGTGGCAGTCGATAAGTTCACAAAGTGGATCGAGGCTATCCCCATCACAAGCTCGACAGCTTCTACGGCGGTCCGTTTCATACAATCGATCATGTATCGATTCGAGGTACCAGACAGCATCATAACTGACAACGGCACAAACTTCACGGCAGAAGAGTTCAAATCCTTTTGCAAGGAGCACAACATCAAGCTCAACTATGCCTCTGTATCACATCCGCAATCTAATGGCCAAGTCGAAAAAGCCAACGGACTCGTGTGCAGCGGTATCAAAAAGAGACTCTTGGTGCCACTCAGAAGGGCCGCGGGTGCATGGGTTGATGAACTCTCATCAGTACTATGGAGCCTAAGGACCACTCCAAACGCCTCTACGCAGTTCACACCATTCTTCATGGTCTATGGCGCGGAGGCAATGCTACCGTCCGATGTCAAGTTCAACGCACCACGAGTGGAAGCGTACGAGGAAGATGATGCGAATAAAGCACTCGAAGATGTAGCTGATTTGCTGGAAGAAGCACGCAACACAGCCTTGGCAAGAACGGCTATCTATCAACAAGACCTCCGCAACTACCACAGTCGTCGACTGCGCACAAGATCCTTCATGGTGGGAGATCTAGTGCTACGGGAGAAGCAAAAGAAGGTGCACAAGCTCGCGTCACCATGGGAAGGGCCTTACATCGTCACAGAGGTCATCGATGGCAGAGCCTATCGATTGAAGAACGCAAAGACGGGAGAGTTAGTATCAAACCCATGGAACGTGGCGCACCTGCGTCGGTTCTACGCATAGATCTCCTAGTCTCATATGTAATTGCACGCAATGTCGGAAGAACCAGCAGGTTTCAGACGCACTCTTTCCCTTACCAGGGTACCTAAGGGGACTGGAAGGTTTTTAATGAGTCGGCCTGCTGGTCGAACACACAATTTGGAATAAAGATATATGTTCTTCCATATTTTTCATACATATTTCTATCATATACCCCACTCGAATACTCGGGGGCTTGATCACAAACAGCGTCATAAAACGCACAGCCCCATCAAAGATACTCGGGGGCTGGATCATAAAAGCATATGCATACACCTTAGGTCTCACTCAAATGTTCAAAAACGCAAAATTTGCAGCCTACCCGAAGGACTCGGGGGCTGAGTTCCGCAAACACTAAAGGCAAAACAACCCCTCTCGATAAGGCTCGAGGGCTGGGTCAAATACAAACTCTATAAACACAAACCCCACTCGATATACTCGGGGGCTGGCATCAATATAAACACAAGACATCTCATTACATATACAAGAGCGCATATTTACACTCAGGGGCTGCCCCGATTACAAAAATTCACAGTTTTACAGAATCCTAAGCGGATGGTTCATCCTTAATATCCAACACAGGGCCGAGAAGCTGCTCTTTACAGCGATCGATGAAGGCTTCAGCAGCAGGACGCGTCTCGACTAACTGTGTCTGAGATATAAGCGCGCCAACCGCAGGAGGGCGCAACGAAAAGTTCGGGAGACGACTGCGGATATGCGCCATAGTCGCGTTGGCTCCAAGAACTACATATTGAGTTAAGGATTCTTTGATTGAATCCGTCACTCGAAAGATATCAACTAAAGGAAAAAGCCCTTGTGGCTGAGGCCCTGATGGGAACAGCGCGCAGTTTAGACGAGCAAGAATTTGCCTACAAATCTCGAGTACTTGGGCGTTCCGCCACACCCGATCCTTCAAAGTGGCAAGTGTGCGAGCACGCACCTTGTCCAGATAGAAATGCTGCCTGCTTGTAGTGGGTTCATCAACAGCATTATCCAAAAGTCGAGTGACCCTCTTCTCTTCCACTTTGTGATCAGGCACAAAGTCTGCAAAAAACCAAATTACTGGTCAACGGCATAAAAAAAATACACAATTTATATAAGTAGAGCAAAAAGCGTAACTCACTCTCGAGTTGCCTGTTGATGATGTCCATTTCCCCAAGCACATAATCCTCCCATTCAGTGGCCGGAGCTGGTCTCGCTCTTAGCCGATCCAGTTCGCACTGGGTACTCTTCAGTTCTTCCTTCAGTCGCAAGACTAGGGATTGCGTGTATCCCACAACTTTGGCGTCATTGGCCAACTGAGCCCGTGTTCGGGTGGTTTTACGCCGCCGCAAAGAACCAGCCGATGTATCAGCTTGCTGTGGCTGTTCAAAAGCATGAGTATGACGATAACTTCAAGTCAGAAAGAAAAAACTCAAGGCATAAGTCAGGTGAGCAAAACCGTACATAATTCTTCGAGTATAAACACACTACACGGATTTGGGTCTATTGCAACAAAAAAAATTGTCGCAATACATGTCGATTTGTTGCAATATGTAACTATTACCACGAAGCGACTTTCGTTGGCAGCCGTTGCAATTGGACGCATGGTAATAGGCTATCGCCACGAAAAATCAAATGTGGCAATAAAAGTGTGCTATTGCAACAGTCATGTGGAAAGTTGCCACATTTTTTCCCGTGGCAACACTCACATGATGCCACAATTTAGTTTGTGGAGATAGGTTTAATGCAACATTCAAAAAATCGTGGCGACTGATAACTCATGGCGATAGACATTTGTGGCAACAACCTATGCCAACGACGACCATATCGTGGCACATACCCTTCCGTGGCAAGAAATTATGACAACAATCCTTGTTTTGTGGCATTAGGCATTTTGCCGTGAACCCCTACGGTTGTGGCATTAACTTATTGCAACAAATAGCCTAGTCGTCGTAACAGGAAATTGCAACAGGCAAAATGTTTGTAGCAAGAAACTATTGCGACAATTTAAAATTTTCGTGGCGATACTCTATTTTCGGCCATTATATTTGGGATCTGGTCCCACATAGCAGATGGGTCCCACTTGTCATAGTCTCATACATTGGTCCTACATGTCAGAAATTTCAAAATTGCACATGTTACTTTTGAAAGTGGGTCGCAGTAGTCTTGTTTTCATATCACATACGCAGTCACTATTTTCAAAGAGAACAACAAAAATGTAATCGAGAAACATAAATATTTCATTTGGAAACAGAGAAGAAGATACATGAATTCCAGAGTTCACATCAACCCAACTATCATTATATAAGTTGCTATACAAAAATATCTTTGCGCTTCTTTGAAGATCGTCAGCTTGGCTTCACTTGTATAAGAACACTTTCGTCTTGAATTTAGGCTAACAAGAAAACAGAACAGTGAGGTTAGAGTAAAATACACATCCACGGGCAGCTAGACTAAACCATGAAGCATTGCCAGGGAGTAACATGATTGCTCTATACTACTATCCGGTTCAATACTGCTAGGCTAGTAATGGGAAAAATCAAAGCAACAGTTCTAGACTTGGTGTTAACAAACAGAGGATGTAAATCAATAGCAGATTATGCGCCAATTTTGTCACAGATGTAGGGAGATGAGGAGCAGAAAAGTGCAGAGCAGTAGACAGTGCCATACCTATAGATACCTTAAGATACCAACAGTCTGCTTATTCTTCAACAGATTAACTAAAAATAGTAAGTCTCAAGTTTCATTATGGTTAATTCTATGCGTCAAGTACAAGCAGGCAGATTAGTTGATATTTAGATAGCTAAGAATACTTATACATGATAGATAGGAAACTGAAAACACCAGGAACAATATTTAACAACTTCCAGCAATATTTATAGCAACAACAGGCCTCACCTTGATCTTGCTGGTAGGGCGACGGACAAGGGGACCTGGGATACCAAATTAATCTTAGAAATGAAAACTGCTATACAGGTAACATGTTGCTGCGACAAGACATACCAAAATGGGTTAACTAGCATTCAGTTTATCAAGCGAGAAAATTATGAAGTTTCATATGTATGCTTAGATATAATCATGTACTTGTTTAGGTAATGCATGACTTGGACATCATAAAATAGCAGATATGACCAACAACTATTACTGAATCTTATGTACTATACAGGTGTTCTAATTTGACCGCCCACAATCAAATTCATATGAGCAGCCCATGATCCAGATTTATATTCACTAGCTTATAACATAATAGGAACATGTATTGAGCATTATTTATTTAACGGATTGAAATAATATGCAGTAATGGATGGTGGTACAAATATGAACAAATCTGGACAGACCATAACTTTGACAACATCTTGCAAGTTATACTTAAGTGCATAAGTAATATAGCATTTTCAGGTTAATAGTTAACAAAGAAAAGTTTGACAACAAAAAATCCATGGTAGGTAGCACTCAAACAATAACTTCAGATGGAAAAAAATTACAGCCAGCATAATACAACACGAAGAAAATTCACTTGGAACATACACAAAAGATAAGATCACGGATTAACACAGCTTCTCGCATCAAGCTCACTTGATTGAACAACGATCCAACAACCGCCCACTAGAATAGTACTACACAGGATATAAACAGCTCAAGTGAAGCAAGTAGAGGAGAAAATGGAGGAAGCGGGGACGTGCCTACACCATGGAGATCGTGAAGATGAGGAGCGGGGTGAGGGCGTGAAGATTTGAAGAGCTAGCCTGGTCCGCGGATCTGGTGTCGTCAGGCGTGGCCTTTGGTGTGCAGGACAACGAGCTCCGGAGAGAATAGGTGCTCTCCAGTTGCAGGAGAGATCTGTAAGGAACACAGACTATCAGTTAAAAGTAAAAAAAAAACCAAACAAGGAGTCCATCTAACACAAACGAGAGAGTGGATGAGGAATTGCAACTAAGAACCGGTGAGGAGAGATCGTCCTCTCAATTGGAGGCCACGAATCTCGGCTTGTCGAGCGAGCCTTGGGTGTCCCGCCGGAGGAATTCATGAGATCCTAACATAGACGATATTAATGTAAGCATCCAGTATCGTATCTTAACACCCAAAAATACAAAAAAGAAATTGCCATTCTAGGCAAATCAATCTACTCGACAAACATAGCGGATATCATGAAGAAAAATCCAACATGTATGATAATATTCAGCTTGAATCATCTGCACGGAACAAACATGCGTAATCACGATCTAGAATCCTCCGGACAAGAAACCAATACACGAAGCACTTGCAGTATCCAGTACGACAAAGTTTCGTATAAGATGTTCTTACCTTGCGGCCGGTGGCGCCGTTCTGTCTAAGGTAGGTGGCGGCGTTCTCGCGGGTGAGGCCGGCGGTTCAGATCCCGTCGGTGAGGAGGGGAGCGGCGTTCGCGCGGCCTAGGGCGCGGAGGAGAAGGTCGCGATAGAGGCGGCGAGCGGAAACCCGTAGATGAGGAGGAGGCGGAGTACGACCTGGCTGGGGCGGGATCGGAGGAGCTCCGATCTGTTGGTGGCGAGAAAGGGGGAAGAGGAGCAGGAGATAATATGGGGGAGGGGCAACTGCTACGCGCGCGATTAGATCAGGGGGCTGAAAATTTTGGTCACCGACCCGTGGGGCAGGACGCCAAAATATTTGTCTACTAATTATCTTGTTTAGTAATCTCTAGTATTAATTTTCTGCATGCATGGAGATGAGTTGATCGGTTGTGCATGCATGATCATGTACTAGTGTACTACTAGTAGTATGTTGGCATCGCGCGCGATGGAGCTGCTAGGAGGTGCAGCTTTGCTTCTGACCCACGCATGTCGGCCGGCCGGTTTGGCATGTTTTTTGGGCAACGTGTGGCTGCATGCTACTGGCTTGCCCTACCCTTCTCCTGCGTGTGCAAATGCATGGAGATGTCAGCCGGTGATTGAGTGCCACGTACGCCGCGCCGGAGTGATCCTTGGACTCACCTCAAGGACCAAATATTTTCCTCAGCCAGCCGAAGCTTATTAGCGTGCTATAAGCATAGCTGCACAGGGCAGTCCCCCTTTGCTGTGTTCTCTTCATCGATCGATCGATCGATCGAGGGCGAGAGCAGAGCGAACGCCGAGAAGAAAACAGCTGATGGTATAGGAGATGGTAGCTGGATCTTAGACGTGGAGAATATATAGTGCCTCCTATCCGCTGTCAGTTTATGGCGCGGGTTTTCTATTGGCAGAATATTGATATGGAATATTATTCCAAGATTCACGTAGATGATCCAGGCAGGCTGCTTATATCTCTCATATATTTTCTAGAGTATATTTTGATTGAATATGCGTGATACCCTGAGTGGTACAAGATTTGTTTTGATATACAAGACTAATGCGCTGGTGTCGTTATGCGGTGATGGATCCATTGGAGCCACCCATACAAGACAGGCTAGCTTAGCAGCTATATTAGAGATGAGAATGAGATTACTGTTTTTATAAAAGAAAACATGGTGATAGGAAGGTGATCGTATTGTACCGGTTACAATACAGGTATGTGTCTGTCTGAATTCTCTATGAGGGCCACCCCTTGTTCGGGAAAGTGTCGGTGATGTATCCGTAGCAGCGATCGACATGAGTAGGTTAAGATGTCCGGTGTCTTAGCGGGTGAAAGGGATCAGCTCGACTGGCGCTTCTGTTCGAGGCTGTCGACGTTAGAGTACCCCTCTTAAGAGTGTAAAAGCGTTAAATTTCACCCTTGTGAATATCGGGTAGGGAAACTCACTTTCATGTGTGGCAAAGTTACTGCTCGAATAAATCAAATGATCAGTAGAGTAGCTACTGGCAAGATCAAGGGGATTAGGAAAGCATCTACTTGCCTCGGTATCGAGATTATAAACGGCCATTTGAGCAATATTCTCCTTAGTCGATGAACCACAACATTGTCGTACATGTATCTTGTGAATATACTATCGAGTTAACTGCAGAAACCTACGACAATTGGGGCTAGGGATACAAAAAACTACCACCTTACGAATTATTTGCAGAAACCACCGTTTTCAGTGTGATGCGTCGCAAGAAGCACTAATTGGCAAGTTGACACGCTCTAAATAAGAATATGACAGGTGGGGCCCCTTGTCAGGCTCTAAGCAAGTTGACATTTGGCATCTGTTCATATGCATCCAACAGGGCATTGATCTTTTTGGAGATTCTTGTATGAACAGCTGCTAGCTTTACATAGCGGTAGCCTTTTAGGGAGAGTGGGAGAAGTGCCCCTGTGTCACCGGAGGAAGGGGATTCAGGACATAGCAACGTGGCAAGCCGCTGAACATCTTGAGAGGAGAGCTTGTCAGAGCCCTGAAGCAGAGACAAGGCGGCAGAGCCGAGCATGGCCTTACACGAAGTGAGAAGCTTCACTTGGGCGCCTGGGTTGGGGAGCAAAAGATCGAAGGCAACTACTGACCATGGGCGAACAACACAAAAATAAAGAGAAGTAAAATGTAAAGGCCAATTCTTTTGAGCACGCGTTGCAACCACGACGAGTAGTGGAATGGAAAAATTATATCGTACTCTCTCCGTATCAAAATGTAAGACTTTCTATCCTTTTTGTGTTTATCCTAGTTCATGTATACATGTTTTACTGTGTTGATTCACTCATTTAGTAACAAATTGGACAAATCCAAAAAGGCAAGAAAATCTTATATTTTTATACGGAGTGAGTAGTAACCAAGCTTTCGATTTTAATATAATGTATTTTATTAATTTTACAACCAATTCGTGACACGATCTTTTCACATTCATCCACTCCACTCGACGTGTTAAGCTTCATTTTGTCAGTGAGTTTGTTTGAGAGAATTTCTTTTTATTAATTCAGGACAAGTTGGATCAAGGATAACAATAAATTCATGTTCTTTGGTACAAGTACGTGCAAGTCAGTTACTGAATGAAGCAAGCATTCTTTTTTTACAAGATGTGACGTGTACTCCCATGTCGCTCCCGTGGGCAGCGCGGGAGAAAGCCTAGTCCTATGCCCAAACCTACACGGACGCCGACTAACCTAAGCACACATATTGGTCTTGCCAAAAGCGAGCCAACTCTAACTCTAAATAACACCACGTATCTAACACCAACACGAACAGGATTTCAAGAAGAAGAAAAAACACAAACACGAACCAACTAGCTAGGACTCCCAAACGGACTCGACACGGCGACCTTGCATATATACATGCAAGCCACGTAGTATGACACTAATCATCCTTTTCTAATTTTAAATCTATCAAGATTACGCTAACAAAGAGGATGGCCACCACCGTATTTTCTATGCTGCCGGAGGAGATGGAGACAGAGGTGCTCCTCCGTCTGCCCGTCAAATCGATCCTCCGCTTCAGCGCCGTGTGCCGCCGCTGGGCGGCGCTGCTCTGCTCCGAGGAGTTCCGCGTTGCCAGGACGAAGCTTGCCGAGTCGTGGATGACGACGGAGCCAGCAGCTCAGCTGCTGTCCCTCCACTTGACGCCACGGACGGCCGAGAAATCCACCGAGGTGCGCTCCGGCGACGGCAGTCCGCTGCTCACCCTCGACGGCGTGCGCGTCCAGTTCGCAGGCGTGGCAACGGCGCCGTGCCGCGGCCTCATACTCCTCCACGATCCCGTTAAGGCGGGCTCAGGCTGCTACCTCGTCCTTAACGCGGCCACCCGAGCGGTCGCAACCGTCCCGCCTCCTCGCCAAGACCGCACGCTGGACCTTTTTGCATCGAGCGCCGGCCTCGGGTTCGACGCCATGACCAAGGAGTAGAAGGTGGTGCGTGTGTTCTGCACCGCCGAGCCGACCCTCGGCCAGGTGCGAGGTGTACACCCTCGGCCACCACCGCTGGAGGCCACCCGCCTCCTCTGCTCACGGCGTTAGGCTCGCCGGAGCCGCGCTGTTCGCCACGGTGTACCACCTGGCGCCGGTGTTCGCGGACGGGTTCTTGCACTGGCTAGTCGGCCCGACCTTTGCCAATCCCATCACCGGCGAGAGCAGGCAGCCTGCGTCAACGGTACTGTCTTTCTCTGTCTCCGAGGAGACTTTCAGCAGCAGGGTTCGACCACCACCCTTCGACTGGTCCATCGGTGACGCGCACCTGGCGGAGCTCAATGGCAGGTTGTGCATGGTCCGGGACCTCTGTGGTGGGTCTAGCAGCTCGCTGGAGATCTGGAGCTACGGCGCGGTGGCAGATGGAGATGACGGCGTCCGGTCGCTGGAGCATCGCATAGATTTGGCGCGACATGCTGCACGAGATCTGCTGACAGAGCCACTGTATGTCAGAGTTGTTGGCGCTTCAGCTGGAAAGATCAAGGTGATCTTTGTTGCCACGTCCAAAGGCAATGTAGTCGCCTATGACCCAATCCGCCGAACCCTAGAAACCATTCTTCAACTCGGAGGAGGAAAAACTACTCGTGAGAGAGAGACTTTCCAATCTCTACCAAAAGTCTCTTTGTTTAAAGATACCTTGAGTCCAGTGCATTAGAAGACACACAGTAGTTGTGATTCAGATGCATAAAGTCTAATGCAAAGCACGAGAAAGAATTTTATATAAAAACCACGAGATATAAACTACCATCCTTCTTCTTGGTCTGTTCTGGCATTCTCTTGTACTGATGAATGCATATTTAGGGGGAGAAATAAAACACGACGACTAATGGTGAGAGTTATTTTAGGGTGGATATTTTATTTTGCGTCACCACTATATTTTAGTTAAGTGTGCAAAACAAACATTGGACGTTCCAAGCATAAATATGACTTTTTTTATAGTTTTGATGTATAATAGAATGATCTCCCATATATGTACCTTGAAGCAAGTTATTGCTTATTCGATCACGCTTTGCGTTGATGTGTTGGCGGTCCTTCTTACAGATGTACAATCCATGAGTTTACGGAGTTGTCAGTTTGCCTTAGAGTTTGAAGCCTACTCTTGGTCAATTTTGGATCCGGTGGTAACGCAGGGCCTTTTCCAACTGTCATCTTCCTTCTTAGCGGATAGAAGAACTTAAAAACAATAATGCTACATATTTCTATGATTTTTTATGACGAGATGAAATTTAAATCATATATTTGTTGTGGGGGTTCGGATCCCATGAAGTTGGACTTGGTTTCACCACTTTGGGAAAATCCTATCCACTGCGTTCTCCGTATATATGGTCCTTTTTTTGGATTTTCCTATGGTCCAAATTTAACCGATTTATCCAATTTGGAGGATTTTTTTTTTGCTTTTCGTGTTTCCCTATAAAAACTAGTCTCTCCAATTTTCCCACCAAAGCACACCACGTATTATTAGTTCCCACCAAGTTTCAAAAAAAAAAAGTTCCCACCAAAAACATGCACATCTATAACTAGTAGGTAACTGTTTATAGTTACTAGTGGCACGCCAACATAAATCCACACTACTATAAATTTGCCTTGGACTCGCTTTTGGACCAAAAATATTAGTGGCATGATGTAACTTTTCCACAAACTAGTAGCGGAGGTATTAGTGTCGTGTCGTGTGAATTTTAAGTATGCAGAAATATGGTGTAATGGTCAAACTTTTGTAAGTAATAAACTTTCATCTATCGAAAAATCTATGATATAAATAGGTGATGACAACACAATTTCAGCACTGATAGATTTAGTTTTTCACAAAGCTCAAAATATTAAAAAACGATACAAGTTTTACGAGCACACACAAGGATCAGACATTTTGTAAGATTTTTCCTGACATAGGAAAACTCATATCCGAATGCTTTTTATGCTTGGCGGATTCCGTTCTGTACAATAACGTATATGTATTTGTGGCACGATGTAACTTTTTGACGAAACTAGTAGGGCAGGTATCAGTGTCGTGGCGTGTAATGCTCAGACTTTTCTGAGTTATAAGTTGTCATCTATTGAAAAGATCTATGTTATAAATAGGTGATGACAACACAATTTTAAGCACCGATGGATTTAGTTTTTCACATAGCTCAGAATATTAAAAAAACACAAGTTTTACGAGCACACACAAGGATCGGACATTTTGTAAGATTTTTTTTTTGACACAAGAAAACTCACGTTGCGAATGCTAGTTATGCTTGGCGAGTATATGTTTTTTCAAGGAAGCACTGCGTGCGTGTGGTGTGGAGATTTTTTGCACCCGAGCACCAGTGATCCCTCCCGTTTAAAAAATTCGAAAATCATATTTATATGTTTCAAAAAAATCTGAAATAAAATCCGAGTATAGTCAATGATATTTCCCTCTAACTTGTAAAATATCAACTTCAAAAACTATGTATTTTGAGCTAAACAAAAATGACAAATTTGTAGAACTGACTATGCATATATTCAAATCTCTAAATTTTATCAGATTTATTATTTTTGTGTAGCCCATAATATAAAGTATTTCACACTAAAAAAATCACATTTGTGCGATGCACCATTGGAAACATCGTAAATTGTTTTCAGCTTTTTTTGAAACTCACATATATGATTTTCAAAAAATTTAAACAAGAGGGATCACTGGTGCCCGGTGAAAAAAAAAAGGACTTTCCGTGCGTACGTTCTGTTGTTTGCAACTATGGAGTGCTGGGCTTTATGGTCGTCGATGGATGTTCCATTGGGCCGGATGGGGATGGGCTCGTCGTTTTACCTCCACGACTCCACTTCGCTTCAGTAATCTGCAAGCTCACCTCGGCTCAAACAACTCTGGCTCTCCTTCACCCGGGCCGGAAGAAAGAAGCGGTGGCGGTGGCGGCGGCGCCGACGACCTGATGTTCTGAGTCCATCCCGGCTGCAGCGAAGGACGTTTCATCTTCCTATCTCTCCCGATTCGATTGAGGTCAGCTTCAGTCTCCATCCTACCGCTCCCGTTCCCAGTTTCTTTTCTTTTCTTGTATCGCGGGAAACCCTAGATATATTTTTCGCTTTAAATCCGACTCATATCTTGCAGTAGTGTTCAACGGGAGGTCAGCTGAGTGGGGATATTTGGTGATGGATCCGACCAAGAAGATTCCCCCTCTGTAAGATCCAGTCTTTCATTTCCCACGGCCAGTTCTTATTTATCTGTCATCTGGGCACTGTTTTTGTGCCTAGAAAAATGTTGGTGCCCAAGGTTTTGGCTGCTCCTTTTTTTATGTAAGACATCTGCTTTCTTTAATGGAAATCGGAGGATGAACCGATTTTTTTTTTTAAAAAGTTCTTATTTATCATTTATGCCAGAGACGCTCGCCAATTCTGCTCCGTGTTGAATTTTTTTGCAATGACAATTGGTTGAGGAATCATTCCATGGCATTCATGTCCATTTGCATTTGTATTTTTCCAGTGTATATCCGGAGAAGAGACCATCTGTGGCTGTGGAGGCTGACATACAAGGGCACTCCATAACACACGCAGTGGCAGTGGCAGTGACCAAGGTTCTCGACGATGACAACCTCCTCAGGGAGATCATCGTCCGCGTAGGCTTCCCCACCACCCTCGTCCGAGCTGCCCTTGTCTGCAAGCGCTGGCTTGCACATGCCTCCGACCCCAAGTTCTTGAACCATTTCCACGAGCTCCACCCGCCCCGCCTCCTCGGCTACTACATATATGAGGAGCCTAGCTCATTTGACGAGCCAGAAACCACACGCTTTGTCCCGATGCTTCCTCAGCCCCCTGAGCTCGTCGCTGTCATCAGCCACTTAGAGAGCTACAACTTTGGGGCCCATGAGATAATGGACTGCCGAAACGGCACCGTCCTCACCAAGTGTCATGAAGAAACAAAATTGACACGTGGAGTGCACCGGCCACTATGTGCTGAGAAAGGCATGCAAATCGTCCCACCACTTCCGCTTGCCCGGGACGGCAATCTCATGCAGTTCTGTGCAATCGCCTCCAAAGAAGAAGGCAGCGGCTTGTCCTACTTGTTTGTGTCCGGGGAATCTACCGAGGAGGCAGGGAAGTCTATGGTGCGTGTATATCTGTTGCAAGATGGACTATGGCGCATGCATACCTCAGCCCCGTGCCTCCATGGTCTGCATAGTTGGATAGAGTCTATGCATGTTTATAATAAAATCTATATGCTGGCTGCCAATGGTGATGAAATTATTGTCTTTGATTTGGCGGTCTCAAGTTTCTCCACAATTAAGCTCCCGGAAGGAGTGAAGTATCGTCGCGATTTTAAGAGCACGTTGTCACGGGCAGATGATGCCTCCAGTGTATATCTCATCGATGTCATGGAGTTTCAGCTTCGCATCTGGCTCCACAAGGGGGATAACTGGTTGCTGGTTGATTCTATTCGTTTGCGTGAGATGTTTTCTAGTTTGGGGATGTCAGGTCACACGCTTGAGGATGGAGGTATTGCTGATCTGTTGATAGGCCAAGCGGGAGACAATGGCCAGTTTGTAATCTTACAGATGGTAAATTGCATATTCTACTTGGATATTAAGTGCAGGACACTGCGTAAAGTGTATGATAATAGATTAAATGATCGCCGGATTGGCTCTATCCATCCTTTTATGATGATCTGGCCTCCCACGTTCCCTGCCCTCAAGGACGACCCTGCAAGGTTTGCCTTTTGATGTTTAGAGGACCTGCATTGTGCAATTCTTAAGTTTACAAAATGTCGCACTTTGAACGTCCATCACACTGTTATAGTTACGCAGTGGTGCTAGGTGCATGATTGATTCCTTAGTTATTCTGACATTACTAGTTAACCGACATGTGAAAATCATCGCCATAAGTTCATCTGAAATCACTTGTGTATTTATTCCTCTTATGTCTTTTCAACAATACTAGTTAAGCACCATTAGAGAACGCTTGCTGTAAGAAGATTTTCAATCACTTATGTACTGGGCTAATATTTTTATATTACAAGGTGTTCACCCGCAGTCATAGCAGTGACCTTTACATGTGCGCTTGGGTTACTTTTGTTAAATCTTTTGTGCTTGACAACATGCTTCTTGAAATTTCCCTATCCCTTGTATGGTCTCACAATAGCAGCTGTAGTGGTGCTGAAAACTGAATTGCTTGGTGGTTAAAACATGAACATCTTGTTCTGTTGAACCACTGTTTTCTGAACTATCAGTGAGAATTGCAAACTTTGCCTCCAAAAGTACACGTACTCTTGTTTTCCTGTTGGCCACTGTATTGTTTGGAAATATTATCACAAGCCCAGAATCTGTGGAATTTAACTTCCAGATTATTAAATATAATCATGGTGTAATTTTTCTGCTTTCTACCTTTGAATTCTGAACTTGAAACTATGGATCAGATCATTAATACTTGTTTGTTGTGGATGATGCTTAGTGGATATCATCTTTCTTCCTTGAAAACTAGATTATACGCGAGTATGCTTAGCTTATGCGTGATTTATAATTCAGATATATCGTAGTGGCAAATTTGAGTTTGTGTGGCGATTCTTCTTGTATGATCAGAGCTTTGTATGAAATGCATTTAAGCTGTACTATTGTAGCGTTTTGAAAACACCAAGGCTCTATCACTGTACCAAATTTGTTATTTTTATTTCTGAGCACAAATTACATTTGAACATCATTCTACCGGCCACTTGTTAGTCCATCTGATATTTTGGTGCTTATATTGGCACGGCAAATATATTTCGATGCTCCTAATCCATCCTCTGTTTTCCCTGAAATAGGAAGCTTTTGGTTGGTCAGTGACAATTTGCAACTTGTAATCAAGGAAGAGCAGCTGTGTTTACTATGACTTGTACTGGATTAAAGGTTCTATACCGGAGCAGGTACTCATATGATAGATATGGCTCCTAGGCCTAAGACACGATGCCCGTTTGTAACCTGTGACCACTGTTTCGTGAACAAGGCTCCTCATATGCATTATTAGTAGTTACCTCGTCTGATCAGCCTTCGTTGAATTATTGTGGCTGCTATGTATGTTGAAACGTCAGTCTGAGGCTACATTCTTTCAGTTGTACTGCAGAGGGTGAGGGGCCACATCCAAAATGCACTTTGGTTAAATATGGTCTTGATACCAGTACAAAATCGGTACTTGTCGTTGAATTTAAGTAGGATGTGTGACCATATTGCCCAGCACCAGCTGCCTGTAGGCGTTTTTGCCTCAGGTATTGTTCTGAAGCTGAATGGAATCAATGGATGCAGACTCCCATTTAAAGCTGGCGTTAAAGATTTTGACCTCAATCTCCAGTTTCTCCTCTTCTTTTTGCAAATGCCTTGGTCGCCGCCCGCAGTTTGTAGTGGCACAAAAATATTTTGTGTTGTCTTTAGCGAAGACCGCTTGTTCTTTTGTATCAGGGTTCACTTAACATTTGTAAAATTCATTCCCATTTCACATGTTAGCCCTGCCACACCGGAGGCAGCAGCAACTTAGCCCAGACCACGTAAACAATAGCAGAACAGAAACATGTGCTCGCAGTCTCCAATTTGATCCACGCGTTTGTCTCACTGAATTGAAACGGTAGATCACCAGGCGTTTACGAAGCAGAGAAAACTTAGACCTGGAACTCTGCATCAGAACGGCATGTCAGCATCACCTCCAACGCAAAATACTGGAAGAGGCGCGCTACAATGAAGTGGCAAAATATGGGATGAAAACACGAGTTTTGTTTTCAAACCATGGCTATTTATAGATTCAACAAAAGACAAGATGAAATTCTAGAGAAGTTTTTTATGGATTCAGAGAAGTTACAGCTAGCAACTACTTTGTTCAGGAACTTCTTCTCTGAAGATCGCCTCTGGACTCCAAACCTATTAACCTAAACTGGTTATATATGTCCCCGACTAGCAACTAAATTCTTCAGGAACTTCTTCTCTGATAGCGCATCCACAATATATTTGTTGCAGTCAGGACTGCTGCTTGTATAGATGCCAAAGCAACGGCGTATATATCTGGCTTACCATTAGCATTGGTGTTTTCTTCAGAAGATTCTTGCCGTTCATAGCCACAGAGAGGGAAGAGATTCAGTACGGCCAGGTAAGGTAATAACTGAAGTGGATGCATGAAGATGCAGATGGTTCAGGAACAGAAGGAGATTGTGCTTCATGCCTCTGAAAAACCATCCCAATTCCCAGCTACGTCTACTATCTTCTCGTTCAGGTCTCCTGAGAAGAAGAAACTGTAATCACTTCGTCCGGAAATCTTAACACAGGAAAATCTTTACATATTTCTGGTAAGAGTTGGATGTCCGGATTGGATTGGGATCGACCAGCCCAAACCCCGATCTGGTTCCAGCCTCGCCGCCGGACCAATCGAACTGGAAACTTCGAACCCTCGGATCGCCGGCAATGTCGCTCGTCCAAAACTCCGAACCCTCGGACCTCCGGATCTACAGGCCCAATTTCATCGATGGTTTGCCCGGGCACGATGAACTGTCCACGTACACAGCACATGTGCTCCTCCTCCTCCCTCTGCGTTGGCCTCCTCGACCCGGTCTCCAACCTCGTGATCAACAGCCTCATCTCCTACAAGCGCAAACGGGTTTGTAAAGAAGAAGATGGAGAGGACCCGGAGCGCCGGTCGCTCGACACGGCCACGATCGATGCTCTTTTTATCAGTCCTCCTAGCTAGCTTCTGTACACTAGTGTTCGCGCAGGGGCTTCCAAGCAAAACGGTTCAATATAATGGAATTCAAACACGATCATATGTACGTGTGCATGGTGCATGTGTTATCGATCGCTGCTCCGCTTGCATGCATGTACGGATGTACGTACCTACTACGTACTACTCCTTTATTTTTTTTCTTTAATTAAAAAGGTTTTTCCTTAAGGCTCCCGTAAACAGCTAGCTAGATTTGCTACCGAGCCAGATTTTGTTTTGGTAATTTTCATGTCCATTTTCATTTTGTCAGTTTTTTCGTCTGTTTATAGGTATATAGAAAATTTAGTTTTCGGGGTCTTTTTTTGGCAGTTTTCCCGCCCATTTCGTTTTAGCGGTTTTCATGCCCATTTACACGGACTATAACACACATAATTTTTGGGTTTTCCCGCCCAATTCTCGGACGACGGCGGAAATCTAAGTATAGCAAAAAAAAAAAAAAAACATGAAATATCATGTCTTTCAAATACATGAAATTGGGGGTTTCCCGCCCAATTCCCCTCGCCCCTCCTCCTACGTCAGACTTTAGAGGGTATAGCAGATGTACCTTTGTGGTTTTCCTACCCTAATTACCTGACCGAATTCGCCCACCCAAAATTAAAAGCGCCCGAAAAATTCATATTCTGTTAGACGTAACTTTTGCTATAGACCCTATTAATTTAATATTCTTGTTGTAGGTGATGACTGAAACACGATCGTGCACATTCTATTTTATTTCTTTTCCAAACGCATGCATGTGTCATCGCTGCTTGCAGCTTGCATGCATGTAATCGCGCAAGGGCATCTAATCAAAACGATACAAAGGAATTAAAACACGATCACATCCGCTAACCTTCTTTTTATTACTACTAAAAGATACGAACCAGCACACGTACATGCATGCATGCAAAAATGATTTTACCTACAACATTGCCTTCTCCTATCCGCTTATCGAACGTTTCTCCTAGGACACGGCCGTCGGGGCAAACGAGTATTGAAAGCGTGATTCGATGTGTGTTGGCATCACGGCGGAACTGTGGCGGGTTAGAGGAGCCACCAAGTCAAACACTCCCGTGACCATTTCTTAAACGATGAACGTGTTTTAAACACCGGCCCATCACCCATTTACCATGTCTGCATGTCTAAATTCATCTTTTGGAGCATGCCACGTAACCACCTCTCTCTACCGCTTTTTTTTGGCCTCCACTTCGTGCAAACACGAAGGTCGACCTCGGGGCCGTGCTTGCTTCATGTCATGGATGACCCACTAGTCAAGAAACCGTCGGCGGTAAGCGCGAAGCTGGTCCCTTGCCATGACACATATGTCGTCACACTAACAGAAGGTAAAGCATTGAAATAGATATGTTTTAATCATGCCAACATAAATAAAGCACCTCAAAAAATTATCAATCCAATCATTTCCGTTCATTTAGGAAAACCATCTGTTAAGTAGGAAACATTAAGTAGCTAGTTTTCCCGCCCCTTTCTGCTTTGTCGGTCTTCCCATAAGATGCCAGGGACTATAATACATGTGCCTTTTGTATTTTCCCGCCAAATTTATGTGATCAAATTTACCCACCCAAAATTAAAGGAGGCCAAAAAATTCATATTTTGCAAGCGGTAACTTTTGCGTTTCGGATTCGATCTGGGGGATTCTAGAGGCACTAGAAAACTCTCACCGACTTTTGTTTTCCATGACTTGTACTTTTCGCGTTCTTGCCAAAAGCAATAGCATACTTTTTGGTTTTCCGCTCAATTTTCGACCGGTTATCATGTAAGAAGACGTTATCTAGATTGTAGGCATAAAGTATCGACTATCTAAACATGCATGAAATATAATATATGCATGCATACGACTATAATGCACATCAAATAATAGACATGCAATTCAGACGTTTTCACGGCCACTATTGTAGATACTATAAAGGAACATAACATAAAATATTAGGGATGCCAAATTTAACTTATCGTTGGTAAAGCCAATCTTCCCGCTAATCTTTCCAATATTCTTATCTTAATTTATTTTAATATTCTCGTACATATTCTTTTCCTTGTGCTACATGACGATTCAGACGCCGCTCCGCCTTTCTTTAAGTATCTATCCCGGCTTGCATTTTGGGGCGAGTGCTACAGTTCCTCCGGTTAGATGAGGGGCCAAGAAATTTTGAAGTAGTCAAACCAATGGCGACGAATGGTTTGAACCGATGGCGACGGTCGGTTTGACCAGTCTACTGTTAGATTCCCTCTTGTTTTCGTTTTGGCATTTTGCTAGCCCGTTTTCGTTTTGGTAAATTTCCCGCCTATTGTCGGAGGTCATAGCACACATAGTTTTTCCGGTTTTCACCCAATTCTCATGACCGGTAATTTTCTAAGCATACCAAATTAGTTTTTAAGTATGAAATATCGAGTCACTAAAAATGCAGGAAACATTAAGTAGTTTTCCCGCCCCTATCTGCTTGGCGGTCATCCCATCAGATTTTAGAGACTATAATACATGTGCCTTTTGGCTTTTCCCGTCCAATTTATGTGATCAAATTTACCCACCCAAAATTAAAGGAGACCGAAGAATTCATATTTTCCAAGCGGTAACTTTTGCGTTTCGGATCCGATCTGGGCGATTCTACATGCACTACAAAACTCTCTCTGACTTTGGTATTCCACGACTTGTACTTTTCGCGTTCTTGACAAAAGAAAAAGCATACTTTTTGGTTTCCCGCTCAATTTTTTCGACAGGTTATCATGTAAGAAGACGTTATCTAGTTTGTAAGCATAAAGTATCGACTCTCTCAACATGCATGAAATATAATACATGCATACGACTATAATGCACATCAAATGATAGACATGCATACCGCACGTGTTCACTGCCACTAGTGTAGATACTATAAAGGAACATAACATGAAATATTAGGGATGCCAAATTTACCGTATCGTCGGTATATCCAATCTTACCGCTAATCTTTCCAATATTCTTATCTTAATTTATTTTCATACTCTCCTACATATTCCTTTCCTTGTGCTACATGCATGACGATTCAGACGATAGATGAGGGACCAAGAAATTTTGAAGTAGTCAAACCAATGGCGACGAACGCTTTGACCAGTCATGCTTGCCGGAAGAGATTGAGGGTTTAGATGATCAAGATATGTCAGCATTTATTCTTTTCACATACGCCTATCTTTTCCATAATATATCTGGGGTCGACTATGGAAAAAATACCCCGGATAAGAAAATATCGTCGTTTTAGTGAACGTCGATCAAAAGTAGATAATGGAGTAGCACTGTCGGTTGTCAAGCGTGACAATGAATGCCTCCAACGATCCCTCCCTCAATTAGTGGATTACTAGCTACGGGCATGCAGAGCAATCGGGGGGCAAGTAATTAACTAATATTGCACCCAACGTCAGGAAGAGATAGCCTGGGCGCTGGCAAAGGAAAGCAATAAATTCCTCCAGCGACCCCTCCCTTGCATCCCTGGCGAGTAATTAATTCATTCTGCCGCCATGTCACCGATCCGCGTGATGGCTTATCTGAGCTGTTTGTTCTCTGCATCGCGCAAAGACCAAGCGTCGGGATGAGACCAAGCGCCAGCTCCTTGTTTCTCTTCCCGCTTCCTTCTAGTTGAAATTCAATCTCTCTTCCCTCCATCCAATCAGCCCGCTCTATAAATAGGAGGCCACTGCTAGGAGCGCCGCGCGCGGTTGGCGTGCGTGCCTTGTGCCTTGGGCTTGGCGAGGCGTAGGGGTAGGCGGAGGTGCGGCCGCCTTCCTCACCCGCCTGTTCCCGGACCTCGCGGAGGGCCAGGCCGTGCGCTACCTCTTCCTCTGCGTCGGCCTCCGTTCTCGTCGCCGCCCGCATCCTCGTGTCGAACGCCGGCATGAGGAGGTTCGATGACTCCGGCCCGGCCATCATGGACATGGCCCTCATCAAGTGCGCCGCGCTCGCCGCAGGGCACCACGACCCCGACCGCCTCGTCCGCGCCTGGCGCGGCATCTCCGACCGCATCGACGCTGTCCTAGGCCTGCTCGACCGCTTGTCGTCCGGCGGCCACGTCCCCATTGTCGTCAACAAGCTCCGCCGGATGCTTAACGAGGGACCCGCCTTCGGCCCCGAACACGACGCGTCGTGGGCGTGGCAGCTCGCGGCCGCTCGTCGTCGTCGGCTCCCTCGTCGTCCCCGCGGCGTGCGGTACCGGCACACCAGGCTGGTGACTCGGACGCTCCACGACGCGGTCCACGGGTTCTACCTGCGGGCGCTCGCCCGGCTGCCGGCCGGCGAGCTGCGCTCTCGGTTCCACCGCAGCCTGCTCAGGGCCGGCCACTGCTACGGCCCGCTCGATCCGGTGTCCCACATCATCGTCAACACGGTCTGGTACGACGCCGCGTTCCCGCCAGCCAAGACGCTCGAGCTGGACACGATCGGCACGGAGAGCCTCCACCGGATGGAGAACCGCTCCCTGTACGGCATGGTCTCGTTCCTCTGCACGCGCTACCATCGGCTCGGTTTCCGGCGAGCCGTGCGCCGTCTGCTCCAGGCGGATGCCAACCTTGTCCTCGCTGATGACAACCTTGATCCTGCCAACTCCGCCCCCGCGCCGGTGTCGAGCAAGCCTTCTTGGCCGCCGCCAAAGCGTCCTTGCACCCCAACCCTGACGCCCAAGTGAAGCTTCTCACTTCGTGTAAGGCCATGCTCGGCTCTGCCGCCTTGTCTCTGCTTCAGGGCTCTAACAAGCTCTCCTCTCAAGATGTTCACGCTGGTGGGTCTGAGAGGCTAGCTGCCTCACGCGATCGCCTGCACCAAAATCGTTGACCGGCGCATGCATTGATTAATGTTGGTACTAGTGTTCGTGCAGGGGCTTCCAAGCAAAACGGTCCAATATAATGGAATTCAAACACGATCATACGTACGTGTGCATGGTGCATGTGTCATCCCTGCTCCGCTTGCATGCATGTACGGATGTACGTACCTACTACGTACTACTCCTCTATATTTTTTTTTTCTTTAAAAAAGGTTTTTCCTTAAGGCTCCCGTAAACAGCTAGCTAGATTTGCTACCGAGCCAGATTTAGTTTTGGTAATTTTCATGTCCATTTTCATTTTGTCAGTTTTTTCGTCTGTTTATAGCTATATAGAAAATTTAGTTTTCGGGGTCTTTTTTTGGCAGTTTTCCCGCCCATTTCGTTTTAGCGGTTTTCATGCCCATTTACACGGACTATAACACACATAATTTTTGGGTTTTCCCGCCCAATTCTCGGACGACGGCGGAAATCTAAGTATAGCAAAAAAAAAAAAAACATGAAATATCATGTCTTTCAAATACATGAAATTGGGGGTTTCCCGCCCAATTCCCCTCGCCCCTCCTCCTACGTCAGACTTTAGAGGGTATAGCAGATGTACCTTTGTGGTTTTCCTACCCTAATTACCTGACCGAATTCGCCCACCCAAAATTAAAAGCGCCCGAAAAATTCATATTCTGTTAGACGTAACTTTTGCTATAGACCCTATTAATTTAATATTCTTGTTGTAGGTGATGACTGAAACACGATCGTGCACATTCTATTTTATTTCTTTTCCAAACGCATGCATGTGTCATCGCTGCTTGCAGCTTGCATGCATGTAATCGCGCAAGGGCATCTAATCAAAACGATACAAAGGAATTAAAACACGATCACATCCGCTAACCTTCTTTTTATTACTACTAAAAGATACGAACCAGCACACGTACATGCATGCATGCAAAAATGATTTTACCTACAACATTGCCTTCTCCTATCCGCTTATCGAACGTTTCTCCTAGGACACGGCCGTCGGGGCAAACGAGTATTGAAAGCGTGATTCGATGTGTGTTGGCATCACGGCGGAACTGTGGCGGGTTAGAGGAGCCACCAAGTCAAACACTCCCGTGACCATTTCTTAAACGATGAACGTGTTTTAAACACCGGCCCATCACCCATTTACCATGTCTGCATGTCTCAATTCATCTTTTGGAGCATGCCACGTAACCACCTCTCTCTACCGCTTTTTTTTGGCCTCCACTTCGTGCAAACACGAAGGTCGACCTCGGGGCCGTGCTTGCTTCATGTCATGGATGACCCACTAGTCAAGAAACCGTCGGCGGTAAGCGCGAAGCTGGTCCCTTGCCATGACACATATGTCGTCACACTAACAGAAGGTAAAGCATTGAAATAGATATGTTTTAATCATGCCAACATAAATAAAGCACCTCAAAAAATTATCAATCCAATCATTTCCGTTCATTTAGGAAAACCATCTGTTAAGTAGGAAACATTAAGTAGCTAGTTTTCCCGCCCCTTTCTGCTTTGTCGGTCTTCCCATAAGATGCCAGGGACTATAATACATGTGCCTTTTGTATTTTCCCGCCAAATTTATGTGATCAAATTTACCCACCCAAAATTAAAGGAGGCCAAAAAATTCATATTTTGCAAGCGGTAACTTTTGCGTTTCGGATTCGATCTGGGGGATTCTAGAGGCACTAGAAAACTCTCACCGACTTTTGTTTTCCATGACTTGTACTTTTCGCGTTCTTGCCAAAAGCAATAGCATACTTTTTGGTTTTCCGCTCAATTTTCGACCGGTTATCATGTAAGAAGACGTTATCTAGATTGTAGGCATAAAGTATCGACTATCTAAACATGCATGAAATATAATATATGCATGCATACGACTATAATGCACATCAAATAATAGACATGCAATTCAGACGTTTTCACGGCCACTATTGTAGATACTATAAAGGAACATAACATAAAATATTAGGGATGCCAAATTTAACTTATCGTTGGTAAAGCCAATCTTCCCGCTAATCTTTCCAATATTCTTATCTTAATTTATTTTAATATTCTCGTACATATTCTTTTCCTTGTGCTACATGACGATTCAGACGCCGCTCCGCCTTTCTTTAAGTATCTATCCCGGCTTGCATTTTGGGGCGAGTGCTACAGTTCCTCCGGTTAGATGAGGGGCCAAGAAATTTTGAAGTAGTCAAACCAATGGCGACGAATGGTTTGAACCGATGGCGACGGTCGGTTTGACCAGTCTACTGTTAGATTCCCTCTTGTTTTCGTTTTGGCATTTTGCTAGCCCGTTTTCGTTTTGGTAAATTTCCCGCCTATTGTCGGAGGTCATAGCACACATAGTTTTTCCGGTTTTCACCCAATTCTCATGACCGGTAATTTTCTAAGCATACCAAATTAGTTTTTAAGTATGAAATATCGAGTCACTAAAAATGCAGGAAACATTAAGTAGTTTTCCCGCCCCTATCTGCTTGGCGGTCATCCCATCAGATTTTAGAGACTATAATACATGTGCCTTTTGGCTTTTCCCGTCCAATTTATGTGATCAAATTTACCCACCCAAAATTAAAGGAGACCGAAGAATTCATATTTTCCAAGCGGTAACTTTTGCGTTTCGGATCCGATCTGGGCGATTCTACATGCACTACAAAACTCTCTCTGACTTTGGTATTCCACGACTTGTACTTTTCGCGTTCTTGACAAAAGAAAAAGCATACTTTTTGGTTTCCCGCTCAATTTTTTCGACAGGTTATCATGTAAGAAGACGTTATCTAGTTTGTAAGCATAAAGTATCGACTCTCTCAACATGCATGAAATATAATACATGCATACGACTATAATGCACATCAAATGATAGACATGCATACCGCACGTGTTCACTGCCACTAGTGTAGATACTATAAAGGAACATAACATGAAATATTAGGGATGCCAAATTTACCGTATCGTCGGTATATCCAATCTTACCGCTAATCTTTCCAATATTCTTATCTTAATTTATTTTCATACTCTCCTACATATTCCTTTCCTTGTGCTACATGCATGACGATTCAGACGATAGATGAGGGACCAAGAAATTTTGAAGTAGTCAAACCAATGGCGACGAACGCTTTGACCAGTCATGCTTGCCGGAAGAGATTGAGGGTTTAGATGATCAAGATATGTCAGCATTTATTCTTTTCACATACGCCTATCTTTTCCATAATATATCTGGGGTCGACTATGGAAAAAATACCCCGGATAAGAAAATATCGTCGTTTTAGTGAACGTCGATCAAAAGTAGATAATGGAGTAGCACTGTCGGTTGTCAAGCGTGACAATGAATGCCTCCAACGATCCCTCCCTCAATTAGTGGATTACTAGCTACGGGCATGCAGAGCAATCGGGGGGCAAGTAATTAACTAATATTGCACCCAACGTCAGGAAGAGATAGCCTGGGCGCTGGCAAAGGAAAGCAATAAATTCCTCCAGCGACCCCTCCCTTGCATCCCTGGCGAGTAATTAATTCATTCTGCCGCCATGTCACCGATCCGCGTGATGGCTTATCTGAGCTGTTTGTTCTCTGCATCGCGCAAAGACCAAGCGTCGGGATGAGACCAAGCGCCAGCTCCTTGTTTCTCTTCCCGCTTCCTTCTAGTTGAAATTCAATCTCTCTTCCCTCCATCCAATCAGCCCGCTCTATAAATAGGAGGCCACTGCTAGGAGCGCCGCGCGCGGTTGGCGTGCGTGCCTTGTGCCTTGGGCTTGGCGAGGCGTAGGGGTAGGCGGAGGTGCGGCCGCCTTCCTCACCCGCCTGTTCCCGGACCTCGCGGAGGGCCAGGCCGTGCGCTACCTCTTCCTCTGCGTCGGCCTCCGTTCTCGTCGCCGCCCGCATCCTCGTGTCGAACGCCGGCATGAGGAGGTTCGATGACTCCGGCCCGGCCATCATGGACATGGCCCTCATCAAGTGCGCCGCGCTCGCCGCAGGGCACCACGACCCCGACCGCCTCGTCCGCGCCTGGCGCGGCATCTCCGACCGCATCGACGCTGTCCTAGGCCTGCTCGACCGCTTGTCGTCCGGCGGCCACGTCCCCATTGTCGTCAACAAGCTCCGCCGGATGCTTAACGAGGGACCCGCCTTCGGCCCCGAACACGACGCGTCGTGGGCGTGGCAGCTCGCGGCCGCTCGTCGTCGTCGGCTCCCTCGTCGTCCCCGCGGCGTGCGGTACCGGCACACCAGGCTGGTGACTCGGACGCTCCACGACGCGGTCCACGGGTTCTACCTGCGGGCGCTCGCCCGGCTGCCGGCCGGCGAGCTGCGCTCTCGGTTCCACCGCAGCCTGCTCAGGGCCGGCCACTGCTACGGCCCGCTCGATCCGGTGTCCCACATCATCGTCAACACGGTCTGGTACGACGCCGCGTTCCCGCCAGCCAAGACGCTCGAGCTGGACACGATCGGCACGGAGAGCCTCCACCGGATGGAGAACCGCTCCCTGTACGGCATGGTCTCGTTCCTCTGCACGCGCTACCATCGGCTCGGTTTCCGGCGAGCCGTGCGCCGTCTGCTCCAGGCGGATGCCAACCTTGTCCTCGCTGATGACAACCTTGATCCTGCCAACTCCGCCCCCGCGCCGGTGTCGAGCAAGCCTTCTTGGCCGCCGCCAAAGCGTCCTTGCACCCCAACCCTGACGCCCAAGTGAAGCTTCTCACTTCGTGTAAGGCCATGCTCGGCTCTGCCGCCTTGTCTCTGCTTCAGGGCTCTAACAAGCTCTCCTCTCAAGATGTTCACGCTGGTGGGTCTGAGAGGCTAGCTGCCTCACGCGATCGCCTGCACCAAAATCGTTGACCGGCGCATGCATTGATTAATGTTGGTACTAGTGTTCGTGCAGGGGCTTCCAAGCAAAACGGTCCAATATAATGGAATTCAAACACGATCATACGTACGTGTGCATGGTGCATGTGTCATCCCTGCTCCGCTTGCATGCATGTACGGATGTACGTACCTACTACGTACTACTCCTCTATATTTTTTTTTTCTTTAAAAAAGGTTTTTCCTTAAGGCTCCCGTAAACAGCTAGCTAGATTTGCTACCGAGCCAGATTTAGTTTTGGTAATTTTCATGTCCATTTTCATTTTGTCAGTTTTTTCGTCTGTTTATAGCTATATAGAAAATTTAGTTTTCGGGGTCTTTTTTTGGCAGTTTTCCCGCCCATTTCGTTTTAGCGGTTTTCATGCCCATTTACACGGACTATAACACACATAATTTTTGGGTTTTCCCGCCCAATTCTCGGACGACGGCGGAAATCTAAGTATAGCAAAAAAAAAAAAAAACATGAAATATCATGTCTTTCAAATACATGAAATTGGGGGTTTCCCGCCCAATTCCCCTCGCCCCTCCTCCTACGTCAGACTTTAGAGGGTATAGCAGATGTACCTTTGTGGTTTTCCTACCCTAATTACCTGACCGAATTCGCCCACCCAAAATTAAAAGCGCCCGAAAAATTCATATTCTGTTAGACGTAACTTTTGCTATAGACCCTATTAATTTAATATTCTTGTTGTAGGTGATGACTGAAACACGATCGTGCACATTCTATTTTATTTCTTTTCCAAACGCATGCATGTGTCATCGCTGCTTGCAGCTTGCATGCATGTAATCGCGCAAGGGCATCTAATCAAAACGATACAAAGGAATTAAAACACGATCACATCCGCTAACCTTCTTTTTATTACTACTAAAAGATACGAACCAGCACACGTACATGCATGCATGCAAAAATGATTTTACCTACAACATTGCCTTCTCCTATCCGCTTATCGAACGTTTCTCCTAGGACACGGCCGTCGGGGCAAACGAGTATTGAAAGCGTGATTCGATGTGTGTTGGCATCACGGCGGAACTGTGGCGGGTTAGAGGAGCCACCAAGTCAAACACTCCCGTGACCATTTCTTAAACGATGAACGTGTTTTAAACACCGGCCCATCACCCATTTACCATGTCTGCATGTCTCAATTCATCTTTTGGAGCATGCCACGTAACCACCTCTCTCTACCGCTTTTTTTTGGCCTCCACTTCGTGCAAACACGAAGGTCGACCTCGGGGCCGTGCTTGCTTCATGTCATGGATGACCCACTAGTCAAGAAACCGTCGGCGGTAAGCGCGAAGCTGGTCCCTTGCCATGACACATATGTCGTCACACTAACAGAAGGTAAAGCATTGAAATAGATATGTTTTAATCATGCCAACATAAATAAAGCACCTCAAAAAATTATCAATCCAATCATTTCCGTTCATTTAGGAAAACCATCTGTTAAGTAGGAAACATTAAGTAGCTAGTTTTCCCGCCCCTTTCTGCTTTGTCGGTCTTCCCATAAGATGCCAGGGACTATAATACATGTGCCTTTTGTATTTTCCCGCCAAATTTATGTGATCAAATTTACCCACCCAAAATTAAAGGAGGCCAAAAAATTCATATTTTGCAAGCGGTAACTTTTGCGTTTCGGATTCGATCTGGGGGATTCTAGAGGCACTAGAAAACTCTCACCGACTTTTGTTTTCCATGACTTGTACTTTTCGCGTTCTTGCCAAAAGCAATAGCATACTTTTTGGTTTTCCGCTCAATTTTCGACCGGTTATCATGTAAGAAGACGTTATCTAGATTGTAGGCATAAAGTATCGACTATCTAAACATGCATGAAATATAATATATGCATGCATACGACTATAATGCACATCAAATAATAGACATGCAATTCAGACGTTTTCACGGCCACTATTGTAGATACTATAAAGGAACATAACATAAAATATTAGGGATGCCAAATTTAACTTATCGTTGGTAAAGCCAATCTTCCCGCTAATCTTTCCAATATTCTTATCTTAATTTATTTTAATATTCTCGTACATATTCTTTTCCTTGTGCTACATGACGATTCAGACGCCGCTCCGCCTTTCTTTAAGTATCTATCCCGGCTTGCATTTTGGGGCGAGTGCTACAGTTCCTCCGGTTAGATGAGGGGCCAAGAAATTTTGAAGTAGTCAAACCAATGGCGACGAATGGTTTGAACCGATGGCGACGGTCGGTTTGACCAGTCTACTGTTAGATTCCCTCTTGTTTTCGTTTTGGCATTTTGCTAGCCCGTTTTCGTTTTGGTAAATTTCCCGCCTATTGTCGGAGGTCATAGCACACATAGTTTTTCCGGTTTTCACCCAATTCTCATGACCGGTAATTTTCTAAGCATACCAAATTAGTTTTTAAGTATGAAATATCGAGTCACTAAAAATGCAGGAAACATTAAGTAGTTTTCCCGCCCCTATCTGCTTGGCGGTCATCCCATCAGATTTTAGAGACTATAATACATGTGCCTTTTGGCTTTTCCCGTCCAATTTATGTGATCAAATTTACCCACCCAAAATTAAAGGAGACCGAAGAATTCATATTTTCCAAGCGGTAACTTTTGCGTTTCGGATCCGATCTGGGCGATTCTACATGCACTACAAAACTCTCTCTGACTTTGGTATTCCACGACTTGTACTTTTCGCGTTCTTGACAAAAGAAAAAGCATACTTTTTGGTTTCCCGCTCAATTTTTTCGACAGGTTATCATGTAAGAAGACGTTATCTAGTTTGTAAGCATAAAGTATCGACTCTCTCAACATGCATGAAATATAATACATGCATACGACTATAATGCACATCAAATGATAGACATGCATACCGCACGTGTTCACTGCCACTAGTGTAGATACTATAAAGGAACATAACATGAAATATTAGGGATGCCAAATTTACCGTATCGTCGGTATATCCAATCTTACCGCTAATCTTTCCAATATTCTTATCTTAATTTATTTTCATACTCTCCTACATATTCCTTTCCTTGTGCTACATGCATGACGATTCAGACGATAGATGAGGGACCAAGAAATTTTGAAGTAGTCAAACCAATGGCGACGAACGCTTTGACCAGTCATGCTTGCCGGAAGAGATTGAGGGTTTAGATGATCAAGATATGTCAGCATTTATTCTTTTCACATACGCCTATCTTTTCCATAATATATCTGGGGTCGACTATGGAAAAAATACCCCGGATAAGAAAATATCGTCGTTTTAGTGAACGTCGATCAAAAGTAGATAATGGAGTAGCACTGTCGGTTGTCAAGCGTGACAATGAATGCCTCCAACGATCCCTCCCTCAATTAGTGGATTACTAGCTACGGGCATGCAGAGCAATCGGGGGGCAAGTAATTAACTAATATTGCACCCAACGTCAGGAAGAGATAGCCTGGGCGCTGGCAAAGGAAAGCAATAAATTCCTCCAGCGACCCCTCCCTTGCATCCCTGGCGAGTAATTAATTCATTCTGCCGCCATGTCACCGATCCGCGTGATGGCTTATCTGAGCTGTTTGTTCTCTGCATCGCGCAAAGACCAAGCGTCGGGATGAGACCAAGCGCCAGCTCCTTGTTTCTCTTCCCGCTTCCTTCTAGTTGAAATTCAATCTCTCTTCCCTCCATCCAATCAGCCCGCTCTATAAATAGGAGGCCACTGCTAGGAGCGCCGCGCGCGGTTGGCGTGCGTGCCTTGTGCCTTGGGCTTGGCGAGGCGTAGGGGTAGGCGGAGGTGCGGCCGCCTTCCTCACCCGCCTGTTCCCGGACCTCGCGGAGGGCCAGGCCGTGCGCTACCTCTTCCTCTGCGTCGGCCTCCGTTCTCGTCGCCGCCCGCATCCTCGTGTCGAACGCCGGCATGAGGAGGTTCGATGACTCCGGCCCGGCCATCATGGACATGGCCCTCATCAAGTGCGCCGCGCTCGCCGCAGGGCACCACGACCCCGACCGCCTCGTCCGCGCCTGGCGCGGCATCTCCGACCGCATCGACGCTGTCCTAGGCCTGCTCGACCGCTTGTCGTCCGGCGGCCACGTCCCCATTGTCGTCAACAAGCTCCGCCGGATGCTTAACGAGGGACCCGCCTTCGGCCCCGAACACGACGCGTCGTGGGCGTGGCAGCTCGCGGCCGCTCGTCGTCGTCGGCTCCCTCGTCGTCCCCGCGGCGTGCGGTACCGGCACACCAGGCTGGTGACTCGGACGCTCCACGACGCGGTCCACGGGTTCTACCTGCGGGCGCTCGCCCGGCTGCCGGCCGGCGAGCTGCGCTCTCGGTTCCACCGCAGCCTGCTCAGGGCCGGCCACTGCTACGGCCCGCTCGATCCGGTGTCCCACATCATCGTCAACACGGTCTGGTACGACGCCGCGTTCCCGCCAGCCAAGACGCTCGAGCTGGACACGATCGGCACGGAGAGCCTCCACCGGATGGAGAACCGCTCCCTGTACGGCATGGTCTCGTTCCTCTGCACGCGCTACCATCGGCTCGGTTTCCGGCGAGCCGTGCGCCGTCTGCTCCAGGCGGATGCCAACCTTGTCCTCGCTGATGACAACCTTGATCCTGCCAACTCCGCCCCCGCGCCGGTGTCGAGCAAGCCTTCTTGGCCGCCGCCAAAGCGTCCTTGCACCCCAACCCTGACGCCCAAGTGAAGCTTCTCACTTCGTGTAAGGCCATGCTCGGCTCTGCCGCCTTGTCTCTGCTTCAGGGCTCTAACAAGCTCTCCTCTCAAGATGTTCACGCTGGTGGGTCTGAGAGGCTAGCTGCCTCACGCGATCGCCTGCACCAAAATCGTTGACCGGCGCATGCATTGATTAATGTTGGTACTAGTGTTCGTGCAGGGGCTTCCAAGCAAAACGGTCCAATATAATGGAATTCAAACACGATCATACGTACGTGTGCATGGTGCATGTGTCATCCCTGCTCCGCTTGCATGCATGTACGGATGTACGTACCTACTACGTACTACTCCTCTATATTTTTTTTTTCTTTAAAAAAGGTTTTTCCTTAAGGCTCCCGTAAACAGCTAGCTAGATTTGCTACCGAGCCAGATTTAGTTTTGGTAATTTTCATGTCCATTTTCATTTTGTCAGTTTTTTCGTCTGTTTATAGCTATATAGAAAATTTAGTTTTCGGGGTCTTTTTTTGGCAGTTTTCCCGCCCATTTCGTTTTAGCGGTTTTCATGCCCATTTACACGGACTATAACACACATAATTTTTGGGTTTTCCCGCCCAATTCTCGGACGACGGCGGAAATCTAAGTATAGCAAAAAAAAAAAAAAACATGAAATATCATGTCTTTCAAATACATGAAATTGGGGGTTTCCCGCCCAATTCCCCTCGCCCCTCCTCCTACGTCAGACTTTAGAGGGTATAGCAGATGTACCTTTGTGGTTTTCCTACCCTAATTACCTGACCGAATTCGCCCACCCAAAATTAAAAGCGCCCGAAAAATTCATATTCTGTTAGACGTAACTTTTGCTATAGACCCTATTAATTTAATATTCTTGTTGTAGGTGATGACTGAAACACGATCGTGCACATTCTATTTTATTTCTTTTCCAAACGCATGCATGTGTCATCGCTGCTTGCAGCTTGCATGCATGTAATCGCGCAAGGGCATCTAATCAAAACGATACAAAGGAATTAAAACACGATCACATCCGCTAACCTTCTTTTTATTACTACTAAAAGATACGAACCAGCACACGTACATGCATGCATGCAAAAATGATTTTACCTACAACATTGCCTTCTCCTATCCGCTTATCGAACGTTTCTCCTAGGACACGGCCGTCGGGGCAAACGAGTATTGAAAGCGTGATTCGATGTGTGTTGGCATCACGGCGGAACTGTGGCGGGTTAGAGGAGCCACCAAGTCAAACACTCCCGTGACCATTTCTTAAACGATGAACGTGTTTTAAACACCGGCCCATCACCCATTTACCATGTCTGCATGTCTCAATTCATCTTTTGGAGCATGCCACGTAACCACCTCTCTCTACCGCTTTTTTTTTGGCCTCCACTTCGTGCAAACACGAAGGTCGACCTCGGGGCCGTGCTTGCTTCATGTCATGGATGACCCACTAGTCAAGAAACCGTCGGCGGTAAGCGCGAAGCTGGTCCCTTGCCATGACACATATGTCGTCACACTAACAGAAGGTAAAGCATTGAAATAGATATGTTTTAATCATGCCAACATAAATAAAGCACCTCAAAAAATTATCAATCCAATCATTTCCGTTCATTTAGGAAAACCATCTGTTAAGTAGGAAACATTAAGTAGCTAGTTTTCCCGCCCCTTTCTGCTTTGTCGGTCTTCCCATAAGATGCCAGGGACTATAATACATGTGCCTTTTGTATTTTCCCGCCAAATTTATGTGATCAAATTTACCCACCCAAAATTAAAGGAGGCCAAAAAATTCATATTTTGCAAGCGGTAACTTTTGCGTTTCGGATTCGATCTGGGGGATTCTAGAGGCACTAGAAAACTCTCACCGACTTTTGTTTTCCATGACTTGTACTTTTCGCGTTCTTGCCAAAAGCAATAGCATACTTTTTGGTTTTCCGCTCAATTTTCGACCGGTTATCATGTAAGAAGACGTTATCTAGATTGTAGGCATAAAGTATCGACTATCTAAACATGCATGAAATATAATATATGCATGCATACGACTATAATGCACATCAAATAATAGACATGCAATTCAGACGTTTTCACGGCCACTATTGTAGATACTATAAAGGAACATAACATAAAATATTAGGGATGCCAAATTTAACTTATCGTTGGTAAAGCCAATCTTCCCGCTAATCTTTCCAATATTCTTATCTTAATTTATTTTAATATTCTCGTACATATTCTTTTCCTTGTGCTACATGACGATTCAGACGCCGCTCCGCCTTTCTTTAAGTATCTATCCCGGCTTGCATTTTGGGGCGAGTGCTACAGTTCCTCCGGTTAGATGAGGGGCCAAGAAATTTTGAAGTAGTCAAACCAATGGCGACGAATGGTTTGAACCGATGGCGACGGTCGGTTTGACCAGTCTACTGTTAGATTCCCTCTTGTTTTCGTTTTGGCATTTTGCTAGCCCGTTTTCGTTTTGGTAAATTTCCCGCCTATTGTCGGAGGTCATAGCACACATAGTTTTTCCGGTTTTCACCCAATTCTCATGACCGGTAATTTTCTAAGCATACCAAATTAGTTTTTAAGTATGAAATATCGAGTCACTAAAAATGCAGGAAACATTAAGTAGTTTTCCCGCCCCTATCTGCTTGGCGGTCATCCCATCAGATTTTAGAGACTATAATACATGTGCCTTTTGGCTTTTCCCGTCCAATTTATGTGATCAAATTTACCCACCCAAAATTAAAGGAGACCGAAGAATTCATATTTTCCAAGCGGTAACTTTTGCGTTTCGGATCCGATCTGGGCGATTCTACATGCACTACAAAACTCTCTCTGACTTTGGTATTCCACGACTTGTACTTTTCGCGTTCTTGACAAAAGAAAAAGCATACTTTTTGGTTTCCCGCTCAATTTTTTCGACAGGTTATCATGTAAGAAGACGTTATCTAGTTTGTAAGCATAAAGTATCGACTCTCTCAACATGCATGAAATATAATACATGCATACGACTATAATGCACATCAAATGATAGACATGCATACCGCACGTGTTCACTGCCACTAGTGTAGATACTATAAAGGAACATAACATGAAATATTAGGGATGCCAAATTTACCGTATCGTCGGTATATCCAATCTTACCGCTAATCTTTCCAATATTCTTATCTTAATTTATTTTCATACTCTCCTACATATTCCTTTCCTTGTGCTACATGCATGACGATTCAGACGATAGATGAGGGACCAAGAAATTTTGAAGTAGTCAAACCAATGGCGACGAACGCTTTGACCAGTCATGCTTGCCGGAAGAGATTGAGGGTTTAGATGATCAAGATATGTCAGCATTTATTCTTTTCACATACGCCTATCTTTTCCATAATATATCTGGGGTCGACTATGGAAAAAATACCCCGGATAAGAAAATATCGTCGTTTTAGTGAACGTCGATCAAAAGTAGATAATGGAGTAGCACTGTCGGTTGTCAAGCGTGACAATGAATGCCTCCAACGATCCCTCCCTCAATTAGTGGATTACTAGCTACGGGCATGCAGAGCAATCGGGGGGCAAGTAATTAACTAATATTGCACCCAACGTCAGGAAGAGATAGCCTGGGCGCTGGCAAAGGAAAGCAATAAATTCCTCCAGCGACCCCTCCCTTGCATCCCTGGCGAGTAATTAATTCATTCTGCCGCCATGTCACCGATCCGCGTGATGGCTTATCTGAGCTGTTTGTTCTCTGCATCGCGCAAAGACCAAGCGTCGGGATGAGACCAAGCGCCAGCTCCTTGTTTCTCTTCCCGCTTCCTTCTAGTTGAAATTCAATCTCTCTTCCCTCCATCCAATCAGCCCGCTCTATAAATAGGAGGCCACTGCTAGGAGCGCCGCGCGCGGTTGGCGTGCGTGCCTTGTGCCTTGGGCTTGGCGAGGCGTAGGGGTAGGCGGAGGTGCGGCCGCCTTCCTCACCCGCCTGTTCCCGGACCTCGCGGAGGGCCAGGCCGTGCGCTACCTCTTCCTCTGCGTCGGCCTCCGTTCTCGTCGCCGCCCGCATCCTCGTGTCGAACGCCGGCATGAGGAGGTTCGATGACTCCGGCCCGGCCATCATGGACATGGCCCTCATCAAGTGCGCCGCGCTCGCCGCAGGGCACCACGACCCCGACCGCCTCGTCCGCGCCTGGCGCGGCATCTCCGACCGCATCGACGCTGTCCTAGGCCTGCTCGACCGCTTGTCGTCCGGCGGCCACGTCCCCATTGTCGTCAACAAGCTCCGCCGGATGCTTAACGAGGGACCCGCCTTCGCCCCGAACACGACGCGTCGTGGGCGTGGCAGCTCGCGGCCGCTCGTCGTCGTCGGCTCCCTCGTCGTCCCCGCGGCGTGCGGTACCGGCACACCAGGCTGGTGACTCGGACGCTCCAACGACGCGGTCCAACGGGTCTACCTGCGGGCGCTCGCCCGGCTGCCGGCCGGCGAGCTGCGCTCTCGGTTCCACCGCAGCCTGCTCAGGGCCGGCCACTGCTACGGCCCTCGATCCGGTGTCCCACATCATCGTCAACACGGTCTGGTACGACGCCGCGTTCCCGCCAGCCAAGACGCTCGAGCTGGACACGATCGGCACGGAGAGCCTCCACCGGATGGAGAACCGCTCCCTGTACGGCATGGTCTCGTTCCTCTCAACCGCTACCATCGGCTCGGTTTCCGGCGAGCCTGCGCCGTCTGCTCCAGGCGGATGCCAACCTTGTCCTCGCTGATGACAACCTTGATCCTGCCAACTCCGCCCCCGCGCCGGTGTCGAGCAAGCCTTCTTGGCCGCCGCCAAAGCGTCCTTGCACCCCAACCCTGACGCCAAGTGAAGCTTCTCACTTCGTGTAAGGCATGCTCGGTCTGCCGCCTTGTCTCTGCTTCAGGGCTCTAACAAGCTCTCCTCTCAAGATGTTCACGCTGGTGGGTCTGAGAGGCTAGCTGCCTCACGCGATCGCCTGCACCAAAATCGTTGACCGGCGCATGCATTGATTAATGTTGGTACTAGTGTTCGTGCAGGGGCTTCCAAGCAAAACGGTCCAATATAATGGAATTCAAACACGATCATACGTACGTGTGCATGGTGCATGTGTCATCCCTGCTCCGCTTGCATGCATGTACGGATGTTACGTACCTACTACGTACTACTCCTCTATATTTTTTTTTTCTTTAAAAAAGGTTTTTCCTTAAGGCTCCCGTAAACAGCTAGCTAGATTTGCTACCGAGCCAGATTAGTTTTGGTAATATCATGTCCATTTCATTTTGTCAGTTTTTTCGTCTGTTTATAGCTATATAGAAAATTTAGTTTTCGGGGTCTTTTTTTGGCAGTTTTCCCGCCATTTCGTTTTAGCGGTTTTCATGCCCATTTACACGGACTATAACACACATAATTTTTTGGGTTTTCCCGCCCAATTCTCGGACGACGGCGGAAATCTAAGTATAGCAAAAAAAAAAAAAAAACATGAAATATCATGTCTTTCAAATACATGAAATTGGGGGTTTCCCGCCCAATTCCCCTCGCCCCTCCTCCTACGTCAGACTTTAGAGGGTATAGCAGATGTACCTTTGTGGTTTTCCTACCCTAATTACCTGACCGAATTCGCCCACCCAAAATTAAAAGCGCCCGAAAAATTCATATTCTGTTAGACGTAACTTTTGCTATAGACCCTATTAATTTAATATTCTTGTTGTAGGTGATGACTGAAAACGATCGTGCACATTCTATTTTATTTCTTTTCCAAACGCATGCATGTGTCATCGCTGCTTGCAGCTTGCATGCATGTAATCGCGCAAGGGCATCTAATCAAAAACGATACAAAGGAATTAAAACACGATCACATCCGCTAACCTTCTTTTATTACTACTAAAATACGAACCAGCACACGTACATGCATGCATGCAAAAATGTTTTACCTACAACATTGCCTTCTCCTATCCGCTTATATCGAACGTTTCTCCTAGGACACGGCCGTCGGGGCAAACGAGTAGTTGAAAGCGTGATTCGATGTGTGTTGGCATCACGGCGGAACTGTGGCGGGTAGAGGAGCCACCAAGTCAAACACTCCCATGACCATTTCTTAAACGATGAACGTGTTTTAAACACCGCCCATCACCCATTTACCATGTCCTGCATGTCTCAATTCATCTTTTGGAGCATGCCACGTAACCACC